>JAVGWX010000004.1:68737424-69337424 GCA_036924085.1 Ariolimax columbianus
AAACTAGATTGATTTCAAAATGTTATCAAACAGCTACCAGATCGATATCAAGATGTTATCGAACAGCCACAAGATCGATATCAAAATGTTGTCAGACCATCAATTTCATATACTAATGTTATCCATTTGATATACTGTCAGTTGACATTAAAATATAATCAACAAATCATCAGTCTAACATATAATATGTTATAAAATTGTAATCAGGTTTATGTGCAAATTGTATCTAGCTGTGCTGAGTTTCCCATTTCGAGTTTCCATGTTATCAAGCTAACGCAGTTATTCTGTGAACGGCCTCTTGATGTTCTCCTCGTACATTTAGTGTTGTGTTATTTGGGTTTTCTGTGCCCTCTACATATTTTTCCAGTAAGGGTTTTTGCAACATGTTATGTATTTTTTTTATAGCGAACATTGGCGTAACTATCTCAGCACGGGTCTCCAAGCAAGTTTTTTTTAAATTTCGGTAGGGCCACCAAGTCAAACAGTTACTGTCCTAATCATGATCGTTGTAACATCGCTGTAACTAATGCTGATTAATAGTTTAAAGAGCAACATGCCTTTAACCCTTTCCAGTCCGGCCTAGTTGTCAGATGTGTGTCTTAACTACATTGGACGTGTTTTGAATATCCATGTATTTTTGTGTGAGTGCATTGAAATTTGTCAGGCCCCAGAAAGAGAACCACGAAATAGTATGGAAAGGGAACTAATATGCCAGCTAAACAAACTCTCAGACCACAATAAAATCACCCTCCAGTGGATTCCAGCTCACTGCGGCATACTTGGGAATGAATGGGCCAGGTAGGGAAGACAAAGAGAACAATTCACCCACCCAGTGTCACTGCCAGAAGTAATGGCACACATCAAAAAAAAATATAAACAACAGTGGATCATCATCATGTAGCATGTCCTTTGTAGAACGACGCTCCCATCACAGTCTGTCTGAAAGAAACTCATTCCCTTGCCAAAACTCCAGCCACCGCCATAGTCATACTCAGGCATTCCTGTATATCTTGGTGCCATCGTCTTCTTGGCCTACCCCTTCCTCTTTTGCCTGGCACCATGCCTTCCATCACCATTCTCTCGAGACCGTTGTGTCTCTTGATGTGACCAAAGTATTTGCATTTTCTAGCCAAAATGGAATTGATAAACCAATTCTCCTCTATGCTCAACTCTTGCCGAATGTCTACATTTGTTTTGTTCTCTGTCCATGGTATTTTGAGGATATTTATGTAACATTTTGACTCGAAGGATTCGATTCTTTGTCTAGAAGTTTTGGAAATCGTCCATGATTCACAGCCATAACCTGCCACAGGAAAAACACAGGCTCTCAAGACTTTTACTTTTATCATTTTGTTGGTGCTCTGCCATAATTTCTTCAGGCTGTTCAGTCTCTGCATTGCCATAACTAGACTTCTTCTGATTTCTTTCGAGCAGTGGCCATTTTGGTCAATTCTGGAGCCCAGATATTCAAAATGTGTGACCTGATCTATTTCCTCACCACCGACTGTAAATTTATGCTGACATTGTGTTTTGTCGGTGGTCATTATCTTTGTTTTATTTATGTTTATGAACAGATTTTGATCTTTACTATGTCCATTAACGGCTGAAAGTAGTTGCTCAAGACCTTCTGCACTTCTTGATAGTATCACTGTGTCATCTGCGTATCTAACTCTGGAATCTCGTATCCTCCGATAGTAAATGGGTCGAAACTTTCAATGTTCTCGTCTTTTCAAACATTTTTCATTATACATTCTGCATATATGTTGTACAGATAAGGTGAGAGGATACATCCCTGTCGGACTCTCTTTTGTACTGCAAACCAATCTGATGTTTGCCCAGATACTCGGACAGCGGTTTGTTGATCTTGGTATAATGTTTCAATGAGATGGACTATATGCAAGGAAAACCCCATTTCCTTCATGATTCTCCACAGATTGTGATGTTTTACCGTGTCGAAGGCCTTGGTGTAATCAATGAAACATGCACAGGTCTACATTAAACTCTCTACATTTTTCGTAGATATTCCTTCAACTGAATATATGGTCCCTGGTCCCTATTAATTTTATAAAACCTGCCTGGACTACGTGAATTTCATATTCAAACCTTTCCTCTATCCTTCTTAATAGGATTTGCAAGAGTATCTTGCTAGCGTGGCTTATCAGCGCGATAGTTCGGTAGTTCGTGCACAGCTTCAGATTGCCTTTTTTGGGGAGGGGAATATAAATTGATTTCTTATATGCTTCTGGCCACTCTGCACTGTTCCATGTCTATTTACACAGCTTGTGATAGACTCGAGCACATGCCTCTCCTCCTGCTTGTATTAGCTCTGCTTGGATATCATAACATCCTGGGGACTTTCCCTTTTTCAGGCTTTTAACTGCAGGGCGTATTTCTTCCAATGTTGGTTCAGGTTCTTTCTCATCATTTGGTAGGATTGTTACTGAGAGCTTTGTGTTGTCTCCATACATGGTTCTGCAGTACTCTCTCCGTCTTTTCAGTATGTCTTTGGTTTTTGTTAATGTGTTATCCTCATTGGCATTTATGACATGTGGAACCGGACGGAACTCCTTTGTCAGTGTTCTTATTGCCCTAAATGCATCTCTCTCTCTGCCTTGTTGCTGTAGGTTTTCTATATCCTTACACGTTTCCACTATGTATCTTTATTTATCTTTTCTTATTTCTCTTATAACTTTTCTTGTGCAGTTTTTATAAGCTGTATTGGTCCCCTTACTTCCCATTTGCTTTAATAGTTGCCTTTCTGCAATGAGTTTCTGTGTTTCCTCTGTTATATAGCTCTGTTTCTTGTGCGACATCTTGGGAATCATTTCTTTCGCTGTCGAGATCAAAATATCCCTTGCATACGATGTCAACTCCTTATATGTCATCTCTTCCTGTACCGCAAGCAACGCCTCAAATTTGTTCTCTACTTTGATGTTGCATCGAAGCGTATTCGCTGGCAACCTTTGTTGACCCTACGTAGTCTTGTTTTGAAAACTGCAAACAGTAATTCATGGTCCGTATCGCAGTCTGCTCCTGGCAGCGTTAATTTTTTTATCAGAACATTTGATCTCCATCTTTGTTGCACTAGGATGTAATCTATTTGGTTTCTGCTGTTGCCATCACTGGAGGTCCACGTGTATAGTCTAAGTGGATGTTGTTTGAATAAGGTGTTGGCAATGGAGAGGTTGTTTTCCGTGCAGAATTCAACCAGTTTTTCTCATCGCTCATTTATGTCTTTCAAACCAAAAGGTCCTCGAACACCTCTCTCCTCTTCGGCTGTTTATTCTCCGACTTTCGCATTGAAATCGCCAATGATGATCAAGATATCTCTTTTTTCAACGTTTTCCATCGTTTCTTGCAACAGTGGATAGAGAGAACAAACAGCAAATACTCCTAGGACCCAATCAATAGACTGAATAGGAAACATCATACCACAATTTTCCGCCTCAGAACAGGTCATTGCAGACTAAATGCACACATTCATAAAATGAAAGCAGCACAGACTGCACAATGCACATGTCAGAGAGGACCCCAGACTCCAGAACACATTCAGCAAACATGACCACTGCACCAAGGCCCCCGTGAGAAGACCTGGCTCGAGGAAATAAACATATAAGACAAATTGTGAAGAACCATTGCGGACCTGCGACTGACGTGTCACATCATGGAGACAGCCCATCTGCTGGCATAAAACGAGCACGCGAAACCGAACGCAAAGAAGAAAAAGAAGAATATGCATGTGTAAGCCAGATACATGATAATTAGTTCTATCAAATTAATCAGTCATTTCTCAACTCGTGTCATCCTAATTCCATCCCACAAAAAGTCGGCATCCATAATGAATTAAAACACCAGAGCAATGTTAGATCCGCAATCGATGCGGCACCATCTTTGTTGCTCCTAATTATTTAGTTCTATAAGATTGCCATAAACAGCCTGTCAAAGAAAATGGATATCAAAAACTGAATTACTTTGAACCCTTCGTGAAAAACGTTCGTGTGTTGGCTAAAATGTGCCGAATATGAAAGAGCTGGTCAACAACCTCCAGGCTTGATTATCAGTTGGACATTGACATGTAAATATCGTTTTCATATTCATGTATATCCATTAATCTTAACATCTGTTTTGTACAGTGGACAAGCTCACGTGTAATCGATGTCTTCTCTCTAGTTGGAACCTGCTGCAGACTAGGAAAATTGGATACCGTACTACCTCTACCATGGTATGTCAATTAATCCATCCATTAATAAAAACGCGCTAGCTCTCTGAGGAGCATAGCTCCTAAACCAGTGCTGTCCAATCTTTTTCCTATCCTGGGCTACACAGAAAATTGTTTTCAAGCCGAGGGCCGCACCAGAAAGCTCAAAAGTAACGAGTACATAAATACATTATTGTTATTGACGTTATTAAAATGTATTTGTGATAACAATACAAAAAGGCATGTTTGCATGATTTATAAACGTTCAATGCAGAAAAGTTCAATCTCATTGTTGGTGAGATATTTGACTTTGCATGATTTATAAACGTTCAATGCAGACAAGTTCAATCTCATTGTTGGTGAGATATTTGACTTTGCATGATTTATAAACGTTCAATGCAGAAAAGTTCAATCTCATTGTTGGTGAGATATTTGACTTTGAATTTGCACTTGCAATTTGTTTAGTTTAATGCTGGTTCTCTGTAACAGCTGCGCCATTAGATTTTGTAAATGTTCGTCAGTCAAAGAGTTTCAATGTTTTGACTTGATGTTGGACATTGCAGAAAATCCAGCTTCACATACGTAAGTGCTTTCAAACATTGTCACAATACGCTTTTACAACTTTTCGATACTTATGCAAATTCATCAGAAGAAACATATGTCAACCAGAACTCTGTTGGTGGTGTATCCTTGTGTTTGTCCAGAACTGTGTTGGTGCTGTATCCTTGTGTCTGTCCAGAACTGTGTTAGTGGTGTATCCTTGTGTCTGTCCAGAACTGTGTTGGTGGTGTATCCTTGTGTCTGTCCAGAACTGTGTTGGTGGTGTATCCTTGTGCCTGTCCAGAACTGTGTTGGTGGAGTACCTTGTGTCTGTCAGAACTGTGTTGGTGGAGTACCTTGTGTCTGTCAGAACTGTGTTGGTGGTGTATCCTTGTGCCTGTCCAGAACTGTGTTGGTGGAGTACCTTGTGTCTGTCCAGAACAGTGTTGGTGGAGTACCTTGTGCCTGTCCAGAACTGTGTTGGTAAAGTACCTTGTGTCTGTCAGAACTGTGTTGGTGGAGTACCTTGTGCCTGTCCAGAACTGTGTTGGTGGAGTACCTTGTGTCTGTCCAGAACTGTGTTGGTGGTGTATCCTTGTGTCTGTCCAGAACTGTGTTGGTGGTGTATCCTTGTGTCTGTCCAGAACTGTGTTGGTGGTGTATCCTTGTGTCTGTCCAGAACTGTGTTGGTGGTGTATCCTTGTGTCTGTCCAGAACTGTGTTGGTGGTGTATCCTTGTGTCTGTCCAGAACTGTGTTGGTGGTGTATCCTTGTGTCTGTCTAGAACTGTGTTGGTGGTGTATCCTTGTGTCTGTCTAGAACTGTGTTGGTGGTGTATCCTTGTGTCTGTCCAGAACTGTGTTGGTGGTGTATCCTTGTGTCTGTCCAGAACTGCGTTGGTGGTGTATCGTTGTGTCTGTCCAGAACTGCGTTGGTGGTGTATCGTTGTGCCTGTCCAGAACTGTGTTGGTGGTGTATCGTTGTGCCTGTCCAGAACTGTGTTGGTGGTGTATCCTTGTGTCTGTCAGAACTGTGTTGGTGGTGTATCCTTGTGTCTGTCCAATCTTCTCCTTAATAACTCCATATGTGCTGCTATGGTAGAAATATTACACGTGAATGGATATTCAACAAAATGCAGCAATGGTGTCAGACTTCGAATGTTTTGGAAACGAGCAGAGAAATCCACTTTCAACTTTTCTAGTAACAGATTAAACTGCTCACATTTTACTATAGCTGAAAATTTGTGAAGCAGCCAATGCAAATGCTGGAAAGTGTATAAATATGACTGATTCACTTGACTGATGAACAATTCCAGTTTTGTTTCTTCTTCTTCTTCTTCTGCGTACACAGTCAGACAGTAACCATTATTTTTTCGAAAAAAGCGGCGGTCATCCTGAGGCTGTCGACACTGCCATAGAGCTTGTCTTGCAGTTCCACTGGTGATGGCCACATCTGCTCTCCCTGATCCTCGTATGTCGGGCAGTTCTGCAGCAGATGTTCAGCGGTCATTTTACCGGTACCGCACGGGCATTCGTCGGTACCACCTATCTTCAATTTGTTGAATAGGTGGTACCTCAGTCTATTGTGGCCAGTGCGAAGTCTGAAGACAACGACCTGCTCTCTTCTGTTCAACTGGTAATAGGCATCGTTTTTGGTGTAACCAGTATGTTCGGTTTCCCGTTTGGTCATGTATCTGGCTTTAATAAGCCGTTTTGACTCTTCGTACGTCATACTAGTATCTGTTTGTGGTAGTCTTGCCCCTTCTTTTGCCAGTCTGTCTGCCTCCTCGTTGCCTTGGATGTTGCAGTGTGATGGGACCCACTGTACCACTACCCTTTTTGGTGCGGACTGCTGGCACAGTTTGCAGAGTGCTGCTCTTAAGTCATTAAGCTCGGTGTTTTTCTGGCTTTTTAGCGCTGTGACTACGGCCAGAGCATCTGTCAGCAGGACTGTATGGCTTTCATTTTCTTTATGTGTCACCATTTCTTCCACTGCCGCCCTCAGTGCCTCTGCCTCCGCTCTGAAATTGCTTGTGTACTTACCAGTAGCGAATGACAGTGTTATTTTTCTGCCATTTGGTAGGTTCAGGAATGCTCCTGCCCTTCCGTTCTGTGTAGTGTTTGTTTCAGAACCGACGGTGTATGCATGGGTCCAGTCCAGTCCAGTTTTTCGATATAAAGATTAGGGTAGTATCTCTCCTTTCTTTTTCAGTCTGGCAGTTTTTGTTTGCAATACCTGGTATATTTTCTACCACCTCTGGAAATATATCCTGCCTCCAGGTAGGTTTTCGTACAGTAGTGATGGGTTTTGGTGTTGTTAGTGCGTTTATGGGATCTTCGTGCATCTTTGCTTTGGCTATTTCTGCAAAGTTTCTCCGCTTTAGTTTCCCATTTCCCAAATTGTTTAGTCTCTGGTGCATTGGATGGTCAGTCAGTCTTCTGAGTTTCTCTGACTGCAGCTGGGCTCTGCAGTCTCTTCTATCGGTCATGGATTGCAGTTTTGTAATCTTTTCAAGTTCTACAATTGGCGTTGACTTCATGCCTCCTGTTATAACTCTCATGGCTTGGTTTTGAAGTTTGCTAACTTTATCGAAGTTCGCCTTTGCTGCTGTTGTCCATGCCACAATGCCATACTCGAGAACTGGTCTCACATTCCAGTGTACAGTTTCTTTAGTATGCTTTTGTCTGCTCCCCAGCTTGTGCCAGCAAGTTTCCTCATGATTGCCATTCTTTCTATGGCTCTCATTCGGTTTCTCTCGATCTGACTTTTCCATGTCATGCGCCGATCAAATGTGACTCCCAGATAGTTTGGGTTGTCGATTGGCTGCAGAAATTTGCCATTTAAACTTAATTTGGTATTTTGGGGTTTGATTGAAAGCGAGAATATTGTGCATGTGGTTTTCTCCTCGTTTATTTTGACCAGCCATGAGTTCGCCCACTCTTCCAGCGATGTTAGGGCCTGCTGCATCCGATTTCTTGCTATGGTGAGATTCTTCAGTTTTATTTCGAAAACGCTAATTTCCTTCATCATAGTAGAAAATATTTGATACCACACTTGCAATTTCAAATATAATTTGTTCAGCTGGTCTGCGATGTCAATACGAATTGCTAGCCTTTCCAGAAATTCAGGCGTTTCCATAGAATTTAGCAACTATTCTTTGGATCTGATCTTGATAACGATTTTGACTTCTTAATTAGATTCCAGAATTGTACAAGTACCTTCTCTTTGCTCAGCCAGCGAACATCAGATGGATAACAGATTTACCAAAACTACTTTCGTACTACTCTAGTAGTGTCTTAAACTGTCGTTGATTTGAAGAATTAGCTCGAATGACGTTCACAACTTTAACAACAACATACATGACATTGTGCAGTGCATCATCCTTCAGTTTTGAACAAAAAATCTTGCTGGTGAATAATATAATGATAAGCTTGGAAAGTTGGAAAATCGTAATCTGCCATCATTAAATTAATCAAGCCCACTCTGCATCCAATCATTGCTAGAGCACCATCCGTGGTGACCGATATGAGCCTCCTCATATCGGTGCCATTTCTTACTAAACACACCTTCACTGCGTTGTACATATCCTCACCTTTTGTTGTTTGCAATGGCACCATGGCCAGTATTTCCTCTTTGAATTTATCTTTCACATCAAATCTAACCCAAATTGTCAGCTGTTCCGTGTCAGTAACGTCACATGACTCATCCAAAGCCAGACTCAAACCGGATGATTTTTTAAATCACAAATCAATTGATGAAATATATTACTGGACAAAATGCCAATACGTCTTGCCACAGTCTGGCGAGAAAGCAGCAGATCGGATATCTGCTTCTTGATCTATTCTTTGTTCTTAAAATCAGCAAATAAAGCATTTGCACTTTTTTGAAAACATAGTTTAACAGTGTCACCATCCGAATATAGTGTCTGCTTCTTAGTTAAAACCCAGCTTATCTTTATGGATGCTTCAGTACCACCGTCACTTGAGCTCCATAGTCGACGAAAAACACCTTGCTGGCCATGAAGATTCATGCTTAGGAAAATCATTTTTCTTTCCTCGTCTGTGTACCAGTTGGATAATGTTGATTAGAATATCCATGCATGGACTTTGTGTGCCCCTGTAGATTAGCCTATTTAAAAACAGATATAGAATTCTGGCATCTCAAATACACCGGGCTTATCATTTGACAGTGTAAGCACAAAATCCAGTTCCAACGACGCATAAAAAGTATGGTTCTCGTACGTGACTTTCTGTTTTTTCGCCTCACTACCTGTGCTTGCCATGTTTTCGATTTTTGTAGAAACAGTGTGAACGTTTGGCAGTAATTAGAATTTTAAAAAGGCAAAGCCCGCCGTCCATAGTAGACGATGAAGACATAATTTATTTTGCTTGCGTTATTTTTAGTAAGAATTAACTGCGATACTTTTTATCTTTACTCTCTTGTCTCGAGCCGCCCAACCCCAGTGGCAAGTCAAGGACAAGACGACTAGGGTGCGAGTAGGATGCGACTACGAGATGCAGGGGACTCCGCATCAAGCACCCGTGAAAAAGACTTCGGAGTCCGGAGTCGAACCCACACCACCTGATCACGAGGCCGACGGCTTGACCACTTCGCCGTGGAATCCTAGTAATTAGAATATTACTTTCAAAAATATGTGCGCGAAATGTACCGCAGATAACAGCTTCAAATTTGGTACATTTGAGATGGGAGGGTTCATTGCTTGGGTCGTCTGCAAAGCGTTGTGTACTATATAGTTATTATTTTAAGAATGATCCTTTTGATATATAGTAATAGTTGTCGTACAATATAGCGTAATGTTTCATTTTCTTGATACCAGCTCACAAGTAGCCAATTGGTATTTTTTAAACGCAAATTACAAATATTGTTCCAGCTTTGGCGGCCATCTTAATTCAGCCGGCGAGCCGCGTGCGAAACTGCCCTCAACAAATATGCCTCAGGTCTCTCTGTCTTTAGTCACCCAATCTAGCTCTGTCTACGTCTTTTCCGCTGCCTTTATGTTTGTTCGGAAGATCTTTTCTCCGTGAGTGTTTAGCTTTGCCTTTAACTTCTGCTTTAGGTATTCCAAAACATGACCTGCCCTGTAATACGATCTCTGTTGTCCACAATCCATGTACTGTCCAACGTCAACATCTTCTCCTTACGTCGAGTGTTTCTCATATCAGTTCTAATCATTTCAAAATTTTTATATTACCACATTAACACATTATCAAATTTATACATTACCACCAGGCTAGTCCCCAGATCTTTTGCTGTTTTGATGTAAATTTCCAAGGGATGTAAAAGCATAGAATATAAATATTGAATAAACAGCAATAGTATTCCTACACTATCTGAGTCTCAATTTGGAACACAATACTTAACGATATTCCCACTATTTGAGCCCCACAATGACATCGGAAGCGTTCGAGTGTTATCGGCTCTCCCCGTTCAGACGACTAGATTAAGCTATACTAGTACATCTGTGCGATTAGATACATGCTAACTGCTTGGCGTTCTGTTATAAGTAAATATAATTTTTGGTTGCTTTTTTTTGTTTTGTTTTTTTGTTGAGTGGTAGCGTTATGCTTATGTAATTGTTCCTATTAATGAAAGAGATCTTGTGAAGTGTTAGAGTGTTCGATTGTCAGTATAGTTTGACACTGTGTCAAAGGATGAAATATGAAAGGGGACTCGGATTTAGAAAACGTGTTCCCTCACCTGTAAGTTAGTGTAAATAGGTCAGCGGTATATAGCAGTGCCGATCACTTGACACAATACCGATTATTCAGTTTCGTTTGGAGCGCTCAGTTTTGAAGATAATGAAAGTTAGATCAAGGCATTTCTGCTCAAACAAAATTGAAAGACTATTCATCTCATTTCAAAACAGAGTATTATACTTCTTCAAAATGGTTAACTGCATGAAAATCAAGAAACAGATTGTATTGCTGGCATTTTAGCCTTGTGTGATGTTCAAAACAGATTAGCGGGTGCGGAATAATAATAGCTTTTGAAATATCAGTCATTTTCACAAAGCCAAGATGCAGTAACTGAAATACAAAAACTTTCGGGAAAACCAAAACATATTATTTTTGTTAAATATATATATATATATACATATACGGGACGTGTTCAAATGAAAGCGGAAAGAACTCCACCAAGCGAACATTCGTACGATGAGCATACTGACGTCACTTCTGGTGTAAACAGCACATACCAAACGTCAAGTTTGTAAAATTGCATTATCCTCCGACTCATAACTTCCTCAGCAGATCGTTGACAAAAGTATGGCGAAGACAATGTTGAACAGTTCAGTACGGTGTTTAAATAAGGACGTGAGTTAACAATATGCGCTTGACTTGGTCTCAGAAGATCTTTCGTTAACTCACGTTTTTCTTTAAACATCGTTATCCAGTTCTTCACTGTTGTCTTCGCGACACTTTCGGCACCATACACTACCTGTATTCTGCGATGAATGTCAACTGGTCGATATCCTTCAGCTGTTAGAAACCGAATCACTTCTCGCTGATCAACCGACAAAAGAAGTAATATTTGGCAACAGCCAGTGTCCTTTCACGAGAAACTGTAAGGAAGTGTACATACCCTTGAGTCGACTGCTGCCTTCGTTAGAGTCATTGAAGTTGAGGTCTGAAGACGAACGAGCAAGAAGTAGTATCGCATGTTTGTCGGTCGATGCTGTTTCCACAATCCAGTAAACATACATCATTGAGACAAATGCCATTGTGAGACTTCCTGCTGCACGAAAGTTCTCATACCAGAAAACTGAGAAGGCTGACCTTCGTGTAGAACTCTATTTCACATCTTCATCCCCGCCAGGAATGCAGAAGCCTTGTAGTTTTCACTAGCTTTCATTAACCATCCTAACAGAGGACTTGCTTCTGTTTTGGGCCGGTGGGTTGTATTTATTTGTTATATTGACTTGTCCATATTCGTTGAAGTTCTTGTTGCTTAAAGTTTTCTGTAGAATGAGGTATCCAGCTACATGAGCAACTCTCGTTAGTTACCTATGACCAGATATACTTGGTAGGTTGCGGTGTTATCATTCTTTGCTCCCCTTTCGGGTCCTGCAACACAAGGCCAAAAAATTCGTTTCACGGACAAACAATCAGGGGAGAACCTTGTTATACCAGTTACTTTTTAAGATGGCTAGATTTTAAAGAAGGAGATTATATATACAAGGGTTGTTCAGAAAGTATCCGGACTGATGTAGTTTCTAGATAGCTATGAGAGATTAATTTTAATGACCTGTACTATTTTTCAACGTAATCAACGGCCACTGCAACACATGTGTCCCACCTGGCTACGATATTCTGTATTCCGGCAGAGTAGAGTTATGTTGGCTGGTCCCTGAGCCATTGGAGAACTTCCTGACGAAGTTAGTCATCCGTTGAAAACTTGTGTCCTCTGAGATGCTCTTGAAGAGGGGTTAAAAGATTAAAATCTCACGGAGCCAATCGGGACTGTAAGGTGGGTGTGGCAGTAACTCTAAACGCAAACGGTCAATAACGTCAACTATTGTAAGGCGGTTTTGGGGTCTCGCTTTTGTGGGTAAAAATCTATTTGTTTCGGCACCCACCGGCGAAAAACTTTATAAAAATTGAGGTGATCCCTAATGATAATGTCCACATCACTTTTTCTTACACCAGTAGCCATAGCGATCTCTCCTACAGTAACTCAACGATCGTTAAAGAAAAAACATTTCTACGCTGTATGGTTTCACTCGAAATGACACTTTTCAGTCGACAGTCACGGGGCTCATAATCGCTAGAATCACGGCCTTTATGAAAGCGTTTACACCGTTCAAACACTGATGAATTAGCTACAGTCTGTTTTCCAAACACACATGACAAACGACGCTAAATTTCAGCGGGTTTTGAACTTTTTGGCACCATAAATGTCATCACAACACACTGTACGTGTACTGAAGTCAATTGGTAGACGATCTTCGAAAAATAAAGTTCGGGAAAACAACATACACTTGCTCATTCCACTACCAGGTAACAGAAATATACTGATCACCTTGGATGGATGGATGGATGGATGGATGGATGGATGGATGGATGTGGATGGATGGATGGATGGATGGATCGATGGATGAAGGGAGGGAGGGAGGGAGGGATGGATGGAGGGAGGGATGGATGGATGGATGGAGGGAGGGAGGGAGGGAGGGAGGGAGGGAGGGAGGGAGGGATGGATGGATGGATGGATGGAGGGAGGGAGGGAGGGAGGGAGGGAGGGAGGGAGGGAGGGATGGATGGATGGATGGATGGATGGAAAGATAGATAGATAGATAGATAGATAGATAGATAGATAGATAGATAGATAGATAGATAGATAGATAGATAGATAGATAGATAGATAGATAGATAGATAGATAGATAGATAGATAGATAGATAGATAGATAGATAGATAGATAGATAGATAGATAGATAGATAGATAGATAGATAGATAGATAGATAGATAGATAGATAGATAGATAGATAGATAGATAGATAGATAGATAGATAGATAGATAGATAGATAGATAGATAGATAGATAGATAGATAGATAGATAGATAGATAGATAGATAGATAGATAGATAGATAGATAGATAGATAGATAGATAGATAGATAGATAGATAGATAGATAGATAGGCAGGCAGGTAGGTGGGTGGGTGGGTGGGTGGCTAGGTAGGTAGAGAGAGAGAGAGAGAGAGAGAGACAGACAGACAGACAGACAGGACAGGACAGGACAGGACAGGACAGGACAGGACAGGACAGGACAGGACAGGACAGGACAGGACAGGACAGGACAGGACAGGACAGGACAGGACAGGACAGGACAGGACAGGACAGGACAGGACAGGACAGGACAGGACAGGACAGGACAGGACAGGACAGGACAGGACAGGACAGGACAGGACAGGACAGACAGACAGACAGACAGACAGGACAGACAGACAGACAGACAGACAGACAGACAGACAGACAGACAGACAGACAGACAGACAGACAGATAGATAGATAGATAGATAGATAGATAGATAGATAGATAGATAGATAGATAGATAGATAGATAGATAGACAGATTAGATAGATAGATAGATAGATAGATTGATAGATAGACAAACAAATCAAAGAACAACACGGGCTCACAACATCAGACATAATACATTTAGCCCAAGAACGACAACTTAATCTCCCCACGTGCCCTGACATGCCCGGTGTGTCAAACTAGGCATGGCGTGATTCGAACCTGGCACATAGGGATTGTAAACTGAGCTAGCAATCCCTAGGATGCTTTAATAAAAGATTGAATAAACCCCATTTTATTAGATCCAGAAGAGGAGGAATAAGATGCATCTGTCTCCTTCCAGTTATCTGAACATGTCCCCTTAACTTGTGTTATAGAGGCGCAGCATCAACCATTGGGATACAGTATCACCATCATCATCATCATGTAGCATGTCTTTTTGCAGAGCATCACTCTCATGATCGCCGATGTGTAAGATCTGATCCCTGGTCAGCTCTCTCGCCTCTGCCACTGTCAACCTCAAAGCATCTGCAGTCTCCCTTGTCCATCTTCTCCTCGGTCTGCCTCTGTTTCTTTAGCCAGTGGCTATACCCTCCAAAAATCCGCATCTACCAGTCCTGCGTAGTACCAGTCTACTTCACGGCTCCGAAACCTGGACATTGCTGAAATATGACATATCGAGACTGGAAGCCTTTCACGTGCGCAACCAGCGGCGTATCCTGGACATCCGATGACATGACTACAACCGCAACGTGGAGGTCTCTGCTAAAACAGACCTCCACTCAATCTCAGAAAGACTTGACCGGCGCCGAGTTTCTTTGTTCGGTCATTTTGTACGGCTGAACCAGGAAACCCCTGCCCACAAGATACTACACAAGTCGTTCATCAGCGCCAAAAGTCTTCCCCCGACCGGCTGGAGGCGCAGAAGAGGCCACCCCCAAACAGTATAGCTCCAGCAAGTAGCGACCTCCTCCTCCGCCCTGGACGACGCATGGAACCACGCCACAGATGTGGGTCATGGATGTGGCTGGCCGACGCAACGGGCCTCAGCACCTTAGCGAACATTTTTATTTTGCAGTCCAGTACCGTTCTTTTTAGACCATTTTTCTTTAACGATCGTTGAGTTACTGTAGGAGAGATCGCTATGGCTACTGGTGTAAGAGAAAGTGATGTGGACATTATCATTAGGGATCACCTCAATTTTTATAAAGTTTGATGTAGCCGAAGTATGTTAATTTACTAGAAGTAATGTTGTTTACTGGCCAGATGTGTTTTATATCCGGGACCAAGACGCAGAAAAACGTATGAGTTGCAGCGGTCAGCAACCCATAGCTGACTGCTAGCGTCAAGGCCTACGAACCAGAGCGGCTAAGACCCTTCTACACCTCCGCGCGGTGATCCTGGATAACAGGCTGCAGCATGGCAGACTGGCTAAGGAGAAGGGATCGAAGAGGGAAGGCCACTCGGTACTCAAAAATGTCTGCTGATGTCGGAAGTGTCGGACCGAAAGGTGCAAATATCGCAGTCAAGCTGTAAACTACGACACAACGCATTCCGTTGTCTGGACTACTTACTGCTACTTGATAAGCGTGTTTGAAGAAAAGAGAAAGAAAGTTCTATAACGAGCTTCTGTAAGATTTCTGCAGTTTATTTTTCCCTTTCAGCGGCATTTTGAGCACCCTAATGTAGCCTTTTAGCCCGAAAGATTCAATCTTCTTTGGCAGAGTTTGTGTAGCGGACCATGTCTAGCATCAGTACGTTGCTACCGGAAAGATGTCCTGAAGATCTTTACTTTTGTCATTTTGTTAATGTTCTGGCATACGTTTTTCATTTTGGCTAATCTGTGTAGACTCGTGGCCATTTTTCTGCCTATTTCTTGTCGATGTGACCTGCCTACATTTGAATAAACTTAACATTATTTACGAAATATGAACGAACCTATATCACTCAATGGTCATATTAACATTTGATTCGTGCATCAGAACTCACCAATTTAATCATTCCGCGGTGTGCTAGTTATTTCGAATGCTAACTGCCACTCTGCCCAAAGATTTCTTGTTGTTTCCAATGCCCACAATGAGTAGGTTACTGTTTCCAATGCCCACAATGAGTAGGTTACTCTTATGTGGGCCCTGAAAAGTACGTTAAGTGACGGGTTGCAGTAGCACTCCTTACATCTCGAGCGTGCTGATGAAGGTGGACCGGGGTCCTCCGTGCGGTTGTGCTATGCTTGGCTTCATCTGCGTGTCACTCACTACTACGGAGATCACGTCGGAACTCACCTTGTTAGCCAAACTATTGTCTTTGACAACAGCCCGTTTCCGAGACTACCAACGAGGAGGTCAGGTGAGGGTCTTGGCCAGCACATATCTCCTGGATATGGCTAACATTCTCTGATCAGTGTGTTTTCCCTGACCATACGTTAGTCTCATCGTCTCTTGCCCAACGGTTTAAATCGTGCTTTCACGTTTGATTTCAATGTCATTGACTGCTGTAGGCCACAAGCTAGAACTTCTCTATAGAAATCCCGCTTACATTGGAATATCATGCACAATACCCTGTCCAGGATTACTCATCAGTGCACTTGCCCAAGGAGCAACCAATTTGCAAGTCTAGTGGGTGGCGGTGGCAGAGGGGGTGGTGCAGCAGCCGGACAAAAGTAGTGAAACCAACGACCCTGTTCAAGCCTGGCCCGCTGATCAGGAAAGAGATGGCCTTTGCCAACCCCATAACCAACAGCCCATTCCCCTCCACCACCAGCATAGCTGCGACTAAGCAGGGCATGAACGTTCCAATCGTATGTGGTCACTTTGTGACGAAACTACTGGCTGGAATGAGAAAATGGTTGTCTACAGACTCTACACAGTCTTCTAAAGCAGCATTTTATGTTAAGTTAAGAACAACTGGAATTACCCCGGCACGCCACCAGTGAGTTTTCGCATGCCAAAAATGAAACAAAAGAGGAACTCAACGGGATGTGTCCAGTAGTGTCAAAACAAACACGGAATGTGACCAGTAGTGTCAAAACTAACACGGAATGTGACCAGTAGTGTCAAAACCAACACGGAATGTGACCAGTGGTGTCAAAACAAATACGGAATGTGACCAGTGGTGTCAAAACAAACACGGAATGTGACCATTGGTGTCAAAACAAACACGGAATGTGACCAGTGGTGTCAAAACAAACACGGAATGACACCAACACCGGTGACAAAGCTGGCACACGACAAAACACCTCTCCACGATGTCTAACGACACAAGTCCATAAAAGATGATTATGATGAACAAGCCCCGTCGTAAAATGAAATCGTGTTCTTCACAGGACGTCGCTCTTACAAATGCCAGTTGGTACTTCCGTCTTAATTTACCCCAAACAGAGTTTCATGGGTTCACATCGTATATATTTGACAGCTGATGAATGTAACAGGACATTCCATTCGGGTCAAAGGGAGGACTGGTCGTTATAATTTCATTTTAAATAAATAAGTAAAGAATCAAATATAGTTAGAAGTGTAGAAACAATGCTAACCATAAACCTAAACGTCATACTAACCGTAATTCTAACTCTAATTATAATCCTAAGCCTAACCTAAGAAATGCCTTGCTAAGACAGCAGGTGTAAGCAAAAACTCGCGTCTACTTTTGCAGAATGTTTGACACCCCCAATAATTAAAAAGTGGACTATTCTGTGACGTCACTACCTCTAAACCTGTGCTAAAAAAATATATTTATTTTGTTTGTGGTGAATTAAGGCGCAAGTACCTTGTCAACCTATTTTGGCGGTAATCCTTTTCTTGGCACGTGTGCAGTACGGTAGGCTGTCATTACTTTATGTACGTGAAGAAACGATCGAACCAAGAGAAAAACTCAGTGTCTGTCATACTGAACACGACCGGATTCGTACTCAGTGCATGCGATTGTGAAACCGAGCGAGTTTCACCCCAAGGACACTCTCGCTCCATCATAAAACTACATATTATGGACTATAAAATGTATCCCAGCGATCCTGGACCCAGTTATTGATCTGACATAGATGTTTGTGGCCTGTTTCCTGGTACTTGGCTCTAACCTAATTTAAGAGCTTTCCTGGCGGTAACAAAAAGAAGGCGGCAAACAAAACCAGCGTGTTAATGTGGTTTGTGGGTATGATGTGGTTTGTGGGTATGATGTACTGTGTGGGCAATGTTTGCGAAGTTGGGATTTCTCTTCATGTCTAGGCGTGGAGTTTTAAGATCAGCTTCGCTGGGTTGTCTTCAGCGACGTCTCTAATATCAGGGTGGAACAGAGCTTCGTTGGAAGGGATACTCGAACAGGACGGGTCGCTGACAGGAACGTTACTACTGTCGTGGATTTTAATGTGGATTTATGGAAACATGGTTGGTCATTGACAGAGTTCAGACGATTACTGGAGAATAAGGACACGTGTTGCAGTGGTTCCCCAACCGGGGTAGTTGGTTATCACGTGGCGTCCGTAGTGGTGGAACAAAAGACGTTTCGGGTATGTATATCCATTACGGATCTTTGACAGTGGCGTGACATCTGCCGGGGTGGCACAAGAGACTTCACGGGTATGTTTAAGCATTACGGGTCTTTGACAGTGGCGTGACATCTGCCGGGGTGGCACAAGAGACTTCACGGGTATGTTTAAGCATTACGGCTCTTTGACAGTGGCGTGACAACTGACAGGGTGGCACGAGAGACTTCTCGTGTATGTTTAAGCATGACGAAAATTTTACAATGGCGTGATCACTGCGTTTGTGAATTGGGCAACTGTTGCAGGAGTGCATGAACATGACTGGTTTCTGACAGTGGCGTGACTGCTGTCGTAGGGGGAAAAGACACGTCGCTAGTACCTCTGAACAGGATCTGTTCATAACGGTGTCGGTGGCTTCAATCAAGCTAGAGCAAGGGGCATCTCATGTATGCGTTAGCATGACAGCAGCCTGACAGTGGCGTGATTTCCTGGCAGTGTGAAACAGGCACCGTACGAGGATCCATGACTGTAGCGTGTTTCTGACAAAGAAGGTGACTACTTTTGAGGTGGATACGCCTATTAAGTCCATGAGCGTGACTGATTTCTCACAGTGGTGCGATTACTACATGGGTGAAACATTGCACATCACAGGGATCCCTGACCTTTACTGTTCTATGATAGAAATCTATCTATCCTGCCAACGTTTATGGGGCACCTCGTATCGTAACTTATTATCACATGTGTTCTGCCATTACTGTTTGTACAGTTCCATTTATTTTTAAGCCCATAATAATAAAAATAGTTGCCCATCGCAAACGAAGATCGCGGCTGCATCAGACTATTGCTGGGAAAGATGTGTTCTCTGATGCTGTAAAGACCAATCCTGAAACGGAACACAATGCCACATTCAGTGCACACATGTGGAGAGCCGACATTGGAATCGTCATGAGTATTGTTATTTGGGGCAGCATGCTTTCACTGATCTTCTGCGACGGATATGCTCTCTGCTATCTGAGCACCTGCGGTGATGCTAACTCTTCCAAATCAATTGTATCAGACGAAACAGGATCTTGCTCTTTAAGGCCGCACCTTCATCTACCCACCTTAGCCAAAAGAATCTAACACAATTAACTGACACAAACTTACTCAAGAACACTATCTCCAAACAGTGATAAACAAATTCTTTTTTTCCTTACTTTACGACACTGGAACTCTTCTACTATTCACAACTTCTCCCTCACTCCTATCCAGGGATTATCTAACCTAACCCTCTCCCTAACGCTACACCTAAACTATTGTCAATAGTCACTTTTCCGTGCTTGGCCTGCCGTGACGCAAATCCGAATTATGACGGAATGACGCCGATAGGTAATTCGTGCTGTGACGCCAACCCAGGTAGATCGCCTTTGGTCCTGTTCCTCCACGACGACTGTTGAATTGCGTGATAGCTGTTAGGGAAAACTAAATAAGGCAGCCACAGGTTTGAATTTACGTGTGTTGAACAAGGGCGGCTGAACACGTGATAACTTGTCGCGGGTCAACACAAGTGCCAGATGGCAACGTTCCCTCTCAACCGCTATAGCTATCAGGAAGCCCGTTCTCTACCCACAGCGAGCAACTATGACTGACAACAACTGAAAAGATCGCCCACGTGGCTGGTGCTGGTCACACCCCAACCTGATGCAATTTCAATCACAATGAAAACCATGAATACCTCAAACTGGAGCTCAGCCGATGTGACGTTCAGAGTAAAGACTCGGTAACGCTGTTTCTCTCTCTCTCTCTCTCGTTCTCTCTCTCTCTCTCTCTCTCTCTCTCTCTTGCGCTATGGCTAACTCGTTCAAGGTGTCGAGCGCTGAAAATTATCGTGCAAAGTCGGACTGAACTCGGTTCAATACGTCGCTCTGAAAATCCGTGGAATGTACCTCTTTATGTCTCGTCTCCTTAGGTCTCTCGACAATCTATTAATCTCCAGATGTTCAAATATCTCCCTCCTTAATTTATCGCTCTGCAAATCGCGTAAGGTTCCTCTAGCTCCCGGCCCACCATCGATTTTTATAACACCGGACTATTTTCTTAGCAGGCGCTACTTTCAAAATGGCGTCGCTATTACTCCGCCACCTGTTGCGGTACTCGCTGACGTGATCGGCCAGGTCCCGGTGTGAAGTCCGTAGGGAGACAAGATTTGTCTGCCCAGACTAAATCTGTCACACAATTAAAACGTCTTACTCGCATTACTACTGCTTTACCTGCTTTGCTATCTTCTCTTCTGTAGTCTATTCATTACTGGGTCCGTCTCGTCATTGTACGAGGCGTGTTCAAATTAAACCGGACCTAATTGCACCAAGTGAACATACGTACGATACGCATGATGACCTCACTTCTGATGTAAACAGCACATACTAACCGGCAAGTTTGCAAAATTGCATTATCCTCCGACTCATAATTTCCTCAGCAGACCGTTGAGAACACGGCGGGTGTGATACGGAATTCGTCCAGAGTTGATCAGCGAGCGATTATTCGGTTTCTAACAGCTGAAGGATGTCGACCAGTTGACATTCATTGCAGAATGCAGGCAGTGTGTGGTGACAAACGTGTGGCGATAGTAAGCAGCGGCGACGGTCCACCTGAATTTTGCTGCATCAATTTTGGCGATGGCATCTTCTGACGCAACAACATTCGCCTGACCTGGCTTCAGAAGATCGGCCGTTAACTCGTGTCCTTCTTTAAACATCGTTGTCCAGTTCTTCACTGTTGTCTTCGACACACTCTTATATTCGCACAGACAACGGGGTCCGTAGCGTCGAGCAACCAAGTCGGGCATTCATTGTGAGTTGGTCGAACTAAGTCATTGCCGCCTGCTAACTTGAGACACGATACTCTGTGACCTGGGGCATTGTCATAGAGGGTGGTTAACAGATGTGTGAATATTTCCTAGCCACTCCAAAATTGGCACTATCAACATATAGGGTGAAGGGCACCATTCTCGTCAGGTTCAGATGAGTGCACTGGACCGTGGAAATCCAGTACGGCAGGGATTCTTAACCTTTTAAGATTCCGCGCACCGCTCACGTGTAATATCACGTGCGCGAGCACCATGCAATCTAATGGGTTTCATTTTTGACAAACAATACATTTTTAAAACACTGACCTTTTTTAATGACATCCTTGAGCTTGTAAGCCATTCAGAAGTTCAGTGATGCCCAAGTCAGTTGTAGCAGCTAGACGTAAACATTGTAGATGTAAATCAGTTAATCGTGACCGTGCTTTGTTATTGAGGTATTTCATCAGTGAGACAACTTTTTTCACACAGGCAGGTCGTCCAGAACATAGCCAGACATTGGAGAGAAACACTCCGCAGAATTTAGAATTGTTTTGTGTATCTTCTGCTACCCAAAAGGTTATGAATTTCTCCTTTTCAATCAAGTATTTCAGCGCTGAAGAGAACTGGATATCTATAAATTCAAGTACCCACGATGCAACACAATGCGACCCTGACTAGCATCAGGGAAAGCCCAGAATCAAGTCAGCAGTGCCAAATATTTCAGAGTTTGGAGCGGTAAATACGTTTACTGGCAGTAAACATGCAACTTAACCTTCAGGTCGCCTATAATTTAATGGATGGATAGCAACATTATGTGTTTGGGTTTGCTAAACAAAGTTTCAATTGAAAAACGGGCCTCGTGAGCGTTGGTGTTCAGGAGCACTATTTTACTTGCATGAAACGAGCACCAAATGTCATTAAAAGAGCACCGTGATGTTCGCGAGTACCAGGTTGTGAATACCAGTAGTACAGGTTAACCGATGGCTTTGCTAGGATTGCATGATTGAAAAACATCACAAATATAAAGAACTAATGATTCATTCCAGTATTCAATTACAACAGTTGAAACTGGTTTTCTTTTCCGAAACATAATGCGCCATTTATATACTTATAACAACTCTCTGTTATCGGTGTCAAACATGAACACTAAACGAGTTAAGTAAGCAGGTAGGTAGGTATGTAGGTAGGTGGGTAGGTATGTAGGTAGGAAAATAGATAGGTGGGTAGGTAGGTAGAAATGTAGATATAAATGTAGGTAGATATGTACGTAGATATGTAGGTAGGTAGATATGTAGGTAGGTATGTAGGTAGGTATGTAGGTAGATATGTAGGTAGCTAGATAGATGTGTAGGTAGATAGATATGTAGGTAGGTAGATATGTAGGTAGGTAGATATGTAGGTAGATAAATATGTAGGTAGGTATGTAGGTAGGTAGATATGTAGGTAGGTAAATATGTAGGTAGGTATGTAGATAGGTGGTAGGAAGATAGATATGTAGGTAGATAGGTAGGTAAGTTGGTAGACAGGTAGGATGAAGGTAAATAGGTTGGTAGGTACGTACCTATGTAGATAGATGGGTAGGTAGGTAGGTAGGTAGGTATGTACTAGGTATTTAGGTTAAGGTACATGTGTAGGTATGTAGATACGTAGATAAGTAGTTGTAAGTAGGTAAATAGGTAGTTAGGTAAGAAGGTAGGTGGGTAGGAAGGTATATAGGTAGATATATAGAAAAGAATGAATAGGTAGAATTGATTATGCATGTAGGTAGGTAGGTAGGTATGTAGGCAGGTAGGTTGGTAGGTAAGTAGGTAGCTAAGTAGGTAGGAAGGCAGGCAGGCAGGTAAATAGGTCGGTTCGTAGTTTGCTTATGTGACAAAAGAACGATAAGTTGCTCAGTCCCAGTCCGCATACAATGAGGGTGATATCTTTCCGAGTTGACCTAACTGTGTGGTACGTGGACGGCCACTGGTGCCAGACCATAACGGAGAAGGTCGCTTCCCATAACGCAGATGGTAGCTTTCCATAATAGAGATGGTCGCTTCCCATAACGTAGATGGTCGCTTCCCATAACGGAGATGGTAGCTTCCCATAACGGAGATGGTCGCTTCTCATAACGGAGATTGTCCCTTCTCATAACGGAGATGGTCGCTTCCCATAACGGAGATGGTCGCTTTCCATAATGGAGATGGTCGCTTCCCATAACGGAGATGGTCGCTTCCCATAACGGAGATGGTCGCTTCCCATAACGGAGATGGTCGCTTCCCATAACAGAGATTTTCGCTTTCTACAACGGAGATGATCGCTTCCCATAACGGGGATGATCGCTTCCCATAACTTCCCATAACGGAGATGGTCGCTTCTCATAACTTCACATAACGGAGATGATCGCTTCCCATAAATTCCCATAACGGAGATGGTCGCTTCCCATAACTTCCCATAACGGAGACGGTAGCTTCCCATAACGGAGATGATCGCTTCCCATAACTTCCCATTACGGAGATGGTCGCTTCCCATCCTTGATGTACCAAGCCTGCTTCATCAGCTGATGGGCTGGTACATCCTCGACAAGGCGGGACACATGTCCAAATATAATCAAGCAGCGAGGGCGTAGCATGGTGAGTATGCTCTTGAGGGCTGTCCGTTGGGCGGCTTCGTTGCTTGAGACCCGGTCATACCAAATCTTCCAAATAATTCACCTCTGGTTGTGAGTGTGGACATTTTCCGCATACTTCTGAGTGCGTCCAGCAGAATATTTCGGTTTATGACTCGCGCAGCAGGTTGGCAATCACTTGGAAGTTTTGTTTACTGCCGAGATCATTTAAATCCTCAGTGAAGTTGACATGGCCACCGTCGACAATTAATCGTGATGTTGTGGGATTGTAGCCTGAAGAGGGCAGGTGAAACGTGATCAAATCTGACAGAACGTCAGGTATCCCGCAAGGCAGGTTGGAAATGTTCGATGACCGGGATTAAATTGATATGTTCATAACAAATAAGCGGTAAATAATGTTCCAGCCATTCCAAAAGGGTTGTCACATCCTGAAAGTCAAAGTCACCCACATGGTGAAAGTCAAAGCCACCCACATAGTGAAACTCAAAGCCGTCCACACAATGATAGTCAAAACCATCCACATAATGAAAGTCAAAGCCACCCACGTAGTGAAAGTCAAAGACACCCATATAGTGAAAGTCAAAGCCATCCACAAAGTGAAACTCAAAGCCACCTCTATAGTAAAACTCAGTCACCTACATAGTGAAACTCAAAGCCACCTCTATAGTAAAACTCAAAGTCTCCCACATAATGAAAGTCAAAGCCACCCACATAGTGAAAGGCAAAGCTACCCACACAGTGAAAGTCAAAGCCACCTCTATAGTAAAACTCAAAGTCACACATATAGTGAAAGCCTAAGCCACCCACATAGTGAAAGGCAAAGCCACCCACATAGTGAAAGCCTAAGCCACACACATAGTGAAAGTCAAAGCCACCCACATAGTGAAAGTCAAAGCCACCCACATAGTGAAAGTCAAAGCCACCCACATAGTGAAAGTCAAAGCCCCCCACATAGTGAAAGTCAAAGCCACCCACATAGTGAAAGTTAAAGCCACCCACAAAGTGAAAGTCAAAGCCACCCACATAGTTAAAGTCAAAGCCACCCACATAGTTAAAGTCAAAGCCACCCATATCGTGAAGTCACCTACATAGTGAAAGTTAAAGACACCCATATCGTGAAAATCAAAGCCATCCACATAGTGAAAGTTAAAGCCACCCATATAGTGCAAATCAAGACCACCCACATCGTGGCAGAAGCAATGTGATTAATATGGTTTTCCTGAAACCCACAGGAGGACGCGGAATGAATCCAACCACATTGTGATAATGTGTGCGAACCAAAGCTACAAGTCACAAAAATGCCATCAATAGCAATGACAACTGAATAGCAAGTCGATCGTTGCTAGTACAAACAAATCGTGTGCCACCTTGACTATGAAATGTCACACGATGTAAGAATGACAAGTATCACAGACAAGGTAATCAGTATCACAGTAGGCAACCGCCAAATCAACACAATCATTATGTTCTTATCACATTTCACAGAAAATAATGGCATGCGCATTAATTCGGCATGCCTCTACGTGACGAATTACACAGCAACTGGTAATAACATTCTTCCAGCGATTCTACACACCAGTAGCATGTGTCCATACTCTCTCTTTAAAGGTTGAATCATATCAAGTTTAGAACTCAGAAAAGCCAAAAAGATTATTTTCAACCGTCGTTTACAGAGTACACAAAAAGGCACCGTCATTTTGTCGCTTTGTGACGTCACAATTTCATATATTGTTTCCGTATCAAATATAACACAGTTTAAAGAGAGGACATCCTGAAAACTACTCGGTTTAATCAGACGAAATCCGTTAAAATCATAGGATATAGAATGCCTGAGAGGAGAAATAAGCCACTAAAACCCAACTCAACAAGTTACGGACGAGTGAAAAAGCCAGTAAAAAATTCCTGATTAATTAATTATGCAAGAGAAATATGTCCGTTAAATAGCTCGTGCGAAACGAGTGCAGCTTTTAAAGTTACCTGATACAAAATGGTTTCTGCAGACAACCATACTGGACGATACGGAGGTCCTGAAGATATGAGCGATAAAGTTCTGCCTAGAGCTAGAGAGTCTTACAGATCGGCTCTCTCTATCTCTCTCTATCTCTCTCTGTATCTCTGTGTGTGGGTGGGTGTGTGTGAGTGGGTGTGTGTGAGTGGGTGTGTGTGCTGGGTGCGTGCGCGTGTGTGTGTGTATGCGTGTGTGTGTGTATATATATATATATATATATATATGTATTTATATATATATATATATATATATATATATATATATATATATATATATATATAAAACGCGGTGGCTTGGTCACGTGTGCAGAATGGAGGATGGGCGAATACCAAAAGATATCATTTACGGAGAGCTGACCGCGGGCAATCCTAAAAAAGGTAGACCCCTTCCTCCGCTACAAAGATCTTTGCAGGCGTGACCTGAAGGCGTTGGAAATGAACACCTGAAACTGGAATGAACTTGTAAAAGACAGACCCAGCTGGAGGCAGGCTTTGTGTGTTGGTCTGCAGGCAGGGGAAGACAAGATGTGTCAAGATGCAGACTACAAACATTTGCGGCAAAAGTTAGGGCAACAACTGACTGTCCCCTGTCTAGCGTGAAATCCATTGTCTCTCGAGACTGATAGGATGCCAATCAATCAATCATGTAATTCTTCCAACTTATTCTAATGATATTCCATTCGGCATTCCTACGTCTGCCCGGTATTGGGACCGCCTCACCTCTGTGGTGTCCATCCGGGCGATACAACCCTAATAGAAACTGAGACAGAACAAGAGGCTGAGGAAGTGATGGATGTGCCCCTGGGGAAGTGCTTGTCTTTGGAGGTGTACCATGAGGAAGACTTTGTGAAAGACCACACGAATGAGCTGACCTCAGAAGAATTCCAAGAACTGCGCAGGAAGTTGCAAGAAGAGGCGACTGAAGAACTTTTTTCACAGTAGAGAGGAAATGAGTAAGGGGAGATTTCTACTACATAAACAAAGGAACGGTGTTACTATTGGGAGAAAACACAGAGCCTAAGTGGCATCCCAGCTACTATTGGGAGTAAACACAGAGCCTAAGTGGCATCCCAGCTACTATTGGGAGAAAACACAGAGCCTAAGTGGCATCCCAACATTGCTGTTGCCAACAGAAGTATAAACCTGTCCAATGATAATGCTGTTGACCATTTTAGAAAAGTTTTGAAAATGATCTAAAGCAGGTTTTTTTAACAGGTTTCTAAGAAAATAATTAATTCATTTTCATCTATTTCATGGGGACGGCGTGGGCTAGTGGTTTAGTGACACGGCTCACAACCCGAAGGTGCTGGGTTCGATTCGATCCCCATCACAACAGCGGCCGTTACCCCGGGGAAGCAAACCCTTAGAAAATGCAGGAGGAAGCAGACCCTTACATAAAATGCATGCTGAACTCGGATGCACTAGGCCGATAGGCGCAAAATAAAACCCACAGTGCAACGCACACCGCTTTGGGGATTAGAGAAATAAGGCGAGCGCGCGCGCATACACGCACGCACGTACACACACACACACACACACACACACACACGTACATACACACAAAAAATGTATTTCATGAATATGTATTGGTTTTGTAGTTTTTATGTTTACTTTTTATGCATTAAGTAGGGAAGGAAAATTTAGCGTCTAGTCGCGACAACCCGCCACTTAACAACCTATTTAGGGCGCACAAAAGAGTAATCTTACTTATTGTAAGCATTCAACAACAACAGCAACAATGCATTAAGTATTATTAAATAAATAATCATCCGAGGGTCTGGAACGAATTAATTAAACTTGCATTATTGTGCAAAAATTGATTCGCCATTCATACAAATCGCAATTCGAACAGCCACTTTGAACGAATTGTGTACGGACAATGAGGTCCAAAACTCTCTCTCTCTCTCTCTCTCTCTCTCTCTCTCTCTCTCTGTGTGTGTGTGTGTGTGTGTGCGTGCGCGTGTGCGTGTGTGTTTGTGTGTTTATTTGTGTTTGTGTGTTTATATGTATATATACTGAAATATAATTACAACAACATATTGACAAAACTAAATACAATATGTAAAGAATATATCATGTAAATAAACGAAGAAATAACTGAGGTCATTAAAATATCTAGACAAAACAGGGCAGACTTAATCGTCATTGCAAAGCAGTAAATCAAACAAGTAAAAGATTTCACATATTTAGTTATCGGCAGATAGAAGAATGACAGCAGAAATCCAACAATGATGGGCAAAAAGGCAAATCAGATCATTGCACATTAACGCCAATACTAAATACAAGCACGTGACAAAAATTGCCAAAAGAGCTTTATACCGTCCCGACAATATGCTACCAATGTCAAAACAGGACACTAACAACAATTGAGAAACGAAAAATCGTAACAGCAGAAAAGAAATGCCTGGGAAATATATCGGGTGTAACAAAGAGAGACAGGATTCGAAACGATGACATCAGGAGACTGGTGGGAACAACACCAGTTTTAGACTTCATCAAAAGACAGCAATCAAAATGGTTTGGCTACGTAACCGGCCTACAGTGTCTAGAAAATAGAGGAATTTGAGGTGACTTAATACATGTTTATAAGACAATTAAAGGTAAAGGATAAATTAAACTGTGACAAGTCTTTTTATCAAAATACAGCAATCTACAAGAAGAAGAGGGCACAGCTACAAATTAACTAAAGAAAGGTGCACATTGGATATAAGAAATATTATTTTAGTCAGAGAGAGGTGAATGCTTGGAATGCATTGCCACAGGAAATAGTGGCGGCCTGGACTATTAATGCATTCAAGAATATATATGATGACGTGACTACTGGTGTAAGCACATACCAACCGACAAAAAGTTTGCAAAATGTCATTATCCTCCGACACCTAGTTTCCTCAGAAAACCGTTAAAAACGTGGCAGGTGTAATACGGAATCAGTCCAGAGTTAGATCAGATTTGGTCTGGTTTCATTTGAACACGCCTCGTGTATACATATGTATGTATTCTCTCCAGGCCCTTTGACATTTGATGTGGCCAAAGTATTTTAGTTTTCTTGACAAGTTTACATACTAATTTGTCCTCGATATCTAGTTCATTTTCGGATTTCTGCATTTTTTACCTATTCGCTATCCTTGGTATTTTGAGCACCCTTTTGTGGCATTTTAGTTCAAAAGATCCAATCCTTTTCTAAAGTATTTGTCTGTTGGTCAACGTTTCACGTTGCCAACGGGAAGATGCAAGTTCGCAGGAATTTTATGTTTGTCATTTTATTAGTTCTTCCATAAGTTTCAAATTTTGTTTAACCTCAGCATCGCCATAACCATTCTTCGTCTGACTTCCTTCAGGCAACCTCCATTGTTGTTTATAATTGAGCCGAGGTACTCAACACTTGTGACTTTCTCAATCTTTTGTTATTCTAAAATAACTTTAGGTTTGGTCTTTGTCTTATCTGTGCTCATTATTTTGGTTTCATTTATATTCAGGTATAGATTTTGGTCTTCGCTGTGTGGTTATATATATATATATATATATATATATATATATATTATATAAAGCAACCTGCAAAAGTACTCAAATGGGAGCAAACTTGATTAATGATAAATACGATGTAACCCGAAGACAGAAATCTGAGTTGAAACGAGTTCATTTAGAACATGTCCTTAAATTTCAATCAGGAAATAACTGGCTCCACACTTATAACCGTTTGTGATTACCCTTATCTGATCTGTAATTTTTTCCAAAGTTTTACAGTGTTTTCATTAAAACCATAAAGTTCAATACCCGTTTGCTTCTAGTATGGTTTTTTCAGGGTCACGCTGTAATGACACTTCACGCTCTTGCAGTTTTGTTCACAATTTTTTTTAGCTCCAAATACAAGAATGTTTACGGTAGGACAAAAGTGTGTTTCTGGCGTTGAATTGGTCAGATGTAGACCGCGCTGAAGAGGACGGATCACCTGAGGCGCGAGATCGGGAGGCAGACTGAAGTGGACTGTGCTTTGACCGGCTCGGTAATTGTCAACCGGCTGCCGGAAATCAAAACAAAAGACTTCAGAACGGGATTGTCGGGAAAGGAAGGCTGACGTTCATTGAAACCGTTTGTATAGATAATGAGGAAATAATTGATTCGATAGTTTCAGTTGGGAGTTTTTAAGGTTTCTGGTGCAATACTTACGAACTGATGGTGAAATAATAGGGAATTTATAGTGGATAATTGACGGTGCAGTGGTCAATTGATTGTGAAATAATGGAGAATTGATGTTGAAATACGAATGCATGATAAAATAGTGGTGAATAAAAGGCAAAAAGGGGTGAACTGGTGGTAAAAAGTGGTGAATTGTTGGTAAAAAGTGGTGAATCGGTGGTAAAATAGTGGCGAACGTGGTGAAATAGTGGTGAATTGAAAGTGAAATAGTGGTGAATTGATGGTTAAATAGTGGTGAACTGGATAACAATGGTGAAATATTGTTGAAAGGTGGCATATTGAGGATGAAATAGTGGTGAATTTATGATAAAATAGTGGTCAATAGATGATAAAATAGTGGTGAATTGATGGGGAAATATTTGTGACCATGGTGAAAAATGTGCTAATTTTTGTGGTCCGATCGTGACATATTAGGGAAACAGATGTGACATATTGGAGAAAGGGCTGTGACAGAATGGGAAAATAAATTGTGAAAAGCTAAATTACAAAAATGATGGCGAAGATGTAGCAGTAGATGAGCGGACAGTAGCCAACAATTCATAGCTGGCTGCTTGCACCATGGTCAGCGAACCACAGCTGACCAAGACCCTCTTTCTCCTCTACCTGGCGGCCCTAGAAACAGACTGCACTAGTCACTAGCTTAATCTGGGCAAGTGATTGGGTTTCGGAGTGAGAAGGCAAGCCCGGTACTCAAATAAGCCAGCAGAAATCGGATGTGTTGGGCCGCAAATACCACAACCTCGCTGTAAACTAATACGAAACCTCCTTTTCAGGGCGAACGCCAAAGAAGAAGACGAAGAAAAAGACTTGGGCTAGTGGTTAAGTGACACGGCTAACAAACCGAAGGTGCTGGGTTCGATCTCTATAACAGCACCGGCCGTTACCACGGGGAAGCAAACTCTTTGAAAATGCAGGAGGAAGCAGAACCTTTCATAAATGCATGCTGAAGTCGGATGCACTGGGCCGACAGGTGCAAAATAAAAACCACAGTCCAACGCACACCGCCTTAAAGAATATAAAAATAAGGTGAACGCAAAAAAAAGAAGAAGAAAAAAAAGAAGAAGAAAAAGAAGAAGCTCTGCGGTAGACGTATTGCAGCGTTATCCACTCTCTACAGGCGCTCCAAAGCTTCCGAGAATGAATTGAGACGGTGGGAGAGCAACCTGCGTGAAGGTTTGGAGAGCAGACACGATTTCCTGTTAATTTCATAAGCTATATTTGTAGAAGAATGCTCCGGATCTCACAAGGACGGCAAGGAAGATTGATGGTACAGTACTTGAAGAGGCAGAAACACAAAGAGAAGGAAGATTGATGGTACAGTACTTGAAGAGGCAGAAACACAAAGAGAAGGAAGATTTATGGTACAGTACTTGAAGAGGCAGAAACACAAAGAGAAGGAAGATTGATGGTACAGTACTTGAAGAGGCAGAAACACAAAGAGAAGGAAGATTGATGGTACAGTACTTGAAAAGGCAGAAACACAAAGAGAAGGAAGATTTATGGTACAGTACTTGAAGAGGCAGAAACACAAAGAGAAGGAAGATTGATGGTACAGTACTTGAAGAGGCAGAAACACAAAGAGAAGGAAGATTGATGGTACAGTACTTGAAGAGGCAGAAACACAAAGAGAAGGAAGACTGATGATACAGTACTTGAAGAGGCAGAAACACAAAGAGAAGGAAGATTGATGGTACAGTACTTGAAGAGGCAGAAACACAAAGACAACTCATTGCAAAGATCAGAACAAGGCAGTTATCTTTTTTAGGGCATGTTATGGAGCGTGTAGCCTGGTCGACAGTAAGCTGGTTTGCTTAGACTAGGATTACACTGCGCCAGGGTTCGCAATCACGGACGGACAGAAACAAAAACCCTGGCGTGGTTTGTTCTTTGTCCGACCGCTCCTCCAGTGTCGATCCAGCTGTAAATGGGTACGTGACGTATGCGTTGGGGAAGGTATAAACAGCAAGGAAGGGAACTGGTCCACCCACCTCGCATAAGTTCGGCTTAGTCCATGACAAGTTATCTTCATTACCGACCGCAATTGTTGCCATGGGACTCACCTTCATCTTTATAAGAACAGGCGGTTTAGAGCATGTTGTGACAACGTGAAAGATAGAAGGAAAGAGAGACACGGGAAGGCAAAGAGAAAAGATGTTGGACAGCCTGAGAGAATGGCATGGGTGACAATCAACAAACAGAGTTGGTAATCGACACAAGTTATACAAGTGGATGGATGTTCATGAACGCTAACGCCAACTGGCAAGGCACCTGATGATGATGATATTCCCAGACAAGTCGTGGAGCGTTTCAAAGATTTTGTATCACAGCCAATACGGTACAAGTGTTACTTGACGCCATTTTATGTTTACTCTTATGTTGCTTAGGCGGACATGCAAATTGAAATTATCGACTTGGAATTGAAGGATATTCTAAAATTAAAGGAGAGAGGGACTCGAAGATCCTGCACTTATCATCATCTTTATCATCATCATCATCACCATCATCATGATCAACATAATCATCAATTGGCTTGGCTTGTCTTTGTTCATTCTCAATCTCCCGCTACCAAACCCTGAAAAGGGCTTAAGTAGCAGAATGTAGTCCAGAGAACGGAATGCGTTGTGTCGTAGTTTACAGCTTGACTGCGATATTTGCACCTTTCGGACCAACACATCCGACTTCAGGAAGCATTTTTTTAGTACCGGGTTAGCATTCCCTCTTCGATCCCTTCTCCTTAGCCAGTTTGCCCTGCTGCAGCCTGTTATCCAGGATCACCGCGTAGAGGTGTAGAAGGGTCTTGGCAGCTCTGGTTCGCTGGCCCTGACGCTAGCAGTCAGCTATGGGTTGCTGACCACTGCAGCTCATGCGCTGCTCAGCATCTTGATCCCTAATCATCAATTTTACCACCAGTCAAGTAGCCTAAAAGTTCGTTCAGGGCACAAATACTGAAGTTCGTTGAGCCTGTCCCCCACAACTTAACTCAGTTTTGTGCCAGGAAATTTGATTCAGCGTTGGACCTTCCCGTCCATTCTCTGATATAGTCTCTCATCTGTTTGTCTGCCGCCCACGTTATGCTTCCCAGGCACAGTACCACGCAGGATAATCTTGGCCAACCCAGGCCAACTTAATACATGCTCATACCACGAACTTATATGCTGGACATATACATTTTGTTTTCCACATGAAGTATATCAAATGATAATATCACATTTCCCAAATGTGGCCTCGATGTTTGGTAGTGCTTATCGATCTGAACAATTTGATTTTTCTTTAAATAAAGTAGACTAAATCCAAAACAAGCAGTCATCATCATGTAGTACGCCCTTTACAGAACGTCGCTCCCATCACAGTCTGTCTGAAAAAAATACTATGTCCCTTGTCAAAACTCCAGCCTCTGCAACAGTCATACTCAGGTATTCCTGGATATCTTGCTGCCATCGTCTTCTTGGTCTACCTCTTCCACTTTTGCCTGGCACCATACCTTCCATCACTGTTCTCTCAAGACCGTTATGTCTCTTGATGTGACCAAAGTATTCACATTTTCTGGCCAAAATAGATTTGATAATCCAGTTCTCCTCTATTTTCAACTCTTGCCGAATTTCTATATTTGTCTTTTTCTCTGTCCAGTGTATTCTGAGGATCTTTCTATAACATTTTGACTGGAAGGATTTGATTCTTTGTCTGGAAGTTTTGGCAATTGCCCATGATTCGCAACCATATGCTGCCACAGGAAAAACACAGGCTCTCAAGGCTTTCACTTTTGTCGTTTTGTTGGTGCTCTGCCATAATTTCTTCAGGCTGTTCAGTCTCAGCATTGCCATCGCTTAAAGTAGACATTTGTAAACACACTGCGCGTTATAGTTAGCCAAACATCGCCAGATTTTGAAAAATGTGGGGGGGGGTGGGGGGGGGGGGGGTTAAGTTAAACCTCATTATTTATGTAAACTAGCCTTTTATCATTGATCATAACTCTCTCCCTATCTGTCTTCTCCACGTCTCTCTCTCTCTCTCTCTCTCTCTCTTTCTCTCCCTCTCTCTGAAATCAAACATATCATTTTTGAATATCTAATATATAATACTAGATTACTCAATACATAATACTTTAATATCCAAGTTATACTAGTAGAATATCCAGTATATAATACTATAATATCAAATTAATACGAGAATATCGACAATATAATACTACTTGAATATCCAATATACTTCTACAATATCCTGTATATAAGACTACTAGAATATCCAATATATATTACTTGCACAGTCAATATATAATACTCCAACATCCTATACATAACACTTGAATGTCATATTTGTAATACTTGAATATCCAATATATTATATTTGAATAGCCAGTATATGCTACTAGAATACCCAATATATAATACTACAAGAGTATCCGACGGAGATGTGATTTTACAGAAGATTGCTGAGTTGCAGATCCCATGGACTGCAAAGAAGACTAATGTTACAGCACTCGAGAAGGCCCAAACACAAAGACAACTCATTGAAAGGATCAAATAAGGCAGTCATCCTTTTTTGGGCATGATATGAGAAAAGGCAGCTTAGAGCACGTCGAGACAACGGAAAAGATTGCGGGAAAGAAAGGCACAGGAATACCAAGAGAGAAGATTCTGGACAGCCTGAGAGAAAGGCACAGGCAACAATCAACAGCAGAGTTGGTAAACGACACACGGGATAGACTGATAGAAATGGATAGAAGTCCATGATCACATACACCAACCGGCAGGGCACCTGATGATGATGACCCAATACATAATACTAGAATATTCAATGTACACTACTAGCATAATCAATATATAATTCTACTAGAATAATCAATATATAATATTACTAGAATATCCAATACATACTACTAGAACAATCAATATATAATATTACTAGAATATCCAATATATACTACTAAAATATCCAGTATATAATACTAGAATAACCTATATATAATATTTGAATATCATATATGTAATACTTGAATATCTAATATATAATAGTAGAATATACAATATATAATACTTGTATAGTCACATCAAGAGACACAACGGTCTTGAGAGGACGGTGATGGAAGGTATGGTGCCAGGCAAAAGAGAAAGGGGTAGACCAAGAAGACGATGGCACCAAGATATCCAGGAGTGCCTGAGTATGACAGTGGCGGAAGCTGGTGTTTTGGCAAGGGAACGAGTTTCTTTCAGACAGACTGTGATGGGAGCGACGTTCTACAAAGGACATGCTACATGATGGATGTATAGTCAATGTATAATACTTGAATATCCAAAATATAATACATGAATATCCAATATATAGTACTTGAATATCCAATATATAGTACTTGAATATCCAAAATATATGAGCAGGATATACAATAGTTAATCAATCCTTTTCTTGTAGACTAAAAGAAGCAGTAGACGAAGAATATCATACAGGAATAGGACCACTACTACATTTAGAACATTTTGCTAGTAGCATCTAAAAGTGAGGTAGGACAAGTCTATCTTCAATGTGTTCTCTCAGCGCGGCTGTGGTTTACGTTCTTGTCTTTGTCACATATAGATAATCGGAGGAGATATAGGGGAAGGAGAAGAAGAAAAAGAAAAAGAAGAAAAAGAAGAAGATTATGAGCAAGATGAGATGGAGGGAAAGAGGAAGAGGATGGAAAGAAGAATAATTGACTAAAAAGAAGACAAAAAGGAGCTTGAACAAAAGGAAGCGAAGGAATAGGAGTTATCAAATGAAGACAAGAAAGAGAAGAAGAGGAATCAGAGAAAACAAAAATGAATAAGAAAAAGAAGAACATGAAGAGGAAGACCGGTAAGAGGACGAGGATGAGGAATAATAATAAAAATAATAATAATAATAATAATAATAATAAGAAGAAGAAGAAGCAGAAGAAGAAGAAGAAGAAGAAGAAGAAGAAGGAGGAGGAGGAGGAGGAGGAGGAGGAGGAAGAATATGAAGAAAGACGAAAATGAAGAAGAAGATGAAGAAGAAGAAGAAGAAGAAAAAGAAGATATGGAAAAGCAATTTATAGAAGAAGAAGAATAACAAGAAAAATAAAAAGTGGAAGAAAAGACGATGTGGCAGAAGAGAAAGCAGAGGGTGAAGATGAGGAAGAAGAGGAATAAGAGGAGAGAAAAAAAGAACAGGAAAAGGAAGAATAAGAAGAATAAGCAGCAGCAGAAATAGAAAAAGAAGAAGACAAATAAGGCGAAAAAGCCGACGATGTGGACTGAAGAAAATCTTCACAGACTACAGGCTCGTTGTTTTGATCAAGAAACTTCCCAGCTGATTGATGGCTTTAGTTTTTGACAAGCAGACGCTTATCTCACGGTCACAGGCCCAGTTTACGACAATCCTCGGGTAACGTCTGCTCATCACAGCGATTGTTTTTATCTTCGTCAGTTAATATGTATGTTAATTTAGCGCTGTAAATAAAAACGCTGGGGGTTCAAATTTGCGAATTAAATTTGGCAAAAGACGCTCTTCCGGGTTGAGCGCCAACATGGTTGCTGATTTGATTCGCTCCTTAATCGTGTGTGTTTTTCTGTGATCTTTGCGTCTACAATTGCAGATTCCTCGTTGGATAAACGTGTTTTATGTGTGTTTTTCCAATTTGACTTGTGCCCGACAAAGCGCCGTGATGTACTTCAATCGACATATTATAGGATAAAGTCGAACACTGAATACACAAGAGCGATTCATTAAAACCAAACGGCCAAGATGACGACGAGGCTGGAAAAAGAATAAGGGAAGGCGTAACCTTCAGATTGAACCTGTGACGCCATGCTTGAGTAGACAGAGAGATCATAGAAAAATTCACAGTGTGGAAGGAGACGTTGTCTGGAGAGGGGTGGACTCCACCGGGTGCAAAACGGCCAAAGGCACACCGATATTAAAAAAAACACTGAGAAAAATCATAAATGCGCCAGCCGTTTTAATTTACAACATAGACAATCATGCCACTGAGGTCAACTAGTCAAGACGGAATATTCGATATCCTGGCACAAAGCCGAGTGGAGTGGCGGGAACTGGTCCAACAATCTGCAGTATTGGAGCCTCGAGTGGCGGGAACTGGTCCAACAATCTGCAGTATTGGTGCCTGGAGTGGCGGGAACTGGTTCAACAATCTGCAGTATTGGAGCCTCGAGTGGCGGGAACTGGTCCAACAATCTGCAGTATTGGAGCCTCGAGTGGCGGGAACTGGTCCAACAATCTGCAGTATTGGAGCCTCGAGTGGCGGGAACTGGTCCAACAATTTGCAGTATTGGTGCCTGGAGTGGCGGGAACTGGTCCAACAATCTGCAGTATTGGAGCCTGGAGTGGCGGGAACTGGTCCAACAATCTGCAGTATTGGAGCCTGGAGTGGAGGGAACTGGTCCAACAATCTGCAGTATTGGTGCCTGGAGTGGCGGGAACTGGTCCAACAATCTGCAGTATTGGTGCCTGGAGTGGCGGGAACTGGTCCAACAATCTGCAGTATTGGTGCCTGGAGTGGCGGGAACTGGTCCAACAATCTGCAGTATTGGTGCCTGGAGTGGCGGGAACTGGCCAACAATCTGCAGTATTGGTGCGCCAATGACCTTTCAGGTTACGGGACAGATGATGGTTAAAAGACGCTCTAGCGTTATGTTATGTAATGTTGAGTTTATGTTATGTAGTGCCATGTTACGGTGTCTTGTGTTGCGTTCTTTCTGTGTGCTGGGCACCACGTCAGATATCATGGTTCGGTACTTGCGAATGAATTCCCCCCAAACAAAAGAAACACATATTTTTATCACCAACCTTGAGGTAGTGACGTCACAGAATTGCCCGCTGTTTAACTGCGGTGGGGGTGTCAAACATTCTGCGAGAACAGGCGAGATGTTGCGTTCCTCCATACGCTTATTTCTGCCGTTTTAGCAATTAATTTCTTGACTCTGTCAACGTTGGTCCATGAAAAAGGAAAGTAGCATGTTATCATCCATGTTGTCGGACGATGTAATAGCAGGCATGTTTTCCAACCATAGCCCTAAACCTAGCCCTAAACCAAACCAGAGCCCTAAATCTAACCATAGCCCTAAACCTAACCAGAGCCCTACACCTAATAATAGCCCTATACCTATTCAGAGCTCTAAACCTAACCAGAGCCCTAAACCTAACCAGAGCCCTAAACCAAACCAGAGCTCTAAACCTAACCAGAGCCCTAAACCTAACCAGAGCCTTACACCTAATAATAGCCCTATACCTATTCAGAGCTCTAAACATAACCAGAGCCGTAAACCTAACCAGAGCCCTAAACCTAACCAGAGCCCTAAACCTATCCAGAGCCCTAAACCTAACCAGAGCCCTAAACCTAACCAGAGCCCTTAACCTATCCAGATCCCTAAACCTAACCAGAGCCCTTAATCTATCCAGATCCCTAAACCTAACCAGAGCCCTAAACCTATCCAGAGTCCTAAACCTATCCAGAAACAGAAACCTAGCCAGAGCCCTAAACCTATCCAGAGCTCTAAGCCTAACCAGAGCCATAAACCTAATCAGAGCCCTAAAATTAACCAGAGCCTTAAACCTATCCAGAGCCCTAAACCTAACCAGAGCCCTAAACCTATCCAGAGCCCTAAACTTAACCATAGCCCCAAATCTAACCAGAGCCATAAACCTAACCATAGCTCTAAAACTAACCAGAGCCCTGAACCTAACCATAGCTCTAAAACTAACCAGAGCCTTAACCTAACTAGAGACCTAAACCGAACCAGAGCCCTAAACCTATCGAGAGCCCTAAACCTAACCAGAGCCCTAAACCTAACCAGAGCTCTAAACATAACCATAGCTCTAAAACTAACCAGAGCTCTAAACCTAACCAGAGCCCTAAACCTAACCATAGCTCTAAAACTAACCAGAGCCATAGACCTAACCATAGCTCTAAAACTAACCAGAGCCTTAAATCTAACCAGAGCCCTAACCTAACCATAGCTCTAAAACTAACCAGAGCCCTAAACCTAACCCTAATCCTAACCGTAAACCTAATCCTCAACCTGAACCTAATCCTTCGGTCCTTCCCCCCCCCCCCCTCATGCCGTTACGTGCGATGGGAACAGAGGGAACTATGTTTGTGATGAATGAAGGCGCAAGTACTCATGTTTCCTTTGCTCAGCCACGTAGATTGCCCTGTCTTTATGTGTCAACATGTCATCGATACATCATGTTTCCAGAAGGTTTGGGCAGATCAACAGGTGGCCATGGTCTTGTGTTCCTCCACATTCTCCACATGATATGTCTCATCATCCCAGTATCTCGATCTCTTTACGTCCTTCCTGCATCGTGTTACACCAGTTCATATGCTATTTAGCATCTTCCAATTTGTTTAGGGCAAGTGGAGTCTAGACACAGGTACACCCAGGTAGCTCGATCCAGGAAAGCAGCCTCACTTCACTCCATTTTCCGATGCGACGCTTTTCGGGACGTTTCTGTAGGTGCTATGTTGATTGTAGGAAACCCCGTCTAGATTGCCGTCTTCTACAATGCACTTGATGTACAAACATACGGTGTGTAAGTGTATATATATATATATATATATATATATATATATATATATATATATATATATATATATATATATATATATATATATATATATATGCACGAGAGGCGTATTCAATTGAGACCACACCAAACTGCACCAAGTGAACATACGTACGATGCGCATGATGACGTCACTTCTGGTATAAACAGCGCATACCAACCGTCAAGTTTGCAAAATTTCAATATCCTCCGAATCATAGTTCTCTTCAGCAGACCGTTGAAAACATGGCTGGTGTGATACGGAATCCATCCAGAGTTGATCAACAAGCGGTGATTCGGTTTCTAACAGCTGAAGGATGTTGACCAATTAACGAAAGCTCTTCCGAGACCAGGTCAGGCGCAAATTGTTCGGTTATCTCACGTCCTTCTTTAAACATCGTTGTTCAGTTCCTCGCTGTTGTCTTCTGCACGCTTTGTTCCCCATACACTGCCTGCATTCTGCGATGAATGTTAACTGGTCGACGTCCTTCAGTTGTTAAAAACTGAATCACTGCTCACTGATCAACTCTGGACGAATTCTGTATCCCACCAGTCATGTTTTCAACAGTCTGCTGTGATTCCGTGGCGAAGGTGTTAAGCTGTCGGCCTCGTGATCAGGTGGTATGGGTTCGACTCCGGACTCCGCCATCCTTTTCACGGGTACTTGATGCGGAGTCCCCTGCATCTCGTAGTCACTCCCTAGTCGTCTTGTCCTTGACTCGCCACTGGGGTAGGGCGGCTCGAGATGAGAGAGTGAGGATAAAAAGTAGCACAGTTAGTCCTTAATAAAAATAGCGCTAGCAAATAAATTATGCCATCATCGTCTGCGATGGATGGCGGCCTTTGCCTGGCTGAGGAAACAATGAGACGGAAGATAATTAAATCGTGCAAACTTAAAGGTTTATGTGTGCTGTTTACATAAGAAGTTACGTCATCATGCTAATCGTACGTATGTTCACTTGGTGCAGTTTGGTCTGGTTTCATTTCAACACGCCTCGTATATATATATATATATATATTTAAAATGGATGGATGGATGTTTATCTTCCTTTGAAATGTGGTGTATGTGCACAAATGGGCATAACGAATAAAAAAGTATTGACGAGATTACGAATGGGAAGTGAATTAGTAAACGACATTTAAAAAATTAGGCAAATTAAACATATTGGACATACCAATAGACGCGGTACAATTCTGAAAAGAACACTAGAGGCAAATGCTATGGCAGATAGGCAAGAGAAGGACATCACAACTTCAAGGGATTGACTAAAAACAATCTTGTCGGAATGTATTATCAAGGCAAGAGAGTGAGTTCCATGGTCTACCTTCGATGCGGTCAGGGGACTTATCATTATCATCAAACTTTCTGGTTTCCTATTTTTGTCCTGTAGAAAACATTTTTACCGACCACATTATCGGTATGGCTGGAACAGTGTCTGAACTTGCAAGGCTAGTCGCAAACTTGGACAATGCTGCCAAAGAAATTTGGGATGGAAATCAGTGCAGAGAAGAGTAAGATCATGGTCAACAGCCCGGAGAGTATTTAAAACCCGATTATGGTCAAAGGTGGACCTCTGGAAAGTGTTACGCGGTTCAAATATCTGGGAGCAGAAATTGATGCGGAGGGGTCTAGAGCGGAGATCCAGTCCAGAACAGTGATGGCCATGATCGCACTGACCAGACTGCCAATAATCTAGAAAGACAAAAACACTAGCCTTAAATCGAAGCTGACTTTAATGTACACAATGGTTACCTCGGTATACCTCTACGTGTGTGAGACTTGGACTCTGACTGCTGCCTTGAACGTTAAATTTGCGCAATGGAAATGAGATACTTGCGAAGAATTCTTGACATACGATATCTGGATCGCGTTACAAACTGTTAGGAAGGAGCTAATTCAATATAAAAACCTACTGACTATAGTAAAAACACGAAAATTGACATGGTATGGACATATATCACGATCGGTGGGGCTGACCAAGACCGTCCTGCAAGCAATGTGCCTGGGAAGCGTGGGAGAGGAAGACCAAAAAAGAGATGGGAGGACAATATGGGCGGGAAGGTCTACAGCTGAATACCCTGGCGAAAAATAGAGACGTACCGTGGAAACTGGATCGACAAACTGCAATTACGGCGCTTCAACGACCTTCAAGGTTTCAGGACTGATGATGATGATGATGATGAGCAAACATTTCGAAAAAAGCAGCGGTCATCCTGAGACTGTCGACACTGCCATAGAGCTTGTCTAGTGTTGCCACTGGTGATGGCCACATCTGCTTTCTCTCATCCTCGTATGTCGGGCAGTTTTGCAGCAGATGTTCAGCTGTCATTTTCCCGGTACCACAAGTGCATTCGTCAGTGCCATCTATCTTCAGTTTATTGAATAGGTGGTACTTCAGTCTGTTGTGGACTGTGCGGAGTCTGAAGACCACGACCTGCTCTCTTCTGTTCAACTGGTAATAGGCATCATTTTTTGTGTAATCTGGAAGGAAATCTCCAGAATCCTATTGGAGAAGCTTGAAAGGTTCCAACAATTTGTGGAACTTTGCGAATGTCTCCCGAGAGAGAAATCAACTGGGGTTAGGCGGCTACAGGTGAGCGCGGGAAGGGGTAGGGAGAGAGGGGAGGGGAGGAACCAAAAAAACAGTCAAAGGACTGCAGGAAGGCGATTTCGCTAAGCAAGGGCATAAGAGAAATAGTTTCGATCATTGAGTGCACAATTAATTTAGCCACCATGACTAAGTGCACAATTAATATAGCCACCTTGACTAAGTGCACAATTAATATAGCCACCATGACTAAGTGAACACTTAGTATAGCCACCATGACTAAGTGCACAATTAATATAGCCGCAATGGCTACGTACACAATTAATATAGCCACCATGAATAAGTGCACAATTAAAATAACCACCATAACTAAGTGCACAATTAATATAGCCGCCATGACTAAGTGCACAATTAATATTGCCGCTATGACTAAGTGCACAATTAATATTGCCATCATGAGTAAGTGTATAATTAATATAGCCATCGTGACTAAGTAAACAATTAATATAGGCACCATGACTTAGTGCGCAATTAATACACCCGCCATGACTAAGTGCTACATTAAAATTACTAGCATGACTAAGTGGCTCATTAATATAACTACAAAGACTAAGTACCACATTAATATGCCATGACTAAGTGAATGAGTAATATGACTGTGTTGATTAAGTGTCATTAATATAACTGTCATAAGTGACACATTACTATAACCGTCCTAACTAAGTAATATAACGTTTAAGGCTGACTAAATAACTGAACTTGTATGTGTCAACTATTAATGCAACTTTAACAGCGTGTTCGGGAAACAAAGATGGATATACAATTGGATTTTAGGGCAGGAGTCTATGAAAGGATCACTCTCAGCAGTGATGTATTGTGGCTTATACCGCGAATTTGTTTCATTTCTCTGTGTGGGGCATGGATTGATTATAAACCTTGGCACAATATGAGTTCCGTTATTTAGTCGGCCTTGGAATGTGACGTTTCAGAAAGATTTTCACGATGCGTCAGACGCCCTATCTAAAGTAGGTCATGGCTGAACGGAGTACTAAACAAAGACAGACAGAAGGTGGGTGCAACACAGTGAATGGATTACACGGAAAGATAGGAAAGGAAATGGTTCGGGCACCTGAGAAGAATGTAACGAAATCTAAAAGCTGTGGGGATTTACAACACCAGACGGGAAACTGAGACGTTAGTCCAGTCAAGCACAAGCTATTTACCAGAACTTCACGTCAGGGACAGGCATAAGATACTGACCATGACCACCATCTCTTTTCCATGTAGCATCATCATGTAGCATGTCCTTTATAGAACGTCGCTCCCATCACAGTCTGTCTGAAAGAAACTCGTTCTCTTGCCTCCAGCCTCCCCCACAGCCAATCCCAGGCATTCCTGGATATCTTTGTGCCATCGTTTTCTTGGTCTACCCCTTTCTCTTTTGCCTGGCACCATACCTTCCATTACTGTTTTCTCGAGACCGTTGTGTCTCTTGATGTGACCAAAGTATTTGCATTTTCTAGCCAAAATGTAATTGATAAACCAGTTCTTCTCTATGTTCAACTCTTGCCGAATGTCTACATTTTGTTTTTTTCTTTGTCCAGGGTATTCTGAGGATTTTTCTGTAACATTTTGACTCCAAGGATTCGATTCTTAGTCTGGAAGTTTTGGTAATCGTCCATGATTCGCAGCCATAAGCTGCCACAGGAAAAACACAGGCTCTCAAGACTTTTACTTTTTTCCATGTAGCATTCCCTAGAAAAAGGCAGCCGGGCTAACGAGGAATGGGATTGACGTGATCTCGTAGCAGTGAGCAACATTCATATGAAGTCCAGCATCGCACAACCGTCTGGAGGACCCCTATCCACCTTCATCAGCACGCTCGGGATGTGAGGAAAACTACAACAAACCGTCACCTCGTCCCTTTCATGGCGCACAAAAAAGTAATTCTACCAAATGTAGGCATTCAACAAGAACAACAAATTGTTCTACGCATTCATCCTTCTACCATCATTTCCTCATCGACCAACAAAACAAAAAGGCCCGCCTGAACTGTTAGAATCAATTATTTCCCGAGCCCTTGTACAAACGATTTCTGTGAATGCCAGCCTCCCTTTTCCGGCAATCCCGTTCTGAAGTCTTTTGTTTTGATTTCCGACTTCCGGTTGACAATTACCGAGCCGGTCAGACCTAGAATCCACATAAGTTTACATCCCGATCTCGCGCCCCGGGTCATCCGTCCTCTTCAGTGTCGTCTGCATCTGACAAATTCAACTTCAGAAACAGACGTTTGTGGTACTGTAAACATTCATGTATTTGGGACGTCGAAAGTTCACAAGATAAAACCAATAGAAAAACTGAAGAAAAAAACTGGCTGTGGATGCATGGTTAGTATTTACGAGTAATCAATGGATATGGTGCGAGCTTGCAGACTCTTAACAGTTACTTCTTGTTTTTAGCGTGGTAAAGGTTTAGGAACATGTGGAACGTGTATATGCAGACATATGGTAAAAATATGTGTGTATGACTACGCCAGATGAGAATATGTGTGTATGACTTATGACAGATGGTGAGAATATGTGTGTATGACTTATGACAGATGGTGAGAATATGTGTGTATGACTTATGACAGATGGTGAGAATATGTGTGTATGACTTATGACAGATGGTGAGAATATGTGTGTATGACTTATGACAAATGGTAAGAATATTTGTGGAGGACGTATGACAGATGGTAAGAATATTTGTGGAGGACGTACGCCAGATGGTAAGAATATTTGTGGAGGACGTATGACAGATGGTAAGAATATGTGTGTATGACTTATGACAAATGGTAAGAATATTTGTGGAGGACGTATGACAGATGGTAAGAATATTTGTGGAGGACGTATGACAGATGGTAAGAATATTTGTGGAGGACGTATGACAGATGGTAAGAATATTTGTGGAGGACGTACGCCAGATGGTAAGAATATTTGTGGAGGACGTATGACAGATGGTGAGAAGAAGTGTTACCTTATAGACGTCATGTGTGATTAACCATAGGCAGGGAATGCAAAGAGTGGTGCAACGGGAGTGTTAACCAGCTGATAAATGATAACGTGCAGTTATGTGATGCCATCATTTATAACGAAGATCGGCGTTACGCAGTGAGATATCTAGTTGGGGCTTTTCAAGCTTGGCTGATCGTCGCTGAGCTGAGCAGGGCATATAGGAAAGCAACCTGCAGTACGACAATAGAGAGGGAAGCAGTGACTGCAGCTCTGAGATGGTTATCTGAGATCATTTGAACATGGCCAGTCATTGTGGCAGATTCCGAATCCGTGCTTCGGAAAATACATAAGGGCTGAATAAAGCGTGATTGGATGGCAGCTGAAGAGGCATCAAACTATGAGATGCCAGCGTGGATCTACTGCCTTGATCATTCTACGGTTCAAAACAATGAAAGAGCTGACATCATGGCTTCACAGACATCAATTACAAGCACACTAGCTATTTATATGTTCTAAATGTTGTTATAGCCGGGGGTGGGGTTGAGGATGAACTCTAAACACTAACTAAATGCTCCCATGGCATGCGTCTCATATAGCCTCTGACAACAAAGTCAATCTCCTGGCATTCGCGCGACAGAACTGATAACTCTGAAAGTTGGTCGGCGTCTACTAAACCTGACAACCGACGATATACAAAAGAACATACGCAAGAGGATATAATGCATTATCCTAGAGCGAGGAAAGGCAACATCAGCTGAGTGTAGTGGTAGGGCAGACCAGGAATTTAGCTTTGGTTGGCGGCTGGTCTAGGAGTGAAGCCACGACAGGCGAACAGATAGAGCATTGCTCTGCTGATCCGGCAGCTTCTGCAGCTTGCCTTGTTCCAAATGTATTGGTATCACCTTGCCCTTGGAGCAAACAAGGCAGACCTAGAGAGGAACCATATTGCATGGGCAACACATGGTCTCTACACTTCTGCCTGGGCTTTGTGATATTAGCAGAATTACTATCGTATGACAAGACGAAAAGAACCAATCATGAGATGGATAGGGTCCCGTTTTTAAATATTTCCAACGATCGCTTTTCAGATGACGACACTGAAACAGATAAATCAGCAATTCACGGACTGTAGGAAGATCTTTGACATCAAACGAGGTTCCAGCTGACTGAGACTCAAGAGAGAAAGGAACAGAAGTGTCTACACACAACGAGGTACAGGAATCATAAGTTATTCTTCTTCTTTGCGTTCAGGATCTTTGGTAACCGGCTGCAGGTCTACATTGCTCTGCTTTTTTAATTCATTATGGAAGTCGCCAGACCACGGATTTGTCTGGAATTCACACTAGTCGACGACTTATACTTTTGTTCACGAATGGGTGTCGTTGTTTTCCATTTGGACTGGTTAATTCTTTCGTCTTTTTTTTTTTTTTTTTTTCTTCCGTCCAATTATCCTGGTCTGGACATCAGCTATATGAATAGCTACACTTAAACCTGTGAGTGTGTCGTTTTACACGGTCTAGTATACACGGTTGAACTTCACGAGATTGGCACCCTTCGCCCTAGCTGCAAACAGTGTCGGTTTTGGTGTGCGAAATTTAGACATGACTATAATGGAATAGAATACTGCCTTGGAGAGATGCCCAAGTCACTCACACGCTTAGTGATGTCCCTACGACTTCTTGCGGTTATGATTGTATCGCCATCCTGGCTTGTGATGGGAAATTATTAAAGCTCAACTTATGGTTTCTTTATTAGATGTCCTTGCTTCAGTTCATTAATAGTTTATCATCAGTTCGTTTATCAACCATAATTGTGGAATTGATAATAATAATAATCATGTTGTTCGATTAGGCATCGGTGAACCGTTGCGTCGATCGACCACTGCAGCAATAAAGGACAGTCCAAGTTGCAATTCTCATTAAATTGCCAAAATTCGGAGATACAGCCCTTGCATCTTGTAGTTTCATGATAAGTGTGTCGATTGAGATCGCTGCAGCCTCAATGGGAGAGGAGTGCTCCGCTGCCTAGGAGCGGAGACCGTGAAGATAATGGGAGTCACTCGGAGTGTGAACGACGTGTCTTGGGCATGTTGCTAACTGGGCAGGATCCAATCTCTCCCGTGCGATGTGTTAGTCCATGTGTAATTGTCTAGCCACACCAAAACCAATACTGTCAGCAAACAGGGCGAAGGGAGTCAATCTCATGACGTTTAACCGTCTGCACTGAATTCTGGAAATACGACATAAGATATCCGAAATAATGTTCCAAATAGCCGATGACCATGCCAGGATATTAGAGAGGAACATGCTATTAAATGAACGAACTAACTAATCCAATGTTTCCGTGGACAATTGTAAGTCGTCAACTAGTGTGAATTCAGTCAAATCCGTGCCCTGAAGACATCGGTAATGGACTAACACACTAGCGCAAAGTTAGATCCGCTGCCAGTCAGTCGCAATATTTGCTGGTCTTTCTTATTTACCATCTATTGAATAACATTTCACAATCAGTTTACCACTACTCTACCGTCATCAATATGTCACCCCAAGTTCACCAATACTTCACGGCCACGTCATCAATATGTCACCCCAAGTTCACCAATACTTCACGGCCACGTCATCAATATTTCACCACCAGTCCATTAATTACCCAGCCCATTCAGAATGGTCCTGGAAAACGCCGCATCGAATGGTGGAAAGAGCAAACGCAGGTCTTCTGGGTCGAGTACGGGAGGATGCTGCGCCTGGACGCCATCTGCTTTACGCAACATGGAAGACACTAAATAGACTTGGAAATGGTGTATCACGATGCAGAAAGAACCTGAAAATGGGTATATGGGGATGATAAAACATGGGAATGTGGAGCTACACAAGACCAGGACCACCTGATGCTCTGCTCAAACCTCCATGAGGCTTGCGGTATGGACGACATGCTGGGTGGCAATGACAGGGTAATCCATTTTGCTGAATCGGTTTGGGGACCAATTTTGTTGTTGATTTATATCATCGATTTAGATAATGATATTGGATCCGTTATTTCAAGATTTGCGGATTACAAAAAACTATGCAGTAGTTTCTCGTGTAACGCGGAGGTGGATATATATTGAAGTCGGATTTAGATACAATTTGGGATCAAGATGCTGAGCAGCGCATGAGCTGCAGTGGTCAGCGACCAATAGCTGACTGATAGCGTCAGGGCCAGCGAACTCAGCTGCCAAGACCCTTCTACACCTCCACGCGGTGATCCTGAATAACAGGCTGCAACAGGGCAGACTGGCTAAGGAGAAGGGATCGAAGAGGGAATGCTAACCCGGTACTCAAAAAATGCTTGCTGAAGTCGGATGTGTTGGACCGAAAGGTGCAAATATCGCAGTCAAGCTGTAAACTACGACACAACGCATTCCGTTCTCTGGACTACATTCTGCTACTTAAGCCCTTTCAGGGTTTGGTAGCGGGAGATTTAGAACGAACGAAGCCAAGCCAAGATACAATTTGGGAATGGTCTTAGCGCTGGAAAATTTAGTTTAATGTAGATAAATGTACAGTCATACACATGGGTAGATCCAAAATGGAACATAATTACAGAATAGGCGAAAGCAATATTAGAATGATTAAAAAAAAGAAAAGGAAAAAATGGTTATAATAGAGCAAATCAAGGTTCCAGTGAAAAGGGCAAATGCAATGTTAGGTATGATAAAAAGAAATAGTAAACACAAGAGCGAGGAAGTGATAGTCAAACTGTATAAAGCTTCAGTTAGACTTAGACTGGAGTACTGTGTACAGTCGTGGTGTCATTATCGTAGAGAGGATATAAACATGGTGGAAAGGATACAAAGAAAAGCAACAAAACTGATTGTGGAATTCTAGAGTTACAGTTATGAGGAAAGAAAAACCGACTAGTGTCTAGAGAAACAAATAAATTAGAGGTGATTTAATACAAGCTTATAAAATATTCAACGGAAAGGATAAATTAGACTATAACAAGATTGTGTTTTTACAACACAGCCGTCTATAAGCTAACATTTAATTAAAGAAAAGTCTAGATTAAAAACCATGAACTATCTTTATAGTCAGAAAGTAGTGAATGCTTGGAATTAATTAATTAATGCTTATAAGAATAGATTGGATGAGCATGTGTCTTTTTAGATCAAGTAAAAGAAACTGGTTGTATATAGCCTCTGCAGAGTCTTTTAAACCAGTATAAAGACGTTAAGTTAAGTTATATTAAGTTACGTTTAAGTCAAGCAAAGTCAAGTCAAGTTACGTTAAGCTGAATTCTTGGAAAGAAAACTAAGTTTATCAATATTTAAACATCATTGATGGTAAAATAGTGGTGAATTGAGGATGAATTAGTGATAAATTGATGGTAAAATAGTGATGAATTGATGGTACAATAGTGGTGAACTGATTAACCACTATTTTACCACCAATTCACAACTGTTTTACCATTAATTCACCACTATTTTAACATCAATTCACCTCTATTTTACCATCAATTTACCACTATTTTACCAATTCATCACTATATCACCATTAGTTAACTATTTGTTCACCATCAATTCACCATCAATTCACCACTACTCTACCATTGATAGTTTGTCCATCACAAGTGATGAAGACCACTCTCTTTGTTCAGCCGTGTGGACAGTCGTATCTCTTGCTGTGTCCGCTGAAATGGGTGACTTGCGCGGAGATTTGGATTAAAGTGAGGAAGAAACTGCGCCTTTTGTCAACCTCACTCACAGAGCCTAAGCTACCTTTTGCCAGTGGCAAGACATTCATCGAGACGACTGGAGATAGCATAGGATGCAGATTTTGCCTCAGGGCTACCACCGAAGCCTTTCCGTGAACATGTAACCCTCAGGGTAGAAAGGTGGGATGGCATCTAACGCAGTTTGTCGTGCCTTTTCGATAACCACAAGAGGTCGTATGGACAACACTCAGCGTGTGAGTGAGTCTGGCATCTCTCCCCAGCTGTATTCAGTTCATCATAGTAGCATCTAAAATTCCCACACGCCAAATTCGTGAAGGTGAACCGGCAGAACTAACCCGTGAGAAACGACACAGGTATAACTAGTTTAAGCGTAGCGCCATTCAGCCGGCGTCCAGACCAGGATAAACGGATGGAAGAAATCACAAAAAAAAGAACGAAATAACAAGTCCAGACGGAAAACAATTCCACGTATCCGTGAACACAAGTGTAAGTCGTCGACTAGTGTGAATTCCAGGCAAATCCGTGGTCTGGCGGCATCCATAATGATCCAAAACAGTAGAGAAATGTAGACTCGCAGCCAGTTACGGCGCCATCTTTGCCAGATTCTACCATTAATTAACCACTATCTCATCATTAGTTCACCATAAATTCCCCACTATTTTACCATAAATTCATCCATTAACCACAATTTTACCATCAATTCATTATTTTACCATCAATTTATCACTAATTCATCATCAATTCACCACTATTTTACCATAAATTCACCACAATTTTACCATCAATTCATCGCTATTTTACCATCCATTTACCACTATTTCACCATTAGTTCACTACTTGTTCGCCATCAATTCACCACTATTTCACCATTAGTCCACTACTTGTTCGCCATCAATTCACCACTATTTCACCATTAGTCCACTACTTGTTCGCCATCAATTCACCACTATTTCACTATTAGTTCGCTACTTGTTCACTATCAATTCACCACTATTTTACCATAAATTCACCGCAATTTTACCATCAATTCACCGCAATTTTACCATCAATTCACGACTATTTTACCATCAATATAGCACTAATTCACCATACATTCATCACTATTTTACCATCCATTTACCACTATTTCACCCTTAGTTCACTGCTTGTTCGACATCAATTCACCACTAGTTCACTACTTGTTCACCATCAATTCACCACAATGTTATCATTAACTCGTCAATATATTACCACAGTGCTTTTCAGCCTTCTTATACTGGGCAGTCCACTTTTTTAACTTTTGTGAGAATGAATTGTCCCTACCGTCCACTAACATCTATATTGAAGAAAAGGCTCTAAATAAAACAATAAAAATCTTAACTTAACTTAACGTCTTTATACTGGTTTACAAGACTCTGCAGAGTCTGTATACAACCAGTTACATTTACATCACCTTGCTCTAAAAGCTGTGCGCATCCAGTTTATTCTTAAATGCATTAACTGTCCCTGCCTCCACTACCTCCCCTGGCAATGCATTCCAAGCAGCTACCACTCTCTGACTAAAAAAATATTTCCTAATATCTAACCTGGACCTCTCTTTAGTCAGCTTGTAGCTATGCCCTCGTGTTATTGTAGGTGGCCTTATTTTTAAAAACTTGTTATAGTCTAATTCATCGATTCCTCTAATCATCTTATAAACCTGTATTAAGTCACCACGAATTCTTCTCTCTTCGAGACACTGTAGGCCGGTTTTTCTGAATCGTTCTGGAATCCCACTATCATCTTTATCGCTCTTTTTTGTATTCTTTCTAGCATGTTTATGTCCCCTCTATGATAAGGACTCCACACCTGTACACAGTACTCCAATCTAGGTCTAACTAAAGCTTTAAACAGTTTGACGATCACTTCCTTGCTCCTATGTTTAATATTTCTTTTTATCATACCTAACATTGCATTTGCCTTTTTCACTGCTACCTTAACTTGCTCACTCACCTTTCCTGTATGATCTATTATAACCCCTAGGTCCCTTTCCTTATCTATCTTTCTAATATTGTTTTCTCCAATTCTGTAATTATGTTCCATATTGGATCTACCCATGTGGATGACTGTACATTTATCTACATTAAACTCCATTTGCCAGCTTACAGACCATTCTCAAATTTTATCTAAATCCGACATCAATATATCCACTTCCGCTTTAGATGAGACACTACTGTATAGTTTTGTGTCATCAGCAAATTTTGCAATCATGGATCCCATATCAATGTCTAAATCATTTATATATATCAAGAACAAAATTGGTCCAAAAACCGAGCCCTGTGGCACACCACTTTTCACTTCACACCACTCAGAGTACTCCTTATTTATGCCAATCCTCTGCCTTCTTCCCGTGAACCAATTTTCAATCCATTTGGCAACTTCCCCACCTATTCCGTGTGATTTTAACTTTCGAAATAATCTTTGATGAGGTACTTTATCAAAGGCCTTTGCAAAGTCTAGATAAATAACGTCCACTGGCTCCCCTTTATCTATGATTTTAGTAACCTCCTCCATGAATTCTAATAGATTTGTTAAGCATGATCTCCCTCTGGTAAACCCATGCTGACTATTTCTAATTAGATTAAATTTGTCTAAATGCATTACAATGTTTTCTTTTATTATTGACTCTAACGATTTACAGACTATGCTCGTTAAACGCACCGGTCTATAATTTGCTGGATCTGATTTTTTGCCCTTTTTGAAAAAGGGGATCACTCCTTCATCTTTCCAATCCCGTTTAACAATTTATTTTGTAAGTGATTGAGAACATAATATAGCCAATGGTTTTGCTAGTTGGTCTCTAATTTCATACAGCAATTTTGGATGAATACCATCTTGACCTGGACATTTATTCACTTTCAACCCCTCCAGTTTTTTTAAAACCATTTCCTCTGTAATGCAGATTGATCTTAATCCCGCTGTATCCATGTCTCTTTGAAAAATATCTACAGGCTCTGGGATCTTGGAGCAGTCCTCTTTTGTGTAGACTGTGCCAAAGTACTGATTGAGCAGATTAGCTGCCTCTCTATTCTCACTTATTATTTTCCCTGTACTGTCTATGAGAGGGCCTACTTTGTCTTTCGTTCTTTGTTTATTCCTAACATAAGAGAAGAAGCTTTTACTGTCAGTCTTGATGCTCTGAGCAAGTTTTTTTTCAAAGTCTATTTTTGCTGTTTTATTTGCTTTCTGGGATATGTTCTGCTTGTCCAAATATTTTACATATGTTTCTTTTGATTTACCTGCCTCTATATATTTTTTCCATGCTTTATTTTTTGCTCTTCTACATTTCACTACAAATCTAGTTATCCACTTTTTACGCTTGGGGTTTACCTCCCTACATGGAACACATTCCTCTTTAACTTACATTTTGTTTAATGAGGTCATTGAGCCTGATACTAAGCAACTACATGTTGGATATCTGGTTCCATTTTCGCGAGGAATAAGCAAATGTGTCTCCTCTTTCAGTGACTTTCAGTCATATGTTTGATAATAATATGATTCACATCAGAAAAACGTGATTCCACTTGATATGAATTTGGGAAAGGTAGCAGTAATATAACGTTCCACATATTTGGATTTAAGACTATTTTTTAATATTGCCACATTCTTTTGGTGACTATCCACTATTACTTAAATTCAATTCATCATATTGAAGTTCCAACAGTTCTCCTTGACATATTATATCAGCCACAACATCATTTGCAGTTAAAGGGTTGACCATCCAACCATACACTTTCAAGTTCAAAATATCGCAAAATCGTTTTTGTTTTCAATTCCGAATAAAGTTCATTAAGGTGCGTGATTACTGAACCTTCCAATCTCCTCTAATTAATCATCTTTTATTGATGACATCCCAAAAACTGATGAAATTTCCTCTTCAGAATATTGTGACGGAAAAGATCAAGTTCCTCGATAAATAATGACACAACAGATTTCAACTGATTAATATTATATTGCCTGCTTGAAGTAGCAAATTAATTGCATTACACTTCTTTAAAATTCCTACCAAATAAAATTCATCTTGCTTTATTGTTTGTAATTATTGAGAGAGACCAACCTCATTTTTAAAAAAAACTGTATGACGCTCTCATATAATTCAACAAAATGAGCAAGGGACGTGCTCTTTGAGAGCCATCGTACGTCTGTGTGTAACAGTAACCTAATATATTGCTCATTATTGTCCTGGCACAGCTGTCCAGACATTCTATCATTTCTGGTATTAGATTTTCGAAAATCGCTCCATACTAGCAGGAGAGACTTTCACCAATTTCATAGCTGAAGTAAGAACTGTTCATGCAGCAACGAGGATTCTTATCAGCCAAAACATAACAAGGAAAACTGTTATTTTAACGACTCCAGGAGTGTACTCCAGGGCACCTCAAGTCCCAAACAAGATATACTCTCACATGAAATAAAATATAACATTGGATTGCTGTCTCCAAAAAAACAACAGATTTAGTCCTACAGTAGATTCCGGCCCACTGTGGGATCCCTGGAAACGAGAAAGCAGATGAGCTCAGAAAAGCCGGAAGTGGAGGCACGCAGACTCCCCATCTACAGAGTTATAAAGAAGCAAAGACACTCATCAAACGATCCATGAGGGCAGAATGGAGAGACCAGAAGAAAGAATATAAGCCAGAATATTATAGGATAGACAAACTTGGCAGAGACGGATAGACAAAGATCTTCAGACTAGGAACGTGAAATTGTAGACTCAAGGTCCACCTCCACAGAATGGGTCTCAGAGACACCGCCACGTGCGATTGTGGAGCACCAAAGCAAACACTAGAAAATATTCTGCAGGACTGCCCTACCTATGCAGACCAAGGAGAGGCAGATTGATCTGGGGAGAACGACAATGCTCGAAAAGCTGTGGAGAACCGGCGAAGATCTGAAACGCATAGTCTCCTTCGTGAACCTCACCGGACTAGGAGCTTAGCACCAGTTGGTCGATAAAGAAGAAGGTATTAGATTTGTTCTTATTTATAGCTCTAACTATTATACATAATGATGAATGCAGGCTTGTACTCAAATGTTTTCCTGCAATATGTTGTCTATGTACTACAAAATGAATGCAGGCTTGTACTCAAATGTTTTCCTACAAGATGTTGCCTGTGAATGCACAAACATTTGGCACCTTGTCCTTCAAATAAACAACAAACACACGATATCAGCCAATCATTGATGGTGCCCCCTCAGTGGTACAAGCAACAATATTGCTACAGTGTACATTATTTTTGGCAAAGTACGATTTCAAACCAGTACATATTGATAATCCAGTTGTATCTGTAACTGATTTAAATTGAAAACATTTTCTCTTGTAAAATATTGTTTTCATCAAGATAATCACACATACCATCAATAAATCATTATTATCTGCAATGATTGACTCGTCCAACTGCATGGGCAATGGAGAGATTTTAAAAATAGCTATCAGTTTATTTTCAACATTAATTAACCGTCATTTCGTCAATGCGTCGCCTTACTGTTCTATAACTAAGGTGCAAGATTTTTATAACTTCAGTTTGATCTTGATAAATTACTGTTGAAATTCTTTGATTTGATGGTATTACCAAAGTTTCTCTAATGATATGACTTTTACCACGTCTTGCAATTAATTGTGATACGCGACAATCTGTAGTTAATCCATCTTCGTTTTTTAGATTTTGTTTCTTGAATAGTGCTCTTATTGTGGAACGTTTTTTAGATCTTTCATACAGTAGTTTGCCCGTGGTCTCATCTCTTCTTTTGGATGTTTTGCAGAAAGCTGTTCTTGTAACCAACCTCTTCATATATTCTGGTAAATAGCCCACAAGCATATTTCTTTTCTTTGGACATAGTTTCAATATTATTCAAAGTCACAACACACTAATAAATAATAGTACGAACAAAGTCACAACACACTAATAAATGATGGTACGAATAAAGTCACAACACACTAATAAATAATAGTACGAACAAAGTCACAACACATCAATAAATAATAGTACGAACAAAGTCACAACACACTCATAAATAATAGTACGAACAAAGTCACAACACACTAATAAATAATGGTACGAACAAAGTCACAACACACTAATAAATAATAGTACGAACAAAGTCACAACACACTATTAAATAATGGTACGAACAAAGTCACAACACACTAATAAATAATGCTACGAACAAAGTCACAACACACTATTAAATAATGGTACGAACAAAGTCAAAACACACTAATAAATAATGCTACGAACAAAGTCACAACACACTAATAAATAATAGAACGAACAAATTAGAAGTCACACGTTGAGAACTCCGATCAGTTATCAAACAGTCTGAGGACAACGAACAAAATCGTTATGGAACAATCGTTCATTAAATCAGAATTGTAGCTGTCAATAGGGATTGACAGAACAATAAACAAAAAGTAGAAAGAACCTTCAACAGGATAGGGGTTCGTGTAGGTGTAAACATGATCGGGCTAACGACAGATGTGCTAGGGGAAGTTAGCTCACGTTAATGAAGAGCGAAGATATGTAATGCAGTCCTTATACAAGCTTCCCACCCTCAAGCCAAATGGACCAGTCTTGCGGACATAAGTCGAGCACAGAGAACAAATTTATACAGGAATTCCGGGAACTTCAAGATTTAGAAGTTTCGGAGAGACAATACATGGGCATCACATAGAAAATTAGTAGATCGTTCATTGAGTCTGTATATTTTGGATGCTTTTTAAAATACAGCGTGCAATTATTCTGGTACCGCCCACGTGAAAACTGCTGTTGTTGTTTAATGCCCACAATGAGTTTACTGACTTGTGCGCCCTGAAAAGGACGATAAGTGGTGGGTTTTAGCAGCATTCCTCGCATCCTGAGCATGCTGATTAAGGTGGACCACGGTCCTGCAGGCGGTTGTGCTATGCCTGTCTTCATCTGCGTGGCGCTCACTACTACATGGATCACATCTCGTCAGTCAGGCTGCCTTGAAAACAGCCCGATTCCAGTGACGTTTCCGCTACATGGAAGAGAGAGTGTGGTCTTGGTCAGTTTATTGACCCTGACGCGACGTCCGGGTCAGTATTTTATGCCTGACTAGACTAGCGTCTCAGTTCTTCCCACATAAAAGTTAAAATCACCCAAAAATTGGTGCTAGCGACGAGGTTGAAGAGCGTTGAATTACCCACATATTCATTTACTATTCTATCACCCTTTCACTGCCCGTACGTTTAGCGCAGCGGTTGATCACTTGTTTATTTATGGCAAAGGTACGGCATATTAATCACTCAAGAACCACGCTCCGGTCTACCCAGCTATAGATTGGTACGCGAAAAACGATTAGTAAAGTAAAGATGTAATAGGCAGCGAGGAAATGAGTTGGCCACTTTATTTCATACAAGACGTGGCTTAGTATACTGTAACGTCTGACGACTTCATTCCCCTACAGAAGTGTAACTACTATGTGACAAACCTTTATCTTTGACTTCCCGGCAGTACTACTATGTGACTAACCTTTGTCTTTGACTTCCCAGCAGCCCTACTATGTCACAAACCTTTGTCTTTGACTTCCTGACAGTACTACTTTATGACAAACCTTTATCTTTGACTTCCCGACAGCACTACTATGTGACTAACCTTTATCTTTTACTTCATGACAGTACTACTATATGACAAACCTTTATCTTTTACTTCCCGACAGTACTACTATATGACAAACCTTTATCTTTTACTTCCCGACAGCACTACTATGTGACAAACCTTTGTCTTTTACTTCCCGACAGTACTATTATGTGACAAACCTTTGTCTTTTACTTCCCGACAGTATTATTATGTGACAAACCTTTGTCTTTTACTTCCCGACAGTACTACTGTGGGACAAACCTTCATCGTTTACTTCCCAACAGTAGTGTAACTACAATTGGAGAAACCTTTATATTTGTCATCATTTCATCACTTTTTCATCATCTACTCTTCACTATGGGAAATTGAGACGCTAGTCCAGTCAGACACAAAATACTGACCAGGACGTCGCGGCAGGGTCAATACACTGACCAAGACCACAATCTCTCATCCATGTAGCGTTCCGTGAAAACGGGCTGTTTTCAAGGCAGCTGGCTGATGAGATGTGAATCGATGTGATTGATACCCGTAATAGTGAGTGCCACACACATAAGGCCAAGCATAGCACAACCGCCCGGAGGACCACGGTCCACATTCATAAGTATGCTCGGAATGTGAAGAAAGCTACTACAACCTGCCACTTTAGCGACCGTTTCAGGGGGGCATACAAAAGACTTACCCATTGTGGGCATTCAACAATATACGCCATATAACATCATTAATTCTTCATTATTTCGCAATCAATTCACGGCTATTGTGTCTCCAGTACTATTACACCATAGCTTCACAAGCAATCCATTTCATGCCCAACTAAACGTTTAGAAACAAATATATTCTGAGTGTCTGTACCAACGTTTCCTTTGAATATCAACCTGTCTTTTCCGGATATCACGACTGAGCCGGTCAGGTTACTGTCCACTCCAGTCTCCCTACCGACCTTTCGTACTGGGTGATCTGTCTTCTTCAGTGTCATCTGCATCTGACCAAGTCATCATTAGAAACCTATTCTGCAATTACTGTGAATATTTATATTTTTAGAGCGCTGAAAGTTCGGATGACGACACGCACACAAAGGCTGGAAAAAAGCCGGAGGCTGACGCGGAGTTAGTGTTTGACGAGACTCTGTAGACGTTGGCGGTGTCTTTGTTAGAGCGTAGAGGGAATGTGATACTGGTAAACATTCAAGAACAAGCAGGGCGTGCGTATGACAAAAATGTGACGAGATGACGTGTTACCTTATAGACGGAAATGTGAATAGAAAACACAACATCGAAGACAAATTGTGAAGTGCCATCTTTGCATCGAATCCGTCGGCTCCAATGAATCTTCGACGTCCTCTGTCGCTTCTATTGATGGTACAATCTGGCAAACGTTTCCATGTTCATTTGTTGATGTTATCCACCCACGTATAATTTCGCTTACCTCTGGCAAGTTCGCTCTCCACCTTTCCCTCCAGTAATGCTCTTATTGGCCCAAATAATTAACTGTCTGACAAAGATTTGGTTCATCAATTCTCTTTGCACAACCTAATGTTTGCAATTCGTAATTAATGGTTTTATTATTTGTTGTTAATGAGATGCGCACCATTCTTCTCTCTATCTCCACATTTTAAAGGCATCAATTTTCTTCTCTCTATCTCCACATTTTAAAGGCATCAATTTTCTTCTCCAATCGTTTGTTCATTGTCAACATTTATACGTCATACAGCAAAGAGAAGGGTGAACCCCACCCGGCTAGAATCATGTGCAAAACACATTTATCACAGGCTGAGAACAGTTGTGAGATGTGATGTATCTACGCCCTGATTACTGAATAGCCAAGACGAGACGACACAGTAAAAACGATAATACGAGGGATGGTCGAAACGTACTTTAGTACGACGGAGTCAATTGGTGTGAAATTTAGTTCTTTTATATGTATTCAGCCTGCAAGACGATACACGTCTCCCATCTATTCATCCTCTTCCTGATGCCCTGATTGTAGAACTCCTGCGTCTGGGCCAGGAAATTGGATGCGCATAGCTTTTAGAGCAATGTAATGTAAATGAAACTGGCTGTATACAAACTCTGCAGAGTCTTCTAACCCAGTATAAAGACGTTAAGTTAAGAAAGCACGTCTCCAGTTCAGTAATCAAGTCCTGGACGCCAGAAAAACGTGCGTGCATGAAATCATGCCACACCCAGCATACTCACTGGACTTGGCACCCAGTGACTTCTTCCTGATCCAAAGCATGAGAAATTCCCTTCGTGGAGGTCGTTGTCTATGTAGTGTCCGTCTGTTAATTCATCAACAAGTTCAGGATCAATGTTCTACCAAACTCCATGTCAGATCCAAATGACTTTCCGCATGCAGCCTCCATGACGCTAACACATTGAAATTGTTTCATCCATTAATGTTGAGACATTGGCGAATTCCTTTGATATTTTAAGATTTTACAGTACGCTTAATTCCTCGTCGTTTGTTGTTCATAAGTGTATCCCTTTAATGTCTTGACACATCAATTGATTGTTTCCGTTGCTCATTATGTACAATCGTGAATATGGCATCAACAGTTAGTACAGCCGTTCGGTCACCCTTCGACCTCCAAGGCTGTATCACACTCGCCGCTAGTTTTATGTTGTTTTACGCATTTGAATATTGAAATGTATTTGTTGCCATTATTTGTGCACCTAATTGTTTTGATAAACATACGCTAATTCATCCGTCTGCTAATCAGTATATCCACAAAAGATTATATTAATCATCTGAATCTGTCAATTCAAAGAGGTTTATAATTTTTACTGGCTGGACAAATTGTAATCCATCTGCTTGCCAGTACTGTTCCTCTTCCATGAGCACATATTCAACACATTTCTTCCAGAACTGAATGTCTATTTTTGAAAGGTGCTCACGTGTCAGCACTTCCACATCACACATTTCAAATGTCCTGTTCTGTTCGGCAACTTGTCCTTTAACTTTAGCCCACACAAGCTGTATAGGGTTTAGATGCGCATGAGATGCAGGTAGTCGCAAAGAAGTGTGACAGTATTCTTCAATGATTTTGTAAATATGATTCGCCCTGGTCTTATTTGTCTTCCTCACAAGCTGCAACAACTTTGACTTTTAGACCATGTCCTAATTTGATCTTTTGTATTTGATGCTTTCATTCCACGTTTATTATAATGCGCTGCCGTATGCTGCTTGAAATGTGTCTTTTCTGTTCAATGTCAACGGATTGCCATTCTTTACCATAGCGTTGACCCAGGATTCATCCAAGTATACAATATCATAGCCTTGCCTATGCCGTTCAAGTATCTGTCTCTGGTATTTGCTTCGGGCAGCAATCAAATGTGGCTTTTACCATATAATATTCCTGCCGCCTGTAGTTTACCTGAATGTAAAGCCGGCGGTTTTTACAATTTTCCAAAGATTACTTTTGAAAACTTCAATCCTGCACTCGGATTGCAATGTTATTTTTAGTTTCAGGAGAGTAATAAGTTGATTTTTCGTCAACATTTTCAATATCTCCCGTTTTATGACATCTCTGTAGAAATCGTCAAATGTCCTTTTCCTACAATGCTTGATATTAGTGCACTCTGAACCCTGTCCAATCCAACGGTAAAACGATGATCAAGACCAAGCGCCAATTGCGTTCGTTTCTCTGTGTCATGAATATCGCAATGTAAATTAAACATCTTAGATTCACTGCGAAAAAAAATGTGTATAGTAAAACAGTAACCTTCTGCATTGTTATACATGTATGCTTCAAACTCATTTTGAAATTGAAATTAATGTAACTTTTGGAAAAGCTACTATATGTCACAATAACAACACCACAATCTATAATAAAGTGATACGACTATGATGAACAACAGTTCGCACGAATGACCTTGGTTGTTTTCCGCATTCTTCAAAGTGTCTAATTGGTGCATGGGAAAATCATGAATGTGTATTTACTCTGCCTATTTGAAGATCAAATCATATATTTTTATAACATCATGTCTGTGTATCTTAAACATGTTAAAATTATGCCCAATTCACAGTGGCTGCTTTTAATATAGTCTAATGAATACCTTTTTCAAAAGAGAAAAAAAATTGCACATAATGTCATGGATATTTTAAGGCTCCATGCGAAAAATCATTTGTATCTGACATGAAATTTAGTAGAAAATTGCTTCGACTTTGTTTAGGAATTAAAAGACGGACTAAAGTTAGGGCTTCTAATCGTCTCTCTAACTTCTTTGTCGACTTTAATCTTTATAAATGATCATTATTCATGTCGATTTCTGCGTCATCATCAAAATGTTCCCCGTGTTTCTCAGGATTTCCCAACTCAATGAACGCGTGTGACTGTTTGAATACGACCCGAAGTTGCTGATCTCCCTGTTGATGCTAGTATATATATTAAATAAACTACGTTTTTCTGTACAAGCTTGTAAAATCTTGACCAGGCTCTACTGAAAAAAATTGACATAATTGCCCCTGTAGCTGCACTGATATTCAACATGTCATATAATACAATAGTTGTTGACTTTGAGAGCATGTAACTGTTCTATTAGTTGGCCAATTTAGTTAATGGATATGATTTGTTGTGTGTTGAGACATAAGTGAATGAAGAACGTGTTGGTATTATTGTTTTTAATGTTTGCTTCTGTGATACAAAAAAATGAAGATTGATAAAAACAAAGCACAAACATTTAGACTCACCGATTGGGAAACGTCACTCAATATAATCCATCGAAATCACACAAAAACGCTGTTACTGTTGTTTTTTGGGATAGGCCGATCTGTTGAGTGTTAGTTTTAACTTCAAACTGATTGTTTACATCTATATAAACGGACTGAACAGAACTACCTCACAGAGATCTTCTACAACAACTTACTTAAACATCCCCAATAATGGGCCGTGTCCACACTGGTTGAAAAAGAAGAATATGACCTTTCAAAACAATGTTTATCCAAGTCGATCTACATGTTCGCGGCTATAATCGGTCAAGACGGAAGTAACGTTAGTTTACTATCAAATCAGCCATATTTTCGCATTGTTTGTGTTTTATATTATAATATTGCCACTTGTGAACATCGGTCAATTTTCAGCCTCCTGTGTGCAAACTTGGGGTTTTTGTCAGCTATAATAATAGACTACAGCGATGTTTACGTGACCTGTGCAGGAACATCACAATTAGATAGAGTAACTTGTTACTTCATTACAGTAGTGTAACTGCAATGGTATAGCATATGTATCTTACTCAATCATTTAACCATTGCTTCACAATTGTTTAGTTTCTCTAACATTATTTCAACTTTTGTTCATTTTGAATGCCTACAATGACTTAACTTAACTTAACGTCCTCATACATATTTAGAAGACTGCAGAGTCTGTATACAACCAGTTTCATTTACATTTCCAAATCTCAAAAGGTATGCGCATTCAATCTATTCTTAAATGCATTAATTGTCCTTGCCTCCACTACTTCCTGTTACAGTGCATTCCAAGTATTAACCACTCCCTGACTAAAACAATATTTCCTAATATCTAAATCTGGACCTTTATTTAACTAATTTGTAGCTTTACCTTCTTGTTCTTGTAGGTGACTGTAGCTTTGCCCTCTTGTTCTTGTAGGTGACTGTAGCTTTGCCCTCTTGTTCTTGTAGGTGACTGTAGCTTTGCCCTCTTGTTCTTGTAGGTGACTGTAGCTTTGTCCTCTTGTTCTTGTAGGTGACTGCATTTTACAAAAAAATTGTTATAGTCTAATTTATCCTTACCGTTAATCATCTTATAAACCTGTATTACGTCACTTCGAATTCTTCTCTTTTCTAGACACTGTAGGCCGGTTTTTCTGAGTCGCTCCTCATAACTGTAGTTCTGGAATCCCGTTATCAGTTTTGTCGCTGATAAAAAAAAAAGTTTAAATGGGAACGACGACTATAGTCTGGTCAGACAAAATATACTTATCAGACATGTTAGGGTCAGACAAAATATACTTATCAGACATGTTAGTCAGGGTCAGACAAAATATACTTATCAGACATGTTAGTCAGGGTCAGACAAAATATACTTATCAGACATGTTAGTCAAGGTCAGACAAAATATACTTATCAGATATGTTAGTCAGGGTCAGACAAAATATACTTATCAGACATGTTAGTCAGGGTCAGACAAAATATACTTATCAGACATGTTAGTCAGGGTCAGACAAAATATACTTATCAGACATGTTAGTCAGTATATTTTGCCTGACCAGAAGTTATTCTTTCTCCCCTTTCTACTGATCTTTGTTCATTTATTAAATACCCTACCTTCAGTTCATTATTATTTAGTTCACTGCTATCAGTTCATTTCTTAAAATACTTTGAAAAGAAAATGGTTAACCATATTGCCATTTATTCAGGCATCCACACTCAATCAACCAATCACCCAATCAACCAATCAATCAATCAGAAACATGAACACTGCCTGCACAGCATAGGTCTTCAAGCAATACATGCAAAGTCTTCAAATCATGAACCATCCGAGCTAGTTCTGGCCACGTCTTGCCTACCATCCGTAGTCAGTTTGGCCGAAATTAAGACAAAACCAGTGCTTGGATGTATGTGTGCGTCTGTATGTCTGTATCTGTAGGCTAGGTTTGTGCGCTCTCAGAAGCCAGCCCAACCAAAGTGCAGAGAAAGGGTCTCACCCTGAAGGCGCGTGTGAAAGTGTGACTGTAGGACAGAGTCAAATGAAACGGGGTGAGGTAAGAAGAGAGAGCATGAGCCCTGATATTGGCATCTAGCTGCCTTTCCAATGAGTGTCTCGGTCGTACGCTACTCCTCTTGTCTGGTGCATTCCACAATAGAGACTATCTTGTAATGTTATCAACTGGTTTCTGTAATGCTTCTTCAAACTATCAATCTATTTGGCTGTTATACATTTCTTGGCAAGTGTACAGTACTGTAGGTTGACATTACTTTCTGTATGTGGAGGAGCGGGAAAAAAACCATATCTGCCAAACTGTACACGACCGTGATTCTAACCAGGTGCGGTGGAATTATGAAAAGGACGCTTTAGCCCTAAGCCACACAGCCTTCCTGTATTTGCATTTTTTTCCAAGATCATCCATCAACACATACTTTTTTTAGTCAATGTTAGCATTCGTTTTCCGAAACTGACGTTCCGATTCCTTTTGTTTTTATTTCTGGCTGAGGGCTGACAATTACCGAGCCGGTCAAACCACAACCCACTTCAGCCTACATCTCGATCTCGCGAACCGGGTGATCTGTCCTCTTCACTGTCGTCTGCATCTGACGAAGCCAACATTCCAAATAAATGTTGTCGCTACTGTAAACATTCCTGTGTTTGGAGCGCCGAAAGTTCAGAGGACTAAACGCAAACAAAAACAGCAAAACCACTGCAAGTACGAGGCGTGTTCAAATGAAACCAGGCTAAACTGCAACAAGTGAACATACGTACGATGCGCATGATAACTTCACTTCTGGCGTAAACAGCACATACCAAACTTAACTTAACTTAAGGTCTTTATACTGGTTTAGAAGACTCTGCAGAGTCTATATACAACCAGTTCCAATTACATCACCTTGCTCTAGAAGCTGAACGCATCCAATCTATTCTTAAATGCATTAGCCGTCCCAGCCTCCACCACCTCACTTGGCAATGAATTCCAAGTATTCACAACTCTCTGGCTAAAAAAATACTTCCTAATATATAATCTGGACCTCTCCTTAGTCAACTTGTAGCTGTGCCCTCTTGTTCTTGTTGGTGGTTGTATTTTAAAAAACTTATTATAGTCTACTTTATCCGTTCCTCTGATCATCTTATAAACCTGTATTAAGTCACCACGAATTCTTCTCTCTTCTAGACACTGTAGGCCGATTCTTTTTAATTGTTCCTCATAACTGTAATTCTGGAATCCCACTATCAGCTTTGTCGCTCTTTTTTTAATTCTCTCCTGCATGTCTATATTCCCTCTCTGATAAGGACTCCACACCTGTACACAGTTCTCCAATCTAGGTCTAACTAATGCTTTATACAGTTTGACTATCACTTCCTTGCTCCTATGTTTAATATTTCTTTTTATCATCCCTAACATTGCATTTGCCTTTTTTACTGCTACCTGAACTTGCTACCTCACCTTATATGTATGATCTATTATAACCCCCAAGTCCCTTTCTTTATCTATCTTTCGAATATTGTTCTCTCCCATTCTGTAATTATGTTCTATATTGGATCTACCCATGTGCATGACTGTACATTTATCTACATTAAACTCCATTTGCCAGATTACAGACCATTCTCGAAATTTTATCTAAATCCGACCTCAATATATCCACTTCTGCTTTAGATGAGACACTACTGCATAGTTTTGTGTCATCAGCAAATTTTGCAATAATGGATCACATACCTATGTCCAAATCATTTATATATATCAAGAATAAAATTGGTCCCAAAACCGAGCCCTGTGGCACTCCACTTTTCACTTCACACCACTCAGAGTACTCCTTATTTATACCAACCCTTTGCCTTCTTCCCGTTAACCAATTGTCAATCCATTTGGCAACTTCCCCACCTATTCCATGTGAATTTAATTTTCGAAATAATCTTTGATGAGGTACTCTATCAAAGGCCTTTGCAAAATCCAGATAAATAACGTCCACTGGCTGCCCTTTATCTATCATTTTGGTAACCTACTCCATGAATTCTAATAGATTTGTTAAGCATGATCTCCCTCTGGTAAACCCATGCTGACTATTTCTAATTAGATTAAATTTATCTAAATGCATTACAATGTTTTCTTTGATTATTGACTCTAACAATTTACAGAATATGCTCGTTAAGCTCACAGGTCTATAGTTTGCTGGATCTGCTTTTTTGCCCTTTTTGAATAAGGGGATCACTCCTGCATCTTTCCAATCTCGTGGAACAATCCCTTGTGCAAGTGATTGAGAACATAATATAGCCAATGGTTTTGCTAATTGGTCTCTAATTTCAAACAGCAATTTTGGATGAATACCATCTTGACCTGGACATTTATCCACTTTCAACCCCTCCAATTTATTAAAAACCATTTCCTCTGTAATACAGATTGATCCTAATCCTGCTGTATCCATGTCTCTTTGAAAAATATCTTCAGGCTCTGGGATCTTGGAGCAGTCCTCTTTTGTGTACACTGTGCCAAAATAGTGATTGAGTAGATATGCTGCCTCCCTATTTTCACTTATTTTTTTCCTGTGCTGTTTATGAGAGGGCCTACTTTGTCCTTCGATCTCTGTTTATTTCTAGCATAAGAAAAGAAGCTTTTACTATCAGTCTTGATCCTCTGAGCAAGTTTCTTTTCAAAGTCTATTTTTGCTGTTTTATTCGCTTTCTGAGATATGTTCTGCTTGTCCAAATATTTTAAATATGTTTCTTTTGATTTACCTGCCTCTATATATTTTTTCCATGCTTTATTTTTAGCTCTTCTACATTTAACTACAATTTTAGTTATCCACTTTAAACGCTTGGTGTTTACCTCCCTATATGGAACACATTCCTCTTTTAGTGTTTCGAGAACTGTTTTAAAACTCTCCCACTCCTGTTCAACATCTGTTCTTCCGACAATATCTTCCCAGATTATGTGGTTCGCTGCCTCTTTCATCCTCTTAACATCTGTCTTAGAGTAGTCGTATGTTCGCGTGTTTATGTTTACTTCTTTCCCTGCAATAAGATCCCATCGGATGATTTGATGGTCACTTGAGCCAAACAGTTCCCCAACGGTAACGTTTTCAATCATATTTTCCTCTGTAGTAAAAACTAGGTCGAGGATGTTTTTGCCTCTGGTGGCTGCATCTACATGTTGAATTAAACAATTGTCAGTTATGCACTTAACAAAAGGTTTTGACTCTACAAGTGCTTCTGCCATATCCCATTTTATTTCTGGAAAGTTGAAATCCCACATTAATAATAATTTCCCTTCACTTGCCTTTGCTATGCTACTAATCAGCTCCTCATCTTCCTCCTTTTGACTTGATGGACATCTATATCATACTCCAATCACTGTTTTTTCACCCCCACTTTCTATTTCACCCCATGCACTTCATTTTTGTTACCACATGATAATTCCTCTCTGCTCGTTATATTAACATAATTTATACAGTATAATAAAACACCACCTCCCTTAGCCTTGTCTCCAACTATCCTATCTTTCCTTAACATTGTATATCCCTCTATTTCAAGTTCACTATCTGCAATGTCCTCATATGCACATGGTTCTGTTAACCCTGTTATATCTGGTTTTTCTTCCTCTACATACAGTTCCAAACGTCAAGTTTGCAAAATATTATTATCCTCCGACTCATAGTTTCCTCAGTAGACCGTTGAAAACATGGCGGGTGTGATACGGAATCCGTCCATAGTTGATCAGCGAGCGGTGATTCGGTTTCTAACAGCTGAAGGATGTCGACCAGTTGACATTCATCGCAGAATTCAGGCAGTGTATGGTGACAAAAGTGTGTCGAAGACAACAGTGAAGAACTGGAGAACGATGTGTTAAAGAAAGACATGAGTTAACACAACAATATGCACCTGACCTGGTCTCGGTAGATCTTTTGTTAACTCACGTCCTTCTTTAAACATCGTTGTCCAGTTCTTCACTGTTGTCTTCGACACACGTTTGTCACCATTCACTGCCTGCATTCTTCGATGAATGTCTACTGGTCGACATCCTTCAGCTGTTAGAAACCGAATCACCGCTCGCTGATCAACTGGTCGACATCCTTCAGCTGTTATAAACCGAATTACCATTCGTTGATAAACTCTGGACGGAATCCGTAACAGACCCGCCATGTTTTCAACGGTCTGCCAGGGAAACTATGAGTCAGCGGATAATGGCATTTTGGAAACTTGACGGTTGGTATGTCCTTTTTATACCAGAAGTTACGTCATCATGTGCATCGTACGTATATTCACTTGGTGCAGTTAGGACCGGTTTCATTTGAACACAACTCTTAGTAATGTAAAACGATCAAAGTTAAGGATAGAATTGAACCCAAAAATGGCGAAAAGATGTGTTATTTTAAAGACGAAATATTTGACCAGAAAACACAGCGTCAAAGAGAATGATAGAAACCGTCCAGAGCAATTGTAGCCGATGTTCTTCTTCTTCTGCGTACACAGTCAGACAGTAACCATTATTTTTTCGAAAAAAGCGGCGGTCATCCTGAGACTCTCGCCGCTACCATAGAGCTTGTCTTGCAGTTCCACTGGCAATGGCCACATCTGCTCTCTCTGATCCTCGTATGTCGGGCAGTTCTGCAGCAGATGTTCAGTGGTCATTTTACCAGTACCGCACGGGCATTCGTCGGTACACCCTATCTTCAATTTGTTGAATAGGTGGTACCTCAGTCTGTTGTGGCCAGTGCGAAGTCTGAAGACAACGACCTGCTCTCTTCGGTTCAACTGGTAATAGGCATCGTTTTTGATGTAACCAGTATGTTCGGTTTCCCATTTGGTCATGTACCTGGCTTTGATAAGCCGTTTTGACTCTTCGTACGTCATACTGTTATCTGTTTGTGGTAGCCTTGCACCTTCTTTTGCCAGTCTGTCTGCCTCCTCGTTGCCTTGGATGTTGCAGTGTGACGGAACCCACTGTACCACTACCCTTTTTGGTGCGGACTGCTGGCACAGTTTGCAGAGTGTTGCTCTTAAGTCATTAAGTTCAGTATTTTTCTGGCTTTTTAGCGCTGTGACTACGGCCAGGGCATCTGTGAGCAGGACTATATGGCTTTCATTCCTTTTACCTGTCACCATTTCTTCTACTGCAGCCCTCAGTGCCTCTGCCTCCGCTCTGAAATTGCTTGTGTATTTTCGAGTTGCCACTGACAGTGTTATTTTTCTGCCATTTGCTAGGCTCAGGAATACCCCTGCCCCTCCGTTCTGTGCTGTGTTTGTTACAGAACCGTCGGTGTTTGCATGGGTCCAGTCCATGCTTGGGTAGTTTTCCGTTATGTACCTCAGGGTTGTATCTCTTCTTTCTTTTTCCGTCTGGCTGTTTTTGTTTCCAATACCTGGTATATTTTCTTCTACCTCTGGAAATATATGCTGCCTCCAGGTAGGTTTTTGTACAGTAGGGATAGGCTTTGGTGTCATCAACTGAATCGAATACGTGTATTGTCCTTTCCATCAAAGAGTCGGACCAGAGGAATCTACAACTACGTCGCCACTAACTGAATGAAATTAATTTATTGTCCTTTGCATCTTGCCCAGGAGCAAGACCTGAAGAATTCACAACTGAGTTTTTAACTACTTCTCAGAGGAATGTCTCCCATTCGTTTGCGGTCAGTTCACTGTCCCTTCCATCATCCAATAGTGTACAGTGCCTATGAAACGCACAGTGGAAACTTCCCGGCCTACTCTCTTGAATATCCATTTTGCTCCAGATTTTATCCCTTTTTTATTTTCCGTAGAATTCTCCTCAGACTTTGATCCTTTCGCAATAGGAGGAAAGGAGATACCGGAGATACGATATGCCGACAACACAGTTATGCCCTTGAACAGCGCCAAGGGTCTAGCACAAATAATTACATCAGTCCAGAGACATAGTGAAGCCCAGAGTCTCTACCTGAATACAAAGACAACAAAGATAATCACAACTGATAAGACAAAACTCCAACCTAAAATCGAGATAGCTGGCAAAGAGATTGACAATTTTGCACATTTTGAATATTTGGCATCAATACTGAACAACAATAGAGACTGTACAAAGAAAATAAGAAGACGACTGACTAGCGCAATGCAGAAGATAAGGAGCATGCAGAACTTATGGCATAATACAAACAAAGAACTAAAACTAAAGATCCTAAGAACATGCATGTTTCCTATGGCAACCTATGGATGCGAAACATTGGCAATTACAAAAGCAAAAAGAGCGAAGATCTGAGCTTTTGAAACAGTGCTACAGAAGAGTCCTGAAAATCCCGTGGACAAAGAAGGAAAGAAACAAATATATCCGGCAAGACCTGAATGCGGAGGAGAATTGGGTCATAGATGACGCAATGACCCGAAAACTGAGGCATTTTGGACACGTCAAACGACACAACGGACTGGAGAGAGTGGTTATGGACGGCAAGGTCACTGGGAAGAGAGGCAGGGGCCGATCGAAAAGGCGATGGACAGGACATCAAGGAGACGTTGGATTTGACCTTGGAACAGGCCGGAAGACTGACAAAAGATAAAGTTTCCTACAGACAGGCTGTCATAAGAGAGACGTTCTGCAAAAGACAAGATGATGATGAGATCCCGTCATTCCAACATGGCCGCCAGTCACGAGGTATTTCTGACGTTCCTCAGTTGACCAGCTCGCAGTTTGCGTCCTCCGCTTGGCCTGTACTGCCTATCAGTATGTCATTTTCCCTATCTCTGAGACCTCTTCCAACTCCCTGGGATACATTGTCACCTCTACCGATCTCACTGTAACAGCTTGTTACCCAAATCATACGTAGCTAAAATCCACTACGACATTACTTATGTCGATCTGAACCCTACCGCCTGGGCAGAGCTAATACACCTACCAAATCTTTCTGCGACGACTAGACGCTACAATATTGGCGATACATTTATCCTTTCTCCATTCCTCTGAATGACTTGTCCCTACCATTTTGAACACCCGTTTTTCATGTGTTAAATCTGTAGAACTATCCCACAAAACCGCTGATAATAATTAAAGTAAAACTGACCATCTAACCTTCCCATGACCTGATTCTTGGAAAATTAAAATAAAGGTCGGCTCTGTTAAAAGAAAAATGTCCAATGTACCTAACCACTGACCAAACTCTCCCACGTGAAATGTCTTTCTCACGTGTTTTAAAATGTTACCAAAATATGTTACCAAAATATGTTACCAAAATATGTTACCAAAATATGTTTCCAAAATATGTTACCAAAATATGTTACCAAAATATGTTACCAAAATATGTTACCAAAATATGTTACCAAAATATGTTACCAAAATATGTTACCAAAATATGTTACCAAAATATGTTATCAGTGACCAAGGTGGGAGTACATGACACTTCACACGCACCTGACTAACACTGTCACACAAATGTTCTCAACGTATGTCATACTCACGTCCTACACAAATCTTCTCCCCACACGTCCTACACAAATCTTCTCCCAAAACGTCCTACACAAATCTTCTCACCACACGTCCTACACAAATCTTCTCCCCATACGTCCTACACAAATCTTCTCCCCACACGTCCTACACAAATCTGCTCCCCACACGTCCTACACAAATCTTCTCCCCACACGTCCTACACAAATCTTCTCCCCACACGTCCTACACAAATCTTCTCCCCACACGTCCTACACAAATCTGCTCCCCACACGTCCTACACAAATCTTCTCCCCACACGTCCTACACAAATCTTCTCCCCACACGTCCTACACAAATCTTCTCCCCACACGTCCTACACAAATCTTCTCCCCACACGTCCTACACAAATCTTCTCCCCACACTTCCTACACAAATCTTCTCCCCACACGTCTTACACAAATCTTCTGAATTTCCGTCATACACAAATCTTCGGAATATCCGTCATACACACGTCCTGTCATACACAAAATTTTCACCATCTCTCATACACACGTCCTGTCATAGACAAATCTGTTCATCATCTCTCATACACACGTCCTGTCATACACAAATCTTCTCACCATCTCTCATACACACGTCCTGTCATTCACAAATCTTCTCACCATGCCTCATTACACTCGTCCTGTCATACACAAATCTTTTCACCATGTCCCATACACACGTCCTGTCATACACAAATCTTTTCACCATGTCCCATACACACGTCCTGTCATACACAAATCTTTTCACCATGTCCCATACACACGTCCTGTCATACACAAATATTTTCACCATGTCCGATACATACGTCCTGTCATACACAAATCTTTTCACCATGTCCCATACACACGTCCTGTCATTCACAAATCTTCTCACCATGTCCCATACACACGTCCTGTCATTCACAAATCTTTTCACCATGTCCCATACACACGTCCTGTCATTCACAAATCTTTTCACCATGTCCCATACACACGTCCTGTCATTCACAAATCTTTTCACCATGTCCCATACACACGTCCTGTCATTCACAAATCTTTTCACCATGTCCCATACACACGTCCTGTCATTCACAAATCTTTTCACCATGTCCCATACACACGTCCTGTCATTCACAAATCTTTTCACCATGTCCCATACACACGTCCTGTCATTCACAAATCTTTTCACCATGTCCCATACACACGTCCTGTCATTCACAAACCTTTTCACCATGTCCCATACACACGTCCTGTCATTCACAAATCTTTTCACCATGTCCCATACACACGTCCTGTCATACACAAATCTTTTCACCATGGCCCATACACACGTCCTGTCATACACAAATCTTCTCACCATGTCCCTTACACACGTCCTGTCATTCACAAATCTTTACTCAGTCCCTCTTGTCCAAATTTCCTTTAACTTCTACCAGTTTTCTGTGAACGCTCCACGCTAACAGCAGAAAGTAACTGCTAGACTCCACAAACTCACACCAAAACCGTTGATTAATCATAACTACTAACTCTTCATTCACATCCAGTTTTATTCCAGTTTGATCTTGTTAACTTTCGACTTTCCAAACATGGGATTGTTTACAGTGGAGCCAACGTGTTTCTGGCGTTGAAGTGGTCAGACGCAGACGACACTGAAGACGACAGATCACCCGGAGGGCGAGATCTGGAAGTAGGCTGGCCGGACAGTGGTCTCACAGGCTCGGTAATTGTCAAACCGCCGGCCGGAAATCAAAACAAAAGGTTTCGGAATGTGATTGCCGGAAAAGAAAGTTTTGGGTTCATTGAAACTGTATGTATGGATTGTCTGGAAATAATTGATTCTAACGTTTGTGTTTGATGCCTTCGGGAGGGTCAATTGTGAACTGGCTGTATAAAGTTGAATAGATAAAAGCATTGGATGAAGGTATAGTAGAAGGAAAAAGAGAAAGGTAAAGGCAGACATTGCCGTCGGGGGTGAAGTGTTAGAACCGTCATTGTACTAAGCCACATCTTCATGAGAAGGGGTGGTCTGTTCTTGTGTACGCTGTATTTTTCATTCCCTAGTTGTCCGCCAGGTACCAATTTACAGCTGGGTAGACTAAGCTCCCGGAAGTTGGAATTGAACCCTGTAGCTGCGCCATGAAAAGCGAGAGCTCTACAACCCCGCTAAACAGCCGCTTTAGTAGAAGGGTAAATAATCGAAATCATGGTATGAAGAATTGATGAACAGATTATATCAAATATTGATGTTGTGAAGTATTGATGAATAGTTGTTGTGAAGTATTGATGAACAAATTATATCAAATATTGATGTTGTGAAGTAGTGATGAATAGTTGTTGTGAAGTATTGATGAACAGATTATATCAAACATTAATGTTGTGAAGTATTGATGAATAGTTGTTGTGAAGTATTGATGAACAAATTATATCAAATGTTGATGTTGTGCAGTATTGATGAATAGTTGTTGTGAAGTATTGATGAACTGATGTTGTGAAGTATTGATGAATAGTTGTTGTGAAGTATTGATGAACTGATGTTGTGAAGTATTGATGAACTGATGTTGTGAAGTATTGATGAATAGTTGTTGTGAAGTATTGATGAACTGATGTTGTGAGGTATTGATGAATAGTTGTTGTGAAGTATTAATGAATTGATGTTGTTGTAAAGTATTGATGAACTGATATTGTGAAGTATTGATGAATTGATGGTGTGAGCTATTGGTGAACTGAAGTTGTTGGGACCTATTGATAAACTGATGAAGTATTGATAAACTGATGTTGTAAAGTATTGATGTAAGGATTTTGTTGATGAACTGATGTTGGAAATTTTTTTTTTTTAAATTGCAGCCTAACACGTGAACTAATGAATTAATTTTCATCAACAGTAGGTGACTGAATAGAAGAACTATTTATGAACTGATCGTGAACTATTTTATAACTGATGGTGTGAAGTATTCAATAAACTGTTGGTAGACATATGAACGAACATTGAACTGAAAGACTTGAGGGTGGACTGAACAAAGGTTACGTACAGCATTAACCCTGTGGATACCATCGCACTGTAACATCAAAGAACACGGGGAAGTCAGTCAGTCTAGACAAAGAGTGAGCGAAACGGATACGGGAAGTATACCTGGTCAACTATGAAGAAGCAAAAAGTAAAAGGGCAATACAATGTAGAGGGACAGGAATAACACTGCAGACACCGCGTAGATGATACTTACTTTCCGTGTCCAAGGCACAACATCACACTTCATTCTTCCAGTATTCAGTCACGTGGATTTCCCTGTCACTGGCACTCAGGAGGTCATCTATGCTACAAGTGTCCGGGAGGTTTGGGCAGATCATCAGATGGTCCTGGTCTTGTGTTACTCCATATGTTTCACCATCCCTGTATCCCTATCTTGTCAGGGTTTTTTCCTGCATCGTGATACACCAGTTCGGAGTCTATTTTAATGACTTGCATGTTGCAGTAGACAGGATATGTCCTGCGCAGGTTCTTCCCGGAACTCGATCAAGGGGACCTGTGTCAGCTGTTTCCAACTTTCGATGCGTCGTTTTCCTTGGCTAATCTGGGTTGACTATAAGAAACTTCGTCTTGACTTTAGTCTTGGGTGCCGCACCTGAAGTCCGAACATATAATGCCTTGGGGCATTTACATGTTTCTCAATTTCTATCTCTGACGCGACAGTTCTCCGTATCTATGGTGGCGCTATGCCGATTATGAGGTATATTTTTGTTCAGCTGGTGTAGGTTTTAGGCTTCCAGTAACTATACGATCTGTCTCGTTTATTGCTGTATCTAAATATCTTTATATATTCACCTAGACGATGGATGCTGGTCCATAAAAGACCAGGTTATCACACATCGTCTCCGAGTTGTTCCTAACAGAATGAGACAGGACCAACCAAAATCAAGACAGGTACCACCATCATATGTTACTGTGGTCTGGCAAACATGACGGAAGCACATGTACTCCAGAACTGCCCCCAGCACAGATCTTAGAAGAAGGATGTGGACAACGCCGACTGCACTAGGGGATCAAATGTGCGGGGATATTGGCAAATTGAAAAAGGCAGCAGAATTTATTGAAGAATTATGTCCCAGTCTAAATGAGCAACGATCACAAGAAATAAGGAATATAAACGAACATAGTCCTAAACGTAACGAAGCAGGAAATTGAATGAGCTGGCAGCAGTCAGTGACTCGTTGCTTGCTGCCTGCAGCATCATCAGCTTACCAAGACCAAATTCCGTCTCCAAGCTGAGGTCCTGAAGAGAAGGCTTCACAAGTGTAGGCTGGCAAAGAGAATTAGGTTTGCAGTGAGGAATCAAACCATGTGGCCAAAACAAGTTAGCTGAAACCAAAAGTGTCAGACCCAAAGACGCAGATATCGCAGTCTCGTTGTAAACCATGACACACTATCACAACGTCTTTTTCAGGACGAACGCCGAAGAAGAAGAAGAAGAAGGAGAAGAAGAAGAAGAAGAAGAAGAAGAAGAAAAATAAGAAGGAAAGGAAGAAGAAGAAGAAGAAATAGAAATAGCATACCAGTTGTATTGTCAATATCAACATTATCTTCAGATGGCTTTCTAACGCTTAGGAGAGAGATAAGGTCATCTCGGAACAGGAAAAGGACAGCGGTTGCTAATGAATATAATTATCAGCGTTAATCACCCGAGCAGATGTGTCATATTCTTCATCGTGTTCCGGTGAATTGCTGGCTCCTCTCTATGTGCAGAATATAGGTCATATAACTCTTGTTCTTTCCTAGATAATGATCAAAAGTGAATAACCAGGAAAGTAACCAATATATTAACAATGAGACTTATCAGGTGTAATATACTCGTATGTTCCGCATTATTATACGGTGCAGAAACATGGACAATGAACAAACAGTTGGAGAACGAAATAGAGGGCCTTGGAATGTGGTTATACAGAACAGTGTGTCACATTTCGTGGAAAGAGAAACAAACAAATAGCGATGTTCTGGTGAGAGTAGACATTGGTAGAGAACTTTTGACAGACATTACAATTAGGCAAGTCAAATATTTTGGTCATATAAAAAGACGCGATGCTTTATTGTAAATAATACTGGATGTAAAGGTTGAAGGTCGGCGGACAATAGTTTGGATGATTCCATCCTGCAGAAACTAGAAGGAACCAGAATATGAAAGGCTACACCTACACGACGTGACAGAAGACTCGGTGACTGATTCGGCGAGATGTGCATATTAGGTAATATCGACACTGCGTCATCAAAACGGCAGACGTATCATCATCATCATGTAGCATGTCCTTTTAAAACTTCGCTCTATCAGAGCCAGCCGATCTTAATCTCCTCGACCTGCAGACAATCTTCCCGCCTGCTCCATGTTCATGTTTAGAGTCTCCTTGATATCTTGTATTCACCTTCGCCTTGGTCGACCCCTGTGTCGCCTTTCCAGGCACCTTGTCCTCCATGATTGTTCTTTCCAGTCCGTCATGACGTTTGACGTGGCTGAAGAAAATTTATTTCAGAAACATAACATTGTTTATGAGTCAGTTTTCTTCAAAATTCAAGTCTTCTAGGATGGTTTTATTTGTCAGTTTCTTTATCCAAGGAATTTTTTGGATTCTTCTGTAACATTTTGTTTCGAAAGCTCCAATTTTTTTTCCTAGCTACTTGTGTCATAGTCCATGTCTCGCACCCGTGCATTGCTACAGAGAATATGTATGTTCTCATGATCTTCAGTTTTAGTTGCTTGTTAGTTTTATGCCATACATTGTGCATGTTGTTTAGCTTCTGCATCGCTATGGCCAAACGTCTTCTACTTTCTTTTAAACAGTCTCCGTCGTTGGATAACGTAGAGCCAATGTATTTAAAATGTGTGACATTTTCGATTTCTTCCTTATTGATAGCTATCTGGGGTTGCAGTCCTGTTTTGTCAGTTGCCATTATCTTCGTTTTCGTAATGTTCAGGAAAAGGTTCTGAGCTTCACTGCTCTTCTGGACGGACATGAGCAGTCGTTCCAGGCCCTTGACGCTGTTTGACAGCATGACGGTGTCAGCTGCATATATTAGCTCTAGAAACTCCTTCCCTCCTATTGTGAATGGATCAAAATTCCCGTAGCTATCATCTGTTTTTACCTTTCGCGTCACGCGTTTTGCTTAGATGTTAAATAAATAAGGTGAAAGTATGCACTCTTGTCTGACTCCCTTGTGAATCTCAAACCGATCTTCATTGGTTTCAAGTGTGGCTTGTTGTCCACTGTAGAGTGTTCCTGTAAAACTTACGTCCTTCACTATTTGCCACAGTTGCTGATGTATGGACGCTCAGTTTCTATCAGCAAATGGCGAAGGCAAGGGACATTATTGGTACTCGTAACCAGTTGGTGGTACACTCTGCTGTTCAGTCTTTATATAGGTTGCCCCCCCCCCCCTGCTCCAACCACGCCGAACGGTATATTCTTTCAGTAGTTAACGTTATCAAACCAAAATAATATGTTTTGTGTTGGTAATATGCAGCAAAACCACGTTTCGACCAGACAGTCTATATTAAACACTCTGTTTAACTGTGATGCACACATTCCTCTTAGAAGTTAGTTCGTTTTTGGCATTGGCCATGAAGTTAGTTTCTTCACGTCATCAGTCATGACAGATAGTTTCTTGAAGTCATCAGTTATGTAAGATAGTTTCTTGAAGTCATCAGCCATGGCAGATAGTTTCTTGAAGTCATCAGTCACGGCAGATAGTTTCTTGAAGTCATCAGTCATTGCAGATGGTTTCTTGAAGTCATCAGTTATGGCAGTTAGTTTCTTCAAGTCATCAGTCATGATAATTAGTTTCAAGTCATCAGTCATGGTAGTTAGTATCTTCAAGTCATCAGTCATTGCAGTTAGTTTCTTCAAGTCATCAGTCATGGCAGTTAGTTTCTTCAAGTCATCAGTCATGGCAGTTAGTTTCTTCAAGTCATCAGTCATGGTAGTTAGTTTGAAGTCATCAGTCAGGGAGCATTACTACAAGCCATAGTGAGATTCATGGAGATTTAGTACAAACTAAAGTGAGATTCAGAAAGACTTACCACAAACCAAAGTGATACTCAGCGAGATTTACTACAAGCCGAAGTGAGATTCAGAAAGACTTACCACAAACCAAAGTGATACTGAGCGAGATTTACTACAAGCCAAAGTGAGATTCAGAAAGACTTACCACAAACCAAAGTGATACTCAGCGAGATTTACTACAAGCCAAAGTGAGATTCAGAAAGACTTACCACAAACCAAAGTGATACTCAGCGAGATTTACTACAAGCCAAAGTGAGAATCAGAAAGACTTACCACAAACCAAAGTGATACTCAGCGAGACTTACTACAAGCCAAAGTGAGATTCAGAAAGACTTACCACAAACCAAAGTGATACTCAGCGAGATTTACTACAAGCCAAAGTGAGATTCAGGTTTTTGTCACTTTGCGCAGTCTTCAGTCTGAAGATTACCGGCTCATGGAACCGACGCGAAGACATCCACCGCCACACATGGATCTCTAACAACCGAAGGACTAGGACGGAACTCGACCATATCATTGTGAGAAGTCTCGATCGGATGACTTCCTAGCGTGTCTTTCGCGGCGCTGAGGCCTCTACCAACACTGACCATCGCTTGCTGATAATCAGATACTCCATCATCACATATGCCCCTTCCAAATCTGTGATGACCCCTAGGTACAATATCAAACTTATCAAGGCTAACCCAGGTGGTGCCGAGAAATACACCAATGATGTCAGGGGAAACCTATCTGCATCGGGTCCCGTTCCAGATGACCCAGAGACAGCATGGGAAGTCATAAAGAAGGTCACATGCCCCCAGGGCCGTTCTACAACCGACGCTGATCTTGCTCTGCGCCTCCTCGCCGAACTGCACCGGGCCTTCAATCGCCACGTGTACGCTGCGAACGTGGACGGAGTCCACCTTCGACTCGGTTGACCGGCCTGCTTTATAGAAAGCCCTTCAGGAAATAGGCACCCCCCCCCCCCACCCCTGTTGTACCTGATCAAGGAGCTACAAAAGGACACTGGCTCCAGAATTCGATTGGGTGGCACTCTCTCTGAAGATTCCCCACGACTTCGGGTGTCAGACAGGGATGTGTTCTTGCCCCCGACCTATTTTGCCGGGAAGTCGACTGGCTTCTTGACGGCCTCAGCATCCATTAGGAGGGTGTAGATGTTGATCAGTCAGTTTTCACTGATTTTCTTTACGCGGACAACATTGCCCTATTCGGCAAATACAGATCTGCACTGCTGCGTTCTCTGGAAATGTTAGACAATGAAACGCTCTCCCTAGGCCTGTTTATATCCTAGGCCAATACCAAAGTTCAGAATCTCATTTCCGACACAGCACCCCAGGGTATTGAAACAAGGTCACACTGCGAAGGGTACAATACAATTCATCTATCTCGGTAGCATGAAATCATATGATGGGCTCAGCGGTCCCGGTATGTCAAGGCGGATCGGATTAGCTACGTCCGCTATGCATGACCTCTGACGTGTGTGGAGTAATGGCAAGATCTCCCTTCAGTCAAAAATCCGCATCTACCAGTCATGCGTGGTCCCAGTCATGCGTGGTCCCAGTCCTGCGTTACGGCTCCGAAACATGACATGTCGAGACTGGAAGCCTATCATAAGCGTAACTAGCGGCGTATCCTGCTCATCCGATGGCATGACTACATCCGCAACGTGGAGGTTTCTGCTAAACCTGGCATCCACCCAATCTCATAAACACTTGACCGGCGACGAGTTGCTTTGTTCGGTCATGTTGTACGGCTGGACCAGGAAACCCCTGCCCACAAGATACTACACAAGTCGTCCCTCGGCGCCAAAAGTCTTCCCCCGACCGGCTGGAGGCGCAGAAAAGGCCATCACCGAACAGTATGGCTCCAGAAAGTAGCAACCTCTTCCTATGTCCTGGACGAGGCCTGGAACCACACCACAGACGTGGGTCATGGATGTGGCCAACCGAAGCAATGGCCTCAGACGCCTAAGCGAACATTATTATTATTATTATTACTACATGATTTATGTCAATACAACATAGAACATCAGCATACAACACAACATAAGCTACATCAACACAACATGACACAACATTGAAAACATAACGTAACTTTTGTCAACACAACATAACACAATATAACTTATCGCAATCCAACACAAACAGCATAATATAGCACTGTTACGTATCTCCAGATCGTAAAACCATGATGAGAAGGCTTATCTCAACCTAACATAAAACCATGATGAGAAGGCTTATCTCAACCTAACATAAAACCATGATGAGAAGGCTTATCTCAACCTAACATAAAACCATGATGAGAAGGCTTATCTCAACCTAACATAAAACCATGATGAGAAGGCTTATCTCAACCTAACATAAAACTATGATGAGAAGGCTTATCTCAACCTAACATAAAACCATGATGAGAAGGCTTATCTCAACCTAACATAAAACCATGATGAGAAGGCTTATCTCAACCTAACATAAAACCATGATGAGAAGGCTTATCTCAACCTAACATAAAACCATGATGAGAAGGCTTATCTCAACCTAACATAAAACCATGATGAGAAGGCTTATCTCAACCTAACATAAAACCATGATGAGAAGGCTTATCTCAACCTAACATAAAACCATGATGAGAAGCCTTATCTCAACCTAACATAAAACCATGATGAGAAGGCTTTTCTCAACCTAACATAAAACCATGATGAGAAGCCTTATCTCAACCTAACATAAAACAGCATACAATAATAACATAACTAATCTTAACACAAAATGAAACAACATAGAAAAACATTACGTATCTCAACACAACATCACTCAACATAACGTATCTCAACACAACGTGACACAACATAACCTATCCCAATACAACATGAAACAACATAGCGAAATACAACATAACTTATCTCAACACATCGAATCAGAACATAACTTACCTCAACACATCGTGACACAACATAACTTATCTCAACACATGACACAACATAACTTATCTCAACACATCATGACACAACATAACGTATCTCAACACATCGTGACACAACATAGTGAAACACAACATAAATGTATAGAGAGTAAGAAGCATGTCCTTTGCAGAAAGTCGCTTCTTAAAACCGCCAAACTATTTGGCTGTTTTAAGTTTTTTGCAAGGTAGGTTTCCGTTACTTTCCGTACGTGGAGGAGCGATTGCCAAGCTGGACACGGTGCAATTCAAGTACACACTATGATACAAGATAACACAACGTACTATAACACAACATAACGTACCACAACACAACATAGGGCAACATCAGATAATGCAACATGGCACAACATAGTATAACACAATACTCTCATCATTCAGTCTCCCTCTTCAAATGAAATTCGCAAATCGAACACCAGCGTTTTGATTTGCAGCCCCAAATTAACATACATATTAACTGACGAAGAACAAAAATGCGCTGTGATGAGCCAGCGTTATGCGAATACTCTCATAAATTGGACCTGTGACCGTGAGATAGCTGTCTGCCTGTCAAAAGTTAGTCATCCATCAGCCGTCCGCTTTCATTAATCGAAACAACAGGCTTGTAGTCTGCTATTATTTGATCAAGTACACAGCTTCCTTTTCTTCTTATGCTTTTTCTTCAAATGCTCAACTTTTTTTCTTCGTAATTTCTTCTTTACTACTTCTTCCTCTTCTTCATGTGTTTTTGTTGTTTTCTTCTTTATTCGTCTTCTCGTTCTTCTTCTTCTACTTTTTCTTATTTTCTTATTAGTATTAGTCTTCCTTTTTGTTGTTTACTTCTTATTTCTTCTTCTTCTTTTTCTTCTTCTTTTTGTTGTTTTCATCTACTTCTTTTTGTTATTCTCTTCTCATTATTCGTACTCTCATTCTTCTTCTAATTTTTCTGGTTTCCTTATTATTATTCGTCCTATTTTTCGCTGTTCTTCTTTTTTTTCTTCTTCTCCTTTTCTTCCTCTTATTTTTCTTCTTCTTCTTATTGGTTTTTTTAAATTATTATTCGTCCTCTTTTTTGTTTTCTTCTTCCTCTTCTTCTTCTCATTTTTCTTCTTCTTCTTCTTCTTCTTCTTCTTCTTCTTCTACTTCTTCTTCTTCTTCTTCTTCTTCTTCGTATTTTATTATTATTATTCTCTCCTGTTTTGTCTTGTTATAATTTGTTTCTTCTCTTTCGTCTTTTTTTTCTTCTTCCTATTCGAATTCTTCTTCTTTTTTTATCTTTTTCTCCTGCTTGTTCATCATCTTCCTCTTTTTTTCTTGTTATCATTATTATTCGTCCTCTTTTTTTTGGTACTTTCTTCTTCTTCATCGTCTTCATCGTTCCTTTTCTACTTTTTCTTCATCTTCTTCTTTTTCTTTTTGTTGTTTTCTTCTTTTTATTCTTCTCATTCTTCTTTTTTTACTTTCCTCTTTATTTATTATTATCATTCGTCTGATTTTTTTGTCTTGTGCTTCTTGTTCTTCTTCTACTATTTCTTCATTATCTTATTGTTCTTCTTCCTCATCTTCTTCTTCCTCATCTTCTTCTTCGTCGTATTCTTTCTCACTTTCTTCTTTTTTTTCATCATTTTCTTTTTCCTCTTGTTCTTCCTCTTCTTTGTCATCATCTTCTTCTTTTTTTTGGATATTCTAGAATTATATATTGGTAATTCACGTATTATTTATTGGGTATTCAAATATTATATAGTGGATATTCAAGTATTATTTATTGGATATTCTTCTTCTTCTTTGTACGCTGTCATCCTGAGGCTGTCGACACTACCATAGAGCTTGTCTAGCGTTGGCACTGGTGATGTCCACATGTGCTTTCTCTGGTCCTCGTATGTCGAGCAATTTTGCAGCAGATGTTCAGCGGTCATTTTCCCGGTACCACAGGTGCATTCGTCAGTGCCACCTATCTTCAGTTTATTGAATAGGTGGTACCTCAGTCTATTGTGGCCTGTGCGGAGTCTGAAAACCACGACCTGCTCTTTTCTGTTCAACTGGTAATAGGCATCATTTTTTGTGTAGCCAGTATGCTATGTTTCCCATTTGGCCATGTATCTGGCCGTAATAAACCTTTTGGACTCTTCGTAGGTCACACTAGAATCTGTTTGTGGTAGTCTTGCACCTTCTTTTGCCAATCGCCTCGGGTGTTACAGTGGGATGGGACCCACTGTAACACTACTCTTTTTGGTGCGGACTGCTGGCATAGTTGACAGAGTACTGCTCTTAAATTATTAAGTTCAGTATTTGTCAGGCTTTTTAGAGATGTGACCACGGCCAGGGCATCTGTGAAAAGGACTATCTGGCTTTCATTGCTTTCGCCTGCGAGCATTGCTTCTACTGCAGCCTTCAGTGTGTCTGCCTCCGCTCTGAAATTGCTTCAGAATTTTCGAGTTGCCACTGACAGTGTTATTTTTCTACCATTTGGTAGGCTCAGGAATACCCCTCCCCCTCCATTCTGTGTTGTGTTTGTTACAGAACCGTCGGTGTATGCATGGGTCCAGTCCATGCTTATGTAGTTTTCCGCTATGTACCTCAGGGTTATGTATCTTCTTTCTTTATCCTTCTGGCTATTCTTGTTTTCAATACCTGGTATATTTTCTACCACCTCCGGAATAATATGCTGCTTCCAGATGGGTTTGCGAACAGTAGGGATGGGCTTTGGTGTTGTTATGGTGTTTATATGGTCTTCGCTCATCTTTGCTTTGGCTATTTCTGCAAAGTTTCTCCGCTTTAGTTTCCCTTTTCCAAATCTATTTAGTCTCTGATGCATTGGATGGTCTGTCAGTCTTCTTAGTTTCCCTGCTTGCTGCTGGGCTCTGCAGTCTCTTCTGTCTGTCATGGATTGCAGATTTGTAATCTTTTCAAGTTCTACAATTGGCATTGACTTTATACCTCCTGTTATAACTCTCATGGCTTTGTTTTGAAGTTTGCTAATTTTGTCAAAGTTGCCCATGCCGCAATGCCATACTCGAGAACTGATCTCACTCTTCCAGTGTACAGTTTCTTTAGTATTCTTTCGTCTGCTCCCCAGCTTGTGCCAGCACGTTTCCTCATGATTGCCATTCTTTGTCTGGCTCTCATTCGGTTCCTCTCGATCTGACTTTTCCGTGTCATGCGCCGATCAAATGTGACGCCCAAGTAGTTTGAGTTGTCATTTGGCCGCAGATATTTGCCGTTACGACTTATGTTGGTTTTCTGTAGTTTTTTTGAAAGCGTATTGGATATTCTTCTTCTTCTTCTTCTTCGTTCGTTCTCAATCTCCCACTACCAAATTCTGAAATGGCTTAAGTAGCAGAATGTAGTTCAGAGAACGGAATGCGTTGTGTCGTAGTTTACAGCTTGACTGCGATATTTGCACCTTTCGGTCGAACACATCTGACTTCAGCAAGCATTTTTTGAGTACCGAGTTAGCATTCCCTCTTCGATCCCTTTTCCTTAGCCAGTATGCCCTTTTGCAGCCAGTTATCTAGGATCACCACGTGGAGGTGTTGAAGGGTCTTAACAGCTATGGTTCGCTGGCCCTGACGCTAGCAGTCAGCTATGGGTCGCTGACCACTGCAGCTCATGCGCTGCTCGGCGTCTTGATCCCGTATTGGAAATACTTCTTCTTCTTCTTCTTCTTCTTCTTCTTCTTCATCGTACGCACTCAGACAGCAACCATTATTTTTTCGAAAAAAGCAGCGGTCATCCTGAGGCTGTCGACACTGCCATAGAGCTTGTCTAGTGTTGCCACTGGTGATGGCCACATCTGCTCTCTCTTATCGTCGTATGTCGGGCAGTTTTGCAGCAAATGCTCAGCGGTCATTTTCGCGGTACCACACGGCATTCGTCAGTGCAACCTATCTTCAATTTGTTGAATAGGTGGTACCTCAGTCTATTGTGGCCAGTGCGAAGTCTGAAGACCACGACCTGCTCTCTTCGGTTCAACTGGTAATAGGCATCGTTTTTTGTGTAGCCAATATGTTCGGTTTCCCATTTGGTCATGTATCTAGCTCTAATAAGCCGTTTTGACTCTTCGTATGTCATACTAGTATCTGGTTGTGGTAGTTTTGCACCTTCTTTTGCAAGTCTGTCTGCCTCCTCGTTGCCTTGGATGTTGCAGTGTGATGGAACCCACTGCACCACTACCCTTTTTGGTGCGGACTGCTGGCATAGTTGACAGAGTACTGCTCTTAAATCATTAAGTTCAGTATTTTTTTGGCTTTTTAGTGCTGTGACTACGGCCAGAGCATCTGTAAGCAGGACTATATGGCTTTCATTCCTTTTACCTGTCACCATTTCTTCCACTGCCGCCCTCAGTGCCTCTGCCTCCGCTCTGAAATTGCTTGCTTATTTTCCAGTAGCGAATGACAATGTTATTTTTCTGCCATTTGGTAGGTTCAGAAATGCTCCTGCCCCTCCATTCTGTGTTGTATTTGTTACAGAACCGTTGGTGTATGCATGGGTCCAGTCCATGCTTGGGTAGTTTTCCGTTATGTAACTCAGGGTAGTATCTCTTTTTTCTTTTTCAGTCTGGCAGTTTTTGTTTCCAATACCTGGTATTTTTTCTACCACCTCTGCAAATATATGCTGCCACCAGGTAGGTTTTCGTACAGTAGGGATGGGCTTTGGAGTTGTTAGTGCGTTTATGGGATCTTCGTGCATCTTTGCTTTGGCTATTTCTGCAAAGTTTCTCCGCGTTAGTTTCCCATTTCCGAAATTGTTTAGATTCTGGTGCATTGGATGTTATAACTCTCATGGCTTGGTTTTGAAGTTTGCTAACTTTATCGAAGTTTGCCTTTGCTGCTGTTGTCCATGCCGCAATGCCATACTCGAGAACTGGTCTCACTCTTCCAGTGTACAGTTTCTTTAGTATACTTTCGTCTGCTCCCCAGCTTGTGTCAGCAAGTTTCCTCATGATTGCCATTCTTTGTCTGGCTCTCATTCGGTTTCTCTCGATCTGACTTTTCCATATCATGCGCCGGTCAAATGTGACTCCCAGATAGTTTGGGTTGTCGTTTGGCTGCAGGTATTTGCCGTTAAGACTTAATTTGGTGTTTTGGGGTTTGTTTGATAGCGAGAATATTGTACATGTCGTTTTTTCCTCGTTTATTTTGACCAGCCATGAGTTCGCCCACTCTTCCAGCGATGTTAGGGCCTGCTGCATCCGATTTCTTGCTATGGTGAGATTCTTTTCAGAGGTCCACATAGCCAGATCGTCTGCAAACATTGAGCTATGGACTCTTCTTGGTACATTCTCTGTTATATCATTTATATACAACAGGAAGAGTGTGGGTGACAGTACTCCCCCTTGGGGTACTCCCTGCTCAAGTGTCACATTTTTGCTCATTTGCCCTTGTACTTGAACTCTGGCCGTTCTGTTTTTGAGGTAGTGACTGATCCATTTGTAGATTTTTCCACAAACTTCACTTCTTCTTAGCTTGACTCTAAGTCCCTCTTTCCAGACTTTGTCAAATGCTTTTTCTAGGTCCACCCAAACCGCTACTGTGTGTTTTTTCTCCTGGTAGGCATCTTCTATTTCCTGGGCTATGAGGATGACCTGATCCTCAGTGGATCTGTGCTGTCTAAAGCCTGCTTGCTGTGGAATTAGTATGTGTTTTTCTTCCAGATGCCACATCAGTCTGGTGTTTATTATACGTTCCATCAGTTTGCCTAGGCAGCTCAGTAGGCTGATAGGCCTATATCCATTTGGATCTGTTTTGTCTTTTTCTTTCTTTGGTACGTATTGGATATTCAAATATTATATATTGGGTTTTCAAGTATTATATATTAATTATTCTAGTATTACATGTTGGATATTCTAGTATTATATATTGGATAGTCTAGTATTATATATTGGATAGTTAGTATTATTTATTGGATAGTCTAGTATTACATGTTGGATATTCTAGTATTATATATTGGATATTCTAGTATTATATATTGGATAGTCAAGTATTATATATTGGATATTCTAGTATTATATATTGGATATCCTAGTATTATATATTGGATATTCTAATATTATATATTGAATAGTCTGGTATTTTATATTGGATCTTCTTGCTCTGTTTCTTCTTAATCGTCATCTTTTTCTTCTTATTTGCACCTTTTGGTCCTGCATATCCCACTTCAAACATGTCATATTTTGGTAGCATGTTATCCATTCCTCTTCGATCCCTTCAGCTTAGCGAGTCTGCTCTGTTATCTAGGATTACCGCGTAAAGGTGTATAAGAGTCTTAGCTTTGGGTCGCTGACCGCTACAATTCCTGCCCTCCTCAGCAAAGATGTACTAGAAATATTATTCTTCCTCTTCCTCGTTCGTCTTCATACCTCGACTTCAGTTACTCTAACGAGGGCAGCAGCTAACTTGAGGCTCGGTGCACATCTGTACAGCGTCTCGTGGACGGATACTTGCTGTTGCCAAATGCTACTTATTTCGTCGGTATATCATGGACAGGACTGCAAACTGCAAAAATGGGCTCTAATGTCATGGGGGCTGTGCCACAGAAGCTAAGTATTCTGTACTCGATATTGCTACTGAAATATTCTTTTCAAACAAGAATGAGTGGGTATCAATACACTGAGCAGTGTATGACCTGCAGCGGTCAGCGACCCATAGCTGAATGCTAGCGTCAGGGCCAGCGAACCCAAGCTGCCAAGACCCTTTTATATTTCCACGCGATAATCCTGGATAACATGCTGCAACAGAGCAGACTGGTTAGTGAGAAGGGGTCAAAGAGGGAAGGCTAGCCCGGTACTCAAAACATGCCTGCTGAAGTCGGATGTGTCGGATCGAAAGATGCAAATATCGCAGTCGAGCTGTAAACTACGATACAGCGCGTTCCATTTTCTGGAGTACATCCTGCTACTTAGGCCTTTTTCAGGACCTGGTGGCGAGAGATTGAGAACGTGCGGGACTTGATGGCGGGAGATTGAGAACGTGCGGGACCTGGTGGCGGGAGATTGAGAACGTGCGGGACCTGGTGGTGGGAGATTGAGAACGTGCGGGACTTGGTGGTGGGAGATTGAGAACGTGCAGGACTTGGTGGCGGGAGATTGAGAACGTGCAGGACTTGGTGGCGGGAGATTGAGAACGTGCACGAATTGGTGGCGGGAGTTTGAGAACGTGCAGGACTTGGTAGCGGAAGATTGAGAACGTGCAGGACTTGGTGGTGGGAGATTGAGAATGTGCAGGACTTGGTGGCGGAAATTGAGAACGTGCAGGACTTGGTGGTGGGAGATTGAGAACGTGCAGGACTTGGTAGCGGGAGATTGAGAACGAAAGAAGCCAAGTGAAACCAGAATGTAATTTCATGTTCAGCAGATGCTTGGTGCGTGTGTGTGACTTCTAGAGTGTTTTAAATCAAACGTTGGAGAGTCTTCTACTATGTAAAGCATGCCACGGGCAATGGTTTTATTTATATTACAGGACTTCACATATAATCCCTGCCCCACATACACTTCTTAGCAACGTTCACTCTTTACCAGCGTGGACAAACTATTCTCCAGAGAATAGCAATCCCTCCATCTGAATTCAAATTTTAGACGTATTTCAGTCACAAAAAAGAATCTTTGGTTATATTATGGCAGAGAGACATCAAAAACATCATTCATGTTTAAATTCTTTATCAGCACTTAATGCACTCAGCTATGAAAATAAAAATTGCTATGTCTGACAGTATAAAGCCAAACTTTTGACAAAGACAAGTTTCCTGGTGAAGATCTCCAGTCTGGATGTGATACTCTTAGTTATATGCAATGTTCCGGGTCAGGTCCCTAAGGAACACATTATCTCGGTCTGAAAGGTCGTGTTATCGGATGTGACAATACCCTGGTGACAAGTGCTACATTAACATGATGATCCAGCCTGTCCGGTGAGAAATATGGAGTGGATTGTACGCGTTTGATTTTGCTTGTACATATCCCTAGCCAGAACCCGTGTTCCGGAAGATCGTTTATAAAAAAAATATCTGATAAACTATTCAGTGGGTGTTTAGAGTTAGACAGACTAAGGCGCTAACACAAGAATAAGTGATTGAGAATGGGATGCAACTCACCTGGAGTGGCCAGCGTCGCATTTTTTAGATCCAAAGTTAATTAATTTCTCTTTTGGGTTGAATTGTTAGAATATTAGTTTGGTTTGGCTTGGCTTTGTTCGTTCTCAATCTCCCGCTACTAAACCTAAAAAGGGTTTAAGTAGCAGAATGTAGTCCAGAGAACTGAATGCGTTGTGTCGTAGTTTACAGTCTGACTGCGATATTTGCACCTTTCGGTCTAACACATCCGACTTCAGCAAGCATTTTTTTAGTACCGGGTTAGCATTCCCTCTTCGATCCCGTGTCCTTAGCCAGTCTGCTCTGTTGCAGCCTGTTATCCAGGACCACCGCCTGGAAGTGTAAAGGGTCTTGGCAGCTCTGGTTCGCTGGCCCTGACGCTAGCCGTCAGCTATGGAGTGGCGGACCGCTGCAGCTCATGCGCTGCTCAGCGTCTTGATCCCAGTTTGGTTTATTGTTGTGGTGTTTGCTTTGCGCCCTTTTTTAAGGAAACTTTCGGATATTGACAATTTGTGTAGTTTTCTCTGGCTTTCGAACAACTTCCAGTGGCTTGTATAGTTAGTAGTTAAATTGTATTTGATTAATACAACATGAACAAAACAAACACATTACGAAAACAAAGAAGCAGACTTACTAGAAGGATTGTCATCTTGGCTTTCTATTCCGAATTTAATAAATTTGGCTTCCATTGTCCCACATATGGCCCTAGTTTAGTCGCAGTCACACAAGACGGGTGCGTTGCATGTGTTTGATTTCGTGTAAATACGAGGCGTGTTCAAATGAAACCAGAACTCACTGCACCAAGTGAACATACGTACGATGCTCATGAAGACGTCCCTTCTGGTGTAAAAAGGTGTCAAGTTTCCAAAATGTAATTATCCTCCGACACATAATTTCCTCAGCAGACGTTGAAAACATGGCCGGTGTGATACGGGATCCGTCCAGAGTTGATCCGCGAGCGGTGAATCGGTTTCTAACAGCTGAAGGATGTCGACCAGTTGACATTCATTGCACAATGCAGGCAGTGTATGGTGATAAAAGTGTGTCGAAGACAACAGTGAAGAACTGGACAACGATGTTTAAAGATGGACGTGAGTTAACGAAAGATCTTCCGAGACCAGGTCATGCGTATATTGTTGCGTCTGAAGATGCCAAAACCAAAATTGATGCAACAATTCAGGTTAACCGTCGCCGGAGCTTACGTTCGCTAGCAGAGGAATTCACTGTGTCGCTAGGTACAGTTCAGATGGTGGTTAGCAAGAAACTGAAGTATCGGAAGGTGTGTTCACAATGAGTACTTCGGTTGCTGACCAACCACCATAAGGAAGAACGTATGGGGTGGAGTTTGAATCACTTGCAGCGATACGAAGAGGAGGGTGATTTGTTTCTTTTGTGCTTAGTGGCAGGCGATGAATCGTGGGGACACTACTTTGAGGTGATCAGCAAAACTACTAGCATGCAATGGAAACATCCCGGATCACCAAAACCAAAAAAATTCAAGTCACACAATTATGCTGATAAGATTAAGCTGGCAGCGTTTTTTTTACCATGAAGGACTTTTGATGGAAGACTGTAGATAGCCTGACGTGAACATCAATGCCGTCTGCTACAATGACACACTAGGCAAGCTGCATACAGCAATCAATAATAAACAACCCGGCATGTTCTCGCGTGGTATGATTCTGCTGCACGACAATGCGCATCCACATGTCGGGAACATTCTTCAGAAAGCGTTAGCACAGGAAAGGTGGGAAGTACTGCCACACCCATCCTATAGCCTCGATATGTCCCCTTGTGACTTTCATTTGTTCGGATCCTTAAAAAACTGTCTGGAGGGACAAAAATTCAACTCCGATGCAGACGTCATGCCTTTGTGACCAAGTGGTTCAAAGCGCAACCAAAGTCATTTTCTTCGGACGGCGTCTACCAAGCAGCGGTATGCCTGTCTGAATGCCTAAGGTGACTTGTTCTAACTAACCCTGTGTCATGTTTGCTTCATAACGATTGCTATATTTAATTATGTCACTCCAGATGATGTAACTTTCATATGTTTGTAAAAAAAAAGCCTCTAGGTTCGGTTTCATTTGAATAAGCCTCGTATTTTAAGAGTTCGTATAATAAAATGATGTCCCTTGTAATGGCCATCACGGACAAACATTGTTCTTTTGTCTCACGTGCGGGATTAAAACTAGCAAATCATTGCGTAGTTATGGCGTGCCGTCAATGGACTAGAAGGACTAGGTTAGTCACCATACATTTTAATTAAGCTATTTTTAGTTAAATTTCCGCGGGACATTAAAGATTAAAAAATAAATATTGAATAAACAGCATTATTATTCGTCACTTTCTGAGTCTCACTTTACGTCACAATATTCGACGATATTCTCGCTATTTACACCTCAAAGTTACTACACACTGACATCTGAAGTGCTTGAGTGTTAATGGTAGAAGTCCCGTAGTCTCTGTGTGCAGTAAGATACATACTAACACTTGGCGTTCTGTCATAAGTAAATATAATTTTTGTTTGCTTCTTATGAGTGGTAGTGGTGTGATTGCTCCCGTTAATGAAAGAGGTGATGTGAATTGTTAAAGTCTGCGACTGTCAATTTAGTTTGACAGTGTTTCAAATGGTGACAAATGTGGAAAAGGACTCCGATTTGGATACTGTTCCCTCACAACAAAGCTTGCCAGAGACAAGTTGCAAAGTTAGTGTAAGTAGGTCAGTGTCGCAATGTTGTGGTCTCGATTCACAGCCTCGTTTGGAGCCCTCAGTTTGGAATGGAAACTGCAAGTTGTAACGAAAGGTAGACCAACTCCAGACATGTCTGTTAACACAAAAATGAAAAACTAAACACGTCATTTCAAAACAGAGTATGATACTTCTTCTCAATGGCTAACTGCATGCAGATCAAGAAACAGACTGTATTCTTGGCCTTGTGTGCTGTTTCATGGAGTAGGATATGGCTGTTCGAAACAGATCAGGACGTGTGGAATAGTAATGGCTTTTGTCAAATCAGTAATTTTTAATTATACAACATGCGCAATGAAAAGTTTCACTAACGCAAATAACTGAAACTTTCAGGAAAAACAGAATAACTTTTTTTAATATATAGAGAATTTATTTGTTTATTTATTCCAGTTCCAAATATTGTTCATCGGTTGAAATGAGCTAAACCACGTGAACTGTGACTGGTAAAAGTGTCACTGGTAAGTGAACTGTGACCAGTAAAAGTGTCACTGGTAAGTGAACTGTGACCGGTAAAAGTGTCACTGGTAAGTGAACTGTGACTGGTAAAAGTGTCACTGGTAAGTGAACTGTGACTGGTAAAAGTGTCACTGGTAAGTGAACTGTGACTGGTAAAAGTGTCACTGGTAAGTGAACTGTGACTGGTAAAAGTGTCACTGGTAAGTGAACTGTGACTGGTAAAAGTGTCACTGGTAAGTGAACTGTGACCGGTAAAAGTGTCACTGGTAAGTGAACTGTGACTGGTAAAAGTTTCACTGGTAAGTGAACTGTGACCAGTAAAAGTGTCACTGGTAAGTGAACTGTGACTGGTAAAAGTGTCACTGGTAAGTGAACTGTGACTGGTAAAAGTGTCACTGGTAAGTGAACTGTGACCAGTAAAAGTGTCACTGGTAAGTGAACTGTGACTGGTAAAAGTGTCACTGGTAAGTGAACTGTAACCAGTAAAAGTGTCACTGGTAAGTGAACTGTGACTGGTAAAAGTGTCACTGGTAAGTGAACTGACTGGTAAAAGTGTCACTGGTAAGTGAACTGTGACTGGTAAAAGTGTCACTGGTAAGTGAACTGTGACTGGTAAAAGTGTCACTGGTAAGTGAACTGTAACCAGTAAAAGTGTCACTGGTAAGTGAACTGACTGGTAAAAGTGTCACTGGTAAGTGAACTGACTGGTAAAAGTGTCACTGGTAAGTGAACTGTGACTGGTAAAAGTGTCACTGGTAAGCTACATATTGTAAATCATATGGAGAGTATTCCTCTTTAGTTCAGTAAATGAAAAGTGTCTATGAACCTAGTCCCCTTAGATAAAAATCACCGCACGCCACCGTTGTGTAGTTAATAATAATATAGCTGGTACAGTGAGTGTTTTCTTTCCTCTTTCAGCCACACTCCCCACCACCCACCTCGCAATGTGGTCAGTAAGTATGAGTTTTGAACTATATAGTCGTTCTGTTCTTGATGAAACTGAATAGAAACACACACCAGGTGTTTTCATTGTTACATTGATGTGAATCTTGTTCCTGTCCCTACTGCCTTATGGGATACCTGTTCACAGGAAAGTCTCTGGGAGTAAACCCTGAGGCAAAAATGTAACAGAGACTTGCTTTTAGCTAATGATGCTGCAGTTCTTTCCCCCCCCCCCCCCCCCCCCAGTCAGCAGAAACTTCGGAGCTTGACTGATCGCTTCTTCCAGGCTTGCAAAGACTTTTGGTCTCCCATAAAGTCTCAATACGAGACATGAGCTGAGACAGCAAGTAGATGTCACACCAACTCTTAACATCTATAAATTGACAGCTGTACTCCAATCCACATACTTGGGGTGCCTTGTCAACGAAAAGCTATCTCTCTCTCTCTGTCTCTCTCTCTCCATCTCTCTCTCTCCATCTCTCTCTCTCTATAAATATATATATATAGAAAGAGAGAGAGAGAGAGAGAGAGAGAGAGAGAGAGAGAGACCTAGAAAGTCGCATTAGCAAAGCTAAAGCTACATTTGCTCATCTCACAACGCGTATTTGGAAAAACCAGAAACTTACAATTAAAACCAAGGCCACGGTTTACAATGCATGTGTCGTCAGCACGTTCCTATAAGGTAACAGAACTTGGGCTACCAACGCCAGGACAAGAGCACAGACTTAACACCTTCCATCTACATCGCCAACGACCCATTCTTGGAATTACATGGAGGAACAGAGTGAGAGATGCACTCTCGCACTGGCCTTCCAAGCTTGAGCACTCTCCTTATGCAGCGAAGGCTACGGTAGCTTCGTCATGTTTGTCGTATGGAAGATGGTAGATTTCTCAAACTATGAACAGTTGACTGATGGCCGATCATAGCTGATGTTCAGGGATGTGTTACAGCGTGATATGAAGGCCTTGGACATGAGTCCGACATCCTGAGAAGACGAAGCTGCAGACTAAACCAAGTGAAGATGTCACAGCGTACATCATCAGACTAGGTGAAAAGTAGCTCTTGCGACTGGGAGAAGGGAAACGACAATATCGACAGAAAAAAAAACCCAAATACGAACTCGGTAGAAAGTTACCGTTCCAAGGTCATAACGTTCTATAGTCTGCTTTGACTTAAATGGGCTACTGACTTACTTCCCCTGTCCAGGGCACCACGTATTCAGCAATGTGGATTGTCTTGTCATTTCCCACAAAACATGTTTCCAGAAGGTTTGTGCAGGATACCAGTGGACTGTGTCCTGTGTTGCTCCTCAATCGCACATATCATCACCCCTGTGTCCCCGTTTCTTTAAGTTATTCCTGCATCATGATACACCAGTTCAGAATCTGTTTATGACGTTCATGAAGCGTAAGGAAAGTGATGTCCGGCGTATGTTCATCCTGCAAGTCGATCCAGCGGATCTGCATTTTTTACATTCCATTTTTCGATCCGGAACTATTCTGTAAGAGCTGAATTAAATATACGGAAATTGGTCTTGATTTTCAGTCTTGGCACTATAGGTGATGTCCAAACATATGGTGTCTTGGGCCATTTAAGTGTCTCTCTCTTAAAATTTCTAATAAGGCACGTTTTTGTGTCTCATGGAGTGCTACCCCGATTATGGGTTATATTTATTCAGTTTGGGTAGGTTGTAGTCACATTGTAACTATCCGGTCAGGCCCAGTTATTGTTGGTCATTGAGTCTGACACGATCAGAGTGTGTGCTAACTGGCGTGGTACACTCAGCTGTGGAGAAATATGACTAGTGATGATATTTGGAGGACATATGTCTGTGCTCCACACGTTGTGCCATTCAATTTGTGGATTAAATTATTTCTCGCATGTATCTTTCTTTCGTTCTGTCTCATTGCAGTGTGTCGCGTAGGACAATATGTGATCCAATTTTACACCAGCTATTTGACAGCCGTACTGGAGCTCGACAAGAAACACACAGCGACACTAAAAATAATTGACCACATACTGTCACCAGAACCAAATTTAACGTACCTGGGAAGTGTCCTGGGTGGTAGAATGACGTGGACTAAGCAGATAAAAGAACCAGGTTCGAAATTGGGTGTAATGAAAAAGCTCACAGACACCAATTGGGATGCAAATAAGAACATCTGGAAAGACTATACACAAGAAGAGTCAGACGACCGGCGTCATGGCTTGGGCCACTCCACCTAGAGCTTCTAATTCTTGTCACGTATTCTGTTATGCCTTCCAGCATCAGGTTATGAAGAGATCTCTAGAACGAGCTCGACACTGTGCATCGTGTACAGTGGCATTCACCACCCAGATATTTTCGTATGCCATCTTTTGAGTGGTCGGCCTTTGACCTTGAATCCGTTATATCTAAATAGCACTGCTTGCTGGATGGGGGAGGGGAGGTGCTGAGTGGTAGTAGGCTTGTTAAGTGGCGAAAGCACTTTAGTTTTTATCGTTGATGTAGTCTAATATTGGTGTTGTTCCCAATAGTCTCCTGATGTCTTCTTTTCTGGTCTTTGCTCTTTTTGTTTCGCACAATATTCTTCGAAAGCAAGCTTTAGTAAAATAAATCCAGAATAAGTCCAGAACCAAGCCACACACATCGTTACCGAGTCATGAAACCCACACCCATAGAGGCCCTAGAAACAATGTTAGACCTCATTCAATGGAGGATAGACGGGACATAAAAGTAGTGCTGCAGGTAGAGAAATACAAGATACCACTCAGTGAACCAAAGAATGAATAATCAACGAAATGGTAGACTTAAGTAAGGGATCGGGGATTTTGTTGGGAATTATCCCAAATGTTTCTGTCGTATGATATTTACCCCCACTCCAGACTTCAACATAAACAAAAACAAGATAATTCATTTATAAAATGAAAATTAAACTGCTGTCAATGTATTTGGTTTTGTTTTTCAAAATGCTTTAAGAGTCACACATGCTATAATAAGAATAGCGAACATACCAAATTAATTAATAGGGTGGAAGAACTGAAGCATTGTATTCAGAACCTTTGCACTTCAAGTTGTGGTAAAATGGTACTGTTTCATTTTGGATAAAACAATGTCCACATTATGACTTTTAGATATTAAAACAACTTGGATATTGTCACAGGATGTGTCAATCTGTAGCCTGGTTTTCAGTGAAAGTCTTTGCTGGTTCCAGATTCGATTCACGCGTTATCCGACTTGCAAATTCACAAAAGCAAATTGAGAATTATTCAAATGACTTAAATTGGTTTTAATTGCCAATGTGACAGTGTTTTATTATTATTGAATAGAAAAAGAAATTACTATAGTTTTCTAAAATGTTTACAATTCGCTTGGCATAAAATAGTATAAATAATGCTCTAGACTTGTATCTGGTCATTACCACCAAAATTCTCATTTTTACCCCATTTGGGATAGTTTACCCATGTTCCCTGACAACTGACTTAGGAAAAGCAACTTTGCAAACAAACTCAAATAAACTGACACTCAATGGCCCAGTGATGTCACACAAGAAATGAAGTCTTTATTCAGCCAGTTAGTACTACCCCTCTTCTGGGTATGCATACTCCCAGGAGGTAAAAGAAAATATAGAAGGGCGCAAAGAAAAAGAGTACACAGACCTAGACAGAAGACGCATTATGTAAGAATTCATAGAGACTAAGTATCCAACGGACAGGTGGACACATGCACATACAGATGGCTTAGTTACAAATGCCTCCCGGGACAAAAGAGATTGGCAAGTGGTAATCAGACACAGAAACGGGATCAAGACGCTGAGCAGCGCATGAGCTGTGGCAATCAGCGACTCATAGCTGACTGCTAGCGTCAGGGCCAGCGAACCAGGACTGCCAAGACCCTTCTACACCTCTTGGATAACAGGCTGCAGCAGGGCAGACTGGCTAAGGAGAAGGGATCGAAGACGGAATGCTAACCCGGTACTCAAAAAATACTTGCTGAAGTCAGATGTTTTGGACCGAAAGGTGCAAATATCGCAGTCAAGCTGTAAACTACGACACAACGCGTTCCGTTCTCTGGAATACATTCTGCTACTTAAGCCTTTTCAGTGTTTGGTAGCGGGAGATTGAAAACGAACGAAGCCAAGCCAAGCCGAGACATAGAAACGGGGAAATAAATACCAGATACATAGTCACAGACAAGTTCTCAAGACGTTTCAAAGCTGTGAAATTGAAGCGCTTTACGGCGCATCAGAAATGTTCCTACAATTCAAAACCATCATCATGTGACTTGCCCTTATCACAACGTCGCTCCCATCACAGCCGGTCGGAACGAAACTGGATCTCTTGCCAAATCATCAGCCTGCTCCAGAATCAAACCCAAGCATTTCTTGACATTTTGTGTCATCGTCTGTTTAGCCTGCCTCTCTTGCACGGCACCATATTATCTATTACCGTTCTCTTCTCAAGACTGTTGTGTCTTTTTATGTTACCAAAGTATTTCAATGTTCTGTTCATGATGAAATTTATGAACAAGGTTTTCTCTATGTCTAGTTAGTTAGTTAGTTAGTAGACCCTTTCAGTCATGACTGACTATAGGATGATTTGACCTAGAGTAGAAAAAAATAATAATAATCACACAACAAAATGTAAACTTAGCTTTTGTTGTCTTTCTCCTTGCGGCGTTGTCTTTTCACTTCTCTGTGGTTCAAGAGCTTCACTTCACCAAGCGTGAGCTGGCCATTCAGGGTACATCTCCACCTGGATCGGTCTGCAGCTTCGTCCTCCCAGGATGTCAGATTCATGTCCACGGCCTTCATATCACGCTTACATACATCTTTAAACCTCAACTGTGGTCGGCCGACTGTTCTCGTGTAATTTGCCAACCGTCCATAGAGGATTTCTTTGGGAATGACGCCATCTTCCATATGACGAACATGACCAAGCCATCGTAGTCTCCGCTGCCTAAGTAGAGTGTACACGCTTGGAAGAACAGTGCGAGAGTGCGCCTCTGCATTTATCACTCTGTCCATGGATGTAATTCCAAGAATGGATCTCAGGCGCGGTAGTTGGAAGGTGTTACGCCTTTGCTTGTTTGGCATAAGTTCTCCAAGTCTCGCTGTCATAAAGAAGTGTACTTACAACACATGCATTGTATACCATGGTCTTGGTTTTAATTTGTCAGTTTCTGGTTTTTCGAAACAAGCGTTGTGAGGCGAGCAAATATAGTAGTAGCTTTGCCAATGTGACTATTTCTAGGTCTAGAGAGAACTTGTCATTGATTAAGGATCCCAGGTATGTGAATTGATGCACAGCTGCCAATTCATAATTATCGATGCTAAGACTTGGAGTGGCATTTACTTCCTGGCCCAGAACATTTGTTTTGTTGAGACTTATTGTGAGCCCAAAATCTTTGCAAGCCTGGGAGAAGCGATCTATCAATCTCTGAATTTTCTGCTGACTGTAGGTGACCATCAGCGAAAAGCAACTCCCTGATGGTGATCTCCCTTACCTTCGTTTTGGCCTTGAGCTTTGCAAGAATAAACAACCGACCATCCGACCTAGTGTGAAGGCAGATTCCTTCATTTGGGTTACCAAATGCATGTTTCAGTAACAGAGCATAGACGATTACGATCAGTGTCGGGGCCAGAACACAGCACTGCTTAACACCACTTAGAATTCCAAATAGCGGTGATATGCTACCATCAAATTGGACTGTTACTGTAATACCCTCGTGGAACGATATTATTCGTCTCAGCAGTTTGTTTGGGCAGCCTATGTTAGAGAGGATTTTGAAGAGGCCATTCCTACTAACCAAATCAAATGCCTTTGTCAGGTAAATAAATGCTTCAATGCCTAACTCTTGTCGAATGTGTGCATTTTCTTTTTTTTTCAATCCGTAGTATTTTGAGGATTTTTCTATAACATTTTGACTCAATTCTCTTCCTTGATGTTTTGGTAATGTCCATGTTTCGCGGCCGTATGCTGCCATGGGAATAACACAGGTTCTTAAAATTTTAACTTATGTTGAATTGTTGATATTCAGCCAAACATTTCTCAGGTTGTTTAGACTCTGCATTACCATTGCCAATTTTCTTCCGATTTCCTTTGTGCAGTCGCCATTGTTGTCAACTCTGGAACCCAGATGATAGAAGCTCATGACACTTTCTATTCCCTCACCCCCGAACTTCAATTTATGTCGACTTCTTATTTTTGTCGTTGGTCATTATCTTTGTTTTGGTTATGTTTACAAAAAGGATTTTAATCTTCTCTGCATCTGCTTACGGCTGCCATTAGCTAGACTGGTTGATAGATTCATAGTATCGTTTGTATATCATAGTTCTGAGATCTTGTATCATGCGACTATAAAGGGATTGTATTAGTTCCGGTGGATGTCATCACACCCCGGTGACTTTCCTGTTTTAGGTGTTTGATTGCACAAACCATATCCATGCGAACATCTAGATAACACTGCATGATGCCATCAGCCATAACGGCAGTTGAATCTCACACAAAGATATGTTAAAACTAGCAGGCACAAATAATAGCACTGGAAGTAGCTCTGTACCATTTGAGGCTGTATTTGATGCTTTTCCATCAAAAGCCCGAAGCATTGCAATCTATAGAGACTCACTATCTGCCATTCAAGCTTTGGAAGATGGTGGTTATTGTAAGCCTGAACTTACACAACTATCCTTAGATGCCAAACAACTTCTCACATCCCATCAAGTCAAAATAGTTATGTTGCAATGGATGCCTAGTCACACAAATACACCTGCCAGTGACAACACAGACAGATTGGCTCAGAAGAGATCAAGTCAAGAACAACAATACACACCAACAACCCTACAGACAGTCAAACAACTACTGAAGACTGTGAACAAAGAGGCCTGGCTGAACAGATTAGCAATAGGGATAGTTGGAGAGAAATCTACAAACATACAGCCAGCCCAAATACCAAAGATGAAATCAACCTCCTTAAAAGGACAGAACCAAAGAGCTATTTTCCGACTTTGCACTCAATGCATACAACTTGACAGTCACGTCACCAGATTCCAACCAGAACATACTCCAGAGTGTCGGCTTTGCACACATCACTTTGAAACTGTTTAACACCATTTTTTTAAAAATGTCCTGCGTTTGTCGGCTTTGCAGGAAATGGCTCCTTTTTCCGAGGTCAGATATATGGAACTAAATAATAGCTCACAAAAACTTGCAAATACCATTAAATAGCATTGGGCCAAAGGGAAGGAGCCCACGTGCCGTTGGATCAATAACCGTAGGTGAAGATAAGCTATGGTACAGCTGTAGGTGGACATAATCTATGGAAAAGCTGCACGTGAAGATATGTCTGTGGCAGGTATATCTATATCGTGCTGCTTCGCTTCTTTGTGTGTTTGTATGTGTGTGGGTTAAGTGTATAGCTTCTTTTGCGTGCTGTGTTTGGCCTTTCCTGAATGCCTGAACCTGTTTTGGCTTTTTTGTAGCTTGTTTGTTTAACTGTGTTTGGCTTTTATTTCCAGTCATTGTCTGGTAAAACTGTACTGACAAGATGGACAAAACACGGTAAGTTCTGACCTCGTTTTGTTTGTATTAGTGCATGCTTTTTCCCAACTAAGTGCTTTTCAAATCTGCGTGGGATTGATGGACTTAACCTCCTGTTCATGTCGGGATTTAAAGACAATGAAAGACCTTATATCCTGTCTTTGTGAGCAGAGAGTAGCAGACTCAGAAACCTTGAAACTTCAGGGACCTGCCTGGTTACACTGTGCTGATCACGCAGGGGTTAAATGACAATACATGAGCTGACATCCTGACTTCAAAAGGACCCGTTCTGTGAACATTAGATACGGATTAGTTCACCTGTGACGCCACGGAGTGAGGACGTGGCTACATTGTGAAGCGAAGTGTGATTAGGTTGCAGGTTGATTAAATGTGATGGCACACAATCGATATTATTATTGTCTCTAGTGAAAGTAAGATTTTGATACATCTTTCTTTCTTTCTTTTTGCATTTTGTCCTGCGTGTGCCTTTCAGTTTTCAGGCTATGAAGAGGTTTCTTGACCAGGTCCTAGTATGTGCTTCGTAGACGGCATGATTTACTGCTTCTGTTATTTCTGATATCCATCTCTTGCGTGGTCGGCCCTTGGCTTTGTATCCATTGTGTCTGTGTAGCATTGCTTTCTGATGGATACTATCTGCTGTTTGTCGCATCACGGGGCCGAACCATTTGGTTTGCTATCTCTTGTTGAGGTCTAGCACTGGTGTTGTACCTACTTGTGTCTTGTTGAGGTCTAGCACTGGTGTTGTACCTACTTGTCTCTTGTTGAGGTCTAGCACTGGTGTTGTACCTACTTGTCTCTTGTTTAGGTCTAGCACTGGTGTTGTACCTACTTGTCTCTTGTTGAGGTCTAGCACTGGTGTTGTACCTACTTGTCTCTTGTTGAGGTCTAGCACTGGTGTTGTACCTAGTTGTCTCTAGTTGAGGTCTAGCACTGGTGGTGTACCTAGTTGTCTCTTGTTGAGGTCTAGCACTGGTGTTGTACCTACTTGTCTCTTGTTGAGGTCTAGCACTGGTGTTGTACCTACTTGTCTCTTGTTGAGGTCTAGCACTGGTGTTGTACCTAGTTGCCTCTTGTTGAGGTCTAGCACTGGTGTTGTACCTACTTGTCTCTTGTTGAGGTCTAGCACTGGTGTTGTACCTACTTGTCTCTTGTTGACGTCTAGCACTGGTGTTGTACCTAGTTGTTTGCTAATATTTTCGTTTCTGATTCTATCCATTCTTGTTACTCCAAGCATTCTGCGAAGGGATTCCATCGCTGTTGTTGCGATGTGAATGTTATCTTTGTTTGTTAATACCCAATTCTGGCACTGATAGCACAATGTTCTTAGTTCGAGCCTTTCTTCGCCTAGGGGTGGTCACCCTTGGGCGGGTCCCCACTCAGGATCCAGTCGTTTCTGTCGCGGGCGGAGGTAGGCCAGTGGGATAGTAGTCTGTTGTGGGGTCGTGTGTGTTGTGCTTGTCTAGTGAATCTCGCTAGTCAGATGTGGACTGTTACCGAGGTCTCTTTTTGTCGCGCGGATACCACATGGTGGATATGGTATTCGATCTTTTGTCTTGTTTTCTAGCTATACGACACATATTCTGGTGTCTTTTGTGACGTCTTTTGCTGTTATGATGGAGTTGAAGGCTGTCCAACCCGCCCGTCTCTGTGTGGTGATCTGAGGTTGTATGTGTTCTCCATGTGGATCTTTCTCTTTCTCCCTCTCTCCGTGGATGTCTTTCTCTCTCACTTTCTTTATCACTCATTTTCTCTTTTTCTCCCCCTTTCTCTTTCCGTTAGTCTTTTCCCGTTTCTTCTCTCTCTCTCTCTCTCTCTCTCTCTCTCTGTGTCTCTCTCTCTCTCGTTTCTCTCACTTACTCTTCCCTTGTCTCTTTTATTATCTTCCACGGCTGGAGTGATAAAAGTAACAGAACGATACAGGCGAGCTAGATCTGTAGTCACAATTCAGTGCTAAGTCTAAAATGAAACGACTTTGATCCAATCATAATGCATCCGTCAGGGAACTTCTCCAGAGACCTAACCTGTTCAGTGGAATTAAGGTTGCGATATCCTGGCGTTGGACATCAATCTGCGTGTTTGCAGACAGGCACGTTGTTAGTTATTCAGTTGTTGTTATTAAATATTATGCTTAGGCGACTAGGGCACCGTCGCGTCGAAAGGCCATGTCCGTGACCACGTCTGTTGATCGAGTCCCAGGCAGCCTCCTGCAGTTTTGTTCGGGACATGGCGATCTATTTCAGCAAAGTGTTGCCAGGGCAGCCCCGAGGACGTCTTCAGGATGAGCAAGACCTCTTCCCCCACTTCACGCCCCCACCCCCACAGTTATCCGGATCATTTAGTGGAAAGGAACTTCATGGGCGGAGGCGGGGCACATTACCGAAGCGAGCCAATGTCTGTGAGCTGAGTACGCCGGTACACTTCTCTGTTGGAAATCTAGTCGCGCGAGGGACAATGCTGCCTTCCTACTGCAGTTAGTTGTCCATCGCAAGAGGGTGATGATGTAACTTACGCTGTATTGGGGATTCCGTGGTGAAGTGGTTAAGCCGTCGGCGTGATGTGGGTTCGACTCCGGACTCCGCCGTCTTTTTCACGAGCGCTTGATGCGGTCCCCTGCATCTCGTAGTCGCCCCCTAGTCTTGAATTGCCACTGGGGTTGGGCGGCTCAAAACGAGAGAGTGAGGATACGAAGTAGCGCAGTTAATCCTTACTAAAAATAACACCAGCAAAATTAATTATGCGATCATCATTTATGATGGACGGCGGCATTTGTCTTTTTATTTGGATTATAGTAGGGAAGAGGCTGCGTTAGTCATCAACCTCACTCTCTAGTCCTGAACTACCTTGTGCCAGTGGCAAAACGACTCGAGATAATTCTGGATGCGGGACCTCTGATCCGACCTTCCTTTGAGGCTACGGCTGGCTTGAAAAATGCGGGGCTCGAACCCACGCCATTTGCGTTCATCTTCTTGAGAGACGGGTGTCTTACCTCTCGACCACAGTAACTCTCCCTGCTGCAGTAATGTCCAGGTCTCGGAACCGTACGGTACAATGGAGGAGGACGCGAGAGGTGTAGCCTCTGCTGGAACCAGACTCTACGGAGATATTGTAGGGATGAAGTCGCTAGGTCCATCCTACGAGTGATGTCCTTGGTGTTAACCCATCACAAAATAAATAATTCAATCAAAACAAACGTGAAAATAAAGTTGTCAAGCTAGCTACATATAATGTGCAAATTGTCCCACGTGAAATACATCATAGGGTTGTGTTCGAATAACACATCTTCGAGACTGTCGCACCATTGCCAGGCGACTGGCCGATATAAGGCAAAGCAGAATGAAGGCATGCAATATGGATGACGTGTTAAGTGGGAACGTACGGCAGTGCACTTGGCAGAGTTTAGGAAAATAACATCTGGCAGGATGCACCATAAATGAAAAATGTGCACGTATAGGGCCTTAAAGTCTTGAGCTGTCACGTCAGACAACTAATTTCTAAGGATATCGTCATCTTCGCTTGAGACGGGCAACTGCCACTGTTTACTTGACCATGTCGCTAGTTCTGTCTCAATGGAAGTGCCTTAGCTACTGCTGACTGTTATATTTCAGAGCAAAACAATGTTCTTCTGTTGTGGCATATCATCTAGTGTCCGACTAGCAGAGGGATACATCGCTGGCTTCTCACGGCAAATGGTCTCGGATTGAATCCACGTTATCAACACGCCCCAATAGACCCAGCTGTCAATGAGTGTATGTATTACTATTTGACGAAGAAATTCAGCGAGGAAAGAAAAATTAATGGCTAGTTCTCCACCACAGCAATGTTTGCTATAGAACTGCATGCTTCATGTGGACAGGAGGAATTTCTCCTTCATCTTCCTCTTCTTCGTCTTTTTCTTCGTTTTTTCGGCGTTCATCGTGAAAAAGACGTGTGTGACATTTTGTCGTAGTTTACAGCGATGTGCGATATCTGCGTCTTTCGGCCCGACAAATCCGAATTCAGAACGCCATTTTTTGAACCGGGTTTGTCTGCCGTCATCGATCCCTAATCAGTTAGCCAGGCTGCAAGGTTGCAGTCTGTTTCCAGGGCCACCACTTGGAGGCGGATTAGGGTCTTGGTAAGTTATGGGGTCACTGACCCTGGTGCAGGCACCTAACTATGAATCGCTCTTATTCCAACTCATTCATTCACTGCTGCGTCCTGGCCTCCGGACAGTAGAGTACTAGACCAGTTTAATAACTAGAAACGCATTGGGAAGAAAATGGACATAAGACAACAAAGAGATGCAAATCGATTATGTTCTGTTGTGAAACGACGTCATTGCACCACAGGCAGGACCTATGGCACATGGCGAAGAGTGTAGGTGCTGATGGTTCCTTTACCTCGCTGGTTTTACACACTCCTGCTCTGTTCTCTCAGGTATATCTTTCCCTCTGTTGGAACCGCGAATGATTTCAAAATCTTAGAATGTGGGCAAAACTGGTTGATTGTCTGTAGTGTCTTCATTCAAAAGGTGGTATCAAAACTGGTTGATTGTCTGTAGTGTCTTCATTCAAAAGGTGGTATCAAAACTGGTTGATTGTCTGTAGTGTCTTCATTCAAAAGGTGGTCGTTGATCAACTTGTATCTCTATCCATTCTGTCATTATCCCCACTGCCGGTGCACCAGAGGTTAGCTCTTTCATTCCCAAAAACAGCAGCATTACCAGGACAGTGCGGCCACACACATTCAGGGATGTTTGAGGCCTCTATGTCTACCATCCGGATATGCAGCAGCCAGCCCTTCGGTACCTTCCAAAACAAAGGATTGAGAGAGAAATGATTATGCCTGTTATTAAAGCGGTCCCAGATAGCCACCTCAGAGCTGAAGTCACTGCCCGATCTACATTCTCAAATTGGTCGTTGTTGCCAATGGTGCACCTTTCATCTCAGCAACGACACTGCCTCTCACTCAAAATGATAGGCGTCTCTGTCGGCCTTCTTACAGTAAAATACAGATCCATCGGTGTATGTGTGTGTGTATTTGTGTGTGTGTGTGTACATATATATATATATGTGTGTGTGTGTGTGCGTGTATGTGTGTGTCTGTCTGTCTGATTCTCTCTCTCTCTATATATATATGTGTGTGTGTGTGTGCGTGCGTGTGTATGTGTGTGTGTGCGTACGTGTGTGTGTGTGCGTGGGTGTGTGCGTGTGTCTGTCTGTCTCATTCTCTCTCTCTCCCTTCTCTCTCTCTCTCTATATATATATATATATATATATATATGTGTGTGTGTGCGTGCGTGTGTCTGTCTGTCTGTCTCATTCTCTCTCTCTCCCTTCTCTCTCTCTCTCTCTCTCTCTCTATATATATATATATATATATATATATATATATATATATATATGTGTGTGTGTGTGCGTGCGTGTGTCTGTCTGTCTGTCTCATTCTCTCTCTGTCTCTCTCTCACTCTCTATATTTCTCTCTCTCTTTCTATATATATATATATATCGTATATGACAGATTGAGAATCCCGGAGATCTTCACTTATTAGTTAAGAACGTGGAGAACTCTTCTCCCCACTGAACCAGACTCTCTTTCCAGAACGAGAATTATGGTGGAGTAGGAGCCGACCGTCCGGTTAACAACCCCACGTGATAATGACACGAAGTGTAAAGGGATCAAGATGCTGAGCAGCGCACGAGCTGCAGTGGTCAGCGACCCATAGCTGACTGCTAGCGTCAGGGCCAGCGAACCAGAGCTACCAAGACCCTTCTACAACTCCACGCGGTGATCCTTAATAACAGGCTGCAACAGAGCAGACTGGCTAAGGAGAAGGGATCGAAGAGGGAATGCTAACCCGGTACTAAAACAATGCTTGATAAAGTCGGATGTGTTGGACCGAACGGTGCAAATATCGCAGTCAAGTTGGAAACTACGACACAACGCATTCCGTTCTCTGGACTATATTCTGCTACTTAGGTTCGTGTCAGGGTTTGGTAGCAGGAGATTGAGAACAAACGAAGCCAAGCCAAAGATCTGGACTGTTGAACAGGATGGCACGCAAGGCCGATCGTATATTGCGGAGGAAGACCCACATTGGGTTCCTCAGACACCTTTATAATCCAAGGAACAGAGAGAGCGATGTTCATCACCCGGGATGGTCTAACATCTTCATCATTATTTGAAAATGAACTGTCTGGTGGGGTGAGAAGCCCGAATCAGATCTTTATGAGAGAGAAATATATGTCATTAATTATTGAGAGATAATAGTTGCCCATCGCCAAGAGAAAATGGTGACATCATCAGAATTCTTCTGTGAGATGTGGTCGAATATGTCTGTGAAGTCCAATCCTGGCACGGCAGCCTCAGTTTACGTGATTCCCACATGTGAGGACTCATGCATTCTGTTCTTTCAGGCGGCACACTTTCACTGAGTCTCGGCCATGACATTTCGCTCTGCGATCGGAGCACATTGTGTTATGCAAGCGCCCCGAGTGGAGCCTGTTATATGCAAGCATCTTCCAGGCGGTGAAATCCATGTTGAAGCTTTTCAGAGACATACCAAGCAAATCTCTGTAGGTTTCTTACATCCCCCCCCCCCCCAACCCCACTCCCCTTCTCCCCTCCTTGAGACATACTCTGCAATGCAGTTTTCCTGCTCTATTTATTAATGCTAAGTAACATTTAAATCGATCGTCTTATTGTTTTGTAACATTTAAATCGATCGTCTTATTGTTTTGTAACATTTAAATCGATCGTCTTATTGTTTTGTAACATTTAAATCGATCGTCTTATTGTTTTGTAACATTTAAATCGATCGTCTTATTGTTTTGTAACATTTAAATCGATCGTCTTATTGTTTTGTAACATTATTAATTGTATTGTTGCTTTTCTTGGTCTTTAGTTAATCTGCGTAGTGCAGTAGTTAGCGCGCTCGCTTCTCATCTGAGTGGTCCTGGGTTCATTCCTCAGTTGAGGCGGTAATGTTTTTTTCAGACCGCAACGGCCCCCGGGTCGACCCAGCCTTAAATGGGTACGGGCTCAGTCCGGGAAGTAAAAGTGGTGAGGGAGAGGAGATGGCTACCGCCCTCATATATCCGAGCCTTTGAAATGTGAGATCGCTAAACCTCAAACCCTACGGCAGTAATGCTATGGGCTACTTGACTTGACTTGACTTGACTTTAGTTAAACTTCTGGCTACATCTATCTCAGGCTGTTGGTTAGCGCTCCTGTTTGCCCAACAGACAGACTGCCGAAAAGGTTTTATCTTGGTACATGCTTTGTTGTTTTGCAGCCTTGTTTCTTGTGATTGTTTCTCGTTGTCTTTAGTGTTGTATTTGCATTATTTATATCGTTCGGATAGCACTGTTTCTTTATTCCAGAATGGTCTATACACGTCATTCGACAACCACTTGGAATACATTGTGATGCTGATTCTAATATTGCTTCTGTCACGTAGTGTCTCAACACTGTTGATTGTGTTTGCAAGATGATATCTGGTGTGTTATTTTTTGGTTTTTTTTTGCGTTCGTCTATTTCTCTAATCCCCAAAGTGGCGTGTGTTGCACTGTGGTTTTTATTTTGCGCCTGTCTGCCCAGTGCATCCGACTCCAGCGTGCATTTTATGTAAGGGTCTGCTTTCTCCTGCATTTTTCTAAGGGTTTGCTTCCCCGGGGTAACGACCGGTGCTGTGATGGGAATCGAATCCAGTACCTTTGGATTGTGAGCCAACTGGGGCTGGTATCTTGATGGCTCGATTGACTCGCATCCAGTGTTCGTACAGCGATCTCAGTCCCTCTAGGCGGAATGAGAGCGCGGGCTTGCTTAACAAACTCTCCCGCCTCTCCCCGGCACTGTAGTAGGACCAATTTGGTGGAGACGTAACGCTGGTAAGGGTGCGTTACTGTAGTCCGTATCGAGAAGCTTTGTCAGTGCGTGGGGTTCGTCGAAGGCTAGCGCTTATAGCAAATCTCGACAGTTCGTCTCGCTTGTGGTCCTTCTCTCGCAATGAGCTTTGGATCGGCAAATGGAAAGCAGGAATCGTGCCTAAAGGCCCTGTCCTCGCCCGACCAACCGATCGGAGAAGGGCAGACCCGCAGGCAAAAATCGTCTTCAGTCTGAGTGAAAATCATCGCCGGGGTCGTTGGGATCCGTTCTGCACAGAGCGCTGCCATCCCTCCCCGAGCGAGCCAGGGTCGGTCGGTTGGTGTGTGTACGGGCCCCTGCCAGGCGGTCCTAGGTCGACGTAGTGAGGAACGGAACAACCGTCCGTCCGTCAGTCAGTCCCTGCAGCCGTCCTGGAGAGGCTTTTTACACATCCATCCTTCGCCGACCAGTGTGTGTGGTTCGTCCGTCTTCGACAGATATCTGGTTGATCCTGCCAGTAGTCATATGCTTGTGTCAAAGATTAAGCCATGCATGTCTAAGTTCACACTGTCTCACGGTGAAACCGCGAATGGCTCATTAAATCAGTCGAAGTTCCTTAGATGACACGATCCTACTTGGATAACTGTGGCAATTCTATAGCTAATACATGCTTACCAAGCTCCGACCCTCGCGGAAAGAGCGCTTTTATTAGTTCAAAACCAATCGTCGTTTCCCCTCGCGGGGTTGCGGCATCCCCACTGGTGACTCTGGATAACTTTGTGCTGATCGCATGGCCTCATGTGCCGGCGACGCATCTTTCAAATGTCTGCCCTATCAAATGTCGATGGTACGTGACATGCCTACCATGTTTGTAAAGGGTAACGAGGAATCAGGGTTCGATTCCGGAGAGGGAGCATGAGAAAGGGCTACTACATCCAAGGAAGGCAGCAGGCGCGCAACTTACCCACTCCCGGCACGGGGAGGTAGTGACGAAAAATAAGAATACGGGACTCTTTCGACGCCCCGTAATTGGAATGAGTACACTTTAAACCCTTTAACGAGGATCTATTGTAGGGAGGGTCTGGTGCCAGCAGTCGCTGTAATTCCAGCTCCAATATCGTATATTAAATTTGTTGCAGTTAAAAAGCTTGTAGTTGGATCTCAGGCGCAGGCGGGCGGTCCGGCTCGCGCCGGTTCACTGCCCGTTGTCTCTTGCCCTACCGTCTGCCGGCTTTCTCCAGCGGGTGCTCTTCGCTGAGCGTCCCGGGTGGCCGGCGCGTTTACTTTGAAAAATTAGAGTGTTCAAAGCAGGCCTCGGCTGCTTGAATAATGGTGCATGGAATAATGGAATAGGACCTCGGTTCTATTTTGTTGGTTTTCGAAAGTGGAGGTAATGATTAACAGTGACAAACGGGGGCATTCGTATTGCGGCGTTAGAGGTGAAATTCTTGGATTGCCGCAAGACGAACTGCTGCGAAAGCATTTGTCAAGAATGTTTTCATTAATCAAGAACGAAAGTCAGAGGCGCGAAGACGATCAGATACCGTCGTAGTTCTGACCATAAACGATGCCGACTAGCGATCCTCAGGAGTTGCTTCGATGACTCTGCGGGCATCTTCCGGGAAACCAAAGTGTTTGGGTTCCGGGGGAAGTATGGTTGCAAAGCTGAAACTTAAAGGAATAGACGAAAGGGCACCACCAGGAGTGGAATCTGCAGCTTAATTTGACTCAACACGCCAACACTGTAATGACTGACAGCCCGAGAGCACTTTCGTTGGGTCTAATAGGGAACGTGTGCTGGAATTAGACCCTCAGAAATCTGGGGTTAGTCTCTCGGTGGCTCCATCGGCTCGCATCCAGTGTTCGTTAAAGGAATTGACGGAAAGGCATCACCAGGAGTGGAGCCTGCGGCTAAATTGACTCAACACGCCAACACTGTAATGACTGACAGGCTGAGAGCATTTCCGTTGGGTCTAATAGGGAACGTGTGCTGGAATTAGACCCTCAAAAAACGGGCCAGTTTTACCCTACAAATGACAGGGCGTTGCTACGGACATCCTGCTCAGTCCGAGAGGAATCGCAGGTTTCAGACACTTGGCCATTGACTGACAAATAATAATAATAGCTGCCCATCGTTGTCGATGAGGACCGCCGACATCATCCTTGTCACAGATTTCCCTGTTGGGTGTGGGTGTGCATGTTGCTGAACAGGCCAATGCGGGCACGAAAACATCTGCTACATATCGGGCACACGAGATTTGTAGAAGGGGATGGTGTTCCCGCTGCTCGGAATTTCCGCGTCTAGCATCTGCTTTGGGCTTTCACAACACGGTCGTCTTCACCGGCAGCTACACGCGATTTGACTGCGCTTCTCCAGTCAGATCTGTTTCGCGCAATACATTCCCAGGTGTCGATGTCTATCTGGCAACTTTTCAGTGAGTCCTTCAGACCGTCTTTAAATCGTTTCTTTGGGCGCCCTCCCTCCGCTATCCCTCTCTCAGCTCGCTGTAGAGAAGCTTCTTTGGGAGCCGCTCGTCTGACATACGGACGAGGTCTCCGGCCCATCCCAGTCGTGCTTTCTCTAGCAGTGCATGGATGCTGCGCATGTTAGCCCTCGGGAGAACCTCGATGTCAGTGACACGATCTTGCCATCGGATGTGGAATATTCGCCTCAGGCAACCTGTGTGGAAGTGGGTTAACCTCCTTGCATGTCCAGAGTATACAGTCCAGCTTCCGCAAGCGTATAGGGGGGTTGGAATGATGGTTGCACGGTAGACTTTGAGTTTGGTCTTGACGCTAATGCCACGACGTGCCCAGACCATCGAGCGCATTTTACCAAAGGCTGTGCTCGCCTTTCCTATTCTGCTTACCACCTCACCGTCTAGACTAACAGATCTCGACAGCGTGCTGCCCAGATATGTGAATTTGTCTACGGCATTCAGCGTCTGCCCGCTGACTGTAGTCTCTGGTTTTGTGTACGGCATGCCTGGTGCTGGTTGGTACATGGCCTCTGTTTTTTTTGGCATTTATGGTCAGGTTTAAATTTTCGCATGCGGCAGAGGTCCATTCCAACCTGCATGTTCAGTTCTTAGTTGCTCATTAGAGCGCAGTCGTCAGCAAATACAAGTTCCCTGATTATGTCGCCAGCCACTTTGGTTTTGGCCTTCATTCTTCTGGGATTGAGTAATTTGCCATCTGTGCGGTACTTTATGGGTATTCCAAGCTCCAATGCTGAACAAAGTCGGGGTGAGTACACATCCTTGTTTTACTCCGTTTGATACTAGAAACGTTTTAGAGATTGCACCGCTGTCCAGTACACGAGCACACATGCCTTCGTGTAGCTGTTTCACCATTGTTATGAACTTGTTGGGGCAGTCAAACTTGGACATTATCATCCACAGCCCTCCTCTATTTGCTGTATCAAATGCATTTGTCAAATCAATAAATGTGGTGTACAAGGTCTGATTTTGTTCTCGACACTTCTCTTGTACTTGGCGAGCGGCAAAAATCATGTCCACTGTTCCTCTTCCGGCTCTGAATCCACCTGGCTTTCTGGGAGGTGGTGGCTTTGTTCGAGGTGTTTGTTGAGCCGGTTTAGCAGTAACCGAGCTAGGATCTTGCCTGCTACGGAGAGTATCGATATTCCACGATGATTATCGCATTCCTGACGGTTGCCTTTTCTTTTGTACAGGTGAACGATTGAGGCGTCCTTTAGCTCCTGCGGAATTTTTCCTTCAGCCCACATGTGGCAGAAGAGTTCAGTGATCCTTCTGGTGAAGGATGAGCCAGCTGTCATTATATACCTCTGCTGGTATTGCATCAGCTCCTGGAGCTTTTCCTATAGATAGTGAACTGATTACCCTGTCGACTTCCTCCTCAGTGATAACTTCATCCAACCCTAGGTTCAGTTCCACCTGTGGCATTCACCGGATGGCCTCTTCATTTATGGACGATGGGTGGTTTAGTATTTTGCAGAAGTGTTCTGCCCATCTGTCTAAAATCTGAACCTTATCTGTTAGCAGTACCCCATTCGCACTGCGAACTGGAGTATTACTAGAGGGCTGCGGGCCGTAGAGAGCTTTCAGTGCCTCGTAAAACCATTTGGTGTCATTACGCTCGGCGAACATCTCAATTTCGTCAGCTCTTTTGCTGAGCCAGGAGTCTTGCATCTCTCTAAGCCTGGTCTGGACAGCTTTGCGAGCAGTATTGAAGGCAGCTTTTGCTGCCGTAGATGATGTGTCCCTCTGGTATTCCATGTGCGCTTCATGTTTTGCATCGAGAAGGCCCTGTATTTTCAGATCGTTCTCATCAAACCAGTCCTTATGCTTGCGCGTGAGTGGGCCAATGTGTTTAACAGCTGTATCGTAGAGTGTGTTTCTCAATGATGCCCAGTTCTCTTCGATGTCGTTCTTTTGAAAACGAAGCTCAGATAGTCTGCCCTCATGTTCTTCTTGGAAGCCTCCTCTCGTGGGTTCGTATTTCAGCTGAGAGACATTTAGCCTCCTCGGTGGTTTCTTTCCCTGGGGGCGCATTTGGGCTGGATCTTGAAGTTTAGTGACTGACAAATAGCTCTCTCTTAATTCGTTGGGCTAATAGTGAATGGGTGCTGGTATTAGACCCTCGGAAGACAGGTCAGTTTTACCCTACTAATGACAGGGGGTTGCTACGGTAATCCTGCTCAATAGATAGGAATCGCAGATCTCAGACACTTGGTCCACGTGCCTGGCTGATAAGCTAATGGTGCGAGTCTACCATCTGAGGGATTACGACCGAACGCCTCTAAGCACTTGAATCTCAGCACCACTGCGACGGGAGGCAACGATATGGTTGGGATCTGGGGCTCGCGCATCAGCCCGACCCAGTCGAGCCACAGAAAGAGGCCTCTGCCGTCCCGCTGATCAAAGCGGGCGGGGAGCTGCTCGATATTCACCCCATACGGTGTGGAGGTGTGAAACCACTAGTAGAAGACTTAGTTCTCGGTCGGGGTGTCGAAAGCAGTAGAGCAGCCACCTCACTGCCCTTGATCATGAGATGTGTTCGCACACCAGGTGAACAACATCTCCGTGCCATGACCAGGCTTGTCCCCTGGTTAAATGCACTCCTCTCTCGCTCTTTACCTCTGCCTGCTATCAGTCATCCCAATGCACGCAGAAGAGATGCAGGCCAGCGGACATTGCACCTCTGCCCTATTGTGACAACCTCCCAGGTGGTGGGGAATGCTAGGCGTACCATCACTGCAGAGAAGCCGAGAAAATAGAGGGAGCAAAGAGATACCCCACTCACATGCATATGCTACGTTTCTGGCAGGACTTGACGATCCTGGGACACAGACACACTGGACTGCCTCTATTCCGGGATTGTACAAACTAGTACATAGTCCATCATATCATATCATCACCACACCTTATAGACAAGAGTGGTGAAGATCGATAGTCCTGCAAGACAACTTCCCTAAGAGAGACAACTCTTACCACAAACAACTGTTGCCTTGCAGATAGGCTGGGGACAGCCAAAGGCTAAGGATGGCATCCCTACAGAAACTCCTGTTGAAATCGGATGCACTGGGCCACAGGCTTAACGAAACAGTGCAACGTATATCGCTGTATGATGACGGTACAACCTAACAGAAAAAAGTGTGGCGCTCATCCTGTGGAGTCCCGCCAGGTAGTGAGAGTGCCGGGCCTCATGCCTCGAAGGGGCCCACCCAATGCTACTGGTGGTCACCCACCCATGTGCTGTGGAGTCAAGGCACAAGGTGATGGGTCAAAAACTATTGACCAAAAACACAAGACCCTCAGAATGCTACAGTGGAATCCGGAGGTAGTCATTAACAAAAAGCTTTCCCTAACACATCACCTGCATGAAGGTAAGATTGACGTGGCATGTATCCAAGAAACGCACCTCAACAACAACCACAAATTCTCAATCAGAGGATACCAGACCTTCCGTCTCGATAGAGAATGTCACAAAGGAGGGGTTCTGATACTGACACGTAACTGCATACCGAGTAGCGCGGTAGCTGTCAATCACACCGGACAAGCAGAAATTGTAGGAGTCAACATAATGACACAAGAAACCAGGATCCGCATCTTCAACCTGTATGGCCCACCAAACAAAGCCTGTCGCTCTCGAGTATGGAAATCAAGGACTCCAGCTGTCTAGTGGTTGGGGACTTCAACAGCAACTCGGAGATATGGGGATATTCGGACACAGACAGCAGAGGTCACGAAGTGGAAGATTGGGAGATAGACACAAATCTCTATCTTATCAATAGGCTGGAGGACAGCCCTAGCTTCTATTCTAGAACATGGCATACCACCTCTACTCCAGACTTGGCCTTTTCCACGGTGGATATTCACCACAAAATAGACCGCCAGGTGCTAAACCAATTGGTAGGTAGCGACCACATGCCAATTAGGCTAGAAGTTGATATGGAAGTAGGCCCACAGGAAATAAAACCGCTCCCACGTTGGAATTATAAACGAGCCGACTAGGACAGATTTGCAATCCTGACAGATGGGCTGTGTGAAACCATATCAACACACGGAATAACAATATGAAACCCATGGTGGAAAGCTTAAGCAAAGCAATAATGCAAGCAGCCACCGAAACCATCCCAAGAAGGGCAAGGAAAAACTACAAGCCATATTGGAATGATGAACTGCAGAAAGCGGAAGACGAAGTCTCAAATGCTAGGAACATGGCAGAGAGAGAACAAAATATAGAGGCAAATTAGAACACTAAAAGAAATAACAAAAGACAGCTGGAAAAACAAAACAGAAAGCCTCAATTTAGATAAAGAAGGGAACAAACTATGGAAGTTAGTCAGAGCCATGAATGACAAAACTCCATCAAACAAACAAATTACCATCAAGCAGCGCGAAAACATGCTCACTGGAAAAAAAGCAGCAAACGCCTTTATAGAACATTATGCCAGAGCAAACCACATTGATGTCCCTACAAATAGGTATACAGGCATTAATGAAGAACAAACGAGCCACGACAACATCAAGATGGCACCAAAAGAGCACATGGATCCAAATGGATACAGGCCTATCAGTCTACTGAGCGGTGTAGGAAAAGTGATGGAGCGTATGATAAACACCAGACTGATGTGGCATCTGAAAGAAAAACACATACTAATGCCACAGCAAGCAGGCTTTAGACAGCACAGATCCACTGAGGACCAGATCACTCTCATAGCCCAGGAAATAGAGGATGCTTACCAGGACAAAAAAACACACAGTAGCGGTTTTGGGTGGATTTAGAGAAAACATTTGACAAGGTGTGGAAAGAGGGACTTAAAGTCAAGCTACTAAGAAGTGAAGTTTGTGGGAAAATGTACAGATGGATCAGCCACTACCCCAAAAACAGAACAGCCAGAGTTCAAGTACAAGGGCAGATGAGCAAAAAGGTGACACTTGAGCAGGGAGTACACCAAGGGGGAGTACTGTCACCCACACTTTTCCTGGTGTATATAAACAACATCACAGAGAATATACCAAGAAGAGTCCACAGCTCCATGTTGCAGACGATCTGGCTATGTGGACCTCTGAAAAAAATCTCACCATAGCAAGCAATCGGATGCAGCAGGCCCTAACATCGTTGGAGGAGAGAGCGAACTCATGGCTGGTCAAAATAAATCAGGAAAAAACAACATGTACGATATTCTCGCTTTCAAACAAACTCCAGAACACCAAAATAAGTCTTAACGGCAAATATCTGCGGCCAAACAACAACCCAAACTACCTGGGAGTCACATTTGATCGGCGCATGACATGGAAAAATCAGATCGAGAGAAACCGAATGAGAGCCAGAGAAAGAATGGCAATCATGAGGAAACTTGCTGGCACATGCTGGGGAGCAGACGAAAGTATACTAAAGAAACTGTACACTGGAAGAGTGAGACCAGTTCTCGAGTATGGCATTGCGGCATGGACAACGACAGCAAAGGCGAACTTCGATAAAATTAGCAAACTCCAAAACCAAGCCATGAGAGTTATAACATGAGACATGAAGTCAACGTCAATTGTAGAACTTGAAAAGATTACAAATCTGCAATCCATTACCGACAGAAGAGACTGCAGAGCCCAGCAGCAAGCAGAGAAACTCAGAAGACTGACAGACCATGCAATGCATCGGAGACTAAATAGATTTGGAAATGGGAAACTAAAGTGGAGAAACTTTGCAGAAATAGCCAAAGCAAAGATGAGCGAAGACCCTATGATCACATTAACAACACCAAAGCCCATCCCTACTGTCCGCAAACCTACCTGGAGGCAGCAAATATTTCCAGAGGTGGTAGAAAATATACCAGGTATTGGAAACAAGAACAGCCAGACTGAAAAAGAAAGAAGAGACATAACCCTGAGGTACATAACGAAAAACTACCCAAGCATGGACTGGACCCATGCATACACCGACGGTTCTGTAACAAACACAACACAGAACGGAGGGGCAGGGGTATTCCTGAGCCTACCAAATGGTAGAAAAATAACACTGTCAATGGCAACTGGAAAATGCTAAAGCAATTTCAGAGCGGAGGCAGAGGCACTGAGGGCTGCAGTAGAAGAAATGGTGACAGGCAAAAGAAATGAAAGCCATATAGTCCTGTTAACAGATGCCTTGGCCGTAGTCACAGCACGAAAAAGCCAGAAAAATGCTGAACTTAATGATTTAAGAGCAGTACTCTATCAACTATGCCAGCAGTCCGCACCAAAAAGAGTAGTAGTACAGTGGTTTCCATCCCACTGTAACATCCAAGGCAACGAGGAGGCAGACAGACTGGCAAAAGAAGGTGCAAGACTACCACAACCAGATCATAGTGAGACCTACGAAGAGTCCAAAAGGCTTATTAGAGCCAGATACATAACCAAATGGGAAACAGAACATACTGGCTACACAATAAACGATGCCTATTACCAGTTGAACAGAAGAGAGCAGTTCGCGGTCTTCAGACTTCCGTACAGGCCACAACAGACTGAGGTACCACCTATTTAATAAACTGAAGATAGGTGGCACTGACGAATACCGTGTGGTTCCGGGAAAATGACCGCTGAACATTTGCTGCAAAACTGCCCGACATACGAGGATCAGAGAAAGCACATGTGGCCATCACCAGTGGCAACACTAAACAAGCTTTATAGCAGTGTCGACAGCCTCAGGATGACCGCTGCTTTTACGAAAAAATACAGGTTCACGTCTGACAGCGTACGAAGAAGGATTGTGAGCCGTGCCATTTAACCACTAGCCCAAGCCGTCCCCAACTCTTTGAATAACCTTGTTCGCTCCCCTGATGTTCTACCGCACGTTTTATGTTTGAAACATGCTTTTCTGTGTGCTCTTAATGAGTGGCATATGATAAACTCCAATTTCGTCAAGAACTGGTATGTAAATAAGTATATGTTGTGAATCGATGTCATTGCTCACCAGGCAGACCCATAGGTATTCAGTCCCTCTCAGCAAATGGCGAATAGTGTAGATGCTGATGGTTCCTTTAACTAACTTGTTGTACACACTCGTGCCGTATGCTGACTGGAGTGCAGTATTATATGTTGCCATTACTTTTTGAACGCTAAGGAACAATTGCACGTGAAAAAAAATTACGTGGCTAACAAACCACACGGCGGTGTTCAATCCAGGAGCATTGGTGTTCTAAAACGAAAGTTTCACTCCTAGGCCACACTGCCTCCCGTTAAGAAAGTGTGGGTAGTAAATCAGATAACCGTATGGTCAAGGTTTAAATGGAGCCAAACATGCAGTACAGTGAGTGAGCTGACTGCTTGCATCAGGGTCAGCCAACCAGAGCTGACCAAGATCCTCTCCAAGCGGCGGTCCTGGAAACAGGCTGCATTAATGCAGTCCGGCTAAGATAATAGAAATAGCAGTGGGAAGAGAAACCCAGTCCTCAAGACTGCTAGCTGAAATCTACCACACAACGTCCTCTTCAGGACAAATACCGAAGAAAAAGGTTTATATGGGAAATGGTTGGTTAGTGTCTTTCCACTTGTGCCGCTAAGCGTCGTGAGGAGTTTAACTCGTCTATCCTGCGCCAAGTGCGTTGCGTCAGTCAATGTGAGTCCTTGTCGCTGCACAATCACTCTGTCATATATCCACTTACCTCGCGACCGCTCCCTTGCCCTGTAAGCCAGATCCATCAGCATTGTAAGCCATCAGTGGAAGATGATGAGGGTGCATTCTCATGAGATGACCGAACCAACTTATTTTCTGTCTGGAAATGTATTCGACACAAGACGTAGTGCCGACCATACTTCGAATGTCGTCATTCCGCCGTTTCTGGTAACACCGATGACTTTCCTCAAACACTTCATTTCACAAGTCTGCTCTCACGCGTCCTGGACAAAGGCCATGTTTGGCACTTGCAGCACAGAGTCGGCATAAATATACTATTTATCAGCTGTTGCTTTGTTGTCAAACTAATGCTCGGGTGTCTAAGCAGTAGGGAGGGACAGCTGATAAGTCATCGCATATGCTTTCTGACACCTAGTCTCAATTTCCCTGTCGATCCTCCCGTCTGCCGAAAAAATACTGCCCACATACATATATATGGGAATGATAATTTAGGAGTGAACGAAGAAGAAGAATCCTACATGAATTACCCACCCATTTTGATCATCTTCACAAGCTTCTTCCTCCTCGATAAAATGATGATATGCTTTAGCCCTGTGAGGTTCACGGAGGGGACTGTGTGTTTCAGGTCTTTGCCAGTCTCCCAGTCTTTCAAGCATGGTCGCTTCCCCCGGGTCAGACTGTCTCTCTTTAGTCTGTATAAGTGGGGCAGTCCTGTAGGATATGTTCTGGTGTTTAACAATCACACGTGGCGGTGTCTCTGAGGCTCATTTTGTGGAGGTGGGCCTTGAGTCTACAATGTCCCGTTCTGAGTATGAAGATCTTTGTCTGCCCATCTCTACCAAGTCTGTCCATGCTGTCATGTTCTTTGTGCTGTGGTCTCCCCATTCCGTCCTCATCGATCGTTTGATGAGTGTCTTTGCTTCTTTATAGCTCATCCCCACAACCAACACACAAATAAACAGAAAACAGCTGCCACATGACCAACAACAACCTAGCCAGCAAAGACATGTTTATTTCAGACCAAATCTGGACGACTATATTTCATCATTACAACAAATTAATCACATACAATCTCGCAATTCATTTTACACCAAAAAAAAAAATAAATAAAATAAAATAAAATAAATATACACTTTTAAATTTACAAAAACGTTTAAATAGTTAGGGAAATCGAAACAATACATTAGCAACTAAAAAAAGAAATCAGTGACAATGGTTGGAGAAGAGGGCAGAGACAATGGTCTGGATGGGACATAGATTACAATGTACTGTTACAATCTTATTTACAATATGAGAATAATGAGAACTCGTGATGATGGTTTGAATAGTTCAGTTGAAGCTTGCGTGTGCCAGACGACTGTGTGTGTGTGTGACAGAGACGAGAATAGGATCACAGACATACTGAGAGCATGTTATTAACGAATCAATCAATGTTGGTTATTCCAGTCAGGTGATAGGTCATTAACAACCCTCTGGAGTTGAAGATGCAGTGCAGTGAATGAGCCAGCAACTAACTGCCTGGGGCAGCAAGCCAGAGTTGACGTCCCTATTCCGCCTCTAAGCGGCGGCCATGGATGCAGGCTGCACTAGAGTGGTATGGTTTATAAGAATTGGGATCGGAATGGTACGGCAAATCCGGTACCCAGAAGAGTCCACCGAAATTGGATATGTCAGACCGTCATGCACAGATATCGCAGCTTTCTGTAAGCTACGACACAACCTCCATTTCAAGACGAACATGGAAGAAGAAGAGGAAAAATAAAACATAAATAGAGGGAGGAGGAGGAGGAGAAGATGAGAGGAAGAAGAAAAAAAAGAAGACGACCAACCCTCCACCACCAAATTCCGAATTTTGAACAGTCCTGTGTGTCAATCTCCAGAGACCAAAGTTCATTTTTGCAGCCTCTTCTTCATGTGTCTCGGCCGACTTCCCTTCCATTACGCCTGTGGATTCCATGTCAGAGCCTGTCTGACCATGTTTGATGGTGCTTTCCGTAGCGTGTGTCCTATCCAACCGTTCCTCACATGTCTTGCCAGTTGTTAGGGAATTTCATTGAACAATTAGGGAAGTTCGCAGATCAATTAGAGAATTTCATAGAACAATTAGAGCAGTTCATGGATCAATTAGTGAATTACATGGAACAATTATGGAATTTCATGGAATAATTTGGGAATTTTATGAAACAATTAGAGAATATCATGATAAACAATTTCTTGGAAAAATTTAGGAATCTTGTGGGGCAATTTACGGACCATCTCGGACAATTAATGGAGCACTCAGAGATTATCATAATAAGCAATTTCTTGAAACTATTAGAGAATTTCATGGAATAATTTACGAACTTTGTGGGGCAAATTTACGGACCATCTCAGACAATTTCATGGAACAATTAGGTCAAGTTCTCTCTATTACCAATGCCAGGACTTTGTGTGCCATTTTTACCTTTTTCCCAAGCGCTTTTTCAATGCGATTTTTGGTCCCCCTTTACTTATCTTACCCTGAGCAGGTAGATTTTCTATCCAATGCCAGCATCTCCTCATCATCCCTTGTTTTATTCTTATCTCTATGGTTATTTCCAACAGTTCCAAGTTAGTGATCTTATCATACCGTTTCAGACCCTTCTGTTCTGCATTTGCTACTATTTATGAAAGTCAGTTTACTGTTGGCAGCTTCTTGTTTTGTTCTTCTCCATTCTTTACAGCCATACAATAGGACTGGCTACACCAGACAAGGTTGGATTTTTGGAGGTCTGTCTAATTTTGATGTGATATATATTAGATCGCATCTGGGATCAAGATGCTGAGCAGCACACACATAAGCTGCAGTGGTCAGCGACCCATAGCTGACTGCTTAGCATCAGTGCCAGCGAACCATAGCTGCCAAGACCCTTCTACACCTCCACGAGGTGATCCTGGATAACAGGCTGCAGTAGGGCAGACTGGCTAAGGAGAAGGGATCGAATAGGGAATGCTAACCCGGTACTCAAAAAATGCTTGCTGAAGTCGGATGTGTTGGACCGAAAGGTGCAAATATAGCAGCCAAGCTGTAAACTACGACACAACGCATTCCGTTCTCTGTACTACATTCTGCTACTTAAGCCCTTCCTTTCAGGGCTTGGTGGCGGGACATTGAGAACGAACGAAGAAGAAGAAGATCGCATCTACATTGAATTATTTTCTAACTGATCTGATCCATAAAAGCCTGACAAAATGATCAGTCTTACCAATTTGTATGGGCCATAACTCTGTTGTCAGTGCAGTAAACACCATGGCCCTTTTGTTAGTCTGGTCAAGTTTAGGACCCACTTTGGCAGTTTAGTCAAGCCTAGGGTCCATTTGTCAGTATGGTCAAGCCTATAACCCCTTTGTCAGTCTGGACAAGCCTAGGACCCCTTTGTCAGTTTGGACAAGCCTAAGACCCCTTTGTCAGTTTGGACAAGCCTAGGACCCCTTTGTCAGTCTGGTCAAGCCTAGGATCCCTTTGTCAGTTTGGACAAGCCTAGGACCCCTTTGTCAGTCTGGTCAAGCCTAGGACCCCTTTGTCAGTCTGGACAAGCCTAAGACCCCTTTGTCAGTCTGGTCAAGCCTAGGACCCCCTTGTCAGTCTGGTCAAGCCCTGGACCCCCTTTGTCAGTCTGGTCAAGCCTAGGACCCCTTTGTCAGTCTGGTCAAGCCTGGACCCCTTTGCCAGTCTGGTGATCCCTAGGACCCCAGAAAAACAAATGTAAATGCATAAAATAAAGACCACGTAAGAGAATACATAGGAAAACCAAAACATTGAAATACTTTATCCATGAATTCTATTGGTGTAAATCCTCATCCAAGCTGCTAATAATTCATTTGTAGTCGTCTCCTATATTCATCATTGAAGACAATACTAAGCTTCCGTTCGACTGTTTCCGATCCTTATTTTTATTGTCATCCAAATTCTCGGACCATTACAGATGGGTCTTTTCAGTTTGGTTTAGGGTGAGTGGTGGTGGGGCATGCAGCCATCCAAACTGCTTATAATTAATTTGTAGTTTGTTTCCCACATTCACAAATTTTTAAAAAAATCATGATTCCACTTGACTATTTCTGATCCTTTTTTTTTTTTGTGACCCAAATTCTCGGACCATCAGAAATGGGTCTTGGGTGTGTGTGTGCGCACGGCTCATGTCTTTGCGTCAAATTCACTTATATCTGGGCCAGGTACAACCTACTGACCAAGACCTCTCCTCATATCTACACCATGCACCTGGAAGTAAGCTGTGTTACAACAGTCTAACCTTTAAAGTGGGGATCAACACAGCAATTCCCAAAGTCGCGAGTCTGTTAAAAAATTAAAAAACCTTCCATTGCATTACAGCCAGAAAGGCGGAACGCCCACCATCTTCAGTATGTAGGAAGAGCTTTGTACCTGCTAGCAGCAAACATTAGGTAACAATAACAACACAACAAGTAGCTTGGACCAACTACAAGCCCTTCAGGGTTCATGAGCCCTATATTGCTAACCTCTGACAAAGACTTTTTTTGTTTGTTCTTGGCAGAGTTCAGAGAGCTGTTGTATATGTATAACCCAAGTTGCTGAACATAAAATGGCAGAATAGGATTACAGATGTAGAAGTTCTTTCGCGGGCTGGGATGACTAGTATCCAGACAACTCTGTGCAAATCGCAGCTTAGATGGACTGGCCATGTTGTCCACACTTCAAATGAGCGGCTTCAAAAGAAAATATTCTATGGCGAGCTTGAGTCAGGCAAGCGAGCTCGCGATGGCCAAATAAAATGTTACAAAGACACTCTGAAAGCCTCACTGAAGAACTGCAACATTGACCCTGATAACTGGGATAACATTGCTGCTGATCGCTCTGCCTGGCGCAGTCAAATCTCCTTTGGCACGGCACATATGAAGCAGACAAGAATCAAGGAAGATGCATGAAAAGAGCGACATAAAAGGCAAGAGACGAGTTGCCCCCGCCTGACGGTTAGACAGTGCTTCTATGCCCTCAGTGTGACAGATGCTTTTGGGCTGAGATTGGCTTGATCAGTCATCTATGAACCCACTGTAGGATTGACAGATGACAATGTGGTCCTCGGTGGACAAACAAACACATAACCCAAGTAGTACCTTTGGAAGAATATTGTCACTGGAACATTCTAAGAAAGCTGTGAAAGACAATTATGGAATAAGGACATGCATGTGACTATCAAACTCATTGAAAACAGATTGCTACAGGAATGACCAGTCCTTGGGGACTGAGTGGTCTCGAGGTAAGACGTCAGCCTCGGGTGCTGGAGGTCACGGGTTCAAACCACGGTGGAAACCAGAAATTCAAAGTTCTGCTAAAATCTACCCAATCTATTGCGGGATCCTTGCCAGTGCTACGGTGTTTGTGCATTGTGCTAAGATTCTCCAAAAATATGGAGAACAACGGAGCACTTATGGGTTAAATTGGGTGCAACGACATTGATTCTTCGACTACCCTAAACTAAACTAAACATGTGTCCTAATTTGCTGTAACTAACACTCTGTCTTCAGCAGACCGGGTTGAGTTGTGTATTCTGGGTTGTCTCCTATAGCCTTTCCATCTCCAGGTGGTGACTGTAATACAGAGAACGGGCCAATGCAGAATATCGAGTCACCTACATCATCTCAAGATATCACACACAAGTGAGTGTCTATGTGGAACCTGAACACATCCTACAGAACCGCCCAATATAACTTGATGTCTTTATACTGGTTTAGAAGACTCTGCAGAGTCTGTATACAACCAGTTTCATTTACTTTTGTTTGATCTAAAAACTATGCACATACAATCTTTACTTGAATGCATTAATTGACCCTGTCTCCACTATTCCCTGTGGCAATGCATTACAAACATTCATCACTCAATGACTACGAAAATATTTCCTAATATCTACAGAGACCTACGATGCCAAACCTGGCCAGATGGAGCCGAAGTGATGCCGAACCTGTTGGGCTGCCACTCAGATCTGGAGAGGACTGTGGACTTTGTACTAGCAACAGGACTACAGATCTAGCATACCATAAAGCCTGAATGTAAAGGGAAAGAATAAGCTACAGGAATCACGTCTGTAAAAGAGCCCATTTGAGCTGCAGCATCATCAGCGAATAGCAAGTCTCTAATGGTGACCTATCAGATCTTCATTTTGGCCTTAAGCCTTGGATGCTGATCTTCCGAACAAGTGTGAAAGCAGGGTCCTTCATTTACGCTATCAAAGGCATGTTTCAGTAGCTGAGCAAAGAAGATTACAAACAGTGCCAGGGCCTTGACCCAGCTGTGCTTAACACCACTGTGAATACTAAATGATGGTGCTATACTACCATCAAATTATACTGCTCCTTTCATGGCCTGATGGAACGATATTATTAGCTGTAGTAAACAGCTAATATAACATCTAAACAGCAAATAACTATTTCATTCTGAGACAGTAGACAGCTGTCACTCAGAAGAAGTAAGATTAATAGTAATTATTTCATTTTGATACAGTAGACAGCTGTCACTCAGAAGAGGTACGACGAATAATAATTATTTCCTTCCCAGACATCTGTCATTGACAACATACGTGATACAAAATACTGAATATACTCTAACAGCAAGTATACATACATATACAAAATAGTATACCTTCCTGATAAACGAGTAAAAATATACAATGACCCCATACCAAACACACGTATCAATTTTTGAAAATATAGTGCTTACGCAATTTTCACAATAAATCATTCAAAAGAATTGCGTACAAGATGAAAGAAAGAACATGTTATAAAACTGTTGAAATGTTACATGTTTCTTTCACAGGAAAATTAAAGCTAAACAGGTTGTGATAGTAACCTCAAAAAAATCTTTAAAATATAATACGTATTCAGTATGGTATCGAGTACATATGTACATAATGGTATCATTTAATGTTCCTGAAAATTCTGTTGTATGTTGAATCTTTGTCAAATGAATCCATGTTATAATGGGATGATTTCCGTTCCCGACTCACACATACATATGAATTCAGTGTGTAGGATTATCATTAAATTGATTTGCAAATTTCCATGTGTTTCACCCATTTTATATATATATATGAGGCATGTTCAAAATAAACTAGTAACCCGTCCCAGTGATTTATTACAAACATATGAAAGAGTCAGCAGGTGTGGCAGAATTAAACAAAATAATTATTATGAACCAAGCATGCAACGGGGTTTATTAGAAAGTCGCCATAGGCATTCAGAAACGCAAACGACTTTGAGTGCTCATTGAAGCATTTGGTCACCGAGGCCATGACGTCTGCATCGGAGCCGAACTGTTGTCCCTTTATACATTTTTTAAGGGCCCAAACAAAAAGTCACATGGTGACAGTTTGGAGCTATAGGCTGGGTGTGCCAACCCCATGTGTTTTTTCTTATAGTGGTCGGTCAGCATTCGTTGGACCCATTGTGAACACACCTTCCGATACTTCAGTTTCTTGTTAACCACCATTTGAACTGTCCCAAGTGACACTGCGAATTCCTCTGCATCAATATCAGCAATGGCTTTTTCTGCTGCAACAATATACGCCTGAACTGGTCGCAGAAGATCTTTCGTAACTCACATCCTTCCAGAAACATCCATTCCCAGCCTTTCACTGTTGACTTCGACACACTTTTTTTCCCCATACACTGCCTGCAATGAATGTCGACTGGTCAACATCCTTCAGCTGTTAGGAACTGAATCAATGCTTGCTGATCAACCCTGGACGGATTCCGGAACCACATCCGCCATTTTCTCAACGGTCTGCAGCAGAACCTATGAATGCGAGTATAATAAACACGTACACGCTTGTACATTAGTATGTACTTATTATGTTAGATGTGACATTGTGCTCCTCATGTGTATGTTCACATGGCACAGCACAAGCAGGTTTCATTTGAACACTCCTCGTGTGTGTATATATATATATATATCTGCTTCCTCTTCGTTGTTCGTTCTCAATCTCCCGCTACCAAGCCCTGAACAGGGTTTTGCAAGAAGCAGGATGTAGGGCGGAGAACGGAATGCGCTGTGTCGCTAGTTTACAACTTGAATGCTACATTTGCACCTTTTGGTCCTACACATCCATCTTCGGCAAGGTATATATACCCTGTGGAGCATAGGTCTTCACCAAACACTTGCCAAGTCTTTCTATTTTAAGTCATCTAAACCAGTCTTGCCTGAGACCCTGATATTGGCATCAACCTTCCTCCTCTATGGGTGTCTACTCTACCACTATTTCTCTTGCCCTGTGGATTCCAGAACAGAGACTGTCTTGTAATGTTATCAATTGGTCTCTGTAATGTGTGAACAATCCATCGTCGCCTCCCCTCTTAATGTCATTTTCCACTGGTATGTGATCAATTCTTTCCAACAGTGCCCCAATCGTGAAATCATACCACTTCGACTCTTGTATTCTGCACAGACGACTATTTATGAAAGTCTCTGCACCTTTTACATAAGTGCCTTTGTTGTTCTCCATGTTTCATGGCCATACAATTGGACGTACAGTACATTCACGTTACAGATTAACATGCCCAATAGTTTTTGTTCCAAAACAATTATTATTCTGTTGAATGCAGTCTTTAACTTATATTTTAAACTAGAACATCATTAAAACTTCATTACTGGTTTTTAAGCAAATAATGAATGATGCAAGCGAGTATCTCCCTGTTCTTACGAATATATATTTCCTGCTTTAGGGCATAGGGTGTAAAGGGTTAAGTAACATTATTTGCTGTACCTCTTAATGTCTATGCTGCTACCAAGATAAATGTAAGATTTCACATTCTGAAGGAGGATGTCTCCCAGCACAATTCTATTGTTATCAGTTGTTAATTATTTTGTGTGAGAAAAAAAGGGGACTGTGTGGCTATAACTTCAGGTCTTGGTTATGTGGTTAGCGGAGCAGCTTAGATAGGCTGCGGGTGTACCTTGCTCTAAATTTACACTTCCACCTCCACCAGTCTCAAAAATAGGCGATCGTATATTCCAGGGGCTAACAGATGCTGTGGTTGACCTGGCAAGTCACCAGTGGATTTTCACCTGCCAAAAGAAATATGAAACAAAGGAGGTCACACCTCCCCACGTCTAACGACATAAGTGTACTGAAGATAGATAGATAGAATTATTTTGTGTATTGTTTCGCGTGTATTTCCAGACCCAACTGCAGTGACGTCTCGAGTATACCTATCTTTTTTTCATCTAGCTGTGGGTATGGGACAGAAGAGCTGAATCATATTTGAGGGCAGACCAAAATGAAACCAAACATTGTTTTTGAATAATATCTTTTCTTTCCTGGCGATTTATTCAAACTTGTCTCCTTTGAAAAAGTTGTTCCACTGTTTATAAACCATTACCAACGTGTTTTCCTATTTTTGAAAGCATCCTGAAGTTTTGTTTTCTGAGATAACGTGCATGTCTCAGTCTCTTTGATCTCTTCTATGGTCTGAAATCAACGACCCTTAAGGGTGGATTTCAACTTTGATAACAGAAAAAAAAGTCTGCAGGGGCCAAATGCCAAATCTGAAGAATAGGGCGGCTGTGGGACAACAGTCGTCTCATGCTTTGCCAAAAAAGTCACGAATAAGCACCGACATGTGCGCAGGTGCATTGTGGTGTAGCATTCAGGTTTTGCTTGTCCATGCTTCAGGCCTCTCTCAAACACCACAAAACTTTAAGGTAATACTCTTTATTGATAGTTTTTTGTTTTGTTTTTGGCAGTCGCCTTATTTCTCTATTTCCCAAGGCGGTGTGGTGCGCGTTGCAGTATGTTTTAATTTTGCGTCCGTCGACCTAGTACATCCGACTTCAGCTTGCATTTTTTGTAAAGGGCTGCTTCCCTTGGGTAATGGCGGGTGCTGGGATTGGGGAGCAAACCCAGTACCTTCGGATTGTGACCCACTATCCCAAGCAGTCCGGTTATTAATTTTCTGAGCATGTGGGACAAACTCACAATGAACGGTGCCCCTCAAATTAAAAAAGATGATCAACAGAACGTTCACATTTGAGTCACTCTGATGTGTTTTTTTTTAGCCGCGATGATGCTGTTCCAACCCACTTTGATGACTGCCATTTTGTTTCGACATCTATCCATAAACTCATCTTTTATCCCCTATTAAGACATTTTTCAGAAAGTCTCCGTCAGCATACAGTAAAAGTGAAAGTCAAGCATGTTAAAAATCCCTTGGCAGTTAGAAACCAAAAAAAACTTAATGGTGACTGCATGGATAAAATTCAGAATTCTAGTTAACAATCTACCAAAATTATTTGTACCTTCCCCCAGGCCTAGTAAGCCGCAAAATGTTTTTTTTAAATACCTACTACGGATAGCCTTCAGCCAGCTGGCTTCAAGATACACCATTGTTCAATTTATTTTAAATTGCCAAGTGCTCTACATGTGCATTCACTTCATTGGATGCACATCGAAGACGAACGGTCACGGTGTGATGCTGTTTCTATTAAATTGAAGGCCGGGATCAAGATGCTGAGCAGCGCATGAGCTGCAGCGGCCAGCGACCCATAGCTGACTGATAGTGTCAGGGTCAGCGAACCAGAGCTGCCAAGACCCTTCTACACCTCCACGCGGTGATCCTGGATAACAGGCTGCAGCAGGGCAGACTGACTAAGGAGAAGGGATTGAAGAGGGAATGCAAACCCGGTACTCAAAAAATGCTTGCTGAAGTCGGATGTGTTGGACTGAAAAGTACAAATATCGAAGTCAAGCTGTAAACTACGACACAACACATTCCGTTCTCTGGACTACATTCTGCTACTTAAGCCCTTGTCAGGGTTTGGTAGTAGGAGATTGAGAACGAACGAAGCCAAAGTGATGGCCAATGTCACTAACACACATACAAGCAGTAACGAGCTCGCTACCTCACTTAGTTGATGTGATTTTAAAAACTTCTTTTTGGACTGCCCTCATATATTCAATTTAATTGTTGTAATAGGCACTACTAGAATTGTATTTAAGGCAAATAATTGTAACTATAGATCAGCATGTAGTCACGCAGTAAGAGTCTCGATCTTTAGAGAACTCTCCTGCCTGTCATCCTGAGAACATCAATGATGTCGAGTGCCCATCTTCTCTTTGGTGTGGATCTGCCTTGTAGTCCAGGCACCATACCTCCCTGTTTAGTTTTCCCAGACTATTCTGGCATTTGATAAAGCCAAAGTATTTGTTTCCTAGACGTTATGTGGTTTACCAGACAATTTTCATCTACACCCAGAAATGATTAGGATTTCTTTTTTCTTTTTCACTGTCCATGGTATTCTGAGAACTTTCCCTGTAGCATTCTAGCTCAAAATATTCAATTTTCTTCTGTTGCGTTTGTATGATGGTCCAAGTTTCGCATCCATACGTTGCCACAGGGAAGATGAATGTCAACCGTATAGCTATTTTTGTTGTTTTGTTTGTGTTCTGTCTAACTTTTTTATTTCATTTTATTTAACCTCTGCATTGCCATGGCCATTCGTCTTCTGATCTCTTTCTGGCAGTCTCCCTTGTTGCTTATAATGGAGCAGAGATATTCAAAACTAGTGATGTTTTCAATTTCTCCTTTACCTAGGGTTACTTTGGGTCTTTTCTTGGTCTTTATCAGTAGCAAATGCTTGAAAATAATTTTAGGCTAAGCTGAGTCATGAACAAAGGGGCACACTATGTAAAAAAAATGTTTAAAAGTACTTTGTGCTAAATAGGGTAGTTAAAACACATGCTGTTGACTCTCTGTCAGGAAAGGCTGACCTAATTTGTGGCTATTTGGCTGTGAGAATAAAAATAGCGCCCTAATGACGGTCTCCTAGCTACCAATTGATCTGATTCCTATGCTACTAGGCTGGACGCAGCCAGCTTATCTTTCCAATAGCAGCTAATAAATTCACTTTACCGCTTAGCGCATTTGCTAACATGTCACTTCGCTTAAACAAAAATGACTTACAATTTTAATTTCTAATTTATTTCACATTTGTTTTATGCAAATAAATACCTTCTCTAATCCTTCAAAACTGTTTGTGATAGCTCAGGCTATATCGCCTTTACTGATGCTTCACTACTGGTCGTTATCTTAATTTTTACCAATATTCAGTAAATAAGTTAATTATTAAAAATTTGAGGGAAAAAAATTATATTTAAAAATGTTAGGCTGGGGTCAAGTATCTTTCTATAAATAATGTGTTGTTTCCAGAAAACTAATAAGAGTATAGTCTTGTTTTACGATGTGATTATGTTAATAAAATTGTGTTGTAAAGTCGCTTTGCTCTTCTTCTCGTTTGCCATGTTGTTTATTATTATGTCTACATGTGAAGCCCAGTTCTCTGGATAACGGTTGTTGTGGTGTTCAGTTCTTCAGGGTCTTTAAATAGCTTACAGTGGAAGGGTGGGGCAGTGACTGCGGGCCAGGACAGTGACTGCGGGATGGGACAGTGACGGTCTCTCATGTGGTCGATTTTCCTTATGCCTTGGATAACTTTTAACTTAACGTCTTTTTACTGGTTTAGAAGACTCTGCAGAGTCTGTATACAAACAGTTTCATTTACATCACCTTGCTCTAAAAGCTATGCGCATCCAATTTATTCTTAAATGCATTAACTGTCCTTGACTCCACTACCTCCCGTGGCAATGGCATTCCAAGCATTCACCACTCTCTGACTAAAAAAATATTTCCTAAAATCTAATCTGGACATCTCTTTAGTTAATTTGTAGCTATGCCCTCTTGTTCTTGTGGGTGGCTGTATTTTAAAAAACTTGTTATAGTCTAATTTATCCATTTTTCTTGGAAGGTGATTGCTCTTTCTGTTCTTGTGTTGCTCCCTCTCTAGCTAACTTGCCTGCTCTCTTATTTCCTGATATGCCACTTTGTGATGGTATCCAATGTAGCAATATTCCTTTTTGAGCTTTTTTATTCGTCTAGGGCTTTTTTAAGCTCTGACAGTAAATTGTCGTAAAGTACATTGTTGTAAATGCAAATATATCTTATAATGTATTTCAATGCGATAATTTCTAGACTTGCACATGTTTTTCAAATTAAATAGTTTTAATATGCATGTTAATTTATACAAGTGCATCAGTGAACATTTTAATTGATCAATAACAGCATTGGAATAAACATGAAAATGTATTTCAATTTGCCAAAGATCCATCAGAGTTAGATACCTTTAAATATAAAAACCTGTAACTAAGTGTATTGGTCAGGTCATTCAAATAGGTCAGTAGTGTAAGCATTGTAGCTGCCAGAAAGCGAATCATACCTCAGAGGCTATCATCCCATTGTGACATTCAGGGAACGAGAACGCAGAGCTTGCGAAAAGAGGTGGGAGATTGAACAATAAGGCAGGTAAGCTTGCAAAAAGAGGTGGGAGATTGAACAATAAGGTAGGTAAGATTGCGAAGAGAGGTGGGAGATTGAACAATAAGGCAGGTAAGCTTGCAAAAAGAGGTGGGAGATTGAACAATAAGGTAGGTAAGATTGCGAAGAGAGGTGGGAGATTGAACAATAAGGCAGGTAAGCTTGCAAAAAGAGGTGGGAGATTGAACAATAAGGTAGGTAAGATTGCGAAGAGAGGTGGGAGATTGAACAAGAAGGCAGGTAAGCTTGCGAAAAGAGGTGGGAGATTGAACAAGACATAGGGGATCAAGATGCTGAGCAGCGCATGAGCTGCAGTGGTCAGCGACCCATAGCTGACTGCTAGCGTCAGGGCCAGCGAACCAGAGCTGCCAAGACCCTTCTACACCTCCATGCAGTGATCCTGGATAACAGGCTACAGCAGGGCAGACTGGCTAAGGAGAAGGGATCGAAGAGGGAATGCTAACCCGGTACTCAAAAAATGCTTGCTGAAGTCGGATGTGTTGGACCGAAAGGTGCAAATATCGCAGTCAAGCTGTAAACTACGACACAACGCATTCTGTTCTCTGGACTACATTCTGCTACTTAAGCCCTTTCAGGGTTTGGTAGCAGGAGATTGAGAACGAAGAAGACATAGAAATCCCATACTTGCAGACGACGTGGGCTAGTGGTTAAGTGACACAGCTCACAAACCAAAGGTGCTGGGTTCGCTCCCAATCATACTACCAGCCATTATCCCAGGGAAGCAAACCCTTAGAAAATGCAGGAGGAAATAGACCCTTACATAACATGCATGTCAAAGTCAGATGCGCTGGGCCGACAGGCACAAAATAAAACAATGCAACGCAGACTGCCTTGGGGAATGAGGTGAACAGAAACATTTTTAAAAAAAATCATACTTTGAGAAAAAGAGAGCTCACCAGGTTGCCAGTAGAAAACAGGAGCAACCAAATGATGACCACCACAGCCTTTACCAACACGTACAGATCACTATTCTTCTCATTGGAACAAGGCACAACAGACGGAAGAGAAACATGTGCAGCTTCAGAATGTCTGCTTCACCACTTGACACATGTGGGCATGCGAACAAACTGCTGGGCACATGTTACAGGACTGTCGCCTGTAGGGCCAGTTAATGATGATACACTGGTTCAACAATTCAACACTAGACGCAAAACTGCACGAAGCTAAAGAGGGAGCCCAAACAATGGCCGAGTTCATCATGGGAACTCGTCAGACACCAAATCGATCTTAAGAGGAAGAAGTGTTTTGTTTTATGATGGGAGTGGGTGCTAAGTCATTACTGGCCAAGACCTAATCTCACGCCCACTGCGTTCATTTTAAAACAAGCTCTGTTATACTGGATTCAGGCTTCGCTAAACCTTATTCATCACCAAGTCATTCAGTCCTGGGACTGGCTTGCAAGGTCAGGATTATGTCTTTCCATTTCTGCTTGTCATCTGATGGCGTTCTTGAGCTCAGTATAAGTCTTCACCATCATGTTTCTGTTTGCTTAAGGTATTTCTTGGTCTACCTCTTCCTCACTTTCCTTGTGTTTCATGATGTAGGTTAAAGGTAAAGGTCAGTCTCATGGCAACAATTGTCATCGAGGATGAAGATAACTACTCATGTACTCAGCCGCAGCCTATGTGAGGTCGGGTGGCCAGTTCCCTTCCTTGCTGTTTATACCTTCCCCAGCTCATACGCAGGCACCCATTTACAGCTGGGTCAACTGGCGGAGCAGTCATACCAGGAACAAACCACGCCATCACTTTTTTTTGTCCGCCCATGATTTAGAATGTAATTCCAGTCTTAGCAAGCCAGCTCACTGTTTACTAGGCTACACGCTCCACGAGATTAGGGTAAAACACACGCAGTGTTGGATCTATGCTCCATCAAATGGGGTGAAGGGAAAAGAAAAGAAGATATAGAAGCCTAACAAACAAGGGTGAGATTGACAATCATCCTAAGAGCTTTGCCAGAGAAGGACAAAGCTTCCAGATGGGTCACCAAAACTGGACAGTTCAGGGGGCTGCGTGTAATAGGTTGGAGAGAGGCCAACCACTTAGATCCATAAAAACAAAGCTGGTTACAAAAACATTGATAACCAAACAAAAGTCAACGGTTTTGGGAACGGAAGCATCTCAGAATATGAGAATTATGATGCAGTGTATTGAAAGCTGCAAGGAAACTATATTTCTGAAACATCTGTAAAAGAAACTGAAAATGAACTTCGGTCTCTGTCCCCTCAACTGGAGAGAGGCGGAAATGGAAACTCAAGATCAAACTTGATGGAGCAGGGTTGTCAATGGCCCAAAAGGAGTGACAGGAACAGATTGATCGAACACAAGCCAAAGTGAGAGGTAGATACTTGGAATCCTGGTATTCAAACAGGCATATTTTTAAATGTCTGTTGCCAGGTAGCCAAAGGCTTCAGCTATATGTAGTAGGTATTTCAGAGCTTCCTGCGGCTTATTAGACCCGGGGTAGGTACAAATAATTTGGGTAGATTTTTAACTAGAATTTTGTCCCGGCCGCAGCCGTTAAACCTACTCTTTTCTATTTCTAATTGCCAAGAGATTTTTAATGTGTTCGACACTGAACACGGCAGTCCGATATCACTACCCAGAGACCAGGGGAATTTTTACCAGAAGATCCATGTGAAAAAATATCAGTCTCCACCGTGATTCGAAACCGTGACCTCCGGCACACGAGACGGACGCCTTACCTCGAGACCACGGAGCACCCTCAGATACAGATCTCAAATTAACAACACAAAAGGCGATAGGAGCATTCGCTACACTGGGGAACTTTGGAAGGCTGAAGTCAACCGCAAAAATACAAATCTTCAGCTACAATGCTCTACTGTATGGCTCTGTAACATATGGAACAACAAAAACTATAACGATAAAGGTCCAAGCTTTCATCAAAGTGTTGAATTCAGGGATTGAAATTGTATGACTAAGTCCCTAATGTGGAACCATGGGAAAGAATCAGACCAATATCACTGGTACTTGACGTAAAGAGAAGGTGATGTTGGCTAAGACACGCATTAAGGAGATCGACTGGGGAAAGAGAGAATGGTCTGAACGATTGACTTTACCTCCCATGATTTTCCTCCATTCCGGACGCTGCCAAACAATCGAATTTGAGATTGCTCCCACCCAAGTCTGCAAGGGCTGGGTGGGCGTCGAGATCTTGTTGCAGACCATTTCTCTTGTTACTTGGACCTGCTTCCTTAGCTATTTCATTTCAGAACTGGCTTTTCTGACATGTGGTTATTTCCCCATGACTCGCATCCGCAAGTCAAAACTGGTACGTAGGTGCAGCGTAATAGTCATCTTAGTTTTCTTATTTCTACTCCACCGAGGAATACTCTATTTATGGCGTGGAAGTTAAAGTAAAGTAAAGTAAGTAGCATGTCCTTTGCAGAACGTCGCTCTTACAGCTGTCAACCTATTTGTTATACTGTAAGTTTCCTTTTCTTGGCAGGTGTGCAGTACGTAGGTTTCCATTACAGTACGTGGAGGAGTGATCGTACCAACAAAAAACCAGTGTCTGCCAAACTGGACACGGCAGGATTCATACCAGGTACGTTGGGATTGTCAAATGAACGTTACGCCCCTTGACCACACCTCCTCAGAAAGTTAAATATAAATATTTAATGTTTTACATATTTCGTCGTATTTATTCGTCTTTTTTTTTAGTTTATCCAGTCCATGTTCTCCCATACAGCCAGTACTGCTATATCAAATCCTTGTTCTGTCATCCACAATCTATCCTGCAGTTAATCTTTCCTGTTGTCACAAGCCTCTAGGCCGAGCCTACCAGAGTATTTGGACAATGAATTTTATTTTGCATATTTTTATTTTTAGCTAGCAGTGATCTTGTAATGCTACTGCCTAGTAGTCAGGGTCAGGTGCTACACATTGACCAAATTTCCACCTCTTAAAGGTGAGGCGCAGAACAGTATCCTGACTGCAGACAGCATCTGAACGATGAACCCAGAGATCTCTGAAAAAAATTGCCATCATGAACTGGCCGTCGGAGCTCAAATCTGAACCCCGACCGTCTGAACACAAGGCAAACGGCTTGACCACTTCGTCACAGAGACCCCCTTTACCTCTTGTCATGGTGAAGTTTAACATACTGACTGACCAACACTCCACCTCTTGTCAGGATCAGGTACAACATACTGATCAAGACCCCAGCTCTTGTCAGGACTGGTTAATTCATTCATTTTTTGTGTTTTCTTCCCTCCGATTATCCTTGCATGGACATCGGCTATATGATGTAGTGCTGTGGTTAAAACCTGTGTCGTGTTTTCACGGTCTAGTTCACACGGCTGTACTTCACGAGAGTGGCACCCTTCACCCTAGCTGCAGATAGTGTCAGTTTTGGTGTGACTGAAATGTAGACACGCGGCTATAATGGACTAGAACACGCCGCCTGGGAGACATGCCCAACACATCACTCACACGCTGAGTGATGTCCCTACAACTTCTTGCAGTTATGGGAAAGGCAAGACACACGATAGATGTCATCCACCTTCGCTGCCTTGCCGGATACCTGTTTATGGGAAAGCCTTCAGGAGTAAACCCTGTGGAAAAAATCTGCATACTGTGCTATATTTGTCTCAATAATGTCTTGCCACTGGACGAGAGAGTGAGATTGACAAATGGAGCAGTTTCTTCCTCACTTTAATTCAAATCACAGCGCAAGTCACTCATTTCAGCTGACACAGCAATAGATAAGACTGCCCACTTGGCTAAACAGAGTGAGTGGTCTTCATCACATGTGATGGACGAACGTCATCATCAGTATGTACAGGAGTGAAGCGCAATCAAGGTCAGGTGAAACATACTGATCCCACCTCACATCCTCGTTCTTGCTCTTGGGAACAGGCTGTATCACAGCAGCCTGATCAATGAGATGAGGAACAACACTGTGTTCACCGTAGTGGTAAATTAACTGAGGGGCCTCACATTGCACTACAGACACAGGAGGACCCTGTCCATCTCGAGATATAAGAAGAGCCACTGTAACCGACTACCACAGAAATATCAAGAATGAACCAAACTCAGCACAAGTAGCTTCGAACATTTTCAATAATGTACTTCGACCACACCACCTGAGAGGCATTAGAACAGACAGCTATTACCATAAATTATTTTTTCGCATTGTCGTTTACTCTCAAATAACCACATCTCATCTCTTTATCACATAAAGCTGATGGTCTCTCAGTTATCTATTATCCCCATTCAGTTTATCCCTCAAATTATCACATCTATCTGAGGTCTAATGTCATATTACAGTTTTCCCATCAAATAACGACATCATTTTGTCTCAAACAACTGATAGCAGTACTCTCGTTTCTATTGTCACATTACAGTTTTCCCTCAATTGATCACATTGATTTTCCTAACAAAAACTGGCAACACTTCTCAGACTTCTCTTGTGATTGAGATAGGTTTTCACTTCTCAGACTTCTCTTGTGATTGAGATAGGTTTGAGGAAGCCTTGCTGTCAACTTGTTCTGTTCATTGAGAGAAAACAGACTTAGAGGGCAAACATTTCTTTTGTTTTTCACTCCCACATGAAGCCTGATTGTACAATGTTGAACAGAAGATATTTAAATCTGCCATGGCCGATTCAGTCATTAGTATTGTTACTCAATACTAATAGATGACTTTCAGTTTGTGAGGATGATTGGCAGTCTAAATATTGTTATTTGACCCCAGTAGACAACATTTAAGTCTGTGTGGCCAGTTTGCAGTATTGTCGTTTGATGTTTTGTTGGCAAATTTTAGACATCAGCCACCAGATGTTGGATATGCATCAAATTTTGCTCTTTTCTGGGCTCATCATACGCTGGAAGATGTTGTCCGAGCCAGGCTCAACAAGAGAGAGCGGCAAGTGATCGGGGACTAAAACTGGCATTTCATCGTCGTCGTCATCGCCTGGAGACATAGCCACAGATTCCCGACCGACGTCACTGTCATGTACAGGCTGGATAGGTTCCAGTAGCGGGGGGCTGAGGGCCCGTGGAGAGTCGTAGTTGTCATAACTTTTCTCCTCGGAATTCCATTTCTTTTGGGCTATGGCCTGAGCTAGTTGCGACGACAGGTCAGGCAGTCTGAATGTGCGTGTCGATGATGTCGCTGAATGTTGTAAAAATGAAGATAACCCTGCTGTGGAAGATGACGAAGTTGAACCTTCCAAATTTCTTGAACCAGATGTCAGAGAAAGATCTGGTGGAGAAGCTGTTGAGGATTTATCCTTATGCTGCAGCTCCAATGCCCTGCAGAAGGAATCCCTGTCCGTGTTACTATCTGTTCTCTGAGAAGTCTTCAGCCTATATTTCCCATTTTCTTTTGGAACAAAATGATCGTCCTGATTACTGAATCCCTCACTTTCGGAGAAAACTTTTTCCTGCATAGGTCCGCACTCGGAATTTGCTGGCTGGGGAATGTCCGACAAATTCTCTATGCTACAGCCAACGTTGGCTGCTGTAGACTCCTCCTGAGATACTGGTTTCAGCTTCTGCAGAGCATCGGAACATTCTTGACCCAAAACTTTCTTCTTTTTAATGGATGGTTCATTTTCATCCTCCGCAGATGAACATTTCTGCCTTTTCAATGAAGATTGTTTTTCAAAAATGGAATTGTGCATGTTGGTAGATGTCTCACTGTGATTGTTGATTGGGTGTTCTATCTGATTAGCCTGACCCATGCTGTGATCAGAGGCTGTTTCCGGAACAACTGACGCTGCAACATCATTGACAGAATTTGTGGATAAATTGTCATGTTCAGGGGATATAACTCTTGTCTGTGCAGGAATTATATCCCCTTGCTCAAGCACAGCTACTTTCTGCCTTTTAGTTGGAACCTCGGCTTCATTTTCTGTGTTGGATGGAGTTATCTGTCTTTTCCTGGACGAATCATTCCGCTTAGAGCTATTACGCTCTTCCTTTTGAAAGAATTGTTCATCTTCATGTGGAGAATCTTTATGCTCAAATAGAAGTGGTTCTTCTGCACCCTCTAAAACAGCTTTGTGCTTTATTGATGATACATCGTCGTCTTCGTGGGGGATCTTGGTTAGATATGCAGAGTTAGTTTTACTGGCTCTTCTTTTCCACTTCTCATATATGGATGACTTTGATGATGATGATTTTGAAGGCGAAGATGATGCAAATGCCAGTAATGATGATGGTGGTGACTGAGCTGCATCTGATGATGTTGCAGCCAAACTGGAGGTGCTGCTGTGGTACTGCAGTCTGTTGTCTGTCTCTGCATTCTGCCCATCCTGGTGTGAACCAAGCCCACGTTCATGGAGAGTTCTGTGAACCGAACCGTGATCCTCTGCCCGGTTCTCCACATCTTTCTCCCTGACTTCGAACTCGTCACTGAACCGAACTCTCTTTACAAACTGATGATGGTGAGCCTTCTTCTCTTCATGCTCCGACTGTCGAATTTTCTCCACAAGCGGGATGGCACTGGGATGAAGGTACTTGCTGGGCTTATGCCAAAATCGCCGTTTCGGTGACAAAAAATTATCTCCATACAAGGAGGAGCTCTCCATTTTATTGGGGGCAACATTAAACACCACTTGCCCTTTGACCATTTTGGAATTCTCATACACGGCTTCTTCTTTTGTGATTGGGGCTTTGAGTTTATTGGCCAGCTTCTCATTCACCTGCCTCAGACGAGCCTTAATATCCACAACAGGAGAAATCCTGCTCGAATGCTCCAACGGTTTAGGTCTGTGAGGAAGTATGTCCAAAGTTTTGATGTGCTCATCTGTTCCTGATGTGCTTGCTTGACCAGGTTTCGGAGTTAACAGCACAGCTGCAGGTGGCATGGATGCAGAAGTGGATGGGATGGAAGGTTTCATGGATGGAGATGTTTCCTTCAACTGCAAGCCCGCCTGAAGTTTAATAACCTGTCCGGCGGGACTATTGGTGTTGACAATCGTTATTTTCTTCTCAGCCAGAAGTTTCTCATACTCCTCCCGGGAGATCTTCACCACTCTGACTGGAGGTTTCATTGGTGCTGTAGCTGGTGCTGCAGTTGGTGTTGCTCCTGACTGTTCAGCCCGTTGTGGCTTGTCTCCATTGGCTGGTTTTGTTTTTTTAACATACTGATTGATAATCATTTGTGGGAGCTTACGGCTGCTATCTTTGATAGGGAGGGAATATCGAAATTTTGCCCCAGCAAACTTGCTGAAGTCTACATGTTGGTACACAGCCTTGGGTAGCTCCGACTCCTCTGCCACTTGTGACTTGCTAGCCTTGGGAATGTAGGACTCAAAGTCAGCAGCATCATGGCCGACTAGCTCCTGGCGGTAACTCCACGTTGCTCGCCGCTTAAGCTGCGTCTCACTTTCCTCATCTGCATTCTTCTCTTCTTCCGCAGCACCATCTTGTCTGTGAAACAAAACAAACCACAACTTATTTGTGAACAAAAATAACAAAACATAAATAGTTTACAAAAGTCATGTAGAAAATAGTGCATCTTGTCTGACTAGTAGTTGTTCAAGGCCCCTCACTGGAGAGGAAGTAATAAAGGCCACTACACCTCCATGCATTTAATCAAAGGTGACCAAAGAGGATTGTGTATGGCGCTAGCAACTTGATTGTGTAAAACAAATTTCTACAGAAACTACACATTATGTCTCGGTGCAGACTTCAAGTAGAAGACAAACTGTAATAGTGACACTATGCTATGGTTGTGATGAAAATGTAAAGTAACCCATAGCATTACTACCGTAGGGGTGTGAGATGTTAGCGATCTCACATTTCAAAGGCTCGGCTTTATGAGGGCGGTAGCCATCTCCTTTCCCTCGCCGCTTTTACTTCCCGGACTGAACCTGTACTCATTTAAGGCTGGGTTGATCTGGGACACGTTTGCAGTCTGAAAAGACATTTCCGCCTTAACTGGGGAATGAACCCTGGACCACTCAGATGTGAAGCCAGCTCGCTAACCAATGCGCCACGCGGCTTCCAAATGTACAAGAGAATAATATAATGCTTTTTAAAGCTTGGCAATGCCTTATTCACTAGAGTTGCAAATATTAACGTTGAACTGATCAGTCTGAAATCGCCAATTTCAAACATTAGCATCAGCCACTGTTACATAGCAATAAACTCTCCTTGGTTTGGAAGACAAAATTATAATCAAACATTCTGGACACATGGCGCTACCATTTTCTCAAAACTGAATGCCATTCAAATGCATTTATCAGTTTTTGGTCAATTTTTCAGAAATGGCTTTTAAAGTTATGGACTCTTTGCTTTGGAAATTATTTATTATTTGATCAATTTTATCAGTCCAATGATCATGCAGCTGGATTACTCCTGAATATTCAACACACATCTGATTCAGACTTTGATTAAAACACACAATATGAAAGGTAAGTGTAAAGGGATTGACTGATATATCGGCGAAATACATGACATGGTAGGTAACTACAAAAACTTTCCTCTTCAATTTCCATCTGTGCATTAATGTTATTTAATGCTTCATACTAATATATAATCTTCATTATGAATCCTTCCTATAATAGATAGTTTACTTATATGTCCTGTAATGAATAGATCACAAATTTAGCTTAATTTGTTCAAGATTAATTGAATGTTTTTTAAATAAAACTTTGAAACGCAGAATTCAGACATTTTAGCCCAGACCGAAAGACACAAATCTGCAAAAATAGCCTACAATGAAAGGTTTAACCTTAAGCACTCCAATATATTTTTGAAAAAAATGTGACCTAATTCATTTTCTTAATTAGTCGCTATGGTAGTCGTCTTTCAACATTTGTAACTTTTATGTTTGTTTGTCAATAAATATGATTTTCTGGCGTGTAGATACACAATAGCATAACGAACATGTGGGTGTTATTGTTTTTGTTGTGTGTTTGTTAGTTTTTGAGATTCAAAAAGATGAAGTTGAAAATTTATGAAAATCTCGGGAAAAATTTGGGCTCGACCACTAGGCCTAGTCGCTTTGATAGAAAACCATGGAAACCACAACAACGTATCGATACTGTGTTTACAATATCGCCACAACTGTTAGTTTCCAATTCAAACGTAGTTCTTTCATTTAAACAAACAAAATAAACAGATCTACACGATAAAAATCTTTCCCAACAACCTACTTCCCCTTTCGCAAAAGTCGGCTTGCTCCAAACGGCGCATACAAAATTAAAACTGTTCAAAAGCCATTTGTAATCGAACATACGATACTTTAACCGGAAAAATATCGTGTATATATGGAGGACGTATTCAGCAGTAAAAAATGGCTGTCGGGAGTTCAACAACAAAAATAATTTTTCCGCACACCGTTTTAGTTGGCCAGGAAGGGTGGTTTTCTTCTAACATTGGCGTGCTGAAGGTTAAATAACTGTAAAATAATAGACCAGGTCAAGAGTTCTTTTATCTTAGATATATAATAACGGAGTATGGAAGATGTGAAACGGATTCAATGAAGTGATATCCAAACAAATGAAAATAAAAGTGCAAGTAACCAAGCATTATATTTGGTCAAGGTCAATCCCATGGCAATAAATGCTGCCAGGGATAAAGATAACTCTTCATTTACTGAGCCGTAGTCTGTGTGAGGTGGGGTGGCCAGTATACCTTCCCCAACTCATACGTCAGGTACCCATTCACAGCTGGGTCGACTTGACGCGCTGTAATCCCTGTCTTAGCAAGCCAGCTCACTGTCGACTAGGCTACACAAATGAGGTCTGTTCAAAATGTATTGGACCTTTGGCCAGGAAAAACACAATTACTCACCTGAAGGTCTGAAACTCTAATCCCCTTCAAAGTACTCTCATTGGAACTGTACATGCTTCTCCCAGCGGTCCCGTCATTGATTGTTGGAAGCCTTTCGGGAAGGCCTCTTTGGACTACAGCTGGGCCATCGCATTCTGCATAATGTCTTCTTCTCATGACTCAAATCAGATCCCTTTCAGCTGCATTTTCAGCTCGGGAAACATCCACAAATTTCAAGAAGTCATTTCAGGAGTATGACGAACAAGGAGAATGTTGTGTTTGGTCAATTAGAACTGAATCAGATTTAAAGAATGAGGAGGTGCATTGTCACGATGGAGCTTCCAAGTTCCCATTCCCGGACATCTGCATTGCAGAGCATCACAAAGGGCAAGTTCCCAGTCCCTGACATTTACATTGCAGAGCATCACATAGGCCAAGTCTCCATTCCCGGATGTCTGCATTGCACAGCATCACAAAGGCCAAGTCTCCATTCCTGGACGTCTGCATTGCACAGCATCACAAAGGCCAAACCCAACATTCCTCTGGGCTCAGTCAGCTCTGGTTGACTGACCCTGATGCCAGCAGTGAGTCACTGGCTGCTGTCAGCTTATTCACTGTGCTGCAACCTCTGCCACACATCAACAATTTGGAGCGAACAGACCAGAGAACAACTTTTGGTCTGGTTTTTGCTCATTATCTTGGTATTGCTGATAATTAGGTATAGAATTTTGTTACTCACATGGTTGTTTTAACCTTAGTGACATTACATTAAAAGTTGACACATCTGTAACAGCATTATTTTTCCAAAACCACAATATGGTAGGTATCAAACAATTGCGCATTCATGTTATTATGTTCTTTTTTATGAATACTTCACGTCATAGATAATGTGTATTACGATGTTTAAATTGTAATTTTAGCTCCATTTCTTTTTATTTTTAATTTTATTTTGAATAGAACTTTTGATGCAGGTAATTTCCACATTTTGGTCTGGACAGCAAGACACAAATCAGTCAAATTAGCATGGACTGAAAAGAATTAATATTAATCTATTGTATTGTGAATCAAACTATTTCACACATAGAGTTGCGGCACTTGCCACGGACAGCCAAACCCAAATCAACAAAATTATTCAGGTCGGAAAAGGATTAACCATAATACTCAGAACTAACCTCTTTTTGTTTTTATCTTCCTGGAAATCCTCCTCATTTTTGGCCCCCCATTTTCTGCCAGATGGGTAAATGACATGACCAGTTGTATATGGCTCCACTTCGGATTCTGAGTCAGAGTTCTGCAAAACATAAGTAACCAAACTATGAAAAGAACACCTTCAGTATGTTTAAGGGACACCATCTAAATGTTACAAGAACACCTCCAATATATGTAACAAATATGGATACTCAATACATGCGAGATTCAGACTCTGACTGGGACACAACATTTAAGGTATGTATAACAAAATTGACGGATTTATCGACGAAACATGCAATATGGTGAGTATTGTTCTTGTTTAATGCCCACAATGAGTAAGTTTACTCTTTTGTGCTCCCTGAAAAGGCGCATTAAGTGGTGGGTTGCAGTAGCTTTCCTTACATCCGGAACATGGTGATGAAGGTGGACCACAGTCCTCCCTCCTGGTGGTTGTGCTATGCTTGGCATCATCTGCGTAGCGCTCACTAGTATGGGGATCACATCGATCCACATCTGGTCAGCCAGGATGCCTTGAAAACAGCCTGTTTCCAGGGAAAACTACATGGATGAGATATTGTGGTCTTGATCAATGTGTTGATCCTGACGCGATGTCCTGGTCAGTATTTTGTGCCTGACTGGACTAGCGTCTCAGTTCCTCATATGGTGAGTAAAAACAATAAATGTCCTATCACATTTCACCTCCATGTTAATGCCACTTAACACTTCAAGCTTATATAATCTTTATTATGAATATTTCTTGTCATAGGTTGTTGTTTGTGAATACCCACAATGAGTTAGGTTAGTGCGCCCTGAAAAGGACATTAAGTAACAGGTTGCAGTAGCTTTCCTCACATCCGGAGCATGCTGATGAAGGTGGACCGGGGTCCTCCAGGAGCTTGTGCTATGCTTGGCTTCATCTACGTGTCGCTCACTACTACAGGGATCATGTCGAACCTCACCTTGTTAGCCAGACTGTTATTCTCGACAACAGCCCATTTCCAGAACGACCAACGAGGAGGTCAGGTGAGGGTCTTGGCCAGTGTATTTCTCCTGACCCTGGTTAACATTGTCTGATCAGTGTGTTTTGTCTGACCAGACGTTAGCCTCATCGTGCCCTCATCATAGGTAGTTTCATTATGTGTCTTACAATTGTTTAGATTGTAATATTAGCTAAATTTGTTCAATATTAATGATTTTATTTTGAATAAACTTTGATGTGTGGAATTCTGGCACTTGGTCTGGACTGAAATATAGAAAGCTGCAAAATTATCCAGGACAGGAAAGTGATTGGTGGTAGCATGTTTCCACATAAAAGAATACACAAAACAACAACGATTTCAAATGGCTACAGGACAGAAAATCAAATTAAACATTTTAAAAAATGAAAAAAGTACAAGAATTATAATACCTCTTTGTAACTACCCTTCCTCCTGGCAGATCTCTGACTGAGGTGATTGCGAGACCCAGAATAAGCATAATCATAGTCATAAGTTGAGTCTCCACAGGCCTCCCGCTTGCGGCCTCTGTGGGGAGTCGGTTCCAGGTACACACGGAACGTTCTGCGCATGCTGCGCTCAAACACCCCTTTTAGGTTCTCTGCCATGTACCCAAAGTCTAGACAAGAAGAAGAAAAAAACTGTGCATGGCTTCCGACATGAACAACAAATATTACAACAAAACTTGTTATTTATGAAATGTTATGTTGTGGGAGATCGTCTCAGCTAATTGCCCATCGCAAGCAATGATGACGACACCATCAGACAAGTTTTGTCTTGATGATGTAACTAGCGCTGTATTTGGGTTATAGTGAGGAAGAAGCTGCACTGGTCATCAACCTCCCTCTCTGGTCCCGACCTACCTTGGACCAGTGGCAAGACATAAGTCAGGACGACTAAAGGTAATTCAGGATGCTGGCACTGGTTCCTCCTTTGAGACCAAGGGTCGCTTGAAACCTGCGGGACTTGAATCCATGCCCTTTCTGTTCTTCGCTTGAAGAGGCGAGTGCCTTACCTTTCAATCACAGTAACTCCTCAGTAGCATAGTGGCGGAGTACTTGCTTCTAACTGCAAAGTTACCAGGTTCGACCCCTGTTATCGACACGGCCAATTTAATCCAGCTGTAAATTAGGTACCAAGTTTACTGTTAGGACAGGAAAGGCAGCTACAAAGGGAACTATCCACCTCACCATATACAATGCTGAGGTCTCGACCAATGATGTTTGTAACACTTCATCCCTGACAACAATGTCTCTTATGAAACTGACTTGATATTTATGTTATATTAGAGGATAAGATGGTTGAGCAGCCATGATGTCGCCTCCCTGGCTTAGCGTACACAGGTTCAAAGCGGCATAGAATATTTTCTATCAAAGGAAAAAAAAAAAACTGTACACTACATGGCAGCTGCAGAAATAAATGGCTTTTATTTCTCAGCTCTATAAATCATCTCAGACAACCGAATACCATAACGATGGTTTTTTTAATTTTTTAAATGGTAATATGAGGGGTGGGTGGTTGAGCAGTTGTGATATCAGTATCGTAATCAAGAGACAGGTTTGAACCCTCACAACACCTAGGTCAGTCGTGTTTAAAGCTCATTTAACAATCCAGGTCTGGCCCACCACATTATATAACCTGGCTAATGGATGAGGCTCGAAACATAATGAAATCGTGACTTGGATACTTGAACCTGCTGCCAGGTAGCTGAAGGCTGTGTAGTATGTTCTGTTTGCTATTTTACTTCCTGTGGCTTCTTCTTCATCGACAAGGTAGGGACTGACGCTGTAACCTCTAGTGATGAGCTGTACATTTCACTTCCAACAAGAAGAGCCCATGCTTACCATCTTCAATACACCCTGAGATATAAGAAGAGCCCCTTTATAGGGCAAACTGTTTCCTACCTTGCATGTTGTAAGAGGAAACTAAAGATAGTTGTGCATGGGACTGGTAACCTCATCATGCAAAAATCATTGCTTTTAAATCACACTAAAAATGGCTGCAATCAGCAAACCAAATACAGTGTTGGACTATGTTTTAACAAATGGGGCGATGGGAAAATTAGTATTACTGAAATCACCTGTCAGAGAAATTTGACAAGAGTGAAGAACTCTAGAAGGTATTGGCTGGAATGAATTCATGAATAAAGAGCAAAAACAATTACAGTCCAAACAAAATGATGTTTCTAATGTCATCAGGAAGAAACGTTGGGCGCACACGTACTCCGAATGAACAATAATTGGCTTCCGTTACAGGCAATTATGTAGAAACCTATAGGCAAAGGGAAGTGGGGTAGATACAGAGATACTATATGCAGAACTATCATCAGGGAAGGTGCAACCGTAGGGCTAGAGAAATGGCAAGAACTACAGAGAGTGGCAGTGGACTGATCGAACTGGAAAATGTTTGGTTCTGCTTTTGGCGCTGAACGATCATAGAGAAAGAACTCAATACGAGTGGCTTCAACAATTGACTACGGGGTTACTTTCCTGAAAATTCATTCATAAATTAAATCATCGCAAAACAATTATACATTACATAATTACATTTAGCGAAACTCGGAAATGAAACAACACAGACCCCATCAAGAGAAAACAGTACACCCCAATTTTCTGTCCTAGAACAGTTGTCACTGCAAGGCTAAAATGAAAAAAGTAAAGACTGCAGAATGTACATGTCAAAGTGGGCCCCAGACACATCTTGCAAACTTGTCCACTGCATCACAGATTCCATGAGAATACCTGGTCCAAAGAAGGATGCATGTGAGACAAACTGTGGGGAATGACCGAAGACCTACGACTAACATGTCACTTCATGGAGGCAGCCTGCTGCCGAAGATGGACGTGTCGGACCAAAAGGTGCAAATATCGCAGTCAATTGCTGTAAACTAGCGACACAATGCATTCCGTTCTCCGGGCTACATCCTGCTACTTGCAAAGCCCTATTCGGGGCTTGGTAGCGGGAGATTGAGAACGAACACAGAAGGAGGAGGAAGAGGCAGCCCCTCTGGTAGCAAAAAACCAGCATACAAAGCCAAACCCTAAGAAATGTGATGGAACACTATTGAATAAACAAAGAAGGGGCCAATGAGAAAACTTACCACTGTCCTTGCCATGGTACTCCATACAGTTGTCGAAGACCAGATTCATATCTCCCTCGAACTGCTCCTTGGTCTTGTATCCTTTCTCCGCCAGTTTCTTCTCTATCTGCATCAGATCCATCGGCTCCTGTCATAAGAATACAAAACTTGGGCATGACTTACATAACAACAGTGATGAGACACTATTGGTGTTGAAAGTTCTCCTAGAGATTATGGTGTGGCAAGACCTCTCACACATTGACAGTTTAGCGGTTACCAGCACTGCCAAAGGCACAGTGCAGGGTTCTATGCTGCTGGGTAGGCTAAATGTCAAAAGTGAAAAGCCTGGAGGCTGGAAGACACACTAGGCCTAGTAAACTGCATAAAGTAAATTGCTCACTAAAACTTACTACCAAAGTGTGAGTCCAAAAGGCAAACCAAAGCCATGAGACGACACGTTTTACGGACAGACCAAATAGATTTGCAGAACAAAAGGATAGATTTTGGCTACCTGGCATTAGCTACTGATCTGTCTGATTGAATACCAGGATGGGGCTGAAGATGCAGCTGTGAATGAGCTGACAGCAGCCAGTGACTCATAGCTGGCTGTTTTCATCAGGGTCAGCGAACCACATCTGACCAAGACCCTATTATTCCTCCAAGTGGTGGCCGTAGAAACAGACTGCACTAGACACTAGTCTAGTCTGGCTAAGGGATATGGATCGCAGAGGGAAGGCAAACCTGGTACACAAAAAGGATGTGTCTTACCAAAAGGTGCAGATATTGCAGCCTCACTATAAACTACGACACAATGTCCTTTTGGAGGCCAAACATCAGAGAAGAAAAATACCAGGATTCTAGCGGCGAGTTCGCTTAAAAGTCTTACATTGCACTACAGCCAGTACAACCCGACTTTCTTACTCTTTACGAAGTCAATTAATTTTTGCTAAAATTTTCTCAACTTTATATTTCACTATAATAGTTGACTTTCAAAGCTTTTAACTTTTTTGTTTGTTGAATAAATAACTTGTGGGTGTTATTGTTTATGTTGTGTATTTGTTAGTTTCTGAGATACAAGAAGATGAAGGTGAAAATGTATTGGGAAAAAAATGTATTTGGACTCGACAGCTAGGCCTAGTCGCTCTGATAGAAATCCATGGAAATCAAAACAACGTATCGCTTCTGTGTTTTTAATATCAACACAACTATTAGTTTCCAATTCATTACATCTAAACAAACAAAATAAATGGGTCCACCCGATAAAAATCTTTCCCAATAACCTACTTCGTCTTTCTAAAAAAATCGCCCGATATAAGAAGATAAATCATTCAAAATCAATTTGTAATCTAACATACAATACGTTTACCTGCAAAAAAAACCTGTGTAGATGGAACCGACATATTCAGCATTTAAAAATGGCTATTAGAAGGGTCTCCGTCCCCAAAAAATTATTTTGGTTTTTTATTTCCAATTTGTAGGCAGAGTGTGTCCAAATTATTTTGACCAGGGCGCGCTAAAGGTTAAGTACATCCTGGGATATAAGAAAGGCCACTACAACCAGATAACATTTACGATTCATCATAATTTTTGGACAATGATATCAGGTCTATCAGCTCGTAGTAGTGAAAAATTTTTTAGAAATTTGCATGACTTCATAACCTCAGCTTTAATGATCACTTATGTTCACCTGTGTGTTAGCGGCTTACTCTAAGTCGTCTTGTTGAGTTCTGCCCAAGAGAGATCAAATGAACTGCATTCCTCATCAATTGTTTGACGTCAAATGTTTCTTGGCTTTCCCACTTGCCTCTTTCCATGTGGGTTCCAATCCAGTGCATGTCTGGTTATACTGGGTATCTACACGTTTAAAGTTTGATAAATTGATAGAGATTTAAACCGTACCTTTATTGTGACAAAGAAGTCTGGTGTGTTGACTTCCTCCACAGCTTCCAGGAAAGGCCATGAATACTCATTACGCTTGACTGTCAGCAGGACTGGAATCGATAACACACATATCATTTTTAGATATGGACTACAGTTCAAACATGTCAATTTGGGGCACCAGATAGTAACATATAATAAATCAAATCTAACATGTCCAATCAAAACATGTACACCAGACCTAACAAAATGTGTGCATAAGACAAACCAAATCATGTACACGAGAACAACCACAACATTTACACCTGATGAATTAAACATGTACACCATCCAACCAAGCCATGTACACCAGACCAACCAAAAACTACACCAGGCGTAACAAAATGTGTCCATTAGACCAACACCAAAACCTTTACACCTGACCAACCAAGCCATGTACACCATCCAACCAAGCCATGTACACCAGACACAACCAAACATGTACACCAGACCAACTACAGACTGTACACACAACCAAACAACAATCATTTGTAAAAATATTATCATCATCATTGCCTGTCAATCCTTTCAGGGCATATGCCATTGACAACCCTCCTCCAGCAACTTTGGTCTTTAGCTGCCTTTTCTGTCTCTCTTCAGTTGTGGTCTAGGGACATAAGTCCATTTCCACTGTCTCTTCTCCTTCCCATGTGGGTTCCATGCCAAGGCCTGTCTGAACACGTTTTTCATGATGCTTTTCATGGCATGTGTGCTATTCAACCCTCATTTCATGTTTGATTTGCTGCTCCACTAGTTGCTGTTGGCTCTTTTCCAATAGGTCTTCATTCCTCATCATGTCTTGCCATTATACTTTGCAGACATTTATTGAAGAACGACTGTAGTTTCCACTGTATTGCCATTGTTGTTGTCCAAGTTTCTGCTTCGTACAGGAGTTCCGACTTGATACTTCCATATATTATTTAGTAACAAGAATGCTGTCCTTGTCGTCCAGTCTTTACCTCCATATCTGCCTCCATGGCCCCTGAAGTATAAATGGTGCTGCCTAAATATGTGAAGTTGCCCAATACCAAAAAATATTCACGTACATTTCCAGGTCAAACTTCATTACATATCTAGACTTAACAAAAGCTATTACACCTGACCAACAAAAACATATATGAGGTGTGTTCAAAAAGTATCCAATCTTAATTTTTTTCAGAAAAACAAATGAAGCATGGGTGTTGTTCTTCAGCGCGGAGGTATAGGCGACCGTCATGCACAGGTGTGAATGTTTTCCCGTCCTAGAATGTGCCCGTCGCTGGCAGTTAGCCTTTTAATGTTGAGTGTCATGAGCACCAGTCGGGTTTTCATTCACCACGAAATGGGAGAAAGAATTGGGCAGCGGTGTTGCATCAAAGTTTGCCAAAAACTAGGCGATACCCAGGTGGAAACCTTTTGGAAGATTGAAAAGGCTTTCGGTGATGATGCCATGAGCATCACACAAATTAAGGAGTGGCACAATCGATTCAAAGATGACGCACATCAGTGGAGAGTCACCACAGTGGAGACATTCATCATCCCTGAAGATGAAAAAAGCAAGGCAGGTGTACAGCAATGTCAAAGTAATGTTGACCGTTTTCTGTTACCCCTGTGGGGTTGTGCATCACGAGTATGCACCAGACAGTCAAAACATAACCAAAGAGTAATACCTGGAGAACATCCGTCCCCTTCGTAATGCTGTTCAATACAAATGACTGGACCTAAAGTCAATGGTAACACTTGGCAGCTCTGATTAAGACTTTCTTGAACAAACAAAACATTCCTCTGGTTCGCCATGATCCCTATTCTTCCGACATGGCTCCTTGCAATTTTTGGCTGTTGCCCCGATATAAAATTCAACTGAAATGGACCAGATTTGAGTCACAAGAACACATCATGCGGAATGCGATGACCCAGCTATACTTCTAATCCAAAGAGGCCTTCCTGAAATGTTTCTAACAATGGTGGGACCGCTGGACAGAAGTGTGTAGAGTCCCTTTTTGGTGAAAATAGATTCTCTTCTTGATTCCATTTCATTTTGCAATCTTCTGCTAGAATATTTCCAAGACTAGCCTTTAACTCTGTGCTGACCAGTATAATTATGAAAGTTATTCATTTTAAAAACTGCTTCCTTCACTCATCCCCTGCTTCATCTCTTCCTCCTTCAAAGACCTCCATCTCTCCTAATCCAACCACTCATCTCTTCCTTTTTCTCAACTTTCACAATTATCCCGAGCAGTGCCCAGTGGTACAATTTTGTTTGGACTACGCATATCTATAGCGAGCAGCGCCTCATACCACAACCCACTTACGATGACATCACTTGATTATATCAGCCAATGAAACACTGGTACACATGATGGACAGACACACGTTAGAGAATTAATAGAGTAGATGGGAGAAGCTCTTGGCCTGTTCTAGTGTTTAATAATCATTAATTTTTATCCGATGAGTAGATTGTGTCAACTTTACACGTATTTGAACTCATGGACCTGTTTAAGTTAGATATTGTTTACATGTTAAGTGGACACATCCACAAGTTCATAAGATTCAATACAAAAAAATATATATTCACTTACCCTTCTCCAGGTTAAACTGCATCTCATCATCCACATCATCTTGGTCAGCCCTGAACAAGACAAATGTGAATGGAATGTAAAAAGTAAAGGTAGTTACACTTCCCAATACTGGAGTGTTGAAGGTCGAATTATAATAGATATTCAGCTTCCTGAAGCTAGTCCCATAACATGTTGTTGCCCATCAGGGGTCAAGGTGCTGCACAGTGAATGATCTGACAGCATCCAGCAACTCATAGCCAGCTGCTTGCATCAGGGTTAGTCAACCAGAGCTGAACATGACCCTATTCCACCTCCAAGTGGCAGACATGGAAACAGGCAGCACTTGTGCACTCTGGCTAAGAGAATATGAATCACAGTGTACAGGCAAACCCAATAAAGCCATCTGAAACCGGATGTGTCGGACTCAAGGTGCAGATATAGAAGGATCAAAGGTGGATAACAGCTCCTACACCAGAGGTACTATCATTCTAAAGAAAAGAAGACATCTACACCCCATGCCAGAAGAAATGTCATCTCAAAAAGTGGCATACTGGATGAAGTTATCTCATCTTTGTGTGCTTTGACGGTGGTGGTTTCTGTAGTAAATAGTTTTGCATTATGAGGTTACTAGCCCCATTCATAACCTGCCTTAGCCATCTTTAACAACAGCTTGGAAGATGCAGTCAGTCCTATTATTTGCTCATTAGTATCCGCACAGGTGAAAGTGTTGAAAGCCTAACATAATTAGGCCTTCAATTTCATGAAGTGCACTCACCTAAAGCAGAGGCAGTTTAAAAAAAGACAGTGTCAAAGGGGATGGTGTGTTGTAGAAATAATTATACTTGGTGACCAGCTTCATGAAGCCGAATAACTCAACACTAAACTACATGCTCAATCAACTATCAATCGCCTTCAGTTCACTGTTGTGCATAGGTCCTCAACCAAGAACCTCCATGTATGTCTGTCTCTCGACCTCTTCGCATATGAGAACAAAACAACAGCAATGAAACAGAACAACAGTAAGTTGTGCTTGAGAACAATACCATCAAACTTACTCGTCTTGCCTGAGGCCGTTCATCAGCTCTGGTGGGATTTCTTTCCCCTCTGCTATTAACCTTGCCCGTTCTTCTCTCAGACGCGCTCTGTTTGCTCGCTCTGAAAGGCAAATGGGAGAAAATGTCATAGATCACCAGATAATGTATCTGCATGGATAGACCAAATCATTGTCGATGTGCATTTAATCAAATGGGTAAAATGTCCATCATCAACATGTGATGTGCCTATTAGTTAGATCAGTGGTTTCTAAACTGTGTGCCGCAGCTGGTTTACAGGGGTGCCGCGAAACATACCAATATTTCCATCAACTGTTAACCTTTTCCATTCTAGCGGTATGCGATAACGACAATTTGACTCCGTTCCACTGGTGTTGCACACCACCAGCTCTAGGGTCATCGCTTTATCGTATTTAAACTACCGGGTTAATGTCACAGAAACGACTGAACATACAGCTCTTTAGATTGTAGATAGTTCCAACTTCCGCCATGTACTGTGTTAGACGAAAACAATGGCAATTTTTTCATTTGTTTTAGATTTTAGAAAGGATTTCTTCTGTTTTTCGCTTGGATTTGAAGATTCACCCATTATTAAGAATGGGGGAGTTACGTTTCTGTAAACAGATTTTTTCTGAGGTAGATCTACTTAATTTGTTTATGTAGATACAATTATTACATTTAGACAAAGTGACAGGCATAGCCATTACGGTAAACAACGATAACAATAGTAGTATTAGTACGTTTTTATGCAAATGAATTTGTTTTTAATTTTCTAACCTGTGTGAGTCTATATGCTTGTGCTATTTTTCACCACTATCGCTTTCATCTTCTTGTATCTCAAAAACGAATACACACACAACATCAACAATAGCCCCAGCAAGTTCTTGATTAATATATGTCTCTAGACCCACACACACAAATAAATAATTTTTTTTTAAATTAGAGGTTTTCAAAATAAACAACCACGTCATGGCATAACGTACTGAAAAATTATGCAGGTACAGGAAATATATGTAATTTTGTAATCTGGAAAGCACAAGGTTAAGTAGGTTTATTTTCTGACGTGGGGGTGTGCAGTGCGGCCGTAGAAGATATTCAGGTACACTAAGGGTGCCACGGACCGAAAGTTTGGGAACTACTGGGATTAGATCAAATTTCTCAAAAAGTGTTTTACAGACCTCTATCACTCCTGAAGTCTCTAGATATCCTGAGAAGATCTATAAGAACCCAGATAGGGTATCTAGGAATCCTGAAGTTCCTAGGGTCCAGATAAGGTCTCTATGGATCTCAGCTAGGGATGTTCTTTCTAAATTGCCTACAAAGGTCTAAAGGTCTCATGAGAAGGTGTATAGTTCTTCTGAGAAGGTCTTGAGTGCTACTGAGTAGGTCTCTAAAGGTTCCATGATTTCAGGACACAAAATGGATCTTTAGCAAAACTCCATGTGGGGATTGTGATGATCAAGCAGTGTGCACATCCACAATATGGCGTACAACATAGCTGCCCCACTGTCGACTTGCACCGTGGATGAACAACAAGGTGGTATTTGTTTTTTGTGGTCAGAGGGTGTGACACCTTCTGAAATCTACAGAAGAATAAAAGTTCTTCTTCGTACGCAGTCAGACAGTAACCATTATTTTTTTGAAAAAAGCGGCGGTCATCCTGAGGCTGTCGACACTGCCATAGAGCTTGTCTTGCAGTTCCACTGGTGATGGCCACATCTGCTCTCTCTGATCCTCGTATGTCGGGCAGTTCTGCAGCAGATGTTCAGCGGTCATTTTACCGGTACCGCACGGGCATTCGTTGGTACCACCTATCTTTAATTTGTTGAATAGGTGGTACCTCAGTCTATTGTGGCCAGTGCGAAGTCTGAAGACAACGACCTGCTCTCTTCTGTTCAACTGGTAATAGGCATCGTTTTTGGTGTAACCAGTATGTTCGGTTTCCCATTTGGTCATGTATCTGGCTTTGATAAGCCGTTTTAACTCTTCGTACGTCATACTAGTATCTGTTTGTGGTAGTCTTGCACCTTCTTTTGCCAGTCTATCTGCCTCCTCGTTGCCTTGTATGTTGCAGTGTGATGGGACCCACTGTACCACTACCCTTTTTGGTGCGGACTGCTGGCACAGTTTGCAGAGTGCTGCTCTTAAGTCATTAAGCTCAGTGTTTTTCTGGCTTTTTAGCGCTGTGACTACGGCGAGAGCATCTGTAAGCAGGACTATATGGCTTTCATTTTCTTTGTGTGTCACCTTTTCTTCCACTGCCGCCCTCAGTGCCTCTGCCTCCGCTCTGAAATTGCTTGTGTACTTACTTACCAGTAGCGAATGACAGTGTCATTTTTCTGCCATTTGGTAGGTTCAGGAATGCTCCTGCCCCTCCATTCTGTGTAGTGTTTGTTACAGAACCGTCGGTGTATGCATGGGTCCAGTGCATGCTTGGGTAGTTTTTCGATATAAATCTTAGGGTAGTATCTTTCCTTTCTTTTTCAGTCTGGCAGTTTTTGTTTCCAATACCTGGTATATTTTCTGCCACCTCTGGAAATATATCCTGCCTCCAGGTAGGTTTTCGTACAGTAGTGATGGGTTTTGGTGTTGTTAGTGCGTTTATGGGATCTTCGTGCATCTTTGCTTTGGCTATTTCTAGAAAGTTTCTCCGCTTTAGTTTCCCATTTCCCAAATTGTTTAGTCTCTGGTGCATTGGATGGTCAGTCAGTCTTCTGAGTTTTTCTGACTGCAGCTGGGCTCTGCAGTCTCTTCTATCGGTCATGGATTGCAGTTTTGTAATCAATTGGCGTTGACTTCATGCCACCTGTTATAACTCTCATGGCTTGGTTTTGGAGTTTGCTAACTTTATCGAAGTTCGCCTTTGCTGCTGTTGTCCATGCCGCAATGCCATACTCGAGAACTGGTCTCACTCTTCCAGTGTACAGTTTCTTTAGTATGTCTTCGTCTGCTCCCCAGCTTGTGCCAGCAAGTTTCCTCATGATTGCCATTCTTTCTCTGGCTCTTATTCGGTTTCTCTCGATCTGACTTTTCCATGTCATGCGCCGATCAAATGTGACTCCCAGATAGTTTGGGTTGTCGTTTGGCTGCAGGAATTTGCCATTTAAACTTAATTTGGTATTTTGGGGTTTGACGGAAAGCGAGAATATTGTGCATGTGGTTTTCTCCTTGTTTATTTTGACCAGCCATGAGTTCGCCCACTCTTCCAGCGATGTTAGGGCCTGCTGCATCCGATTTCTTGCTATGGTGAGATTCTTTTCAGAGGTCCACATAGCCAGATCGTCTGCAAACATTGAGCTATGGACTCTTCTTGGTATATTCTCTGTAATGTCGTTTATATACACCAGGAAGAGTGTGGGTGACAGTACTCCCCCTTGGGGTACTCCCTACTCGAGTGTCACCTTTTTGCTCATCTGCCCTTGTACTTGGACTCTGGCCGTTCTGTTTTTGAGGTAGTGGTTGATCCACTTGTACATTTTCCCACAAACATCACTTCTTCTTAGCTTGACTCTAAGTCCATCTTTCCAGACTTTGTCAAATGCCTTTTCCAGGTCCACCCACACCGCTACTGTGTGTTTCTGTGCCTGGTAGGCATCTTCTATTTCCTGGGCTATGAGGATGACCTGGTCTTCAGTGGATCTGTGCTGTCTAAAGCCGGCTTGCTGTGGAATTAGTATTCGTTTTTCTTCCAGATGCCACATCAGTCTGGTGTTTATCATACGTTCCATCAGCTTGTCGACACAGCTCAGTAGGCTGATAGGCCTGTATCCATTTGGATCTGTTTTGTCCTTTCCTGTTTTTGGTACTGGTACAAGTACTGCGTCTTTCCATGCCTGGGGTACAATTCCCCTTTTCCAGCTTTGGTTCAGGACCGATAGCAGTTTCCTCTTCGCTGTTTGGCCCAGCCCCATCAGCATTTCGTTTGTTATCCCGTCTTTTCCTGGAGATTTCCTTTTCTTTAAAGTTCTCATGGCCTCTTCCATTTCCCTCATTGTTAATTTGGCCATCATATGCTCTTCAGGTGCCGTATTGATGTTGTCGTGCCCCTTTTGCTCTTCACTAATGTCTGTATGCCTATCTGCAGGGACCTCGATGTGGTTTGCTCTGGCATAGTGATCGACAAAAGCGTTTGCGGCTTTCTTACCAGTGAGCAAGTTTTCGCCCTGCTTGATGGTAATTTGTTTGTTTGACAGGGTTTCGTCGTTCATGGCTCTGACTAGCTTCCATAGCTTGTTCCCTTCTTTGTCCAGGTTGAGGCTTTCCGTTTTGTTTTTCCAGCTCTCCCTTGCTGTTTGGTTAAGAGTGTATTTGTACTTCGCCATGGCGACTTTGAGGGCGATGTTTGCCTCCATAGATTGTTCTCGCTCTGCCATGTTCCTAGCATTTGTTACTGCATCTTCCGCTTTCTGCAACTCATCATTTTAATAGGGCTTATAGTTTTTTTTCCTAGCTCCTCTTGGGATGGTTTCAGTGGCGGCTTGCATTATTGCCTTGCTTAGGCTTTCCACCATGGGCTTCATTTTGTTGTTTCGTGTGTTGATGGTTTCACACAGCCCATCTGTCAGGATTGCAAATCTGTTCCAGTCGGCTCGTTTGTAATTCCAACGTGGGAGCGGTTTTGTTTCCTGTGGGCCTACTTTCATATCAATGTCTAGCCTGATCGGCCTGTGGTCGCTACCTGGAATAAAAGTACAATATGCAGACAGTTGTTTGAGTCAGTGGAGAATGTATGAATGAGTAGAAAGATTTCAAAACAGATACCAATATATCATTTATGAACCGCGGAGTGGGAGATCAGCAAGCGTGGCAACTGACACAATGAAACAGCAGATCGACCAGCTAGTCCATGGCAACAGCTGAGTCACTATCAATAAAATAGTCATAGATTTCAACATAAGTCACTACACGTCGCACAAAATTGTCTTATAGGAAAGTGTGTAGCAGATGGGTCACAAGGCAGCTGACAGTGAGGTAATGGAGGAGGTGTAAAATTGATTAAAGATCACACTAAAAGACATTTTTCTAGAGGGCATCCACAAGCTAGTGGACACGTGAACAAAGTGTGTTGCAAAGCATGGGGACTATGTCGAAAAATAAGATTCTCATAATTTCTGGTTCACTCTTGCAGAAATGTTATTAATAAAATTGCTGTTACTTAAAAACTGTCCCTCGTATTATTTAAAAATGTAGAGAGATCAATGTCGATTTACACACCTGCATCATGGACTATACCAAGGCTTTTGACTGTATGTTATACTAACAACTTTGAAAGATCATGACCGATATGGAATTTGCAGTGAACCTGATTCGAATGATTGAATTATTGTGCAGGGGACAACAAGCAATGGCCAGAATAGTGGGGGAGACGTCGGACTGGTACAAGGTGCACGAGGACGCATACTCTCTCCTTATTTGTTCAATATCTATGCAGAAAACATGAGAAATGTCAGGAATGGAAGAGTATGAAAAGTTTGACCCGTCCACAATCAGCGGGAATGAAATACCAGAACTAAGATATGCAGATGATATCATTGTCCTCTCGCAGAGCGCTGTGGGGCTAGAACAGATGATCCTGTCAGTCAAACGATACAGCAAGGAACAAAACCTATTCATAAACACAGGCAAGACTAAGATAATGAACAATGACAATCTGAAACCATACCTAAGGTTATCCAAAAGAAGCTAATAGTTCAGACCATCCCAAATATCTCAGCTTGGCTATAAAAAACTACGGAGACTGCCAAATAGAAATAAGGAGAAGAATTGTCATCGCACTACAGAGGTTAACTTTTACTGAACCATTGTTGAAAACATTCGCCTGGGGCATTGTCTCGGTATACTCACTGGTGACAATTTTTAAACAATTTGTTCTTGTTTCCCATATATTTGGAATGTTATTTCATTATTGACTGTGATGAACTTAAGTTGTAGCAACAGATTTTTCTGAAGTAGATCTGTTCAGTTTGTTTATGTAGATGTAATAAATATGTGAAAAATGCACCAAAAAAACATTGAATGGTCCTAAGGCTCTCAGCGGAGGCCCAAAGTGCGCTCATAGAGTGGAGAGCAGCCGGATCACGACTGTTGATGGCTACATTTCGAACAAAGAAAAAGAAGGTTAAACTAAATATAATTCAGGGATGTATCCCAACAAATAAAAAGAAAGAAACAGTTAAAGAGGTCTTCTACAGCAGATTACAGCAACTGGTGGAGGAGACAGGGAGGAGTGACATTACCATACTAATGGGAGACTTCAACGCAAAAATAGGACATGCCAACGTGGGATATGAGGAGATCATGGGGAGGGAGGGACTAGGAGTCTTAAACGAAAACGGAGAGCGGTTCGCAGATTTTTGTGCAAAAAACAAACTGGTCATAGGAGGAAGTTTGTTTGCACACAGAACCCTTCATAAGGCAACATGGGTATCCCCAGACCAGAAAACGAAGAATCAGCCTTACCACATCTTCGTAAACTCAAAATTTAGACGATCATTATTAGATGTCAAGGTCTACAGGGGGGCAGATGTGTCCTTAGACAACTTTTTAGTGATTGCGAAGGTACAGCTGAAGTTAAGGATAAACAGAACGATGCAAGTCAGCAGGCCAAAGTACTGCGCACAATACCTAAAAAAAGATAAGAAAAACGAGTTCCGTATAACACTCCGGAATAAATATCAAGCACTGGAGCAGCTAGATCAAGGGGCCATCATTGAGGATAAATGGGAACAAGTACAAAATACATGGAAATCTGCATGCAAAGAAGTGACAGGAATGAAGAAACAGCAGCATAAAGAATGGATAACAGCAGAAACAATCACTAAGATCGAGACGAGGCGAAATAAGAAAATGGCCATACTAAATGGTAAAACGAGAGCCACAAAAAGCACAGTACAGAAATAGTATGTAGAGAGCAACAAGGGGGTTCAAGATAGCTTCAAGGCGGACAAAAGACATTACATTGATGGTCTGGGTGAGGAAGCTGAAGAGGATGCAGGAAAGAGAAATCAGAAAGAACTATATGAGGCTAAGAAAGAAACTATTGGAAAAGTATCAATAACAAGGAAGACCAATCAAAAACAAACTTGGGGAAAAAATAACTAACCTTGAAGAACAAAAGAAAAGATGGGTAGAATACTTTGAAGAGCTTTTGAACAGACCAGCACCAGACAACCTACCAGCAGAGGAGGACCTACCGATCCACTGTGATAATCCAAGTAAAGAAGCGACTAGAAGGGCAATAGAGTTTCTAAGGAACGGAAAAGCAGGACCTGATGGGATACCACCGGAAGCCATAAAAGCAGATGCTGAAACATCTACGAACAAGCTCCACAACTTGATAAGCGCCATCTGGGAGCAAGAAAGCTTACCAAAAGATTGGAGAGAGGGCTCCCTGGTGAAATTGCCTAAGAAGGGAAATTTACAGGAATGCAAAAATCATAGAGGAATAATGTTATTATCAGTGCCGGGAAAGGTGTTAAATAGAGTAATACTAGAAAGGTTGAAAAAGGCAGTGGATAACAAGATAAGAGATGAGCAGGCGGGCTTCAGACAGAATAGATCATGTATTGACCAGATAACAAGATAAGAGATGAGCAGGTGGGCTTCAGACAGAATAGATCATGTATTGACCAGATAACAAGATAAGAGATGAGCAGGCAGGGTTCAGACAGAATAGATCATGTATTGACCAGATAACAAGATAAGAGATGAGCAGGCGGGCTTCAGACAGAATAGATCATGTATTGACCAGATAACAAGATAAGAGATGAGCAGGCGGGCTTCAGACAGAATAGATCATGTATTGAACAGATAACAAGATAGAGATGAGCAGGCGGGCTTCAGACAGAATAGATCATGCATTGACCAGATAGCCCCATTGCGGATAATTGTGTGAGTAACCATTGGAATGGAATTCGAGTTTGTACATCAATTTTGTTGAGTATGAAAATACTTTCGACAGTTTGGACAGAGATATACTCTGGAAACTACTCAGGCACTATGGAATTCCTCAAAAGCTCACAAACATAATTAGACAGATGTATGAAAGTATGCAATGTAGAGTTACACACGAAGGACAACTCACAGAGCCATTCAACAGACTGTGGGAGAGAGCAGGACAAGGTAAATTGGAACAGGAAATCTTAGGAAGAATGTGGAGATGGATTGGTCATACATTTAAGAAAGCCACAGACCAGTATCACCAGGCAATACCTGTCATGGAACTTTCAGGGAAGGAGAGGCATAGGCAGACCAAGGAATACATTGAGACGAGATCTGGAAGTGGAAGTAAAGAAAACAGGCAAAAGCTGGAAGGAAGTGAAAAGGATTGCACAGGACAGAGCTGCTTGGCGAGTGTTGGTTGATGGCCTATACATCCCTGGGTGATAGCAGGCGAAAGAGAATAAATATGTTTGTAGTGGAAAATAACAGATATGCCGATCTGGTTTAGAGCACTATCAGAAACTGTGTGCAATTTCATGAATTTACAAGTCAGCTGGTGTACCCAAGAATGGGTAAGTCTAAATGTTTGTGGCTTAATAATGTGGAAATTAGGAGGTTAACTAAAATTAAAAACATATGGCAGAACACTAACAAAATGACAAAAATAGAGATCCTGAAGACTTGCATCTTTCCCATGGCAACATACAGATGTGAGACATGGTCAACGACACAAGCCCTACGGACGAAAATTGAATCCTTCAAGCTATTACAGTTGGTAGCTCAAAATACCATGGAGAGCAAAAAGAAAAATGCAGAAATCCTACAGGAGCTCAATCTCCAAAAAGGAACAAAACTGGCTAGTAAACAACATTACTTAATTTAACTTCATTAAACTGATTTAGAAGGCTCTACAAAGTCTGTAAACAATCTTTGTATTCCTCTTTAAAAATGACTGTGATCATCCAATCTATTGTTGAATGCATTAACTGATCCTGCCTCCACCATTCTCTGACTGAAAAAAAATGCTTCCTAATATCTAATCTGGACCAGCCTTTAAATAATTTGAAGCTATGCCCTCTAGTTCTTGTAGTCTGTTAAACTTTGAAAAACTTGTTATAATCTAATTTATCCTTTCCACTGATTAACACATTCAATCCCAGCTGGTCAGAAAACCTCACAACTGAATTCCCAGGGCAAGGGGAATAACTCCACAAAAATTAGATGTGCTTACGCAATAAAATTAATTACAAATACAATTTTAAATTTATTTGTGTGATTCAAACTCCAGTTTACAGATAAATGGAAGAGGTACTATTCTGTGCACATGTTTTTTGTGAGTGTCATGTATGTTGGATGCAAAAAATTAAGTAAGTGAAGAAGAAGAAAAAAGTGTCAATATAAAATGTCTGTTTCACTCTTGTCAATTTTGCTAATAAATGTTCAAGCGATAAGCAATCTCCCTTGGTTCATTGCAACTAGTTCATCTTTCCTCTTCTTGTCCAGTGTTTGACTTTCCAGTATACACCTCAAAGTTATAGAGGTATCTAGTATGAAGATCTGCGGCAGACCAAATTTTAATTCCTCAAGGATCTTTTCCCCCTAAAATTCTGATGCAGGCATATGCATTGGTTTGCTCCGCCAAGTACTCAAAAAAGGTCTGAAGTAGAAATGATGAAAGTGAAAGGTAATCAAAAGCAGAGTAATCTGGATCTATGTCATCTGCAGGACCTGTTCCCTCACTAAATACTTCAATAATGATACTACTCCGTTGCTTTGACCATTTTCTATCACCACTAGGGCCTGCCTGTGGGACGGGTCACGTTGTCACCGGCTTCTACCGATAATTCGTCATCACTACCGAGGCCAGTGTCGCTACATTCATCTTCTAAGTCCTGAACTTATTCCTCATCAACGCCCGATTCGTTCTCATTCTCTTCAACCCTATCAACAAATTCGCAACCACTATAGGCTGAATCATAAGTATCTTCAGTCCGCACCAAGTTTTGAAGAAAATTGAAGGTCATTTTTTTTAAATCACGGCTCGAACATCATACATGATAGAAACGATCTGTAAACTGCAATGGGAGCCGCCATTACCGGTAGTCACGTGAAGGCTAAATTTAGGGTGTCTATTCGCAGGCAAAACGTAAGAACAAGTATTTAAATCAGTATATCCACGGCGGCCATCGCCGGCCGTTCTGGGAGCGAGTCGATAGCGGCCGTCGCCGGCCGTTCTGGGATTGAATGGGTTAATGGAATTAAACCTGTATTTAGTCACCTCAAATTCTTCTCTTTTCTAGACACTGCAGACCAGTGCTAGATGATACAATGATAATAATATGATAATACATGCTACATGATAATAACCAAAAGATAGGACCGATTCTAGAATTCTGAAGGACGGTGTCTCACAGCACAATTCTATCGCTGTTCTATTTATTTTCAAAACCTGTGTTTTGTCTCTGAGTATGTTCAGAATAAATCTTATTTTGCATTTAGTTGTGAGTACAGAACAGAAGAGCCAAATCATCATATTGTCAAGTTGTTTCGTCAAAAGACTTTCTGAACTCTTTGAAATAAGAACGGCATTGACAGTGCTGTTTATTATCACCATTACTCTTCGTGCTGGTAATTGACTGGATTATGGCTTGGCTTGGCTTTGTTCGTTCTCAATCTCCCGCTACCAAACCCTAATAGGGCTTAAGTAGTAGAATGTAGTCCAGAGAACGGAATGCATTGTGTTATAGTTTACAGCTTGACTGTGATATTTGCACCTTTCGGTCCAACACATCCGACTTCAGTAAACTGGATTATGAAGACAACAACATCGTTCAGCGATCATAGCTTTAAATGGACATTGGCGGAATGAGAAGCATAAAGGAAATTTTATATATAAATATGTAATGGGTACCTTCTCTTGCTCTTTCCCTTTCCTCCTTCTGACGTTTTTCATCCTCTATCTTCATCTGTTGCCGCCTCTCCTCTTCAATGGTTGCCCTCTGACGCTCCTCTTCCTCTTCGACCTCTCTATTTAACCGCTCCTGAAATGTGGTAAACATAATCTTAGACAGGTTTTTTCCAACGTGTTTTAGAACAGACCCATAATAATAATCCATTGCAGTCTCCATATTATTCCCTTGTGACATTTATAGTGAAGTTAGGAATGTGTGGTCACAATTGCTGTCCAAAAAAACGTATCTAGTCCTGCAGCGGATTCCGCTCGGCTGTGGGATCCTTGGAAACGATTAAGGAGATGAGCTCGCAAAAGTGGCAACACGTACACTACCCATCCACAGGGCTGTAAAGAAGCAAAGACACTCATCAAACAACCAAAGAAGACAGAATAGAGAGACCAGCATAAAGACAACAAACTAGAAAATGACAGCTTTGACAAACTTGCTAGAGATGGTCAGACAAAGATTTTCAGATGTAAAATGGGACATTGCAGACCCAAGGCCCACCTCCTCAGAGGGAGGGGGGAAAGGGGGCAACAAAGACCTGAAACAGTCTCCTTCGTGAACCTCACCGGGCCAGAAACATAGCATCAATTGATTGAAGAAGAACAATCACAGGACAATCTTTGTGTTGCTGGTAGACAAACAATGAACAGTGGTAGATTCAATTAAGGAACGTGGTAAGGAAGGGAATATGTGGAGACTTTGAGGGAGTGAGTTGTTAACAAAGAATGTATGTTAGCAGCAACGATTACAAGACAATTATTTATCTGACACCTTTTATTGGGTGTCTTACTGGTCTAGCACATTAACTCATCTCTCTCTTTTGTCGCACGGTGCTTCCGTCATCTGGGAGTCCGGTGTTTGCGCTCAGGGCTGCCGATTACCTCACTTTCTGTTCTTCAATGTGCTACCCTAGTGCAGATAAATACTTGTCTTGTGATTGCAATTGTGAACAAACATTCTTTGTTTACAACTTGCTTGTTTACAACTTGTTGTCTTGAGGTTTCCTTATATTCTCTATCAATCTATATCTAATTTCCAGAATAAAAGTTATTTTGAAACCAAGATATCAGTTCATTCATTGCTGTGACTAGAAAAGTAGGTCCACAGCAAACTTTTCATCTGAAACTATTTATTCACAATGTATGAAATTCCTTTTTCTTCTGCGTTCATTCTCAATTTCCCGCTACCAAACCCTGAGCAGGGATTTGCAAGTAGCAGGATGTAGTCCGGAGAACGGATTTGCGTTTTGTTGCTAGTTTACAGTTTGACTGCGATATTTGCACCTTTCGGTCCGACACATTCGTCTTCGGCAGAATGAAATTCCTTAAACTCCATTAAGCCAATACTCCAAGAGATGAAAGACGCCACAACAAGAGCATACACTTTAAATTCCATGGTCATTGTGGAAAATAGATGCAGAGAGCAATGGAACGGCACGCACTAAAAATTTTGATATGTGATAAGATACGAAACGGAGAAATTAGACATCAAAACTTTGTTTAGAGGCACCGTGGAAAAAGCGAAATTACACAAACATGATGCCTGACATCAGATGCACATGTAGAACAATGTTTTGGTGACCAAATGCATGTAGACATCCAAGGGGTCGGCCACCTATGCGATGGCGAGATGGACTGACCAAAGAGCTAGGCCCGCATTGGTACAGCACTGCAAAAGATCGGGACGCTTACAGAATATTGTTGGCTTCCTGGCATATGGCATATCTGTCGGACGGTGAGGAAAATGTAATAATATAATGTGTGAAATTCACAGACAGTATAACTGAATGTTTAATTTACACATGCTATTTTTTCACATAAGCTCTGTCAGTTCTATAACCTTACACCAGTCTGAAATAATGGCATGCATGACTTTCCTGTACCAGTTGGTTTTCTATTCGCATAGCCATGTTCCTTTGACGTCTGTGGTTGGTTGTGAGACTTCAAGGAGCCCATCTTGAGCAAACCATAGAATATCCAAGATCTTTAAAAAATTGCCATCACACTTTCCCTGCTGACTGAAAACCATAATTGACAACTTGTGATGTGATGATCATCAGGAATAATCGCATCGGCGAGCTACATGTTCTGGGCTGGTGACTGTGAAAGGGCACCCAGACCACAGCTGGTTATGCAGTATTGTCTCTCTACTTCCTCTTCTTTCTTATCTTTGCTTTCAGGATCTTTGGTCATGCTAAATCTGCAGGCAAGTCGCCATGAAGAAGTCTGTAGTCTTCACCAGGTCGGAGCGGCTGCTCAATAGCTCTTGTCTCAGCTCCACACCCTCTGGCCAGGTCTGGTATTGCATTTCCATGTAGAGTGGGTATTCCTTAACTTAACGTCTTTATACTGGTTAAGAAGACTCTGCAGAGTCTGTATACAACCAGTTACATTTACATCACCTTGCTCTAAAAGCTATGGGCATCCAGTTTATTCTTAAATGCATTAACTGTCCCTGCCTCCACTAACTTCCCTGGCAATGCATTCCAAGCAGACACCACTCTCTGACTAAACAAATATTTCCTAATATCTAATCTGGACCTCTCTTTAGTCAGCTTGTTGCTATGCCCTCTTGTTATTGTGGGTGGCTGTATTTAAAAAAAACTTGTTATAGTCTAATTTATCCATTCCTCTGATCATCTTATAAACCTGTATTAAGTCACCACGAATTCTTCTCTCTTCTAGATATTGCAGGCCGGTTTTTCTGAGTCTTTCCTCATAACTGTAATTCTGGAATCCCACTATCATCTTTGTTGCTCTTTTTTGTATTCTTTCCAGCATATTTATATCCCCTCTATGATAAGGACTCCACACCTGTACACAGTACTCCAATCTAGGTCTAACTAAAGCTTTATACAGTTTGACTATCACTTCCTTGCCCTATGTTTAATATTTCTTTTTATCATACCTAACATTGCATTTGCCTTTTTCACTGCTACCTTAATTACTGTATGATCTATTATAACCCCTAAGTCTCTTTCCTTATCTATCTTTCTAATATTGTTCTCTCCCATTCTGCAATTATATTCCATATTGAATCTACCCATGTGGATGACTGTACATTTAACTACATTAAACTCCATTTGCCAGCTTACAGACCATACTAGAATTTTATCTAAATCCGACCTCAATATATCCACTTCCGCTTTAGATGTGACACTACTGCATAGTTTTGTGTCATCAACAAATTTTGCAATCATGGATTCCATATCAATGTCCAAATTATTTATATATAACAAGAACAAAATTGGTCCCTAAACCGAGCCCTGTGGCACACCACTTTTCACTTCACACCACTCAGAGTACTCCTTATTTATGTCCACCCTCTGCCTTCTTCCCGTTAACCAATTTTCAATCCATTTGGCAACTTCCCCACCTATTCCATGTGATTTTAACTTTCGAAATAATCTTTGATGAGGTACTCTATCAAAGGCCTTTGCAAAATCTAGATAAATAACGTCCACTGGCTCCCCTGTATCTATCATTTTAGTAACCTCCTCCATGAATTCTAATAGATTTGTTAAGCATGATTTCCCTCTAGTAAACCCATGCTGACTATTTCTAATTAGTCTAAATGCATTACAATGTTTTCTTTGATTATTGAGTCTAACAATTTACAGACTATGCTTGTTAAACTCATCGGTCTATAATTCGCTGGATCTAATTTTTTGCCTTTTTTTAATAAGGGAATCACTCCTGCATCTTTCCAATCCCGTGGAACAATCCCTTTTGTAAGTGATTGAGAACATAATATAGCCAATGGTTTTGCTAGTTGGTCTCTAATTTCATACAGCAATTTTGGATGAATACCATCTTGACCTGGACATTTATCCACTTTCAACCCCTCCAATTTTTAAAAAACCATTTCCTCTGTAATACAGATTGATCTTAATCCCACTGTACACATGTCTCTTTGAAAAATATCTATAGGCTCTGGGATCTTGGAGCAGTCCTCTTTTGTGTAGACTGTGCCAAAGTACTGATTGAGTAGATTAGCTGCCTCCCTATTCTTACTTATTATTTTCCCTGTACTGTCTATGAGAGGGCCTACTTTGTCTTTCGTTCTTTGTTTATTTCTAACATAAGAGAAGAAGCTTTTACTGTCAGTCTTGATCCTCTGAGCAAGTTTTTTTTCGAAGTCTATTTTTGCTGTTTTATTCGCTTTCTGAGATATGTTCTGCTTGTCCAAATATTTTAAATATGTTTCTTTTGATTTACCTGCCTCTATATATTTTTTTCATGCTTTATTTTTCACTCTTCTACATTTCACTACAAATCTAGTTATCCACTTTTAACGCTTGGGGTTTACCTCCCTACATGGAACACATTCCTCTTTTAGCGTTTCTAGAACTGTTTTAAAACTATCCCACTCCAGTTCAATATCTGTTCCTACGACAATATCTTTCCAGATTATGTGGTTCGCTGCCTCTTTCATCCTCTTAACATCTGCCTTTGAGTAGTCGTATGTTCACGTGTTTATGTTTACTTCTTTCCCTGCAATAAGATCCCAACGGATGATTTGATGGTCACTTGAGCCAAACAGTCCCCCAACGGTAACGTTTTCAATCATATTTTCCTCTGTAGTAAAAACTAGGTCGAGTGTGTTTTTGCCTCTGGTGGCTGCTTATACATGTTGAATTAAAAAGTTGTCAGGTATGCACTTAACAAAAGGTTTTGACTCTACAAGTGCTTCTGCCATATTCCATTTTATTTCTGGAAAGTTGAAATCCCCCATTAATAATAATTTCCCTTCACTTGCCTTTGCTATGCTACTAATCAGCTCCTCGTCTTCCTCTTTTTGACTTGATGGACATCTATAGCACACTCCAAAAAATCACTGTTTTTTCACCCCCACTTTCTATTTCTCCCCATACACTTTCATTTTTGTTACCACATGATAAATCATCTTAGATCGTTATATTAACAGAATTTATACAGTATAATAAAACGCCTCCTCCCTTGGTCTTGTCTCCAACTATCCTATCTTTTCTTAACATTGTATATCCCTCTATTTCAAGTTCACTATCTGCAATGTCCTCATATGTCCATGATTCTGTTAATCCTATTATATTTGGTTTTTCTTCTTCTACATACAGTTCCAATTCTTCTCTTTCATTTACTATGTTTCTCTTACTTACTTACTTAGTCGCTCCTCTTCTACCATGAGGTGTAGAGGTTTGCCAAAGAGAACGCCACACTGCTCTATCCGGCGTCTTTTTCCTGGCCTCTTTCCAATCCAGCCCTCTATCACTTAGGAACTGTCGTATGTTGTCTTCCCAACGTACTTTGGGACGTCCTCGGGGTCTGCGTCCTTGACTTTTGATCTCCCATGACCGCTTTGGTATCCGATCTTCTTCCATTCTACAGACATGGCCAAACCACTGTAGTTGGGACTGCTCCACTTGTGTCTGCAGGGGTTGGACTTCAAGATTGCTACGTATTGTCTGGTTACGGATCCTGTCCCTTTTCGTCACCTGAACCGCCTTTCTTAGGTACCTCATTTCTGAAGTTTATAATTGCCTTTCTTGGGCTGTAGTCATTGCCCATGACTCACATCCATATGCCAGGACAGGCACATAGGTCGAGCGGTATACATCCATCTTTGTTTTCCTGCTTATTTCTCTTCTACTGAGGAAACCTCTGTTTATTGCATGGAACAGTCTACCTGCTGCTGCCCTCGTGCAGTTAACTCCTCTTTGATTCCTTCCCTGCTGTCTATTACCACTCCTAGATATTTAAAGTTGCTGACCTGCTCTAGTGCTCGTGTTCCCAGGGTTATCTGATGTCTCTTTTCATCTCTGGCGATCACCATGGTTTTTGTTTTGGAGTTGCTGATGTGCATTCCTCTATTCTTCAACTCTTCTTCCCAGACCTGCAAGTTGATCTGGAGATGTGCTTCGGTTTTCGTGATCAGGGCCACATCGTCTGCAAATGCTAGTTCCGATATGTAACTTGGTCTCATCTTCCAGTACCCTACTTCATACTTTTTTGTCCGTTCCTTGCAGGCTTTGATGACTTCATCCATGAGGAGTATGGAAAGGTACGGTGATAGAATGTCCCCCTGTCTTACTCCGCTAGTGGTCTTGAACTCTGACTTTTGATTTGATGTCCGCACATAATTTCTGCATGTTTTATAGAAACTCTGTATGGCAGAGATCAGGGGTCCTGGGATGTTCTTCCTTGTCAGGCACTCCCAGAGTTTGTCCCAAGGAACTTTATCAAATGCTTTCTCCAAATCCAAAAAGCAGAGATGCATCTCTTTATCATATTCAAGAGCCTTTTCACTTAGCTGTCTAAGTGTAAAGATAAGGTCTTGAGTACTTCTGTTTGCCCTAAACCCACATTGAGTTTCATCCATATTTGGCTCTGCTAGACCTCTTAATCGCCGTTCAAGAATCCTAGAGTAGACTTTCCCGGGGACACTAAGAAGGGAAATACATCTGTGATTTTCACATTGTCGATTGTCGTCTTTTTAAATATTGGTATTATTATTGCAACCTCCCAGTCTCTTGGTATTTTCTTGTGGCGCCAAGCTGCCTTGAGAATCTTTATGAATAGCATCTCTCCTGCCGCTCCCATGTATTTAACCATTTCTGGTGTTATACCATCATGTCCTGCTGCTTTACCAATCTTAATTTTCTCCAATGCTGCCTTTAGTTCTTTCATTGTGATATTATTGTTTCCCTCCATGGCTCCCTCTTCTTGAATTGGGACTGTTACTTCCAGAGCTTGGTTTTCCTCCACTCCAAGGAGATCTGAGAAATATTCTTTCCATCTGTTCATTACCTCTTCTGGGGCAGTCAACAGAGCACCTTGTTTATCTTTAACAAATTTCAGGGGGCATTCCTTTTCCTTCCTTATGTTCTTTAAGGTCCTATAGAACAGTTTCTGGTTTTCTCCAGCATTATTTTCCAGTTTCTCTCCAAATTCTTCCCAGGATTTCTGTTTGGCCTTGAGCACAGTCTTCTTTGCTTCTGTTCTAAAATTTACATATTCTTTATATTTCTTTGTTTGTTCTTCTGTATTCCTAGCCCCTAGGTATTGCTTCCATGCCTTTTTCTTTTCTCGTATTATTGTTTTCACTTCTTCTGTCCACCATGGTGTACTTTTTCTCTTCCACCCTTCTTTGGTTTGACCGCATGCCTCTGCTGCAGCCTCTTTGAGGATGTCTTTGAATTTTACCCAAAGCATTTCCATATCTTCTTCAGATTCCTCTATCCTTTCTATTGCTGTTGTTATGAGCCCTTGGTATCTCCTCTTAACATCTGGTTCTCGTAGTTTGTAAGCCTTAATTTTATTTTCTCCTTGTGTATTGTTTCATGCTTGCTGATGGGTGTTGCCTAGCTGGATAGTGTTTTTCAATTTCTCTCTTTATTTTAACTTGGTAGTGGTCGCTTCCTATCTCTGGTCCTCTGAACACTCTAGCATCCTTTACATACTTGAAATCAGTTTTCCTCACTATTGCCTATGCTTCTCACATTTGAATAAAAATATTTTAGTTTGTAATGTTGTTGGTATTCCACTTTTTGCTTGTGCTTTATCATTTTAGTGTTTGCTTTTCCACTACTTATTTCACACTTCCCTGACCCCAACTCTCCCCTTTGACTACATCCTCTATAGCACCCTATTGTAGGCCTATCTTTAGTCTCATACTTCATAGGCCTTACTAGTTTAAATTTCTAACACAATGATTAAACATATACTTTGCTACAACATGCTGTCCTATCTCATTTAGATGTAAACCTCCCCTGTCTAACATTTTACTTTTGTCTACTTTCACATCAATAAATTCCATTCCCATGTCCACACACATCACCTGCAACCTAAGGTTGATACCTTTTATTTTGCTATCTAGATAGTCTAACCCATCTGCTCTATCTAAAATGCCCATCATTGTGACCTTTCTAAACTTTTTTTCTTTAAGTGTTCCCATAAGACTTTTATATTTATCCATAATTATTTCTGTACCATCTCTCTTTAGATTATTTGTTCCTACCATTACCACAACATGACTGTTTCCTTTGTCATCTATCCTCTTTATTCTCCCCTCTATGTCCTCTATTTTTGCTCCCCCAATATCCCTTCTTTCAAACATGTTGTGTTGTTTAGACAAATGTCTGCTAACCTCTCTCACCATTGAATCTCCTACTACCAATACTGACCCCTCATCTATATTTGCATACTTCTCTCCAAAGCTCTCTGCCCTGCGAACTGTTTCCTCGCTAAAATCTCCTTTACTTCCTTGACTACACCTTGACTGCAGCTTCTTTAAAATGACAGAGTTTAGGAAATAGAGCCGTCCACAAACCTCAGAGCAGAATCTCTTTTGCCATATCCTGTAGAATGTGTTCAGGATTCTGGTCCCCTGTTCCACATGGGCATTTATCGGTGTGTGAGATAAGTCGGTATAAATGTTCTAGTAGTCTGCAGGGACCATTTCTCAGTCAAAATAAGGTAGTTTGTTGGTTTCTTTTAAGTTGATGAATTGTTTCTGGTGTACTGTTTATGTTTCTGTCTTCTCTCCATTGATGTATATACAGGTTGTGAGCCGTGTCACTTAAACCACTAGCCCACGCCATCCCCGCTGATTTCTCATGATGTATTCGATGATTAAATTGTGCCTTTTTACTGTCATCTTTTGATATAGCGTCCACTCTCTCGTTTCCTTTGATTTCGCAGTGGGAGGGTAGCCAGTGGAGAGCTATTGTTGAGGATCTCTTGAGTTTTCATAGTTCTGCTCTGATTATTGTTGTTTTCTGTATTGTCTCCATTAGAAATCTGCAGTCTGTGAATACAACTATTTTTGTTGGTGGTTGCTTTTCTGCCTCAAGTATTCTCAGTGCTCGCAGGAGGGCCATAGATTCTGCTCTGAGGTTTGTGGACGGCTCTATTTCTTAAGCTCTGTCAGCTGTACAACATCTATTCCACACAGAGCAAACACATGTTTGTGAATGTTCCCCACACTCTCTTTCTCTGTCACCAATTACAGCTCGTTTTTTGTAACGCCTCATTGTTTGAAATGCGTGTCGGCACTGACTCTATTAATGGACTACTTAATAATAATAATAAAAATGAACTGATATGGTAGCAGTGTCTGTCGGATTACTGTGCAATTACGCACACGTACATTCGAAACAGTGCTGCAACCCGTAAATATTCAATTTGCTATCTTTGTTCTGGGATAAGAAAAAAAAATATGGAAAAACTACTTTCTAAGCGACCCTCACATAAACACTCATGCTATAACCTTCCTTTTTGTACCTTCAGAAGACGATAGGATTAATAGTTTAGCAGAAAGTTGCAAAATGTCTTACAGCCTTTCATTGTCTTAAAAAAAAAAAGATTGAATAAATAAAATATTACCACACTTACTTTCTCTTCCTCCTCCATTTTTTTTAACTCCAGCCTGTAGGATGATCTTCTTGGCAGCATTTCCCTGGCTCTCTTCTCGCGTGCTCGTAACTGTTCATAAACACAATAAGGTTGAGGCTGCATTAAAACTGTGCTCTTTAAAGAGGAGCTCTCCAGTACTCTGTCAACTATGCCAGCAGACCGCACCAAAAAGAGTAGTGGTACAGCGGGTTCCATCCCATTGTAACATCCAAGGCAACGAGGAGGCAGACAGACTGGCAAAAGAAGGTGCAAGACTACCACAACCAGATTCTAGTGTGACCTACGAAGAGTCAAAAAGGCTCATTAGAGCCAGATACGTGGCCAAATGGGAAACAGAACATACTGGCTACACAAAAAATGATGCCTTTTACCAATTGAACAGAAGAGAGCAGGTCGTGGTCTTCAGACTCCGCACAGGCCACAACAGACTGAAGTACCACCTATTCAATAAACTGAAGATAGGTGGCACTGACGAATGCAGTTGTGGTACCGGGAAAATGAACGCTGAACATCTGCTGCAAAACTGCCCGAAATACGAGGACCAGAGAAAGCACATGTGGCCATCACCAGTGGCAACACTAGACAAGCTCTATGGCAGTATCGACAGCCTCAGGATGACCGCTGCTTTTTTCGAAAAAATACAGGTTGGCGTCTGACAGCATACGAAGAAGAAGAAGAAGAAATAGGAGCTCTCGATCTAGAGTATACTAGCCTGCCAACGGACACAAGAAGTGAGGCAAAGGGGCACGAGGCATATTTTCTTCTTCTTCTTAGTTTGCCATCAGATCCCTACACAAATGACTCAATCAAAAGCAGTAGACAACTCAAGTTTCTAAACAATGCCATACAGTTTTTCATGAAACGTTGCAACCAGTAGTGAATATTGTGTAGGTCTAAGAACAAATGTGTGGCTGACATGGGACTTGTCACAAGTGCACAGATCCACTCTACCTATCCAATAACTTTTGATAAAGGTTCTACTTCTGCTCCAATCCAATGACTTCAAAAAGGCCAAGGGAATCCTACAGTGGACTTGACTTGACTGGCCGAAAATAAAGTGTTATGAACTTTAGCATGCTAAGCCATAGCTTGTAGGAGGTGAAATAGCTAATTCCTGTCCTCAACTATAAGCCAGATCACAACATACAGAAGAGTCAACACCAGTAGCAGGAGTTGAACCCCAGCTTTTTGCCACGAAAAGCAAGTGTTCTACCACCACAGGGTGGGGGGATTTTTTACTAAATGTTAAGGGGGGGTATAGGTTGGTTTACTAAAAGCTAAGGGGATACAAAGTTTACTAAAAGCTAATGGGGTATAGGAAGGTTTACTAAAAGCTAAGGTGGTACAAGAAGGTTTACTAAAAGCTAAGGAGGTATAGAAGGTTTACTAAAAAGCTAAGGGGGGTATAGAAGATATACTAAAAAGCTAAGGGGGTTACAAGAAGGTTTACTAAAAGCTAAGGGGGGTATAGGAAGGTTTACTAAAAGCTAAGGGGGTACAAGGTTTACTAAAAGCTAAGAGGGTATAGAAGGTTTACTAAAAAGCTAAGGGGGGTATAGAAGGTATACTAAAAAGCTAGGGGGTTGCAAGAAGGTTTACTAAAGGCTAAGGGGGGTACAGGAAGGTTTAATAAAAGTTAAGGGTGGTATAGGAAGGTTTACTAAAAGCTAAGGGGGTATAGAAGATATACTAAAAAGCTAAGGGGGGGGGGGGGTATAGAAGGTATGCTAAAAAGCTAAGGGGGTTATAGAAGGTATACTAAAAGGCTAAGGGGGGTACAGGAAGGTTTACTAAAGGCTAAGGGGGTACAGGAAGGTTTACTAAAAGCTAAGGGGGGTATAGGAAGGTTTCTAGAAGGTTTACTAAAAGCTAAGGGGGTATAAGAAGGTTTACAAAAAGCTAAGAGGGGTTCCAGGAAGGTTTACTAAAAGCTAAGGGTGTACAAGAACGTTTACTAAAAGCTAAGGGGGTACAAGAAGGTTTACTAGAATGTTCACTAAAAGCTAACGGGGTACAAGAAGGTTTACTAAAAGCTAAGGGGCACAGAAAGACAGGTTGTTGGTATAGTAGCTTCATAAGTTGATAATGCAGCTGGAGAGGACTTCTTTGTATAGGATGGGGATTGATCAAAGTTGACGTCCCTTAACAGTTACTGAGAGAGTGATCAAAGGTAATATCTATCAGTTTCTGAGAGTGATCAAAGGTAATGTCCCTTATCAGTTTCTGAGAGTAACCAAAGATAGTCCCTTATCTGTTACCGGGAGTGACTACAGATAGTTCCCTTATCCCTTACTGGGAGTGACTAAAGATAAATTCCCTTATCCATTACTGGGAGTGACTAAAGATAGTCACGTTACTGTTACTTTGGGTAATCAATGGTACATGTAGTCATTTAACAGTTACTCCAGATGGGGAGGAAGTGTTTGCAAATTTATTTTCTTCTTCTTCTTACGCTGTCAGACGTCAACTTTAATTTGTTCGAAGAAAGCCGCTGTCATCCTGAGGCTGTCAACACTGCCATAGAGCTTGTCTAGTGTTGCCACTGGTGATGGCTACATGTGCTTTCTCTGGTCCTCGTATGTCGGGCAATTTTGCAGCAGATGTTCAGCGGTCATTTTCCCTGTACCACAGGTGCATTCGTCAGTGCCACCTATCTTCAGTTTATTGAATAGATGGTACCTAAGTCTGTTGTGGCCTGTGCAGAGTCTGAAGACCACAACCTGCTCTTTTCTGTTCAACTGGTAATAGGCATAATTTTTTGTGTAGCCAGTATGTTCTGTTTCCCATTTGGCCATGTATCTGACCCTAATAAACCTTTTGGACTCTTCGTATGTCACACTAGTATCTGGTTGTGGTAGTCTTGCACCTTCTTTTACCAGTCTGTCTGGCTCCTCATTGCCTTGAATGTTAGGGATAGAACCCACTGTACCACTACTCTTTTTGGTGCGGACTGCTGGCATAGTTGACAGAGTACTGCTCTTAAATCATTAAGTTCAGTATTTTCCTGGCTTTTTAGTGCTGTAACCACGGACAGGGCATCTGTAAAATACTATCTGGCTTTCATTGCTTTCGCCTGTCAACTTTGCTTCTACTGCAGCCTTCAATGCCTCTGCTCTGAAATTGCTTGAGAATTTTCCAGTTGCCACTGACAGTGTTATTTTTCTACCATTTGTTAGACTCAGGAATACCTCTGCCCCTCCATTCTGTGTTGTGTTTGTTACAGAACCGTTGGTGTATGCATGGGTCCAGTCCATACTTGGGTAGTTTTCCGATATGTACCTCAGGGTTATGTCTCTTCTTTTTTTTTCAGTCTGGTATGTTTTCTACCACCTCTGGAATGATATGCTGCTTCCATGTGGGTTTGCGTACAGTAGGGATGGGCTTTGGTGTTGTTTTAGTGTTCATAGGGTCTTCTCTCATCTTTGCTTTGGCTATTTCTGCAAAGTTTCTCCGCTTTAGTTTCCCTTTTCCAAATCTATTTAGTCTCTGATGCATTGGATGGTCTGTCAGTCTTCTTAGTTTCTCTGCTTGCTGCTGGGCTCTGCTGTCTCTTCTGTCGGTCATGGATTGCAGATTTGTAATCTTTTCAAGTTCTACAATTGACGACTTCATGCCTCCTATTATAACTCCCATGGCTTGGTTTTGAAGTTTGCTAATTTTATCAAAGTTCGCCTTTGCTGCTGTTGCCCATGCCATACTCGAGAACTGGTCTCAATCTTCCAGTGTACAGTTTCTTCAGTATTCTTTAGTCTGCTCCCCAGCTTGTGCCAGCAAGTTTCCTCATGATTGCCATTCTTTGTCTTGCTCTCATTCGGTTTCTCTCGATCTAACTTTTCCATGTCATGCGCCGATCAAATGTGACGCCCAAGTAGTTTGGGTTGTCGTTTGGCCGCAGATATTTGCCATTAAGACTTATTTTGGTGTTCTTTGATTTATTTGAAAGGCAGAATATCGTACATGTTGTTTTTTCTTCATTTATTTTGACTAGCCATGATTTCGCACACTTCTCCAGCGATGTTAGGGCCTGCTGCATCCGATTGTTTGCTACGGTGAGATTTTCTTCAGAGGTCCACATAGCCAGATCGTCTGCAAACATGGACCTGGACTTTTCTTGGTATATTCTCTATTAAATTAATTTAAGATATCTCAGCTGTTGTGAGGTAGAGTCATCAAAACTAAAGGTAGCTGAAATACAGACAATGTTGTGGAGGATGAAGTGTTAGAGAAATTTATTTTAAGATATCTCAGTCGTTGTTAGCTAAAGGTAGCCAGTGTTAGTGATAGTCATAAAACTCTTTACAGCCCCTTCTGAAACGCTATGACTGCGCGCATAACATCAGTTCCTGTACAATTGTTCCAACTGTGACATCTAGCACATGCGTCATTTCCAGAATTTAGTTACAACATTTCAGGTATTGAAATAACCTAAAATATGGTAATTGATCAGGCGTAAGCGTAAGTTTTTTTCGCCGCTAGTTAGATTTACGTTTTCTGTTAATTTCCAAGTTGTGTCATTCTGACGGATGGGATTTCAAGAGCAGAGAAACGACTTATTTGATCAGGCCAATAATCACGCATCTGGATTACAACTTGGATATTGAATGCAAGTCTGATTCAGGCCGACCTTTAAATAGACAATAGGAAAAGTGGTAATGCTTTAATGGGGATAAAACACAAATTTCTACAAGTTTTGGTGTTGTCAGTAAAAAATATAAAAAACTATATGGTATCTTCACATCCGAATTAATTATATTTAACGCTTCATATAAATAACTGTTTTTATTGTGAATACTTCATGTCATGTTGTTGTTGTTTAATGCCCATAATGAGTAAGTTTATTCTTTTGTGCCCCTGAGAAGGGCATTAGGTGGTGTGTTGTAGTAGCTTTCCTCATATCCCAAGCATGCTGATGAAGGTGGACAGCAGCCCTCCAAGCTGTTGTGCCATGCTTGGCTTCATCTACGTGATGCTTATTACTGCAGGAAAGTTGGACTTCAAGACTCGAGAAATGATTTATTTGTGTATGACAAGGACAAGAATAGCACCACTGCCCCACAGAGAGCATGTCGTAAGAGGCGACTAACTGTGTGACATGGCATAACACCAGCCATGGTTTAGTGGTTTGTTTAGAGCAGCTTAGATGGCGCCTAACAGGCTGCGTGTCTACTTTGCTCTAGTGTTTGGGTTTATTAAGATGGACTTGCACATCGGTTAACCAGCCTCAGCGGCACTTGTCCCAATGTAGCGGAGTAATAAGCTGCACGAGCCTAGCCCGCTAAGCAGGAAATCCTCCTCCAGGCTACATCCAGCTCATACTAGTGCTGGAACCTGCATAGGGGCATCTGCCTCTGTAGAAGTACAAGTTGACTAAGAAATCATACATGTAGATTGCATGTCAATATTCAATACATGTCCGATTTAGACTTTGACTGGGATACAGAAAACAGGAAAGCAGAAATACTCATGGACAACATGAGTATAATTTTTGGGGGAGGGAGCTGTTTTTTCTCTTTTGCATTTAAAGATTGACACTAATATATATTTTAAATATGAATACTTCATGTTATTAATAGTTTAATTAAGCGTCTGAAAAATTAATTTATTCTATTTTGAAAATAACTATTTGTCATACGGAGTTGTGACATGTCCTGGACAGAAACACAAATTGAAAACAATTATTTACAACTGAAAAGTGTGAGAGGACAACATAAAAGAATGGACCAATCTTCCACCAGAGGAGGCACATGCAGCAGCCGCTGACAGAGAGGGATGGCGTGGTGTTGTGGGGAGGTCTTGTTGTGTGTTCCAATGACCTTACCTCACATAAAAAGTGTTACGATCTTTAGATCGCAATTTTAGCTTGTTTGATATGAATGTGTTTTATTTTGTAAAGAATTATTTGACACGTGCCGTGGACGGTAAGACAGAAATCTGTAAAAGAGTTATAGTGTTGTAGTTGGCAAGGAAGTGTTACAGACTTGTTGTTTCAGTCTTTGTCAGGTATGGAGGACCAAAACTAAAGAGAGTCATTAATAATTACAACAACAACAAAAAAGAAATTGCAGCGGCACTGAATGTCAAAAGTTGATAAAAACACCTATCTTATTTATCTTCAGTTCACTTGTGACGTTTGACGTCATGGTGAGGCGTGATCTATGTTTCATATTTTTTGGCATGCGAAAATCCGCTGGTGGCTTGCCAGGTCAATCCCAGTATCTGTTGCCAACCGTTAGGTTGGTAGCCACTGGAATAAACAGGGACTGGTGGAAGTGTAAATTAGAGCAAGGTAGATCTGCAACCTGTCAGGTACCATCTATGCCGCTCCACTAACCACATAACCAAGACCTGGTGTTTTAGCCACACAGTCCCCTTTTTGCGATATATTCTCTGTGGGGGCGAGAATCCCTAGAATAATTTTAGTAGAGCAGCGGACGTTAAGCCTACTCTTTTTGATTTCCAAACTGCCAGGGGATTTTTAAGGTGCACACCACTGGACACGGGTATCTGATCTCACTTCTCCGAGATCAGAGGAAGTTTTTACGAGATGATCATAACAAATCTCATGTTACGACCACACGGCCTTCTTCAGAGACATGCAAACGAAACCACCTAGCAAATCACAGAAAAGCAATAGACAGTAGACATTACAAATGTGAAATGGCAGCCATATTTAGCCAGTCATGTCCATCGTCTTTGCTCACTTTGTGAATCGAAAGGTGTTTTAGTTTCGTCTTTGTCCCTAGCGCAGGCCTCATGGCTGTAACGTGTGTTCTGTTTTTGTTTCTGTCCCATTGTGGTAAACTCAGCCATGCCCATATTGGTCATATAATCATTACTGCAGTTACGGATCAACTCTTTAGAGATGTTATTGTACTTTGCTGAATGGCCTTCACTAACTACATGTCAGGCTGGCTGGAGATGCCAAAGAATACAGAAGTGAATAGTTTATTTCCACAGAGTAACACCAAGAAGCAGTCTCACCTTATCGGCCATGATAGCTGGTATCTCTGGCAAGAAGTCGTTCTTGATAATGCGGAAGAGCAGCTTCTCCCTGTATATTCTAGTATCTTTGAATTCCGAGGCTAATTGATCCCAGTCTTCCACAGTATCACACACCAACTGCCAATGGCTGAGCCCACCCTGAAGTGGTCGTTCATCTCCATACAAGGAAACAATCTTTAGAATAGTATCTTCCATAGTCTTGTTATCACTCACTCCTGTATTTAGTGAAGACACTTCGGGATCTAAGTTTGTCTCCAGCTTGACTTCATCTTTCAGCTCCTCCTTCATATCTTCTACCTTTGTTTCAATGTCCACAACTTCATCTTTAGTCCCACCCTCAGCATCCCCACTCCCAGCTTCTTTGGTATCAACCACAGCAACTGCGTCGCTGCTACATCTTTCCAAGTCTGGGACAACATCATTAACCACAGCTGCCCCTGTTTGTGAAACAACACTGACCTCCACCTGTACAACACTGTCCTCAGCAGCATCATGCTGTACAGAGTTAACGTGGACTAAGGCAACTTTATTCTCAGCTTCCTCGTTTGTTCCTGAACTGTCTGTGACATTGGTACTTAACTGTGACTCTTTTCCGGTACCAGAGGAACTGCTGACATCTATGGCACTATCTACAATATCGAGGTCAGAGGAATTAGAATTATGTGAATCAGTTATGTTAATATTCTGTAGGTTAGAGATATTAACACCATGTTGGTCACATTTGTTAACACTCTGTTGGTTAGACTCATTAACATTCGGTGCGTCAGACCCATTGACATTCAGTGTGTCTGACTCTCTAGCGCTCTGTGGATCAGACCTTCGCAACTCTTTGTCATCTCCCGGAAAACAACTGCGGCCTTCATCAGTGAAGGCATTAATTCTTGCTGTACTTTCCATTGCCCCACTTTTCTCCATCTCTACAATGCCTTCTACACCAGAATCCAATTCTACAGTTTTACTTTGAGGGACATTTGTACCTGCAAAAAAGTTTGTTGTCTCACTTTGAAGGATGTTGGTAGCAATAAGGTACTCTGCTGCTCCTTCTCGCTGCCCATCCTCGCCAGTGTCTGCAACCATTTGAATGGCCGATGACCTTGTGTCATCTATCTGTAATAACTGACCCACTGCAACAGACGCAAGCACACTACTGTTAGGAGCATCTGCTGTTGCCTCTGAAGACTCTTCATCAATTTCCATACCCCCCGACTCGCTCTTAGCCAGCATTACTGATTTCCCATCGCTTGGAGAATCAACGTCAGCAATTTCAGTTTTCACGTCAACTGCATTAGGGAAACTTATGGTTGTCATAGTAGTACTTTGATACCCAGCAAAATCCTTGAAGTTCGCACTAAATTCAGCAATCACCTGATCAGATTTCACAAAAGTGGAATCAGTATTCTGTAAATCATTAGCAGCTTTCTCTAAATCAGCAACATCTTCTTTTACAGAAGTTTCAGCTTTTGATAATTCAGCATAGCTCATTTCAACACCAATTTCAGCTTTCCCTACACTAATAAAAGCCATTTCCAAACCAGCTTCTACTGTATCAATATCAGCTTTTTCTACACCAATATCAGTGTTCATCTCACCAATATCAACTTTCTCTGAATCACAATTATTTTTCTCCACATTAGCAAAATCTTTCTTCATACCATCATCAGTTTCCTCTATTTCGCCATCCTTTTCTACACTAATTTCAGCCTTCTCTGCACCAAAATCAGCATCTACATCTATAGCAGATTTGTGTATACCAATAACATCTTTCTCCACACCAGCATCCTCTTTGTTTATACTGTCACCAATGTGAACCTTCTCAACACCAACATCATCTTTGCCTATGCTGTCACCAATATCATCATTCTCAACACCAGCATCATCTTTGCCTATGCTGTCACCAATATCATCATTCTCAACACCAGCATCATCTTTGCCAATACTGTCACTAATATTATCCTTCTCCACACCAATATCATCTTTCTCAACACATGCTTCATCTTTGCCAATACTGTCACCAATATCATCTTTTTCCACATATTCCACGACACTAATATCACCTATCTGACCATCTACAACGTTTCTCACAACACCAACATCAGCCGCCTCATCATTAACATCAGATTCCACTACACCAACACTATCTATCTGAACTCCAACATCTTTCACCACACCAATATCAGCTTTCACCACACCAATATCAGCTTTCACCACACCAATATCAGCTTTACTATCAAAACCTGCTTCCATAACTCCACGAGAAGTACAGAAATTCGATGAGCTCTTCTGTGCTGCAATAGATTCACAAACAACGGATTTCTCCGAGTGCGAACCAGCTTTTTCATCCACATCCATTTCCTCATTGTCATTCCCACAAATGTCGACATCCACCATCATTTCCACTTCTTCAACGACCTGCTTCTCCACATCCTCGTCTTCTGGAGCTTCAGGTCTGTCAACTCTGGACACCTTCACAATGTTCTTATCTACAACAACAGACTCTGCAACATTACTTGTCTCAGCTGGCATCTCAACATTATTTATTTCAGCTGGTGTCTCAACATTAATGGTATCAACATAGCTTGCATGAGCTGGTGTCACAACACTGCTTGCTTCAACATTATTTGTTTTAGCTGGTGTCTCACCATTACTTGTCCCAGCTGGAGTCTCAACATTACTTGACTCAACTGGCGTCTCATCATTAATGGTCTCAGCTGGCATCTCATCATTAATGGTCTCAACATTACTTGTCTCAGCTGGCTTCTCAACATTACTTGTCTCAGCTGGTATCTCAATATTACTTTTCTCAGCTGGTATCTCATCATTACTTTCAGCTGGCATCTCATCATTACTTGTCTCAGCTGGTGTCTCAACATTACTTTCAGCTGGCATCTCATCATTACTTGTCTCAACTGGTGTCACAACATTACTTGTCTCAGCTGGCATCTCATCATTACTTGTCTCAGCTGGCATCTCATCATTAATGGTCTCAGCTGGTGCCTCATCATTAATGGTCTCAATATTACTTTTCTCAGCTGGCGTCTCAACATTACTTGTCTCAGCTGGCGTCTCAACATTACTTGTCTCAGCTGGTGTCTCAACATTACATGTCTCAGCTGGTGTCTCAACATTACTTGTCTCAGCTGGTGTCACAACATTACTTGTCTCAGCTGGCGTCTCAACATTACTTGTCTCAGCTGGTGTCTCAACATTACATGTCTCAGCTGGTGTCTCAACATTACTTGTCTCAGCTGGTGTCACAACATTACTTGTCTCAGCTGGCGTCTCAACATTACTTGTCTCAGCTGGTGTCTCAACATTACATGTCTCAGCTGGTGTCTCAACATTACTTGTCTCAGCTGGTGTCTCATCATTACTTGTCTCAACATTACATGTCTCAGCTGGTGTCTCAACATTACATGTCTCAGCTGGTGTCACAACATTACTTGTCTCAGCTGGCGTCTCAACATTACTTGTCTCAGCTGGCATCTCATCATTAATGGTCTCATCTGGTGCCTCATCATTAATGGTCTCAATATTACTTGTCTCAGCTGGCGTCTCAACATTACTTGTCTCAGCTGGTGTCTCAACATTACTTGTCTCAGCTGGCATCTCATCATTAATGGTCTCAGCTGGTGCCTCATCATTAATGGTCTCAATATTACTTGTCTCAGCTGGCGTCTCAACATTACTTGTCTCAGCTGGTGTCTCAACATTACATGTCTCAGCTGGTGTCTCAACATTACTTGTCTCAGCTGGTGTCTCATCATTACTTGTCTCAACATTGCTTTTCTCAGCTGGTATCTCAACACTAAATGCCTCAACATTACTTGTCTCAGCTGATGCCTCATCATTACTTGTCTCAACATTGCTTTTCTCAGCTGGTATCTCAACACTAAATGCCTCAACATTACTTGTCTCAGCTGGTGTCTCATCATTACTTGTCTCAACATTGCTTTTCTCAGCTGGTATCTCAACACTAAATGCCTCAACATTACTTGTCTCAGCTGATGCCTCATCATTACTTGTCTCAACATTGCTTTTCTCAGCTGGTATCTCAACACTAAATGCCTCAACATTACTTGTCTCAGCTGATGCCTCAACATTACTTGTCTCAACAATACTTGTCTCAGCTAGTGTCTCAACATGATTTGTCTCAGCTGGAATCTCAACACTACTTCTCTCAGTTTGTGCCTGAACATTGCACGCCTCAGCTAGTGTCTCAACACTAACTGTCTCAGCTGGCGTCTCAACATTGCCTGCCTCATCTGATGCCTCAACATTGCTCATCTCAGCTGGTGTCTCAACGCCATATGTATCAACAGTCATATCATCACTGCTTGCATCGTCTGGAATATCACCACTTCTTGTCTCAACTGGCATATCACCCCTAGTTGTCTCAACATCACCTACCTCAGCTGATGTCTCAACATTACTTGTCTCAGCACCACATGTATCAACAGTCATAGCATCAATGCTTGCATCATCTGGAATATCACCACTTCTTGTTTCAGCTTGCATATCACTTCTTGCCTCAACTGGCATATCCCCCCCAGTTGTCTCAGCTGAAATATTACCACGATTCACCTTGGCTGATATCTCATCACCACTGATCTTCCCCAGAAGGTCACCACTACCTCCATCAGATGGTTGACAATCACCCTTACCCACCCTTACATCACATGCCTCAGACTCTTTACAACTTTCTTTCAAACCAAATCCACTATCTTCAGTCATGTCCACATCATCTGCTTCCTGTGTCTCTCCCATAGTCTGTTCTCTTGGTGTCCTTACATCCTTATGACAAAACTCACTCTCAACAGCATCAACTACAACTTCATCTACAGACATGTCAGATTCTAAACTGTCTTGCAATGTCTTTACCTCTTTGGGAACAGACTCATCTGATCCTGAGGCTGACTCATTGGCCAGTGAAGCAGATTCCGCTTCAGAATGAGGCAGATTCCTACTTTCAGGATGAGGGAGATCCCTAATTTCAGACTGGCAAGTCATAAGTTTTATCTGGTTAAGAGTTTGTGAGGCAGCTGATGCCTGAGGATGTTGGCTAGCAGCTTCCAAAGAAGATGTGAATTCACTGTGCACACCTGCTACTCCTGATGTATGTTCTGTCGCAGAACGTACACTACCAATTGGTCTGGTCAACTCAACAACAGACTTGTAGCTAGCTGATGAAACATCTGGAGAAACATCAGACTGATTTGAGAGATCTGTTGCTACCAATGCAGATGCTGTGTGACTAGTGGTTGTTGAAGAGGATTTCTGCTTGGGCTGATCACATTCTACCATGAGGGTTGGCAATGTATTCTGCTGGCTCATCACAGATGTAGCTGGGTTGGAAGATGCTGGAAAGGAAGATGTAGGAGAAGAAGCTGCCAAAGAGGTTAACACAGTTTGAATTTCTCCTGCTACTGTTTCAGATTTAGCAGAAGCTTGTGCAATCAACGTAGTGTTTTTATTATCACTATCTCCGACAACATCCCCACTATGAGATTGTTTATGGTTGCTTTGCGCAGCAACATCACAAGACTGCTCACTACTACATACCCCTACTCTATCACCATTATAAGACTTCTCACAGCTCAAAACTTCTACTCCATCATCAGACCTCTTGCTGCTGCATACTTTCACAGTATCATCATTCGTCATCTCCTTATCACATATCTTCATATCTAACGGTTGGGCTGCACTTTGCCGGCCAGCATTCTGCATGATGCCTTCACTCAAAGGAACAACCATTTTTCCAACACTAATAAGCACATTCTCCACACACTTGTCAGACACATCTGATGACATCCCAGACAATTTCTTATCCGATGCTCCAGCATCATCATGAGATGAATTATTTGCACGAGACCTAGGAATACATATACTTTGTGTTTGGTTTTCTTTCTCCAAATTATCATCAACAATGTTGAAATTGGATGGAGATGAATCTTCAGGTCCTTCACAGCTATTTTTTACCTCCCCCAGACTTCCAGTGTGTGTAATTTCAGACTCTGTTACCCGTTTACATGTCAATGCGCATGTTTCCCCCTCAAAAGTCGTCCCCTGTTTGATCTCACTCAGCAGAAAATCAAGTCCTTGACTTGATCGATCACCATCTAGTGCCTCCACAACTTGACCACCTCCACCGACAGTCTGTGAAGTACTTTCCTCGGTACAGTCAGTAATATCATCTTCCACTTTCTCCTTGGCATTCTCATCAGCTGTTCCACCTACTACTCCATCCACTTCATCTTCATCAACTTTACTTCCAGCAACATCAACTTTATTATCAGAAACGTCAATTATATCTTCAGCAACATCAACTATGTTCCCAGCAATATTAACTTCAACGTCAGCAACATTAACATCCTCTTCAACAACATCAGTTACATCTCTGACATCGTCTTCAGCAACATGAACTACATTCCCAGAAGTATCCACTTCATCCTCAACAACATCAACATCCCCTTCATTTCCGACAACATCAACTTCCTCCGCAACAACAACAACTTGAGCAATATCCACTTCCATGTCTTCATAATCTACGCCACTTTCTTCTACAAGATCTTCCACAGTCCCCTTTTCGTTGACATCTATATCCATGTCTACATCCAGCCTGGATGACTCTGCAGAGTTAGTGGATAACCCTGTTTCAGTGTTAGTCAGTGGAGTGGAAACAATCAGTTCAGAGATCTGTTGAGTGGCACTGCCTGAAATGCCCTCATCCAAATCTAATGTGTCTGTTGGAATGCAAGGTTTCAACGAAGGCAAGGCAGGCGTCATGTGCAGCTCACCGGTACTGTTTATGCTTACAAGGGAATTTTTGACAGTATCGGTGCTGGTTGAAGGATCTGTTTCTAAGTCAGAACTTGTGCTGGTATCCATATTGGAGTCACAAGCATCAACGGATGCAGCATCTACAACATCACAACCAGAACTAGCATCCTCAGAAATGGAGACAGCTGTAGTAGTATCACAAGCTTTAACTGTAGCCACAAATGGGGCTTCTGTCTGCTCAAGAGTTGTACAGCCTTCTGTTTCTGAAGTTGACGCTGCTACAGAATAGAAGTCTGACGCCTGGTTTGGCAGATTAACCTCTATTTTAATTTCATCTAAAGTGTTTTCTTTCAAGTCATCACATGCTGCCTCAATATCAAGAACAGACTGTGAAGTAAAAACCCCATCACAAAAGAGGCCTGGAGGAGCTCTCCACTCCCCCTCAGTCAAATTGACAGCCATGTCTCCTTCAGCTTCTTTCACGTCTGCAATTTCCAAATCAATGATTCTCTCATCCTCGTCTATCTCTTCTGAAGCAGAGCAGGCTGAAGAGCTTTCAACACCACATCCAAGACCACTTTTTTCATGGATTGTCTTATCAAGGCTTTCATCCTTTAATGCTACCACCTCCCTGGTGTCGACATCATGCCTATTGTGGACAGCAGTAACAGTAGAGATTACGCCAGCAGCCAGAGTGCTTTCTGTGCCCTGATTAGGTTCATCTGCAGAAATCAGAAATGAGCTCTCAACACTGTGACTACTTTTTTCATTGGTTTTTTTACAGAGGCTTTCATCATTTACCACCTCCCTGGTGTCAACGTCATGCTTATTGTGGACAGCAGTAACAGTAGAGCCTACACCAGCAGCCAGAGTGGTCTCTGAGCCCTGATTAGGTTCACCTTCAGAAATGAGACCCAAGCACTGTAAGCTGGTGGTGGCACTGGTCTGACTTTGCTCCAACGCTTCATTTGGGCTAGTTTCTAATTCCATTTCAAGCTGGTTACACTCAGACAAGGAGTTATCATTATAAACAACATGTTCTTTATTTTGTCTTCTTTGCGGTGTGGATTTCCTTCGAGAGCTTCCTTTTTTAGGAGCTGGACTTGCTAACACATCGTGAGATTCAGAAAGTTTGCTATTAAGCACTTTGTCCGAATCGGACACTTGCAGTAGAGGTTGGTTTCCAGAAACGTGATAGCCTTCGAGTTTTGTCTCCAAGACATTTTGGCTCCCAATCTCCAGCAGATCTTGTGTAGCCCCATCAGCTGCAACAGTCTTCGGTGTCTCACTGTCACTGATCTTCTTGTTAATCCTCTTCCTGGTTCCTGCTCTAAGAGACGAGACCATATCCTCAATATTTTTTCGGTGTGAAGAGTTCACTTCGGACGTTTTCACCATCACCATTCCTGGACTGATCACAGTATCCTTAGACACGCCCCGCTTCCGACTACCACTTCTGCTAAAGCGAGTACTTAGCTGGTTGTGGAACCCATCTACTGTCAGCCGTTTCAGCTCAGTCTGGGGCATATTTGGGTCAAATACTATTTCTGCTTCAGCATCTTCCTTCATTTGCCTTCTTGATCTCCGCACAGGTGTAGATTTTGGTTCTGGAGTCTGCTTCTGAGGGGTAGAAGCTTTCTGCTCCAACAGCTCCCTGTGGAGTAGCATATACATCAAGTTTCGTATGAAATTAAACTAATTTAGTGAGAAAAATTTCAATATATACCATTCTCCACTATACACTCACCACCATGTTTACACTGAAATTCACCCCAACTAACTAACCAACCCCCAAAATTGCAATAATCTAGACAAAATACAACAAACTGGACAACAACAGCAAAACTGGACAAAAATAATACCAACTGAACACAACACTATAAACTGAACTAAACAAAAAAAAACTGGACAAACCTACAAACCGGATCAAATACAATAAGCTAGACAAAATATAACAACTTAGATAATTACACAACACTGACTACACTAAATACAAAGTAACATACTCAACAGCCGCAACACCATCAACTGCCTCCGAGACAGCAGCTGACTCATTCTTAGACTTTGCTTCATGTCCTTGACTTTTGCTCCGTGACCGTGACCTCCCACCTTTGTAGTAAGCCCTTTTTCTCTTAGGCTTGCAGACAGTTTCAATAAACTTACTAGAAAAGACATGACATAATAAAAGCTACAGAGTAGTAAGCAGGTATGATACAGAGAAAATGATAGAAGAAGTCTTCCAGCATTATGTAGAACTAATATTTTTGTAATGGATGAAAGTACCGGAAAATAAATAAATATATTATTTGATTAATTGAGTCATGTACAATAATAAATGATATTATTTTATTGATGAGAGACATGAACAATAAATAAATATATTATTTTATTGATGAGAGACGTGGACAATAAATAAATATATTATTGTATTGATTCAGTCCTGTACAATAAATAAATATATTATTTTATTGATTGAGTTACAATAAATAAATATATTTTTGTTATTGATGTGAGACCTGGACAATAAATACATTAATTATTGATGAGAGTCCTGGACAATAAATAAACACATTACTTTAATGACGAGAGTCCTGGACAATAAAAAAACATTCCTTTTTGGAGTCTCAAATAATGAATAAACAATCATACTTTTATTTGATGTGAGTCTTGGACAATAGTGGTTCAGACCAGCGAAGAAAGAATACCTTAGAAGAGAGTCATTAGTGTCACTAGTAGCATGAGAAACGATGGCATCAATATTTTGAGAATGATTTCCTGTGTCAAAGACAGAAAGTGACCCTATCACCTACCACTGTTTGTCTATACATAAGAAGATTGGTTACATGACAAAGAAAATGGTGTGGCAGATGGATAGATTATATCAAATAACCCTTATACCAACACAAGCTTACAATCAACCAATGCATTACACTTGGCAAAGGTGGACTGAAAAGGTACAAATAAAAATGATCTTCTTCTTCTTCTTCGTACGCAGTCAGACAGTAACCATTATTTTTTCGAAAAAAGCAGCCGTCATCCTGAGGCTGTCGACACTGCCATAGAGCTTGTCTAGTGTTGCCACTGGTGATGGCCACATCTGCTCTCTCTGATCCTCGTATGTCGGGCAGTTTTGCAGCAAATGCTCAGCGGTCATTTTCCCGGTACCACACGGGCATTCGTCGGTGCCACCTATCTTCAATTTGTTGAATAGGTGGTACCTGACTCTATTGTGGCCAGTGCGAAGTCTGAAGACCACGACCTGCTCTCTTCTGTTCAACTGGTAATAGGCATCGTTTTTGGTGTAGCCAGTATGTTCGGTTTCCCATTTGGACACGTATCTAGCTCTAATGAGCCGTTTTGACTCTTCATATGTCATACTAGTATCAGATTGTGGTAGTTTTGCCCCTTTTTTTGCCAGTCTGTTTGCCTCCTCGTTGCCTTGGATGTTGCAGTGAGATGGAACCCACTGCACCACTACCCTTTTTGGTGCGGCCTGCTGGCATAGTTGACAGAGTACTGCTCTTAAATCATTAAGTTCAGTATTTTTCTGGCTTTTCAGTGCTGTGACTACGGCCAGTGCATCTGTAAGCAGGACTATGTGGCTTTCATTCCTTTTACCTGTCACCATTTCTTCCACTGCCGCCCTCAGTGCCTCTGCCTCCGCTCTGAAATTGCTTGTGTATTTTCCAGTAGCGAATGAAAGTGTTATTTTTCTGCCATTTGGTAGGCTCAGGAATGCTCCTGCCCCTCCGTACTGTGTTGTATTTGTTACAGAACCGTCGGTGTATGCATGGGTCCAGTCCATGCTTGGGTAGTTTTCCGTTATGTAACTCAGGGTAGTATCTCTTCTTTCTTTTTCGGACTGCCAGTTTTTGTTTCTAATACCTGGTCTATTTTCTACCACCTCTGGAAATATATGCTGCCTCCAGGTAGGTTTTCGTACAGTAGGGATGGGCTTTGGTGTTGTTAGGGCGTTCATGGGGTTTTCGTGCATCTTTGCTTTGGCTATTTCTGCAAAGTTTCTTAGCTTTAGTTTCCCATTTCCGAAATTGTTTAGTCTCTGGTCCATTGGATGGTCAGTCAGTCTTCTGAGTTTCTCTGATTGCAGCTGGGCTCTGCAGTCTCTTCTGTCGGTCATGGATTGCAGTTTTGTAATCTTTTCAAGTTCTACAATTGACGTTGACTTCATGCCTCCTGTTATAACTCTCATGGCTTGGTTTTGGAGTTTGCTAACTTTATCGAAGTTCACCTTTGCTGCTGTTGTCCATGCCGCAATGCCATACTCGAGAACTGGTCTCACTCTTCCAGTGTACAGTTTCTTTAGTATGCTTTCGTCTGGTTCCCAGCTTGTGCCAGCAAGTTTCCTCATGATTGCCATTCTTTCTCTGGCTCTCATTCGGTTTCTCTCGATCTGACTTTTCCATGTCATGCGCCGATCAAATGTGACTCCCAGGTAGTTTGGGTTGTCGTTTGGCTGCAGGTATTTGCCGTTTAGACTTAATTTGGTGTTTTGGGGTTTGATTGATAGCGAGAATATTGTACATGTGGTTTTCTCCTCGTTTATTTTGACCAGCCAAGAGTTCGCCCACTCTTCCAGCTATGTTAGGGCCTGCTGCATCCGATTTCTTGCTATGGTGAGATTCTTTTCAGAGGTCCACATAGCCAGATCGTCTGCAAACATTGAGCTATGAACTCTTCTTGGTACATTCTCTGTAATGTCATTTATATACACCAGGAAGAGTGTGGGTGACAGTACTCCCCCTTGGGGTACTCCCTGCTCAAGTGTCACCTTTTTGCTCCTCTGCCCTTGTACTTGGACTCTGGTCGTTCTGTTTTTGAAGTAGTGGTTGATCCACTTGTACATTTTCCCACAAACGTCACTTCTTCTTAGCTTGACCATCTTTCCAGACTTTGTCAAATGCCTTTTCCAGGTCCACCTAAACCGCTACTGTGTGTTTCTGTTCCTGGTAGGCATCTTCTATTTCCTGGGCTATGAGGATGACCTGATCCTCAGTGGATCTGTGCTGTCTAAAGCCGGCTTGCTGTGGAATTAGTATGCGTTTTTCTTCCAGATGCCACATCAGTCTGGTGTTTATCATACGTTCCGTCAGTTTGCAGACAGAGCTCAGTAGACTGATGGGCCTGTATCCATTTGGATCTGTTCTATCTTTTTCCTTCCTTGGTACTGGTATAAGTACAGCATCTTTCCATGCCTGCGGTACAATTCCCCTTTTCCAGCTTTGATTCAGGACTGATAGTAACTTCCTCTTTGCTGTTTGGCCCAACCCCAGCAGCATTTCGTTTGTTACCCCATCTTTTCCGGGCAATTTCTTTTTCTTTAAAGTTCTCATGGCCTCATCCATTTCATTCATTGTTAATTTTGCCATCATGTGCTCCTCTGGTGCCATCTTGATGTTGTCGTGGCTCTTTTGTTCTTCACTAATGTCTGTATGCCTGACTGTAGGGACATCAATGTGGTTTGCTCTGGCATAATGTTCTACAAAGGCGTTTGCTGCTTTTTTTCCAGTAAGCATGTTGTCGCCCTGCTTGATGGTAATTTGTTTATTTGATGGTGTTTCGTCATTCATGGCTCTGACTAAATTCCATAGTTTGTTCCCTTCTTTATCTAAATTGAGGTTTTTTGTTTTGTTTTTCCAGCTGTCTCTTGTTATTTGGTTTAGTGGTCTTTTTGTATTTCGCCGTGATGGCCTTGAGGGTGATATTTGCCTCCATAGATTGCTCTCTCTCTGCCATGTTCCTAGAATTTGAGACTTCATCCTCCGCTTTCTGCAGTTCATCATTCCAATATGGCTTGTAGTTTTTCCTTGCCCCTCTTGGGATGGTTTCGGTGGCTGCTTGCATTATTGCTTTGCTTAGGCTTTCCACCATAGGTTTCATATTGTTATTTCGTGTGTTGATGGTTTCACAAAGTCCATCTGTCAGCATTGCAAATCTGTCCCAGTAGGCTCGTTTATAGTTCCAACGTGGGAGCGGTTTTATTTCCTGTGGGCCTACTTCCATATCAATTTCTAGCCTAATTGGCCTGTGGTCGCTACCTGCCAATTGGTTGAGCACCTGGCGGTCTATTTTGTGGTGAATATCCACCGTGAAAAGGCCAAGTCTGGAGTGGAGGTGGTATGCCATGTTCTAGAATAGAAGCTAGGGCTGTCTTCAGGCCTATTGATAAGATAGAGATTTGTGTCTATCTCCCAGTCTTCCACTTTATCACCTCTGTTGTCTGTGTCCGAATATCCCCATCTCTCCGAGTGGCTGTTGAAGTCTCCAACCACTAGGCAGCTGGAGTCCTTGATTTCCATACTCGAGACCGACAGGTCTTTGTTGGGTGGACCGTACAGGTTGAAGATGCAGATCTTCGTTTCTTGTGTCATTATGTCGACTCCTACAATTTCTGCTTGTCCAGTGTGATTAACAGCTACCGCACTACTCTGTATGCAGTTACGTGTCAGTATCAGAACCCCTCCTTTGTGACCTTCTCTATCAAGACGGAAGGTCTGGTATCCTCTGATTTAGAATCTGTGGTTGTTGTTGAGGTGTGTTTCTTGGATACATGCCACATCAATCTTGCCTTCATGCAGGTGATGAGTTAGGGAAATCTTTTTGTTAATGACTCCCTCCGCATTCCACTGTAGTATTCTAAGGGTCTTGAGTTTTTGGTCAATAGTTTTTGCCCCATCACCTTGTGCCTTGATTCCACAGCACATGGGTGGGTGACCACCAGTAGCATTGAGTGGGCCCCTTCGAGGCGTGCGGCCCGGCACTCTCGCTGCCTGGCAGGACTCCACCTGGATATTCAACACAGGCCCAATTTCTATCTGCACATTAATATAATTTAACACTTCATAATAGCATATAATCTTTATTATGAATACTCCTTCTGCGTTCATTCTCAATCATCCGCTACCAAGTCCTGAACAGGGTTTTGCAACTAGTAGGGTGTAATTCGGAGAACAGAATGCGTTGTGTCGCTAGTTTACAGCTTGACTGTGATATTTCCACTTTCGTTCCGACACATGTCTTCGGCAGTATGAATACTTCATATCACAGATAGTTTAATTATGTGTCTTACAATGTTTAGATCATAAATTACGCTCAATTTGTTCAATACTAACTATTTTTATTTTTAAAAATACTTTGACACAGAATCCCAGCATTTTGGCCTGGACAGAAAGACACAAATCGGTAAAATTTGCCTGGACTGAAAAGTGTTAATTTAACAATGAGGTGATAAAAGTTCATTCCTATATGGCATGACACGATACACAACAGCCCCAACACCTTTTTTTTTTTTTTAAATTTAAACCTAGGAGTCCATAGGAAAATTCGTTCAGTAGCCAGCAAAACCATACTGTGCTTTCACTTCACAACATAAAACTCACGTCTCTTTAACATCTTCCACATTCTCCTTGGAACTTTTTTTGGCTGCTGCCTTCTTAGTGCCAGGCTTCTTCTTTGTCTTGGATGATTTCTTCTTCTTAAGTTCCTCTTCAAAGTCAACATCATCCCCATCATCATCATCCATCTCACCATTTTCACTCTCATATAGAGCTTGGCTGAAGAGAGAAAAAAACCATTTGACTATAGCTGAGAACAAACTAATAATGTATTACAAGTACTGAGGCCTTAAAGGAGAGCAAAAATGAACCACTGTAACATGGCAAGCTGTAAGGAACAAATGAAAAGGGTTGGGAATGCAGTCAACTACCCTTATCCGGTAAAAACTATAAGCAGCAACAACTTAAAGAGATATGATGGACTTGATGTTCATTTGTTGAAGGTGAAGACCTGACAGTGATGTTCACCCATCACATGTTATATTTTTTTTTTTGCATTCGCGTTATTTCTCTATTCCCTAAGGCGGGCATTGCACACCGGTTTTGATTTTGCGCCTGTTGGCGCAGTGCATCCAACTTCAGCGTGCATTTTATGTAAGGGTCTGCTTCCTTCTGCATTTTCTAAGGGTTTGCTTCCCCGGGGTAACGGCCAGTGCTGTGATGGGAATCGAACCCAGCACCTTCGGTTTGTGAGCCGTGTCACTTAACTACTAGTCCATGCAGCCCCCTAGCTCAAGTGATGAAGACCACTCTCTTTCTTCAGCCATGTGGACAGTCTTTTCTCTTGATGTGTCCGCTGAAATGGGTAACTTGCGCAGTGATTTGGATTAAAGTGAGGAAGAAACTGCGCCTTTTGTCAACCTCACTATCTGGTCCTGAGCTTCTATTGGCCAGTGGCAAAATATTTATCAGACGACTGGAGATAGCACAGGATGCAGATTTTTCCTCAGGGTTTACTACCGAAGATTTCCCGTATCCCGCAATACAGTGGAGAGGGATGGACATCTCTCCCAGGCTGTATTCTAGCCCATTATAGTCGTGTCTAAATTACAATCACACCAAAATCAACACAGCTAAGGGCAAAAATTATGTTAAGTTTAGAACTTGTGAACTAGACCGTGAAATATGACACAGGTTTAAGCGTAGTGCTAATTCATATGGCCAATGTGCAGACCAGGATAATTGGACGGAAGAAAATACAAAAAAGCAAATGAATTAACCAGTCCAAATGGAAAACAACAACACGTTTCCGTGAGCACAGGTGTAAGTCTTCAACTAGTGTAAATTCCAGGCAAATCCATGGTCTGGCGGCATCTATAATGAACTAAAGCAGCAGAGCAATGTAGACCCTCAGCAGATTACGGTGCCATCTTTGCTCTAAACATCAGCATTTCATAGGGAATTGAAAGGTTTTGAATGTTGACTGAAAATAAATATTCATCCAATCACGACTACAACAAAAATTAGCCCCACAAAAAAACATGACAACAACCAATATATCTCGATATCAAGGAAAGAAAGTAAACGACACACTATTGGGAAAGAACATAACAGTATAACCACACATGCACTGAATAGGAACTGACATGGGAAGAGAAGAGTGAGGGTAAAGAATATCCTATTAACGAGTAAATGAAGAGGAAGTATAAGCAACCGGGATCTCATGAGATGTTCTCAAGAAGATGGCCCACAAAAGGAATATGTGGAGAGAACATGTTGCAGCGCTATGTTCCAAGGGGATCTAGATGAATCTTTAAATAATGTTTTTGTTTGTTCACCTTTTTTTCCCGAAGACAGTATGGATTAGACTGTGTTTTGCACCTCATTGATCAGTGCATTTGACTTAATCACACATTTTTTTAAATGGACCTATTTCCCATAAGAATACGATCTTGTCGTTTCGAGAATCAGTCCATGGTAAGCTTGGAGTGAGCTGTACCACCTACTCCTTCATCATGCCCAGTCCTCCATCCTCCAATGTCCGAAGTCAAGTAACAGAGAACAATGGAAGAACAAGCATGAGCTACTGGAGTCTCACATACAGGCCTCGGGAAGACAGTTCAAATTAAACAGCAGAGTGGTCATTGCAGCTCAATGTTGTCAATGTAACATGAGAAAAATCAATGAAGGAACACATAGACAATATAATATTCTACACAATTATACATTATGCAAAGAAAGCTGGAAACCATAAAGATATGGTTTCATAGAAAAATGCAAAGCCCTTTTCGGGACTTGGTAGCAGGAGTTTGAGAACGAACAACGAAGAAGAAGATACTCAAATAGTCCTAGTCACTGACCACACTATCTTTACATAAGTTGTCAAAATAGTCATGCAGTGGGTACCTGTATACTTAAACACCTGGAAATGATGAGAAAGGCAGACTAGCAGTGGGATAAAAACAAAAAGAGCCACACAGAACATCAAGCATGGAAACTTGGCTGAACAGATGGGCCATGGGAACCGCAGGGAGAGGGTCTACAGACATATGGCAAGTCCCAGTCCAAATGACATCATTGATTAACTCACGAGGATAGATCAAAGCAGAATTTTCCAAATGGGAACCAAACACATCACACTTAACCTTTACCTCACCAATTACACGCAAAGGCGTCTGAACAAATTTATGTCCATTCCCAATGACGCACTGCGGCACCAGCTCTAGGGTCGTTGGTTTATCGTATATAAACTATTGGGTTAATGCCATAGAAACGACTGAACATACTGCTCTTTTGATTGCAGAGAGTTCCGACTTCCATCCTGTATGGTTAGACATAAACAAATGGCCATTTTTAAATTTGTTTTAGAATTTGGAAATGATTTCTTGTTCTTCACTTGTATTTGAAGATTCACCCATTATTGAGAATGAGGAAATTAAGTTTCTGCAACAGATTTTTCGGATAAATGAATAAAAAGTTTGTTGTCTTTTTGTTTTTGTTGTGTCTGTGTTATTAAAGAAGAGATAATTTTCAAATGCCTAAAATTAATTCTACGAGCGCCATAGCTAGTATCTTACCGTACATTATAGAAAAAGGAACTCTCTACAATCTAATAGATCAGTATTGTTCAGACTATTACTATGTAGCCGTTTAGTTTTACTATGATTAGAACAGCCGTCGCTCTGCGCGGATAACGTAAGTCGCAAACTTGCGACCAACGCTGTGCTCAAATCATAACGTCGGTCGCATTGCTCGGACTACCGTGCCGTAAAGGTAAATTAATTCAGTTACAATATGTAAAACCGCCCCCCCCAATTTTTGAAAGCGTGTTCTTTGTTAAATTTCTGAATATGGAAATAGTTAATGCAACAACCATAAAGACACAAAACAGATGAAAATGATGATTAATGCAACAACAACCATAAAGACACAAAATAGACGATATTATACTCACGCAAGCTCTTTTTGCTCGTCATCCTCTTCCTCTTCTGTAGAATCAGCAATGTTATCCTCAACCACTTCTTCCTGCAAACTTTCTTCGAGATCTTCTGCTTCCTCCTCTTCTCCAGGCACACTCTCTGCCATTCTTGGTTTGGCACTCAAAACAGGATTTCGTTTCACGAGTTCTACATCCTCACTTTCCTTATCTCCTTCATCCTCTTTATCCAGCATGGCTGTAGTTTCCAAATCTACAATGTTCTTCTTTTTCCCTCGCCTGCCTTTGGGTTTCCTAGAGAAATTAAAGATTCTTTAATTCACATTTTTTTTAATGCATTAAAAAATTATTGCCCATCATGAAGCTATGATGGCCACAACATCAGACAGTTTTGTCTTAATAATGTGATGTGCGCTGTATTTGGATTATAGTGAGGAAGAATATGCACTGATCATCAATCTGACTTTTATCCCAAGTTACCTTGGATCAGTGGCAAGACTATTGGTTGAGACGACTGGAGGTAACTTGGTATGCATGCACTCTGGTCTTACCTTCTGTGAGACCAGGTGTCGCTTGAAACTTGCGAGATTCGATCGCCCACCGTTTATCACTTGAGAGGCTAGTGCCTTAACCTCTTGACTACAGCGACCTTTTTTTAATGCATTAATGACACCTAAAGCTGCATACTAATATGCACGAGGGGCATTCAGTTCTTATTCTTCGATCAACTGATGCTATGCTTCTAGCCCAATGAGGTTCACGAAGGAGATACTGTGTTTCAGGTCTTCGCTGATCCCCAACAGTTTTTCGAGCATGGTCTCTCAGTTGGGCCAGACTGCATCGCTTTGGTCTGCATAAGTGGGCAGTTCTGCAGGATATGTTCTGGTGTTTGCTTGGATGCTCCATATTCGCATATATTGGTGTCTCTAAGACCAATTCATTGAGTCTGCAATGTCCCGTTCTGAATCTAAAGATCTCTGTCTGCCCACCTCTGGCAAGTTTGTCTATGCTGTCACTTTTTGGCTTGTATTCTTTGTGCTGGTCTCTCCATTCTGTCATCAAGGATCGTTTGATGAGTGTATCTGCTTCTTTATAGCTCTGTGGATAGCAAGTCTGTGTGCCGCCACGTCTGACTTTTGCGAGCTCATCTGCCTTCTTGTTTCCAAATATTCCACTGCGGGCTGGAATTGTAGGACTAAATCTGTTTTTCTTTTGGGACAGTAACCTGATGTTATATATTATTTCAAGTGAGAGTCTATCTTGTTTGGGGCTTGAGATGGCTTGGAGAACACTCCTGGAGTCTGTTAGAATGGCCGTTTTCCTTGTAGTTGTGTTTTGACTAACAAGAATCATCATTGCTGCATGAACAGCTCTTGCTTCAGCTCTAAAATCGGTACAAGTCTCTCCTGCTGGTATTGACAATTAGCAGCTCTGTTTATTTATATGACACTGCATCATGTTAATATCATTTTTTTTCAGAATAACCTGAAAACAACATTTATTAAGTATAGTAACTATTTAAAAGTGAACAGCATATATCTGACTTTGGGGGGTTGAATGAGCAGTTATCTGTCTGTCAAAGACAGATGTGTCAAACCGAAAGATGCAAATATCGCTGTCAGATTGTAAACTAGCGACACAACGCAATCCATTCTCCGGACTACATCCTGCTACTTGCAAAGCCCTTTTCAGGGATTGGTAGCGGTAGATTGAGAACAAACGCAGAAGAAGAAGAAGTGCAAGTATCTGCTGTTTTTCCACACTTTTGTGTTTCAAAATGGTGTCGGACCAGTTGATTCCAGCACAGGAAAAGCACGTTTTAATGAAATTTCTGGTTATAGGTGGTTCAAAACCCGCTGAAATTTATAGTCGACTGTCATGTGTTTGGAGAACAGACTTTAGCATGTTCAGCAGTGTCTCAATGGCGTTTGTGAATCCATCAAAGATGAGCCCCACGAAAGTCAACCGAAAAGTGTCATTACTAGTGAACACAGTATCAATAAAGGTTATTTTGAACGAAACACGCTACGGAAAACCAGCTCAAATCGAGAGGAGCCGCAGACACTTTGGTTCACGTACCAGGCTGATAAGCCAAGGGCGCGAGGCTACCATGTGGGGGATTACGGCCGAACCCTTGTAAGCCGCAATCCCGCCCAAAATCTCAGCACCACTGCAATGGGAGGCTCCTACATGCTCGGGACCTGGGGCTTGCGCCCCAGCCCTATCAGGTAGAGCCACAGTAAGAGGTCCTTGCCGCCCGCAAATCAAAGCGGGCGGACAAACTGCTTGATACTCACCCTATACGGCGATGGGGTGCGAAAAACACCAACCAAAGACTTAGAACCTGGTCGGGGTGTCGAAAACAGTAGAGCAGCCACCACACTGTGAACTGTCAAGACTCAACCACTGACCATGAGAGTTGTCCGCACACCAGGCGATCAACATCTCTGTGACATTACCAGGCTTGTCCTCTGGCTAAATGCACTCCGGCTACGATATCTACCTCTGTACGTTATCAGCCATAACTATCATGCTGGACACAGAAGAGATGCAGACCAGCGGACATTGCACACCTGCCCCACTGTGTCAACACCCCAGGTGGCGGGGAATGCTAGGCGTACCATCCCTGCATAGAAGCCAAGAAAATAAAGGGAAAAAGAGATACCCCACTCACATGCAAATGCTACGTTTCTGGCAGGACGTGACGATCCTGGGATACAGACACACTGGACTGCCTCTCTTCCGGGTAAACCAGTCCATCTCATATATCACATATCATCATTGCACCCTATAGACACGAGTAGTGAAGACTCGATAGTCTGGTAAGACAACTTCCATAGGAGAGAAAACTCTGATCGTAAACAACTGCTGCCTTGCAGATAGGCTGGGGACAGCCAAAGGCTAAGGAGGGCATCCCTACAGAAACGCCTGTTGAAATCGGATGCACGGGGCCGCAAGCCTAACAAAACAGTGCAACGTAAATCACAGTATGATGGCAGCACAACCTATTCGAAAAACGTATGGCGCTCATCCTGAGGAGACCCGCCAGGCAGCGATAGCGCCGGGCCCCACGCCTCGAAGGGGCCCACCCTTGACTACTGGTGGTCACCCACCCATGTGTCGTGGAGTCAAGGCACATGGCTATGGGGTAACGTCTATTGGCCAAAAACTCAAGACCCTCAAAATACTACAGTGGAATGCGGAGGGAGTCATTAACAAAAACCTTTCCCTAACACACCACCTGCATGAAGGTAAGATTGACGTGGCATGTATCCAGGAAACGCACCTCAACAATAACCATAAATTCTCAATCAGAGGATACCAGACCTTCCGTCTAGATAGAGAAGGCCACAAAGGAGGGGTCCTGATACTGACCAGAAACAGCATACCGAGTAGCGCGGTACCTGTCAATCACACCGGACAAGCAGAAATTGTAGGAGTTGACATAATGGCTCAAGAGACGAAGCTCCGCATTTTCAATCTGTACGGACCACCAAACAGAGACCTATCGCTCTCGAGTATGGAGGTCAGAGACTCCAACTGCATAGTAGTTGGAGATTTCAACAGCCACTCGGAGAGATGGGGATACTCTGACACAGACAGCAGAGGTGACGAAGTGGAAGATTGGGAGATAGATGCAAATCTCTCCCTAATCAATAGGCCGGAGGATAGCCCTAGCTTCTATTCAAGAACATGGCATACCACCTCGACTCCAGATTTGGCCTTCTCCACACAGGACATACACTATAAAATAGACCGCCAGGTGCTAAACCAACTGGCAGGTAGCGACCACAGGCCGATCAGGCTAACCATTGACATGGAAGTAGGCCCACAGGAAACAAAACCGCTCCCACGTTGGAATTACAAACGAGCCGACTGGGACAGATTTGCAATCCTGACAGATGGGCTGTGTGAAACCATCAACACACGAAACACCAAAATGAAGCCCATGGTAGAGAGCCTAAGCAAGGCAATAATGCAAGCCGCCACTGAAACCATCCCAAGAGGAGCTAGGAAAAACTATAAGCCCTACTGGAATGATGAGTTACAGAAAGTGGAAGATGCAGTAACAAATGCTAGGAACGTGGCAGAACGAGAAAAATCCATGGAGGCAAACATCGCCCTCAAAGCCGCCGCGGCGATGTACAAACACACTCTCAAGCAAACAGCAAGAGAAAGTTGGAAAAATAAAACGGAAAGTTTAAACCTGGACAAAGAAGGGAACAAGCTATGGAAGCTAGTCAGAGCCATGAACGACGAAACCCCGTCAAATAAACAAATTACTATCAAGCAGGGCGAGAACTTGATCACAGGTAAGAAAGCCGCAAACGCCTTTGTCGATCACTATGCCAGAGCAAACCACATCGAGGTCCCTGCAGATAAGCATACAGACATTAGCGAAGAGCTAAAGGGACACGAAAACATAAATACGGCTCCTGAAGAGCACATGATGGCCAAACTAACAATGCGCGAAATGGAAGAGGCTATGAGAACACTAAAGAAAAGGAAATCTCCCGGAAAAGACGGGATAACAAACGAAATGCTGATGGGGCTGGGCCAAACAGCGAAGAAAAAACTACTATCGGTGCTGAACCAAAGCTGGAAAAGGGGTATTGTACCCCAGGCATGGAAAGATGCAATACTGGTACCAGTACCAAAAACAGGAAAGGACAAAACAGATCCAAATGGATACAGGCCCATAAGCCTACTGAGCTGTGTCGGCAAGCTGATGGAACGGATGATAAACACCAGACTGATGTGGCATCTGGAAGAAAAACGAATACTAATTCCACAGCAAGCCGGCTTTAGACAGCACAGATCCACTGAGGACCAGGTCATCCTCATAGCCCAGGAGATAGAAGATGCCTACCAGGCACAGAAACACACAGTAGCTGTTTGGGTGGATCTGGAAAAGGCATTTGACAAAGTCTGGAAGGATGGACTTAGAGTCAAGCTAAGAAGAAGTGATGTCTGTGGGAAGATGTACAAGTGGATCAACCACTACCTCAAACAAAGAACGGCCAGAGTCCAAGTACAAGGGCAGATGAGCAAAAAGGTGACACTCGAGCAGGGAGTACCCCAAGGGGGAGTATTGTCACCCACACTCTTCCTGGTATATATAAACGATATTACAGAAAATTTACCAAGAAGAGTCCATAGCTCAATGTTTGCAGACGATCTGGCTATGTGGACCTCTGAAAAGAATCTCACCATAGCAAGAAATCGGATGCAGACGGCCCTAACATCGCTGGAAGAGTGGGCGAACTCATGACTGGTCAAAATAAACGAGGAGAAAACCACGTGCACAATATTCTCGCTCTCATTAAAACCCCAAAGTACCAAATTAAGCCTAAATGGCAAAATCCTGAAGCCAAATGACAACCCAACCTATCTGGGAGTCACATTTGATCGGCGCATGACATGGAAAAGTCAGATTGAGAGAAACCGAATGAAAGCCAGAGAAAGAATGGCGATCATGAGGAAACTTGCTGGCACAAGCTGGGGAGCAGACGAAGGCATACTAAAGAAACTGTACACTGGAAGAGTGAGACCAGTTCTCGAGTATGGCATCGCGGCATGGACAACAGCAGCGAAGGCGAACTTCGATAAAGTTAACAAACTTCAAAACCAAGCCATGAGAATTATAACAGGTGGCATGAAGTCAACGCCAATTGTAGAACTTGAAAAGATTACAAAACTGCAATCCATGACCGACAGAAGAGACTGCAGAGCCCAGCTGCAGTCAGAGAAACTCCGAAGACTGACGGACCACCCAATGTACCAGAGACTTAACAATTTGGGAACTGGGAAACTAAAGCGGAGAAACTTTGCAGAAATAGCCAAAGCAAAGATGCACGAAGATCCCATAAACGCACTAACAACACCAAAACCCATCACTACTGTACGAAAACCTACTTGGAGGCAGGATATATTTCCAGAGGTGGTAGAAAATATACCAGGTATTGCAAACAAAAACTGCCAGACTGAAAAAGAAAGGAGAGACACTACCCTAAGCTTCATAACGAAAAGCTACCCAAGCATGGACTGGACCCATGCATACACCGACGGTTCTGTAACAAACACTACACAGAACGGAGGGGCAGGAGCATTCCTGAACCTACCAAATGGCAGAAAAATAACACTGTCATTCGCTACTGGTAAGTACACAAGCAATTTCAGAGCGGAGGCAGAGGCACTGAGGGCGGCAGTGGAAGAAATGGCAACACACAGTGAAAATGAGAGCCATATAGTCTTGCTGACAGATGCTCTCGCCGTAGTCACAGCGCTAAAAAGCCAGAAAAACACTGAGCTTAATGACTTAAGAGCAGCACTCTGCAAACTGTGCCAGCTGTCCGCACCAAAAAGGGTAGTGGTACAGTGGGTCCCGTCACACTGCAACATCCAAGGCAACGAGGAGGCAGACAGACTGGCAAAAGAAGGTGCAAGGCTACCACAAACAGATACCAGTATGACGTACGAAGAGTCAAAACGGCTTATCAAAGCCAGGTACATGACCAAATGGGAAACCGAACATACTGGTTACACCAAAAACGATGCCTATTACCAGTTGAACCGAAGAGAGCAGGTCGTTGTCTTCAGACTTCGCACTGGCCACAACAGACTGAGGTACCACCTATTCAACAAATTGAAGATAGGGTGTACCGACGAATGCCCGTGCGGTACTGGTAAAATGACCACTGAACATCTGCTGCAGAACTGCCCGACATACGGGGATCAGAGAGAGCAGATGTGGCCATTGCCAGTGGAACTGCAAGACAAGCTTTATGGTAGTGGCGAGAGTCTCAGGATGACCGCCGCTTTTTTCGAGAAAATAATGGTTACTGTCTGACTGTGTACGCAGAAGAAGAAGAAGAAGAAGAACGAAACACGGCAAGTTACTGTACACGAAGTCACAATGGCAACTGGTATAAAGATAAGTTCTGTGAACATTTTCATCAGAGACCAACTTAATGTTCATAACGTTTCAGGTCGTTGGGTGCTAAAACAACTTAATTTTGACCAAAAAAGTGTCCTCCAACACGGCATATGGTCCCATACAGCTGAAAAAATTGTGGCAGTTATTGACCAATTGCATTGGTAGGCACTGTCACACCCACCATACAGTTCAAACTTGACTCAAAGTGATTTTTTCCTCTTTTTTGCAACTCTGAAAGAGCAACTCGGAGAAAAAAAGATTCACTCGAATGGCGAAGTGCATCATGAAGTTCTCCAATGACTCAGAGAACAGCCAACAGAGTTCTACTCTGGCCAGAATACAGAATCCCGCAGCTAGATAGGATAAATGTGTTGCAGTGGCAGGTAATTAAGTCGAAAAATAGTACAGGTAATTTAAATTCATCTCTCAGTTATCTAAATATTACACCAGTCCAGATACTTTCTGGACGACCCTTGCATCTTAACCTTTAGAGTGCCCTCGTCCAAACAATTTTGACACATTCGGCATACAAATTGTAAAAAAAACAATATTTTATGGACAGAGACCCTACCAATAGACATTCTTTAATGCCGAATATGTCACGTCCATCTTACAAAGGTTTTTTTGCCGATACAAGTATTGCATGTTAGATTACAAATGAATATTAAACGATTTATCTTCTTATTTCGCGGATTGGAGCCGGCCGACTTTTTTAGAAAGACGAAGTAGGTTGTTGGGAAAGATCTTTATCGGGTATATCTGTTTATATGTTTGTTTAGATGTAATAACTAAGTTTGAATTGGAAACTAACAGTTGTCTATATTATTAATACAGTATCGATAAGTTGTTGTGGTTTCCATGGATTTCTATCGGTGCAACTAGACCTAGCGGGTGGAGTCAAAATATTTCTTTTCTCAAACAATTTTCACTTTCATCTTCTTGTATTTCAGAAACAAACACACAACAAAAACAATAACACCAACAAGTTCTTTATTCATTTATGTCTCTACACACAACAAAATCATATTTATTGACAAACAAACAGAAAAGTTAAAAGCTTTGAAAGTCAACTACCATAGCAAAAAATTAAGCTGCCAACAGTTTTGCAAAATGTGTACAGTGTCGTAAAAGTTAATTACGAATACAGCATGTCATGGATAGTTTATTATGTCTCTTGAGATCCTTAGATTACAATTTTAGTACAATTTGTTTAATAGTCACCATGATCATCTGGTTGGTCAGTACTAAGACTGGTTGTAAGGATGTCTGAGCATGTCACTCCACTGGGCCTTATCCTCTGCAGCTCTCTTCAATTCAACATAGGTTTGTATATTACTGTCTCTGTTTAATATTAAATTAATTTGGGGACAAAAAACAACTATTTGTCATGCAGAGTTGAGACATGTGTCCCAGGCTGAAAGACATAAATCAGGAAAATGATTCCTGTTGAAAGTCTCATCTGACAAAAGTGTGCGGAGGACATGGAAAGTCTTTTGTAATCGCTGCACGAATCACATAGCAGACACCGCAGCCAGGGTTGAAGTGTTGGAAACATCCACGTACTATGTTCCAGCTTATTCTGAAGTGAAAGGATTAGTTCCATTCTTTCGGTGCTTTGAATTCCTAACTGGCGGTAATACTCTAATTTATAACTGAGTATATATCGAGACTGGGAATCAAACTCAGTCCATATAATGGTAGTGGCAAGCACACTTCCCCTTATCAGCAAGAAATGTAACTCACCCTTCTTCAGGCTCAAGTTCCGGAGTCTCTTTGTAGAGACGTGTCCCATAGAAATACCAGTACTTAGCCCCTACACCATCAACTCCCAGTGGCTCGACCCGCAGGCTGTCTCCACTGAGTCCCTGATAATAAAACATGAATGGACTGTTGGATTAGATAGAACACAAACAAATATAACCATATAACTATGTTCTGCTCGCTCTTCTAGCTTCTAATTCTATATTATGCGCCCTGAAAAGGGCGCTAAGTAGTTGGTTGTGTTAGCTTTTTTCACATCCCGAATGTGTTGGTAAAGGTAGACTGGAGTTCTCTAGGCGTTGTGCTCCATATCGCTCACTACTACAGGGATCATGTCGATTCCCCACCTTGTTAGCCCGTTTTCAGGGACAACTACGAGGAAGTCAAGGTGAGGGTCTTGAATAATATATTTTGTCTGACCCTGACTAATATGTCCGATAAGTATGTTTTGCCTAACCAGATGTTAGTCTCCTCTTCCTTGTTGATGCCTTTAGTAAGAGGAAAGTTGGACTTCAAGACCCAAGAAATTGTTTACTTAAGCAGACTAATGATCATCACACACCTGGTTTGGAGAGAACGGCAAAGATGGTGCCTAACAAGTCGAGGAGGTAGTGACGAAAAATAATACGGGACTCTTTCGAGGCCCCGTAATTGGAATGAGTACACTTTAAACCCTTTAACAAGGATCTATTGGAGGGCAAGTCTGGTGCCAGCAGCTCCAATAGCGTATATTAAAGTTGTTGCAGTTAAAAAGCTCGTAGTTGGATCTCAGGTGCAGGCGGGCAGTCTGGCTCGCGCCGGTTCACTGCCTGTTGTCTCCTGCCGGCTCTCTCCCGCGGGTGCTCTTCGCTGAGCGTTCCGGGTGGCCGGCACGTTTTCTTTGAAAAAATTAGAGTGTTCAAAGCATGCCTCGGCTGCCTGAATAATGGTGCATGGAATATTGGAATAGGACCTCGGTTCTATTTTGTTGGTTTTTGGAACTTGAGGTAATGATTAACAGGGACAAACGGGGGCATTCGTATTGCGGCGTTAGAGGTGAAATTCTTGGATCGCCGCAAGACAAGCTACTGCGAAAGCATTTGTCAAGAATGTTTTCATTAATCAAGAACGAAAGTCAGAGGTGCGAAGACGATCAGATACCATCGTAGTTCTGACCATAAACGATGCCGACTAGTGATCCGCAGGAGTTGCTTCGATGACTCTGCGGGCAGCTTCCGGGAAACCAAAGTGTTTGGGTTCCGGGGGAAGTATGGTTGCAAAGCTGAAACTTAAAGGAATTGATGGATAGGCACCACCAGGAGTGGAGCCTGCGGCTTAATTTGACTCAACACGCCAGGTTCAGACACTGAAATGATTAACTGACTAATAGCTCTCTCTTGGTTCGTTGGGTCTAATAGGGAACGGGTGCTGGTATTAGACCCTCGGAAGACAGGTTAGTTTTACCCTACTAATGACAGGGCATTGCTACGGTAATCCTGCTCAATCCGGGAGGAATCGTAGGTTTCTTATACTTGGTCCACGTGCTTGGCTGATAAGCCAATGGTGCGAGGCTACCATCTGAGGGATTACGGCCGAACGCCTCTAAGCGGGAATCCCGCCCTGAATCTCAGCACCACTGCGACGGGCGGCAACAATATGGTTGGGACCTGGGGCTCGCGTCTCAGCCGTCCCGTCGATAAAAGCGGGCGGGGAGCTGCTCGATATTCACCCCATGCGGCGTTGAGGTGTGAAACCACTAGTAGAAGCCTTAGTTCTCGGTCGGGGTGTCGTAAGCAGTAGGGCAGTCACCTCACTGCGAACTGTTGAGACTTAGCCTTGGACCGCAAATGGTGCGAGCCCATTATCTAAGGGATTATGGCTGAAAGTCTCTAAGCCAGAATCCCGCGTGGAAAATTGACGATACTCTTAGCACCACTGCAACGGGAGGCAATGATATGGTTGGGACCTGGGGGCTTGTGTCTCAGCCCGACCTGGTCGAGCCGCAGAAAGAGGTCTCTGTCGTCCCGCCGATCAAAGCGGGCGGGGAGCTGCCCGATCTTCACCCCATACGGTGTGGAGGTGTGAAATCACTAGTAGAAGACTTAGTTCTCGGTCGGGGTGTCGAAAGCAGTAGAGCAGCCACCTCACTGTGAACTGTTGAGACTCAGTCCTTGATCATGAGATATGTTTGCACACCAGGTGAACAACATCTCCGTGCCATTTCCAGGCTTGTCCCCTGGTTAAATGCACTCCTGCCTTGTTCTTTACTTCTGTCTGCTATCAGTCATCCCAATGGGTGCAGAAAAGATGCAGGCCAGAGGACATTGCACCTCCGCCCTATTGTGACAACCTCCCAGGTGGTGGGGATTGCTAGGCGTACCGTCACTGCAGAGGAGCCGAGAAAATAAAGGGAGCAAGGAGATACCCCACTCACATGTACGTGCTACGTTTCAGGCAGGACGTGACGATCCTGAGACACAGACACACTGGACTGCCTCTCTTCTGGGATACTTGAAAAACTAGTACATTCAGTCCATCATATCATATCATATATCATCATCACACCCTTTAGACACGAGTGGTGAAGACTCGATAGTTTTGCAAGACAACTTCCGTAAGAGAGATAACTCTGACCACAAACAACTGCTGCCTTGCAGATAGGCTGGGGACAGCCAAAGGCTAAGGAGGGCAACCTTATAGAAATGCCTGTTGAAATCGGATGCACTGGGCCACAGGATTAACGAAACAGTGCAACGTATATCGCTGTGTGATGACGTCACAACCTAACAGAAAAAAGTATGGTGCTCATCCTGTGGAGTCCTACCAGGCAGCGAGAGTGCCGGGCCCCACGCCTCGAAGGGGCCCACTCAATGCTACTGGTGGTCACCCACCCATGTGCTGTGGAGTCAAGGCACAAGGTGATGGGGCAAAAGCTATTGACCAAAAACTCAAGACCCTTAGAATACTACAGTGGAATGCGGAGGGAGTCATTAACAAAAAGATTTCCCTAACTCATCACCTGCATGAAGGCAAGATTGATGTGGCATGTATCCAAGAAACACACCTCAACAACAATCACAGATTCTAAATCAGAGGATACCAGACCTTCCGTCTTGATAGAGAAGGTCACAAAGGAGGGGTTCTGATACTGACACGTAACTGCATACCGAGTAGCGTGGTAGCTGTCAATCACACTGGACACACAAAAATTGTAGGAGTCGACATAATGACACAAGAAGATCCGCATCTTCAATCTGTATGGCCCACCAAACAAAGACCTGTCGCTCTCGAGTATGGAAATCAAGGACTCCAGCTGCCTAGTAGTTGGAGACTTCAACAGCCACTCGGAGAGATGGGGATATTCGGACACAGACAATAGAGGTGATGAACTGGAAGACTGGGAGATAGACACAAATCTCTATCTTATCAATAGGCCGGAGGACAGCCCTAGCTTCTATTCTAGAACATGACATACCACCTTCACTCCAAATTTTGCCTTTTCCAAGGAGGATATTCACCACAAAATAGACCGCCAGGTGCTCAACCAATTGGCAGGTAGCGACCACACGCCAATTAGGCTAGAAATTGATACGGAAGTAGGCCCACAGGAAATAAAACCGCTCCCAAATTGTAACTATAAACGAGCCGACTGGGACAGATTTGCAATGCTGACAGATGGACTGTGTGAAACGCACGAAATAACAATATGAAACCGATGGTGGAAAGCCTAAGCAAAGCAATACTACAAGCAGCCACCGAAACCATCCCAAGAGGGGCAAGGAAAAATTACAAGCCATATTGGAATGATGAACTGCAGAAAGAGGAGGATGAAGTCTCAAATGCTAGGAACATGGCAGAGAGAGAGCAATCTATGGAGGCAAATATCACCCTCAAGGCGAAATACAAAAGAACACTAAAACCAAATAACAAGAGACAGCTGGAAAAACAAAACAGAAAGCCTCAATTTAGATAAAGAAGGGAACAAACTATGGAATTTAGTCAGAGCTATGAATGACGAAACACCATCAAATAAACAAATTACCATCAAGCAGGGCGACAACATGCTTACTGAAAAAAAGCAGCAACCGCCTTTATAGAACATTATGCCAGAGCAAACCACATTGATGTCTCTACAGACAGGCACACAGATATTAGTGAAGAACAAAAAGAGCCACGACAACATCAAGATGGCACCAGAGGAGCACATGATGGCAAAACTAACAATGAATGAAATGGATGAGGCCATTAGAATTTTAAAGAAAAAGAAATTGCCCAGAAAAGATGGGGTAACAAACGAAATGCTGCTGGGGTTGAGCCAAACAGCAAAGAGGAAGTTACTGTCAGTCCTGAACCAAAGCTGGAAAAGGGGAATTGTACCGCAGGCATGGAAAGATGCTGTACTTATACCAGTACCAAAGAAAGAAAAAGATATAACAGATCCAAATGGATACAGGCCCATCAGTCTACTGAGCTGTGTAGGCAAACTGATGGAGCGTATGATAAAAACAAGACTGATGTGGCACCTGGAAGAAAAACACATACTAATTCCACAGCAAGCAGGATTTAGACAACACAGATCCACTGAGGACGAGATCACTCTCATAGCACAGGAAATAGAGGATTCTTACCAAGAGAAAAAGCATACAGTAGCGGTTAGCGTGGATCTAGAGAAGGCATTTGACAAGGTGTGGAAAGAGGGACTTAAAGTCAAGCTACGAAGAAGTGAAGTATGTGGGAAAATGTACAGATGGATCAGCCATTACCTCGAAAACAGAACAGCCAGAATTCAAGTACAAGGGCAGATGAGCAAAAAGGTGACACTGGAGCAAGGAGTAACCCGGGGGGGGTCAGACACGGAAAAGTCAGATCGAGAGAAACCGAATGAGAGCCAGACAAAGAATGGCAATCATGAGGAAACTTGCTGGCACAAGCTGGGGAGCAGACGAAAGAATTCTAAAGAAACTGTATACTGGAAGACTGAAACCAGTTCTCGAGTATGGCATTGCGGCATAGACAACAGCAGCAAAGGCGAACTTTGATAAAATTAGCACTTCAAAGCCAAGCCATGAGAGTTATAACAGGAGGCATGAAGTCAACGCCAATTGTAGAACTTTAAAAGATTACAAATCTGCAATCCATGACCGACAGAAGAGACTGCAGAGCCCAGCAGCAAGCAGAGAAACTCAGAAGACTGAATGACCATCCAATGCATCAGAGACTAAATACATTTGGAAATGGGAAACTAAAGCGGAGAAACTTTGCAGAAATAGCCAAAGCAAAGATGAGAGAAGACCCTATGAACACCGTAACAACACCAAAGCCAATCCCTACTGTACGCAAACCCACCTGGAAGCAGCATATCATTCTGGAGGTGGTAGAAAATATACCAGGTATTGGAAACAAGAACAGCCAGACTGAAAAAGAAAGAAGAGACATAATCCTGAGGTACATAACGGAAAACTACCCAAGCATTGAATGGACCCATGCATACACCAAAGGTTCTGTAACAAACACAACACAGAACGGAGGGGCAGGGGTATTCCTGAGCCTACCAAATGGTAGAAAAATAACACTGTCATTCGCTACTGGAAAATTCTCAAGCAATTTCAGAGCGGAGGCAGAGGCACTGAGGGCTGCAGTAGAAGCAATGCTGACAGGCGAAAGCAATGAAAGCCAGATAGTCCTGTTTACAGATGCCCTGGCCGTAGTTACAGCACTAAAAAGCCAGAAAAATACTGAACTTAATGATTTAAGAGCAGTACTCTGTCAACTATGCCAGCAGTTCGCACCAAAAAGAGTAGTGGTACAGTGGGTTCCATCCCACTGTAACATCCAAGGCAACGAGGAGGTAGACAGACTGGCAAATGAAGGTGCAAGACTACCACAACCAGATTCTAGTGTGACCTACGAAGAGTCCAAAAGGCTTATTAGGGCCAGATACATGGCCAAATGCGAAACAGAACATACTGGATACACAAAAAACGATGCATATTACCAGTTGAACAGAAGAGAGCAGGTCGTGGTCTTCAGACTCCGCACAGGCTACAACAGACTGAGGTATCACCTATTCAATAAACTGACGAATGTACTTGTGGTACAGGGAAAATGACCACTGAACATCTGCTGCAAAACTGTCTGATATACGAGGACCAGAGAAAGCACATGTGGCCATCACCAGTGGGAACACTAGACAAGCTCTATGGCAGTGCCGACAGCCTCAGGATGACCGCTGCTTAGAAAAAATACAGGTTGACGTCTGACAGCGTACGAAGAAGAAGAGGATCTAGTGTTTCAGCCCATTATGGCCACAGATTTGACTGGGGTTCAAAAGAGTTGATGACTTAAACTTGTGTCCATGGAAACGTGTTGCGCTTTTCTACTTGGATTATTTAGTTAACTGATTTTGTGGTTCTTTTCCCTCTGATAATCCTGGCAAAGTCATTGGCCATTTAAATTAGTATTTCGGTTACCATGTATTGTATTTCCACAATCCAGTGCACACGGCTGAACTTCGCGAGATTGGTGCCCTTCGCACTGTTTGCTGACAATACATGGGCCAATAACGAAATAGCACATCAGCTGGGAAAGATTGGGCCTTTAATTCTCACGGCATCTGTTACAAGACAGCACAGTACTCAGCTCTTGTCAGGGAGTCCACAGGGACCTCAGGGTTATAATAGACTATACAGGTAAGGTAACTGAGCAAGTCCAGGTAGCAGTGAAAAAGGCAAATGCAAAGTTAGGTATGATAAAAAGAAATATTAAACATAGAATCAAGGAAATGATAGTCAAACTGCATAAAGTATTAGTCTGACCTAGATTGGAGTACTGTGTTCAAGTGTGGAGTACTTATCGCAAAGGGGATATTTTTTTGTTATTTCCTTATTTTTCTATTCTTCAAGACGGTGTGCATTGAACTATGTTTTTATTTTGAGCCTGCCAACCCAGTGCATCCAACTTCATCATTCATTTTATGTAAGGGTCTGCTTCCTCCTGCATCCTCTAATGGTTTGCTTCCCTGGGCTAATGGCAGGTACTGTGTTAGGGGAGTGAATCCAGCTTCGGCTTGTGAGCCGTGTCACTTAACCACTATCCCATGCCGTCCCTGCAGATGTGATACAAATATACTGAAAAGGATACAAAGAAGAGTGACAAAACTGATAGTGGGATTCCGACTTACAGCGACGAGAAAAGAGAAGAATTTGAGGTGATTTAATACAGGTTTATAAGATAATCAAAGGAACGGATAAATTGGACTATAACAAGTTTTTGACAGTACAGCCACCAACTAGATACTAGGAAATATTTTTGTAGTCAAAGAGTGGTGAATGCTTGAAATGCATTGCCACAGGAAATAATGGAGGCAGGGTCAATTAATGCATTCAAGAATAAAAGACAGTTATTGATGCTGTTTGAAATCAGAACTGGTGTGAGACAGGGGTGTCTCCTGTCACCATTTCTCCTTTTTCTGGCTATGAGTTTGATTATAAGAAAAATAACTTCAGCCACTGATTGCAGAATTAAATGACCTGGAATATGCTGATGACTTGGCTCTTCTATCACATGGCTGAAATCTCAACTAGATGCAACTTGAAGCAAGGTCATAGAAATTTGAGTCTGGAATTCACAGAAGAAATAACTTTGGAATTAAAGCCTGGAAATCTGAGAAAATTGTCAGAATAAATGTAGCTGTCAAGATTCATATCATGGGAGAAACCACACACAGATAGCAACATAGACAAGATGGACAATATAGAAGAGTATATCTGGTTAAGAATGGACAATACAGAAAAGTACATCCGGTTAAGAATACAGAAAGTAATAGGACTTCATCCCAATGGGAATATTGTAGAGTTTCAAAGAAATCAAGCCATGTATAAAGATTACAATTTTCAACTCAAATGTCCACTCTGTACTGCTATATTCTTTGCATCAGTTAATTTTTTTTTAAAGTACGCAAAATATCCCCAGCATCTGAATTATTTTTCAGAGCATCACATTTAGGCTGTTGACTTTGAAGGCATGTATCTATTTTTTATTAGATAGTCTATAGATATGATTTGTTTGTCTGTGGAGACATAATGAATAAAGAACTTGGTGTTAATGTTGTTGTGTGTGTGTTAATTTCTGCGATATAAGAAGATGGAGAAAATGAAAAACGGCAACAACATTTAGACTTACCAATTTCGGGGAGAATCCGGACCTCCGGAATTTCAAAATCGTCACAGAACATCGATAATCTTTCTTACAAGATTATCATATCTGTCAGTTTCCCTTACGAATGTATTTATTACTCCTAAATAAACAAATTAAACAGATCTACTTCAGAAAAATATGTTGCAAGAACTTTACTTCATCCCCCAGAATAATGGGATAATCTTCCAGAAAAAGAGAATAAATTGTTTTAAGCTGAACCGGCCATCTTTCTTGTTTATATCTACAATGACAGTATTGGCTATCTTTATATTCAAATACGTGGGTGTTTAACAAGTGTAAATACACGACAATGCTCTAGAATAACTTTCATATCGCCCGGTACCTTTTCTAGCAATTAGTGGGAGAGCGTAAATTTTGTTGTGGTGTAAAAATTTGATATAAGAGTGGTAAAGGATGGATCTGAAGCTTGGAGGACAACAAAGTTGTTATCTTTTACAACGCGCTTGGTTTCACAACGTGTCTGATAACAAGAAACGACTGCACATGCATATTTGAATGTAAATGGACGTCACGTCCTTTTTGCTCGTTTTTAAAATGGGAGATGTGCTTGTGGATATTTATTTTAAAATTTTGAAACGATATATTTTCTATTTCACTCGACTTGAAAATTATCCCATTATTGTGGGGGATGAAGTTAAGTTGTTGGAACGGATTTTACGGAGGTAGATCTGTTTAGTTTGTTTATGCAGATACAATAAATACGTTTGTAGTGGAAACTAACAGATATGCGGATGTTAAAAGCACTATCTGTGCTTTGTGGAAATTTCAAGGATTTACTTAAAAAAAGTAGTATCCCCCAAAATAGGAAAGTCTAAATGTTTGTGCAGTTTTACAACATTCACCAGCAGGTTTTTTATGAATTTATGTTTCTACACACAATCAAATCATGTCTATAGACTGACAAATAAAAAGGTTACAGGATCTCACGTCAACAACCATAGTAAAATGTAACGCGCTAAAAAATAATGCAGACGGAGATGAAATTTGTGTCAATTTTTAATGGAGTGCAAGTAAGGTTTAACAAAGCAAAGAAAAATAATCATGAACAGAATACATTGTTTGAAATGGTACGATGAGGTCAGCAATGTGGACTGGCTGGAAAGATATAGGGATCTCGGTGAAATGTGACAAAGAGAAAACACTGGCACTGGATAGGGTATACTTTGCGAAAAGAGCCAGACAACATTGCAAGGCAGTCACTGTTCTGGAACCCAAGGAGAAAGAGGAGGAAAGGAAGAGAGGGCAGTGGGGTAAGGGGCGGTGTGCCAAAAACACAAGCAGGACTGTCATCGCTCATGTTGGTGAAGAAGAATTAGAGGTTGTTGATTAAGGATCTGTGCTCCTCAGTTCTTCTCCTTCGACATCAAATAATCGCATCTATCCCCTTCATAAACCTGGCGATGCTTCACAGGATTCTCTCAGTTTCAGTTCATCTCGTAACCCACCAGATCGTTGAGGCACACTTGAAAATACTCCGACGCCATCTCTCTCTGTCCGCTGCAGCCAGTTGTGCCTCACCAGGACGAAGGTTTGACCACTCAGTGATGTTGTTTGCCCATCTCTTCCTTGGACGTCCCAGCCCCCTCTTTCCTGGTATGGAACCCTGCAGTATCAAATTTTTAATTTAGCTGGACCTCGTGATGTGCCCATACCAAGCCATCTTTCGCATTTTGATAGCCATGAACAGATCATCAAAAGGCCCAATTGCGGTTTCCACTCTTCGTCGTATTTCTATGTTCGGGACATGATCCTTATATGTAACATTTAAGAGTCTTCTAAAGCACCTCATTTCTATTGCACGTATTCTGCACTGGATATCCGCAGTAATGGTCCAACTCTCACAGGCATTCAAAAATATTGAGAGCACCAATGAGCGCATCAGTCTAACTTTTATGCACAGGGTGTGCCACTTATCCTGCCATATGTGTTTCAAACTCATAAGCACCGCTGTTGTCTGTGCTATTCTGGCAATTATCTCAGGCTGCGAGCCCTCGTCACTGATCAGTGATTCCACATACTTGAACCGGTGTACAACTTCGAGTTACTGACTATTTGCTTTTATCACAGATGTAAACCCTTCCATGTTATTAGTCATCAGCTTTGTTTTCTCTGCATTTATCTCCATGCCATAGCTCTGCGCCGCTCTGTCCAATCTATTAATCAGTTTCTGGAGTTCCTTTCATGCCTGCCAGACCATCTATATCATCTGCAAATCATAGGATTGTAATCATCTTGTCACCTATTCTGACCATACCAACATATCCCTCCAGGGCCGCCTCCATTATTCTTTCCAAGAATACATTGAAGAGTGCTGGAGAGAGTATACAACCCTGTCTCACCCAAACAGACGTGCTGAACTATTCGCCTAGTATTCCATTTACAGAAACTGCACTGGATGCCTTCTCATAAAGGTTTTCAATTACTTTCACAATATTACTATTGATCTTGTAATGCTTCTTTGTTGTCCCTAGCACTGCATGTCATACTCTGTCGAACGCCTTTTTGAAATCAATGAAGACATGATATATGTGTTGTTGGTACTCCCAAGTATTTCTCAATTAATATCCGCAGATTAAATATCTGTTCACGAGGAGGCAGACAGACTGGCAAAAGAAGGTGTAAAACTACCACAACCAGATACTAGTATGACATACGAAGAGTCAAAACGGCTTATTAGAGCTAGATACATGACCAAATGGGAAACCGAACATACTGGCTACACCAAAAACGATGCCTATTACCAGTTGAACAGAAGAGAGCAGGTCGTGGTCTTCAGACTTCGCACTGGCCACAATAGACTGAGGTACCACCTATTCAACAAATTGAAGATAGGCGGCACCGACGAATGCCCGTGTGGTACCGCGAAAATGACCGCTGAGCATTTGCTGCAAAACTGCCTGACATACGAGGAGCAGAGAGAGCAGATGTGGCCATCACCAGTGGCAACACTAGACAAGCTCTATGGCAGTGTCGACAGCCTCAGGATGATCGCTGCCTTTTTCGAAAAAATAATGGTTACTGTCTGACTGCGTACGATGAAGAAATATCTGTTCAGTGGTACTTCTTCCCGCTCGAAACCCTGCTTGCTCTTCGACAATGATATTCTCAATGATATAGCCAATTTTGACATTCCAATCCCCTTGTACCACCAATATATCCTTCTTTGATATCTTGTTCACATCTGCCTGTAATTCCTCATGGAAACTCTTTACCTAGCTTCATAATCTGAGGTAGGTGCTTAGCATTGTATCCGTGATATTGAAGGGCATTGCTTTGAGCCATATGCTGAGCAATCGACTTGATACTGGTCAACATCCCAAAACCCAACTTATGTCTTTATGCACCAACATTTCAACTGGTCGTCATTTAATCTATCTCGCAATTGTGTTGGAGATGACCAGGTAGTCACTCTGTTCCTCCCATGGAAATAGCAGACCTATGGAACATGTTCTACAATTTGTTTGTTCTCCCCAGATGAGCACATGTTTGCAGTCAGCTGAATGGTTTTAATTTGATTGACAGAGAGTAACGATTCTGTTCCTTCACTAACCTACCTTCAGCATCTCAGCCACATCATCAGCATCCAGCCGGAAGTCACAAAGAGCATGCAGCACTTCCACTCGCCGTCGGATGGGTAGTTCCAGGTATGTGGTGTCTGCCATCGGATTAACGTGACCTAGTTCTACCTGCCATCGTTGCTTAAAGATGTCTTTCAGAAACAGATCATAGTTGTAGTACCTAAATTGGTAAACAATCAGAAATAAATAGAATGAAGCAATAGCAAACATCCAACCATTGTTAGTAAGATACAACAAAAATGTCGAAGTGTCATCATGTGCCAAGCTAAGGACCAGAGACATTCATTTATCTAGACATCTTTCCCCGTACCAAGTCAAGTAATCCCTAACTGGGAAAGTCGTTGGGGCGCACATGAAGACACTAGCCAAATCCCACATTATCCCTCTCTGTCGGTGGCTACTGCCTGCGCCTCCTCTCGTCGAAAATTGGTCCATTCTTTTATGTTGCCCTCCCATATCTTTTTTAAGATGACCTCTTCGTCGTCTGCCTTGCACCTTTCCATGCAGGACCGTATTTGCAAGACTGTTTGATCTCGATATGTGGCCACACCGAGCAAGTTTCCGTCTTTTTCCCGATGTAATGTTTATTAATTCTACAAATGACTATCTTTCTTGTTCTTTTCCCTTCTCTTGTTTTGCCTTTCAGCACTAGGTTATGAAGAAATCTCTAGAACGAGCCCTACTGTGTGCTTCATGCACAGTGGCATTCACCGCCTGTTATTTCTGTAAGCCCCTTTTTTATGGTCGGCTTTGGTCTTGAATCCGTTGTATCTAAATAGCATTGCTTGTTGGAGGGTGGTGTGTGGTAGTAGTAGTGTTACATGTTTGACTATCTTTCTTGTCAAGTCAACTCCTCATTCCAATTTGGTGTGTACAAAACATCACAGTCCAATATGATCAAAATTTGTATCTATCATTGATGTTTTGCTCAGCTTTAACAATATAGGTGCTGAAATAACCTTAAATATGCCAAAATATTCAACGCATGCGCAGCTAATATAAAGTTATTTCCGCCAGATTCAAATTTACTTGTCACATTTTGCCCAACCGATTTGTGCCTTCAACAGTAAAGAAATTACATTATCTGATCAGGTCACTGATCATACATTTGGATGACATATGGATAATCAATATAAGTCAGATTCAGAAGAAAGTGACTGCGTAAATTGATCGAATAGCCCTGATATGAGTGTGTGCGCGCGCACGCACACACACAAACAAACATTTCACTATTTTTTTCCCCTCCATAATAATGAGATTTCATACTAATATATATACTTTCATTATCAATACTTCATGTTATAGATTATTTAATTATATGTATTTAGATCACAATGTTAGCTCTATGTGTTTAATGTTAAAGTCTTCACCTTACGCTAAGTGCCACCAATATCTGTCTGGTTCTAATCCCTATTACTCTCTATTTGACACCGTACCCATTGATGGATTCTTTAACCTTTTCCTTTGTAGTTTCGTTTTTCCCAAAGTGGACATATTCTTTTGATTGCTATCCCTAATGCAATGAGAGTCCCTCTCACTTTTTTAAATTCTTAATTTGATATTGAATCTGTACTTCCTACATTGTGTCCATATTACTACCAAGATACATGAATGATTACATCTCCTGTAGTATTGTGTCCCACAATATAATTTGATTGTTGTTAGGTGTTTAATTCTCATAATCTTTGTTCTTTTCTCTGTCTCAATTTTTCTCATTATTTGCTAAGCAAACATTGTATATTCCATCAAACTGTGGTTAGAGAGAACAGTCAAGTCATCAAACAGTTTTATCTTCAACTATTTCTCATTCGCCACTTTTTATTTTATTACGTCTACAAGTGAAGTCCAGTTCTTTAAATAAAGAGTTCTTCAACGCTTCCAAACAGCTATGTGTGGAGATTTGCCTCCATGGGTGTGTCCAGTACGCAATTGGCAAAGCATATAAGTCTTGCACAATATGTTCAGCTGTCTGTGCTGCTTGTCAACATGTACACATGGGTGATGGAGCCAATTTCAGGCTGTGTAAGTGGCCCTTCAGTCTGTTACGTCCCGTTCTCAAGCGGAACATGTTTACTTGCTCCACTTGATCAAGGCAGTGATAGTTTCTCTCATTCTCATTTGGTTGTCTATCCTTTTGGCTTGGATAAGTGCCTTCTTTACTTGGTAAATGATTTATCTTTTTTTTTCTTGTTGTTCCCTCTTTTGCTAACCTGTCTGCTATCTCAATTCCTGGTTTGCAACAGTGTGATGGTATGCACTGTAGCATTAACCCTACCCTTCTCTTGCCTTTTAGTTTACCTAATGCTTTTTTTAAGCTCTGGCAGTTTATCATTCTTGAGGGTTTGCAGTACTGACATTGCATCTGTAAGGAATACAGCTTGCTGGCATTGATTGTTATGTTGCTAATCTTTGCTACAGCAATAATTGTGCCTGTACTTCAGTCAAGTAGTTTGAACAATTTTCAAGTTGCATGAACTTCTGCTTTTGTTCTACGACTCTTGCATGAGGCGTCACTAAGGTGGCATGCGTAAATTTCTTGTTATAGCCAAGTGAGAGGCTTGTACTGTCATTAGGCATACCTTCCTGAGAGTATGAGACACCCTCGATTCAACGATGTCAAGGTCAACCTCTTGCTTACAGCCAGGTATATGATATGCTTCGCTCCAGGTCGGTCAGAATGCATTCTGACCAAAATTGATTTTTTTGGGGGGCGTCAATGTAGACACTGACTGGGTTTGTCCCCACTATCTGCCTCAGAGTGGTGTTGCAGACATGGTCACAGATGTTCTTTCCAGATTCACTTCTCACACAGCGCATCTCGCACTTATGTGTTTTTAGTTAGGATCAAGATTGATATCGGTAACATAATGTAGGAATAAATAGTGCATTTATCAGCCTCCTCATAGTTGAAAGATCCACTTGTTAAGTGTTTCAAAATTAGTGCAATCTGACAGTGGACACTGTTCGCCTTCGGAATTCTATGTGCGATCTCTATGCCATTATCAGTGAACATACTACCATTTGCACTCCCTTACTTGCTTTATACTTATGTCACTGCTATGGAAACTTCTCTGCATGTGTTCACACGGTATTATTATGAACTACTAGCCATTTTGCCAAATGTCATAGAATTTCATTTCCATGGATGAAGTTGTGTTCTTCATACTTTAGTAAATAGCCAACAGAAAGAGAAATGGTGATAAGAAACATTCAAATTGGAACGAACGAACTAAACTACAGTCTAATCACTCACTTTATATCATCACGGGCATAACAACCATTCAGTAACTGACAGATGATGTCAATAACAAGGGTACTCCCTCCTTGAGCTGGTGAAGTCAAAAGGGCATCCTCGAGGTCCTGGTGATAGGCATAAGAAAGATCAAATTAACTGAGAGAACGTGTGAAATTTAAAATTTTAAACTCCAACATAAAGTTTGTTCTATGATATAGCTCTGAAACATACAGGACAACAAAGTCACTTACGAAAAAGGTAAATACTTTTGTAAATGGTTGCTTGGGCAGAATACAAGGGTGGAAATGGTACAATAAGATCACAAATGTGGTACCGTTGGAAGAAATGGGACAAATAACAGTGGAGCATGACAGAGGAGGTGCTAGCGTAGATAGGAAACCAGTTGGTAATACTACAAGATAGTCTTTGGTCTGGAATCCCTAGGGCAGGAGAAATGGCAAACGGCCGAGACACTCATGGAAATGGAAGCTGGATGTCAATATCATGGTGGTAGGCAATATGTGGACAGAACTGGTCCAAATGGCTCATGTCAGGAAGAATTGGCGTGTATTTGTTGAAGACCTATGCTCCGCAAAGAGTGGCCAGGTTGTCTTTTGATTGATTGAAATTTCAAACAATCTTTGAGGTAAGTTATCAGTTGACTTGTGTCCTGGTGGGCATCATGAGAAGCCTAAGGTACATATCCTGGGCCAGATGTATCGCATCTGATGTCATCAATCCATGTAGCTGGAAAATTGTTGTTGCATCATTTATCCATCTGCCCCTCAACAGCCAGGCATTGTAAGTCAAGCAGGGAACATTCTTGCGAGATGACCAAACCATTACACCTTCTGCCTTGACATGCATTCATCTTCTTCAGGATTCATACTGAAAATGACATTTGCGACACTGTGTTCTAATTTACAGCGAAGCCGCGATATCTGCGCCTTTCCGCCCAACACATTTGATTTCAGATTTGGGACTAAGTTTGCCTTCCCTCTTACATCCCTGATCTCTCAGCCAAGCTGCATGGTTGTAGTTTGTTTTCAGGGTCGTAGCCTCCCATCGCAGCGGTGCTGGGATTTAGGGCGGGATTCTGGCTTAGAGGCGTTCGGCCGTAATCCCTCCTATGGTAGCCTCCGCGAAGTGGCTTATCAGCCTAGCACGTGGACCAAATGTCTGCGATTTGCGATTCCTCTCGAGTTGAGCAGGACTACCGTAGCAACGCCCTGTCATTAGTAGGGTAAAAATGACCTGTCTTCCGAGGGTCTAATACCAGCTCCCGTTCACTATTAGACCCAGGCAGAATAGGGTCTTGGTCAGTTATGGGTTACTGACACTGATGCAAGCAACTAGCTATGGGTCACTGCTGCATCCTCAACACTAAGGACATGTATTCTTCTTCTTCGTACGCTGTTTACAGCGATATTTACGTTGCACTGTTTTATTTTGTTAAGGCTGTGGCTCAGTGCATCCGATTTCAACAGGCGTTTCTGTAGGGATGCCCTCCTTAGCCTTTGGCTGTCCCCAGCCTTTCTGCAAGGCAGCAGTTGTTTTTGGTCAGAGTTGTCTCTCTTAGGGAAGTTGTCTTGCAGGACTAACGAGTCTTCCCCACTCGTGTCTATAGGGTTTGGCAATGATATGATGGACTATGTACTAGTTTGTACTATCCCTGAAGAGAGGCAGTCCAGTGTGACTGTCTCAGGATCGTCACGTCCTGCTAGAAACATACCATATGCATGTGAGTGAGGTATCTCTTTGCTCCATTTATTTTCTCGGCTCATCTGCAGTGATGGCACGCCTAGCATTCCCCGCCACCTGGGACGTTGTCACAAAAGGGCAGAGGTGCAATGTCCGCTGGACTGCATCTCTTCTACGTCCATTGGGTTGGCTGATAGCAGACAGAGGTAAAGAGCGAGGCAGGAATGCATTTGGCCAGGTGCATTTCTGCGGCTCGACCGGGCCGGGCTGAGATGCGAACCCCAGGTCCCAACCATATCGTGGCCTCCTATCACAGCGGTGCTGAGATTTAGGGCGGGATTCTGGCTGCTCTACTGCTTACGACACCCCGACCGAGAACTAAGCCTTCTACTAGTTGTTTCACACCTCATCGCCGTATGGGGTGAATATCGGGCAGCTTCCCGCCCGCTTTGATCGGCGGGCGGCAGAGACCTCTTTCTGCAGCTCGACCGAGTCGGGCTGGGACACGAGCCCCAGGTCCCAACCCTATCGTAGCCTCCCATCGCAGTGGTGCTGAGATTTAGGGCGGGATTCTGGCTTAGAGGCGGTCAGCCGTAATCCCTCCTATGGTAGCCTCCGCGCCGTTGGCTTATCAGCCCAGCACATGGACCAAATGTCTGCGATTTGCGATTCCTCTCGAGTTGAGCAGGACTACCGTAGCAACGCCCTGTCATTAGTAGGGTAAAAATGACCTGTCTTCCGAGGGTCTAATACCAGCACCCGTTCACTATTAGATCCAACAAATCAATGGAGAGCTTTTTAGTCAGTCAATGACCAAGTGTCTGGAACCTGCGATTTCTGTAGGGTTAAGCAGGGTTACCGTAGCAGACGCTCTTTTATTAGGAGGGTATAACTGACCTGTCTTCCGTGGCTCTAATACCAGCACACGTTCCCTATTAGACCCAACGAGAGTGCTCTCAGTCTGTCAGTCATTTTACAGTGTTGGCGTGTTGAGCCAAATTAAGCCGCAGGCTCCACTACTGGTGGTGCCCTTCCGCCATTCCTTTATCGAACACTGGATGCGAGACAGTCAAGCCACCGAGAGCATAGCCCCAGATTTTCGAGGGTCTAATTCCAGCACCCGTTCCATATTGGACCCAACGAAAGTGCTCTCGGCCTGTCAATCATTTCAGTGTTAGGCGCGTTGAGTCAAATTAAGCCGCAGGCTCCACTCCTGGTGGTGCCCTTCCGTCAATTCCTTTAAGTTTCAGCTTTGCAACCATACTTCCCCCGGAACCCAAACACTTTGGTTTCCCGAAAGCTGCCCGCAGAGTCATCGAAGCAACTCCTGCTGATCGCTAGTCGGCATCGTTTATGGTCAGAACTACGACAGTATCTGATCGTCTTCGCGCCTCTGACTTTCGTTCTTGATTAATGAAAACATTCTTGACAAATGCTTTCACAGTAGCTCGTCTTACGGCGATCCAAGAATTTCACCTCTAACGCCGCAATACGAATGCCCCCGTTTGTCCCTGTTAATCATTACCTCCAGTTCCGAAAACCAACAAAATAGAACCGAGGTCCTATTCCATTATTCAGGCAGCCGAGGCCTGCTTTGAACACTCTAATTTTTTCAAAGTAAACGCGCCGGCCACCCGGGACGCTCAGCGAAGAGCACACGCGGGAGAGAGCCGGCAGACGGTAGGGCAAGAGACAACGGGCAGTGAACCGGCTCAAGCCGGACCGCCCGCCTGTATCTGAAATCCAACTACGAGCTTTTTAACTGCAACAACTTTAATATACGCTATTGGAGCTGGAATTACCGCGGCTGCTGGCACCAGACTTGCCCTCCAATAGATCCTCGTTAAAGGGTTTAAAATGTACTCATTCCATCCCGTATTGTTATTTTTCGTCACTACCTCCCCGTGCCGGGAGTGGGTAAGTTGCGCGCCTGCTGCCTTCCTTGGATGTGGTAGCCGTTTCTCATGCTCCCTTTCCGGAATCCAACCCTGATTCCCCGTTACCCATTACAAACATGGTAGGCATGTCACGTACCATTGACATTTGATAGGTCAGACATTTGAAAGATGTGTCGCCGGCACATGAGGCCATGCGATCTGCACAAAGTTATCCAGAGTCACCAGTGGGGACGTCGCAACCCCGCGAGGGGAAACGATGATTGGTTTAGAACTAATAAAAGCGCTCTTTCCGCGAGGGTCGGAGCTTGGTAAGCATGTATTAGCTCTAGAATTGCCACAGTTATCCAAGTAGGATTGTGTCATCTAAGGAACCTCGACTGATTTAATGAGCCATTCGCGGTTTCACCGTGAGATAGTGTGAACTTAGACATGCATGGCTTAATCTTTGAGACAAGCATATGACTACTGGCAGGATCAACCAGATATCTGCCGGAGACGTACGAACCACACACACCGGTCGGCGGAGGACAGGTGTGTAAAAAGCCTCACTGGGACGGCCGCAGGGACCGACTGACGGACGGTTGTTCCGTCCCCCACTCCGTCGACCTAGGACCGCCTGACAGGGGCCCCTACACACACCAGACGACCAACCGACCGGGCTCGCTCGGGGAGGGATGGCAGCGCTCTGTGCAGAACGGATCCCAACGGCCCAGGCGACGAATTTCACAGGGACTGGAGACGATATTTTGCCTGCCAGCCTGCCCTTCTCCCGAGGGTTGGTCGGGCGAGGACAGGGCCTTTAGGCAGGATTCCTGCTTTCCATTTGCCGGTCACAAGCTCTTTGCGAGAGTCTGACCACCAGCAAGACGAAATGTCGAGGTCTGCTATAAGCCTTCGAAAAAGCACCACTGACTGTCAAAGTTTCTCGATACGGGCCACAGTAACGCACCTCTGCCGAGGGCACGACACCACAAACCGCGTCCCGCTACCTAGCCGGGGAGAGGCGGGCGAGCGTTTTTTGGCAAACCCGCGCTATCGCTCCGTCTGGCGGGACTGAGATCGCTGTACGAATACTGGGTGAGAGTCAATCGCGGCGGCGAGAGAACTACCCCAGATGGACATGTATTCGATCCAGGGAATGACACCAAGTCTGTTTGCAAATGTCCTCATTTCTTAATCTGTCTCTTCTGTAGATGCCAGCAGCCATTCGCAGATGGAGATTTTGATATCTCGTGACTTGGTCATGTCCTATGTTTGACTCTGATGCACAGTATTCTTTGAGGTATCATGATGTAGTATATATGCCTTTATATAGATAACTGCACCATACAATAAAACATTGTCCCAGCATGGGCACTGCCATCAGAGATTAAGTATTAACATGCATTTTGCTAGGTCGCTGTCTATTTGGAGTTACAGTAACTATTTCCATTCCATGCTGTCATTGTCTTAACTAAGTGTAAATTGGGTACCATTTAATAACTGGGTAGAATGGAGTGTGTCAAAACTGAGATGTCTTTGCTGTGAGAAGTAAGAGCTCGAACCACTCATGTCTTCAGACACCATATTTTGTATTTTTTTTTTAAATCTGATCTTTCAATGTAAATGTATCCTGTATCCTTCTTCTTCGTACGCAGTCAGACAGTAACCATTATTTTTTCGAAAAAAGCGGCGGTCATCCTGAGGCTGTCGCCACTGCCATAGAGCTTGTCTTGCAGTTCCACTGGTGATGGCCACATCTGCTCTCTCTGATCCTTGTATGTCGGGCAGTTCTGCAGCAGATGTTCAGCGGACATTTTACCGGTACCGCACGGGCATTCGTCGGTACCACCTATCTTCAATTTGTTGAATAGGTGGTACCTCAGTCTATTGTGGCCAGTGCGAAGTCTGAAGACGACGACCTGCTCTCTTCGGTTCAACTGGTAATAGGCATCGTTTTTGGTGTAACCAGTATGTTCGGTTTCCCATTTGGTCATGTATCTGGCTTTGATAAGCCGTTTTGACTCTTCGTACGTCATACTAGTATCGTATCCTGTATCCTATTTAGGTTAGGTCAGGTCATCCCATAACCGGTGAGGTCATTAAGGCATCCATAAAGACACCCCCACAACACCCCTTTCTGTCAGTGGCAGCTATCTGTGCCTGCTCTGGTCTGAGATTGGTCCATTCTTCAACGTTGTCCTCCCAACTCTTTTTTTGGGATGACCTTTTCATCATCCACCTTGCACCCTTCCGTGCAGGATGGCATTTGCAAGACCATTGGATCTCGATATGTGGCCGGCACCAAATGAGTTTCCGTCTTTTGACCATTGCAAAGTTGGTCTTCAAAAGGCCCTATTACTGTTTTAATTCTTACTCCTAATTCCTCGTTTGTAAATCGGCCTTTGTATGTGACGTTCAGAAATCATAACAAACATCGCATCTTCAAAACCTGTATCCTGCACTGCAGGTCAGCTGTTGTTGTCTCACAAGCATAGGAGAATATTGACAGAACCAATGCACGCAATAATCTAATCAAGGGCAGTTTTTAAATAAAGATTTGTCTAAGCTTGGTATGAACCAACAGCACAGTTTCTTATCTCATTCACTCCTGAATTTATTTCCTGCCATAAAACTACGGCACAATATCACTCACTTGAGACCAATTTATCTTCGGTAATTTTTCATTACCTTTTATTGAACCATTGGCGAAAAAATGTGTCTCTATATACTCACTGATTTATTCGTTGTGTTAACACCGGTTTTTGCTTTAGAAACGGCCGAAATCGAAAATGAGGCCACTTCCTCCCATTTTAAAAACAACAATCTGGATGGATTGAAGTTAAACAATTTTGTTTCTGTTTCATATGGATTTGGAAGATGATTCCATTATTGATTGTGATGAAGTTAATTTGCTGCGCTGGATTTTTCTGAGGTAGGTCCCTTTAGTTTGTTTATGTAGATGTTATAAATTTGTTTATAGAAGAAACTAACAGATATGCAGATCTGGTTAGGAACACTATCAGTGCTTTGTGTCAATTTCATGGATTTACAAGATAACCTGTGTACCCAAAAATGGGTAAAAATGTTTGTGACGTGATAAAAAAATGTGGAAACTAGAAGATTAACATGTCTCATATTATATACTAAACTATTCACAATTGAATAAAACAGAATGGAATAAATATATAGTATATGTGGGGGAATGCAGATTAGTGTAAAAGAGATTACAGTTGCACAGTTTAGTTTAGTGATTGCCTTACTTACCTCAATGTCAAAATCACAGAATCCAAAGACAGCTTTGAAGAGTGAACAAAAGTGGGCAATGGCTGGTATCTCCCACCATGTATGGATTTCTGTGCGGAAGACAAAAATAATGCAATCACCATTAATCATGGCAACTCAAAACTTGGTGGAAAACATAAACGGGCCTCCAGATACTTGGTACAGGGAAGGGAGAAACCACCTAAATCTCTCACTCTATAATATAAGGAGACACACAACAACTGAGAAACACATGCACATTTCACTTCCTGACACAGGAAATGGAGAAGCCACATAAATCTCTCACCCTATATGGAGACACACAACAACTGAGAAACACATGCACATTCCACTTCAACCCATTAGGATTGCACATTCTGCCATAAATACATGCCTAAAATGCGATGAACTGGTGTCGCCCTTGTATTTTAGCTCTAGAAACAACACACCGTATCATCAAGTAGCATGCCCTTTATAGAACGTCACTGCTATCGGTCTGAAAGAAACTATTTCCCTGCCAAAACTAAAGTCTCCGCCACACCTAGCATTACTGACTATCTTGGTGTCATCGTCTTCTTGGTCTACCCTTCTCTCTTTTGCCCGGAACCATACCATCCATTGCTGTTCTCTCAAGACCGTTGTGTCACATGATGTGAACAAAGTATTTACATTTTCTAGCCAAAATGGAATTGATACATCAGTTCTCCTCCATTTTCAACTCTTGCAGAGTGTCTATATTTGTCTTTTTCTCCGTCCAGGGTATTCTGAGGATCTTTGTCTAACATTTTGATTCAAAGGATTTGATTCTTTGTCTAGAAGTTTTGGTAATCGTCCATGATTCGCAGCCATATGTTGCCACGGGAAAAACAGAGGCTCTCAAGACTTTCACTTTTGTTGTTTTGTAACACACCATATACAATACATGAATACAAGGATCATACAAGGATCAACAGCTAGTTTTTCTGGATATAAGAAAAAATAAATCACATTCTGAGGTTCAGGCCATTACACACAAATGTATCGTGACTTACAGAAGCCACATGTTGCACAAAATGAAGATATGTAGCTAATTGTTATTCTGAAATTAAAGGTACTCATGCTGTTTTAAAAACTACAAATGTACTACTGATCCTCTCACTGAAATTATTTACCATCACAACCTTCTATGTACATTGTTACAAATATATTGCAATGTTATCCAAAACCAATATTTGTTATCTTTTTGTAGGCGAATAGAGAAATGATTTTGAAGGAACAGAAATGTAGTTCCTGGGAAAAATTATTTGTTTACCTGGACAGCTGAGAAATTCAAAAATTCAATATTAAAATAAAAGAAATGCTATAAGACCGCTGCAAACCCAAATAAAAAGAAGACAGACAAGTTTATTTGAACACACACTCATAACAGTGGACTGTTAAAACCTTATGACAATGGCAAACACCAATGATAAGTAAGTCAGAGGCAGACAGAGAAGAAAAATCTGGGATAGCATGAGATACTGGATGCAAATCACAGGGCACAGTATTGAAATGGATATGTCACGCTTTGAGTTAATGGAAAAGGTCAGTCCCATGGAAAAAAATTACTGTCAGGGATGAAAATGCACTTAGCCGCAACGTGTGGTGGGTGGCCAGTTCCTTTCCTTGCTGTCTTTACCTTCCTCACTTCCCAATCTCATACATCAGGTACCCATTTATAGTGGGGTCAACTGGAGGAGTGGTCATACCAGGCACGAAACACAGCCTGGATTTGTGTAATGTCCATATGTGAATTTGAACCCATTGGAATGCTGTAATTTCAGTCTAGTAAGCCAACTCACTGTCAACTATGCAACACGCTCCACCCGAGTAAGGTCTGAGTTAGGAAAGTGTTGAAATGGATATGTTGCGCTTGGTCTGAGTTAGAACAGACACATGAGTAAGGAAGAGAACATGTCCCCTCACACCATAAATCTAAATTATCCACCAAGAAAACAGTATTCCTGCCCGATGCACCTGTAACAGTAGCTCTAAAACAACATACTCCCTGATTCAGCTCTCAGTAGAACACCCAAGGTAAGTCATTCAGTGGATCCCATCCAATTGCACTACCAAAGACAATGAAGCTGCAGACTAGCAAAGTGTGGAGGAGCTTCCCCACAAACAGACCTGAGCATCACATATAATGAGGCAAGACCATCGTTAAAGTTAACGTCAAGGGAAAATTGGCAGATCAACACCCCTACTACCAAAAATAAAGAAGACAACTACTTTGCTTTAGCTAGAGAAGAAGCCGTTTTCAAACTGAGACATAAACAAGTGTGCATCTGGAGAGCATACCATGACCATGGAACACATCCTGCAAATGATACATGCTCACACAGAAAGAGTGAGAACAATACTGGGCTTGGATATACATTTTCTCCAACGAAGAACTAGAGCATACATGCTGCGCTCGTAAATGGACCACAACCACAACACACTGTGAGTACAAATATCTCATCTATTGGCCGGGTGCAGAATCAAGTTCACAAAGACTAATTTGTGTGTATGTGTGGGGGGGGGGGGGGGGGGGGGAAATATGAGATCGATCAACACCTACAGTGGCAAGCGAGATAGAGGCCAACATAGAACTGCTAGATATCAGGAGAAAGAGAGCGCTGACTGAAGCGGTAGAGAGATACAAAAGACACGAAAATGACCATTCAAATATGGTACAAAAGAGAAGAATGAAGCAATTGTTCCCATTAGATGTAGCAGAAGAGGAAAGCCATATTCACCATCTACCAGAGGAGAGAGAGACAGAAAATAGGTTTTTTGGACCCCCTGCTTGGGAAAATCTTTACCTGCCAGTCATAAAAACACACCTGACAGAAAAGGCAGCCACCAAGGAGACTACACCTTATATCCTGAAGACATATCTTGGAGACAAGTCTCTAGCTACCCAAAATCGGCAGTCCTGGTTTCTACGGATAGATCAGCATTCAAATCTACCTCTTTTGCAGGTTATGTTATCCATATGAAATACCTGGATGGGTCATGTACGAGTTTTGTGATTCATGCGGTGAAAACTGTTCAAATGACGAAGCGGAGGCCAGGGCTATTAAAACAACAGTTTAGATTTTGCACCAGCAGCTTGACTTGGGCGAATTGTTGCTGATGGATTTTGTGATTTTTAGTGACTCCAAGTCAGTTCTGGAGGCGCTCAAGAACACACCATACAAAGAAAAGGAGATATTCTTGGTGGGGAGGACAACCAACAACATCATTAATATCCACAGAATAAATATCACCTTGCAATGGATCCCTGGACATAGTGGGCTACTAGAGAACAATATGGCTGCCAGATTGGCAAAAACAGGAGCCTCGAAACAACAATTGGATAGATCTTGCAATAACCACACAGTAAAATGAATTGTTAAGAATAATACTTTGGAAAATGGATGAACAGGTGGGCGACAGGAACATGACGCACTATATTTCGCAAAATGCCACAGCCAAAAAATAACGATGACATAAAAAAGCTACATAGAAGAGATCAAAGTCTCAACTTTCAGTTCCAAACAGGACATACCAGAGTCAATAGCTACTTGAACCGCATCAATCCCCAGCACCTGCCCTTGTGTAGACATTGCTCTCATCCTGATGAAACAGTTCGACACCTACTCATTAAGTGCAAGGCACTTGCTGACATGAGGAAAAGATTCTTACAAACACTGCCGACACACTACACAGAGCAGTGAAACAACTGAAGAAGATCTGTATCTATATAAGAATGGCATTGGACTGCGAAGAGCAGGCTTGTTCAGCAACTATGGGGTAATAACAACAATACAGGTACCCACTGTTTCACAGCTTCTATGATGGCGTCGTTGCTGGGAAAATGTTGCCCACACAGTTGATCTTTCATTGGCCCAAACAGATGTAAGTCAGAAAATGTCAAATTCAGACTATACGATGGGTGTGCTAGGACAGTCCAGCAAAGACTGACAATGCGATCAACGGTCTTCAAACTGGTATGGGGCCTGATGTTATCGTGTTGCTAAAGACAAAATGTCTTCTTCCCTGGAAATTTGAGCTTTCAGTTTAGTCAGCGTGGCAATGTAGCGATCAGAGTTGATGGTTTGTTCAGGTTCCAGGAAAACAAAAAGGATTAACCCTTTCCTATCCAAAAAGGCAGTGCACGTCACTTTACCCAATAAGGGCTGCGGCATGAACTTTTTCCTCAATGAGGAATTCACTCCATGGACTGCCATTTTGACACAGGATCATAGTGCAACAGCACATGGAACTGTAATAGACCAGAAGGGAGGCATCAAAGAAGCATTGGCTAGACGAAGTACAGTAACTGGCATAAATAGAAATTCCTCTGTAAAAGAGAAATAGATCAGAAAACTATGACAGCTCTCCACAATTATGTGTAAGAATGTCTTGATTATAAATATCATGCACTGTTGATTTCCAGTTTTTTATTTGGTTAAATTCATCTATTTACTAGGAGTTAAAATGACAACAATAAGGGGTGAAAATCTGTCTCTGAACGCATTATGGTACTGGATCTCAAAGAAGAAAGCAAGTTAGTCAACATCATCCTTGTTTTGTACCGACTGAGGGGGATAGAGTATATGTCAAAAATGATTTCACTGAACTTCTTAAAACAACAATGGACAATTGACGTGATGAAATTATCCTCCTTGGAGATTTCAGTGCATATATACACTAGATGTCAACTGAAGAAAAAATAAAAGAAATACATCATTGATTATGCCATTGTGATGAAAGATTCATTCAAGTATGTAAGAGATGTCAGAGCCTGGACAGGGCCAGAAATCATATAATAAAATGAGCAACCGAAAGAATAGACCCACCATTACAACATCCCCAATCAAGCAAGAAATTAAACACCAGAGAAAGAGAGCAAAAATAAAGGCAAACAAACTAAGAGAGCTAGAAGTTAGGACTAGAAGCCAGGGGCTTATATTGACAACAGTGTTGAGTACAGATAAATCGCCTAAGGATCTAGATGCTCTCTGGTTAAAATTAATGACTACCATCAAGGCAGCTGCAGCAGAATCATGCGGAGAGTCAACGGCAAGATGGATATAACAAAGACACACTGGTGGACAGAAAAAGTCAAAAATATAATAAAGGAAAATAAAAAGGCATGGAAACAATACTTGAAAGCCAAGAATACAGCAAGAAAAACAGAGAAATACAAAGAATAAGTAACACTCAATGGAAGCCAAGAAAACAGTGCTAATAGCAAAACAAAATCCTTGGAGGACTTTGGAGAACGACTAGAATAGAATGCTGGAGAACATCAGAAGCGGTTCTATAGGACCTTAAAAAAATACAGAAGGAAAACAGCGGCCACTGAAACTTGTAAAAGACAAACAATGTATTTTGCATACCACTCCAACAGAGATAATGGATCAATGAAAAAGCTATTTCTCAAAGTTGCTCTGTGTAGAGTGAAACCAAGTTCCAGGTATGACAGAATCAAATACCTTTAAAACAGCGGAACATGGTGACATAACACTAGAATTGGCAAAGTACATGAGAACATCAGGTGAACTGTTATTCCTGAAGGTTCTCCAGGCAGACTGGTGCAACAAGGTTATACCAAAAGACTGGGAGGGGAGATAGCCATCATTATACCAATAGGGAGATAGCCATCATTATACCAATAGGGAGATAGCCATTATTATACCAATATTTAAGAAGGGTGACAACCGACAGTGCAAAAACGATAGAGGTATATCCCTGCATAGCAACCCCGGCAAAGCCTACTCTAGAATAAAGAAGCAGATACTAAGAATATCTGGAGTACTCAAGACCTTATCTTCACACTCAGGTAACTCAATGAAAAAGCTCTTGAATATGATGATGATATGCACCTCTATTTCTTGGACCTGGAAAAGGCAATTGATAAAGTTCTCTGGAGCAGTCTGGAAAGGAAGAACATTCAGTTCCCTTTTTTTTTTTATCAATACAGAATTTTTATAAGACCTGCAGACACTCCATTTAGGAAAGGAAACATAATTTCAGACTAAGACAGGGCAACATTATATCCCTATACCTCTTCATACTACCCATGGATGATGTCACCCAAGCCTGTAAAGGACCAAAAAGTACTCAGTGGGGTACTAGAAGAGGAGACCAGCTTGTATATCAGAGCTGGTGTTTGCAGACGCACAGATCAACCTTCAAATTTACAAAGAGAAGATGGGGAAGAAAGGGGTGACCATTAGGAGTTCAAAAACAAAAACCATGGTTGTCTTGAGAAAACAGAAATTTTATTTTTCTGCATGGACAGCCTCTAGAACAGGTCAAGTATTTCAAATATCTTGAAGTTGTGAAGAGAGAGGTTTTAAAAAAGAAATGGCCACACAAAGGGCAGCAACTGGTAAACCTTTTCATGTCCTAAATAAAGAATTTCTCAGAAAAAGTTAAATATGTAAGAAAACTAAGATGGTTGTATACAATTCCACCTATGTACCAGTTTTAACTTATGGATGTGAGTCATGTCAACAACCCAGAACAGCTCTAAGCATCAGAAATGAGATATCTAAGGAAGTTGTTCCAAGTAACTTGAAGAGAGAAGGTCTGCAAAGCAATCAGACAATGCAACATGAGCTTGAAAACCAGTCCTTGCAGACTCACATGGTGCAATTTCAACTTTGAGGTTTTGGCCATGTCTGCTGAATTAAAGAAGATTGGCTACCAGAGAATTCATTATGGGAAGCAAAGAGTGAATGATCTACACAGAGGACAACTCAAAGTCCGCTGGGAGGACAAGATAAAAGTCTATAGTCTGTGGACTAGACTGTAACCAAGTGAAGAGGAAGACAGCAGACAGAATGGTGTGGCAGGGGAGAAGAAGATTGACTAAGTACTCATTTAGCTGAATTTTGATGCAAAGTTCATTCACCAAAAAATTCCAAATGTTTTGTCTGACTTTTCTCTCTGTAGGAATTGATTCAGACATGCATGAGGTGTTAAAAGAGCTATCTATCTATAATCTATAGTACTTTTTATTGCTGAGAAATTACTTTGAAAATTGTGCCCTAATGTAACGGGTATTGTATATGTTAAAACTGGAGAAACATAACATGAGAATGAGGAATTCAATTAAATCAATTGTTGGCTGAATTGGTGGTACAAATAACATCGCAACATGTTTTGTGTACTTTTATTTATATATCTAACCTTTCAGGCGATTTTGTGTTTCTACGTCAATCTCAACGTTCTTGCTATCTTGTATAATGTCACCAATGTCCTTGTCATCAGCGTCGGCATCAACGATGGTGTCCATTCTTCTATCAGCCCTCGGTAACGCCGCACTTGCCAGTCCTCGACAGAGCGGCTGTAAGTAGTCGCGGATTTTGATCCAGGCACTTGTCTGCAAGATTTACTTACTACTAATCACCATCAGCTGCAAACAGAGCAGAGGTGTGACAACAGAAATAAAAATAGCACAAGTATGCTCATGCACAATATCAATGTCCATAAGTATAATAAAGGATGAAAGTAAAACGTTTTAGTAGCGGTTCATTATCGCGATCCGGTAGGTCGGCCATCTTGTTAAATGCATCAAAATGTTGCATTGTGGGTCAGACTCAATCCACAAGATGGCGGCGTGTAAGGTTGCTGTTTACCAAATTGAAGATTAAAATTGGTATTTTCTGGTTTAGAGAGAATATTTTCCAACTTTTCTAAAATAGTTTCGTGTATGAGCAACTTAACTGTTTATAAGTTATGTTATGTAAACGTTTGTATGGATGCATAGTTCGCTGTTTTAAGTAAAATCAACATGCTGGCTGACACATTCTTAGAGTGATTTACCATTTTACTTACTAGACCCATTTTTTTAGATCATCTAGTCTACAATACATATTTACAAAATGGAAAGGTCATGGGTGGTCCCATAGCAGACGCTGCTGTCGATGATGTAAATTATAAACTTCATTGTAGTTTATATCAGCTTTTATTTAGACGTGGTAACCAGTTCCCTTCCTTACTGCATTTCCTTCCCTGGTCAAATAAGTCAGGTACCAATTTACATCTGGGTATACTAAAGTGTGCCAAGACCAGGGATTGGACCCTGTACCTTTACAGTGAGAAACCATTGCATAAACCACTCTGCTACTCAGATGCTCTTTTTAAAAGTGGTTAACTTACACTTACAAATTTGCTCTTTCAAACTTGATCTTGATGACCCATTCCTCAACATAGCTGCGAGTCCCAACTTAATCTCCACAGTCCCTGTCTTATGCCACGGAAGTCCAGTGTGTGGTATGCATTCCTTCAGAGGCATCTCGGATGTTGTTGCGTGCAGCAATGGAGTCTGACCAACATATTAGTCTTCCAGCGCTCTCTTTTTACTTCTGGAGTATCAGATTGCTGTCGCTGTGCTTCAATGACCATCGTTTCACCGTAACATGTGACCTGCCCATTTATGTTTTGCCCCGTCTTCATAGATTATCGCATTATTCATCAAGGGCACTTGTATGTCAGAATTGTGATCTTACATTCGTTGGTTCCGGAGTGTGATTCAGACCAGGTGTCTCTCAAGAAAGGCCTGGGTCACTCTCAATTTGTCCTCCAATGATTTTGTTGGTGTCCATGTCTCAGCACTGTAACAGGCTTCACTGCGACATCTTGTCCGTTCAGGTTCCAGATTATTCTTTATATTGAGGAGGCCCAAGATAGATGTACTCATTAACATCCTCTAGTCACACCCAGCCAAGAAGACTGGGTCACAATTGGCGAATGATTGTGCAACACTTTAGTTTTCAAAACATTCATCTCCAGTCCCGCTTTCCTGCCCTCACCATAAAGTAGCTGCATAATGCTGACGACTTGCGAACTAGGGCGATTAATATTAGAATAAGCCAAATTAAAATTTAAGGAGCAAAAGTCAATAAACCGAATGAGTATTCTGTCACACATTGCATCGTTGCTGTTCTAAAATAATAGTTTTAATCATGGCTTCGAATTAGTTTATTATAAGTGTATCGCTCTCATAGTTCATCTGTAACAATGATGGCATTGATTGGGGAGAGCATGGTCTTGAGGTTGTGAGCTTGGTTTATAATACCAACATTCTAGGTTCAAATCACGTCATGCTCGGTTTGACAGACAGTGGATTTAATTGGTCTTTCTTGGTATGACTACCAACCTACCAAGCTGTAAATGGGTACCTGGATATCGCCAAATCACATGCTGTGGAGTTTATTCTCTATCATCATCACTTGCAGCAATGAAAGGCACATATTGGTGCGACTAGGTACAATGAAGTCGCTTCTGTGGGCTATTTTCCATGTCTCTTTTCTGATTGTTGTTGGTGCTAAAATAGATTGTCTATTTTCCATGTCTCTTTTCTGATTGTTGTTGGTGCTAAAATAGATTGTCTATTTTCCATGTCTCTTTTCTGATTGTTGTTGGTGCTAAAATAGATTGTCTATTTTCCATGTCTCTTTTCTGATTGTTGTTGGTGCTAAAATAGATTGTTTATTTACTAAACTCTTGAGTTTCAATTTTTTTTGTCATTTATCCTGCATATTTATATACATATTTTTTGTTGTCGTCCATAGTACAATCAATTGTTTGCGACAGTTGAACTCCTGGTGTTGTTATTGTTTAATGCCCCCACTGAGCAAGTTGGCTCTTTTGTACGCTCTGAAAAGGGCATGGCTGTACCAGCAAAATTTGTGTGATTCTGATACATCAATAGACTGTCGGACAGTATTGCAAACACTTCTTGGCGGGCTATATATATATATATATATATATATTTATTTATTCATAGAATCCTTCTGAAGCACTTTATCTCTATTTCCTGAATATATATATATAGATAGATAGATATATATATATATATATATATATATATATATATTCAGGAAATAGAGATAAAGTGCTTCAGAAGGATTCTATGAATAAATATATATATATATATATATTTATTCATAGAATCCTTCTGAAGCACTTTATCTCTATTTCCTGAATTTTCCGCTACAGTGCAAGTAATGCCTATACATATCATTAAATAAACATTTTTTATTTAGACCCTCAGAAGTTGTTATGCAGGCAACATTTGGCTTACAACAACTGTAGTGGACCACCCTACCTAATTTTGTTTACAAAACCTGCAAAAGTTGTTATGCAGGCAACATTTGGCTCACCACGACTGTAGTGGACCACCGTACTCTACTTTTTTTTACAAAACTATCAAAAATTGTTATGCAGGCAACATTTGGCTAACCGCGACTGTAATGGACCACCATACCCTATTTTTTATTTACAAAACCACCAAAAGTTGTTATGCAGGCAATATTTGGCTCACAACGACCTTACCCTATTTTTTTTACAAAAGTTGTTATGCAGGCAACATTTGGCTCACCATTACTGTAATGGACCACCTTACTCTATTTTTTTTTACAAAACCACCAAAAGATGTTATGCAGGCACCATGTGGCTCACCGCGGTTGTAATGGACCACCATACAAAATTGTGTTTTACAAAACCACCAAAAGTTGTTATACAGGCGATTTTGGGCTCACCATGACTATAGTGGACCACGTTACCCTATTTTTTGTACAAAATCACAAAAAATTGTTAATGCAGGCAACAATTGGCTCACCACGACTGTAGTGGACCACCTTACTCTATTTTTTTTACAAAACCACCAAAAGTTGTTATGCAGACAACATTTGGCTTACCACGACTGTTTACAGTGGACCACCTTACCCTAAATGTATTCTTGTTTGTCCAGAATGACTTCATCTAACCAGCACCAAAGATTTAAAGACTAACATCTCCAGTTATGGATCCAAACCACTGGAACACCTACAACTTACAGTATGGGCATTCAAATCCAAGTGGTATACCTTCAGCTCATCCTTCACTCGCCAGAATTGACCTGACTTCAGGTAAAAAAGCTAACTTTCTAGAATTCTCCTTCTTTTACTTTTTCAAATTAAATTTATACATTTGTATGCCTTGAAAATTGCAGTGTAAAATTTGTGTGCTGTCGCAATAGTTCAAAATCTGGATGTCAGAAATTGAGATCACCCAAAAATTAGTATCTATGCTATATTTCTGACAGTTTCTATATTTGTGTATATTTATATATGATAGAGTGTTCAGTGAAAATATACAAATATCTTATCTACCTATCTGATGCCATCATAACGCGGTAACGACATATGGAGCTTAAATATTTTCACTGAAGACCAATTCCTAGATCAACTTATTTCAAGTCGCTAAGTCATTCCCTTCACGATCTATGGCTATAAAATTATATGGTGGCACGAAGATTATTTTTTACCTGCAAATACTGATACATAAACGTAATTTTATTGGGTTGCTTGGGTGATCTGTTTTCCACTGATTCTGGTATATGCTCTTGTTGTTTTTCATAAGTATTTAATATCAATTAGATGTTACTTTCCATCTTCCTCTGGCAATTTGCCAGTCTTATCATTACCAGGAATATTATATTGTGAAGGGATTCACTGTATGGAAACTCTTTTGAAATGCTGACAGGTTTTTTCTCAAACATAAACCCACCCTGAGATCCCTATGAAAATAGGAATGAGGACCCAGGTCCCCCATCATAGTATAAACTCTTATTTCCATTAACTTAGTATGTTTTATAGGGCTGAAGATGCAGCACAGGGAATGAACTGACAATATCCAATAACTCATAGTTCACTGCTTGCATCAGGATTAGCTGACCAAGACCATATTCCGCCAACAAGCGCTGGCCCTAAAAACAGGTGTTGCACTAACTAAGTCTAACTGAGAGAATAGGGATTACAATGAAAAGACAATCCCTGTACCCAAGAAAGGCAGCTGAAACCAAAAGTGTTTGGTCAAAAGACACAGATATCGTAGACTATAACACAACATCCTTTTTAGAACGAACATTGAATAAGAAGTTTGATTTCTTCTGCAAAACCTTCATTAACTGGCAATATCCTGACATTTTTTAAATTTTAATACCATTCTTTCTACCTCAGTCTCACATTTAATAGGCTTTTTCATTTTTTTTTTCAATGATCTTGGGTGGGAAAAGTGGTTAAGATACATGTCATTTGATGGGCTCAAAACCCTGGTGACTGCAGGGGAAAGTGGCCTTGATACCTCTGTGACAGTATCGCTAAGAATTTTCAAGCGGAAAACATTTACACAATTAAAATATTTGGGATCTGCCATTGGCTATGAGGGTACAAGAGTGGAACTTCAAACGAGGCCTGCTCAGGATATGACAAGTCTTACTTCTCTAAAGCTGATACATCTCTGATCATTAAAATCAATTATTTAATGCAAGCATTGATCCTCTCTGTATGCTTGTAAAACAGACATTCAATGCAAAAATAAAGGCCATGAAGATATGTTTTAGAAAGAGCCCTGAAATATATAGAGATCTCATCATAAATGTCAGTATTCACACAGTATTGTCCGAAAGTCTATCAGACTGTATCCTGACCTTCCTTCAGTTGTCAAATCATGAAATTGATGTTGGTACAGCAATGTGAAATGTTAATCAAGGTTTGCCTAATGTGATTCTTCTGAGGCGCAGTTCCTGGCATAGGAGAGGTTGCACTAAGATGTACTGGACAGATCATATTCACAGATGGACGGGCATGACATTAATTGACACCGCAATGCACGCAATTGATCGAGTATGATGGCAACTTAACAGTTCATGATGTACTGAGATGTGATGCCTCTACAACCACCTAGGTTACAGGACAGACAAGACAATTGTATAACCTTTACTATCACTAATTTCATATGCTTGTTTGCCTGTCTGTCACGCTCCTTGCCTGTATGTCTGTGTTCTTCTGCCTGAATGTCTATACGTCTGCCTGGATGGTAAGACCCCTTGTGTATAGAGTATAGCTGCTAGTTCATGTAGCAGCTAGGTACAAATGTGTATTGTTGTGCTTATCAAAACTAAACAATGTCTTCATCAGGTTTGGGTTTGAGTCACAGCCTACAAACAACTCATGGACACCTTGGTGCTCGGTCTGTATCCGCTATCCCAACAGTCAGCTACCCAGGACTTGGAATGCCTATTCTTGATCCTCTTGGTGCAGGAATCTCGGCTGCTCAGACTCACAAATCCATGTCAATTACACCTGCACAGCTGATGTTTGAGCCACAGGTCCGTGGCGCGGAGCAACAGTCGGCCAGTGTTGGCCGTTATGATAGCTCTAAGGGCTTCAGGGATGATTTGATGAGAAATCAGTTGCTAGAAGCTGCTGCTGCAAGGGTATTGAGCACTACCAACTTTTCTTCCTCCCTGTACAATCAGTTTGGCTCTGTCTTGTCGGACGTAGTTGCAACATCAACAAGCACCATGTCACCCTCAGCAGGGCCAGGCATGGTCTCCAAGTCGGGCCAACCACATATGCATGACCCGCCACCTGCTCACAGTTCTGCCAGGCTGAATAGCATTCAGAGGAACCCTCACACTGCAGACATCCTGTATGCAAGGGCAACAGAGACATTTATCCCCACTAGTCTGGCTCAGATCAGCTCTCTCTACAGCTCAGTTCCCTTGGGAAAGCAGGGCATGATGTCATCATCCCAACAGCAGCTACTTCACAGACAAACACCTGTACATATCCAAACCAGCTTCTCCTCCAGCGGAGATATTGAAGACCTCTCGTCCAACTCACAGAACCAACTCTACAGTTCCTATGGAAATCTCTCGGTTGCTGAATCCCAGGACTTTCCTACAGCACAGTTGTCCGAGGAAATCAGTTATGAAGCAGTCAGTCCAGCACCTCCAATGAATGAAAGTTCTCAGAACAACCAAGAACACTCATCCTTTTCCATTGTTCAGTTTCCTGACCTCATCAACCTCACCCCAGAACACGCTCATGCCTTGGCAGATAAGTTTCAAGAAAATGATTTCCGTTTGAAGGTTGACACTCGTGTGCATCAGCATCAGCAGGACGCCTTGGCCAGCCCTCATCACCAGTCCCAGAGGCAAGACGTGGCAGCAGCTCTCAAGCTGTCTAAGGATATGTCCACCTTTCACTCCTCAATGTTGTCCTCCATGCAGATCAATCATCGTGGTGGACAGTACCAGCCCAGTATGACAGTCAGTCCAAATGTATCTCAAATTCAATCGTCTACTGTCAACATCAGCCAGCCCTCCTCTCTTATCCATGGCTCGCTGACTACCATGTCTATGCAACAAAACCCAACCCCAATATCTGTCCAGGCCCCAGCAGATTCAACAACTAAACCAAAACGATCCCGAAGCAGAAAGAAGAAAGGAGAGATCAATCCTTCAACTACGCCAAACCAGGAAGTAGACAATAAGAAGACCAGTCCCAACCAGGCCTTTGCTACTGCAGTTCAGCAACAGTCACAACTATCCCACCATCCTCCGATCCTTAACATGCCACTTGTCTCTCAGCACATTTCCACATTGCCCATGGGGTCTCATGGCAGTCCAGTGCAACAGCAACAAAGCTTCAGAAACCCTGGCAGCAACCAATATACCTCCAGAGATGCACAGCGAGCTCAAACCCCGTCGTTACCTCAAACTTATTCCCTTCAAGATCATCAAAGTCATGGCTATCCTCCTGCCCAAAGTCCGAAAATGTCTCATCAAAATGTGATAAGATCGCAGACAGATTTTGCTTTGCCCAATGAAAAATCATCAACAACACCATCCTCTTGTAAGCAGCAGAAAAAATCTAGCCAGCCAACACCAAAGTGTCACAACAATCAGATGTTCAGATCCAACATTCCTGACAACCAGCAGCATATTCAAAACTTCGCAAGCCACGCAGTCCTCATGGGGAATACGGGGCAGCAGAGAGGGTCTCCTATGCAAGACAATCGATCAGGAGGTATGGGCAGGATGCAGAATTTTGATAACTCCCCACAGCAGAAAATGGCCTGTCAGATGTCTCCAATTGGGCAGCCATCTCCACAAGGGAATATGACAACTGACAGCAGTGGTTTCAGTTCTGGTAAAATGAGTAATTCAGGTCACATGATGGGGTCAGGACTCATTGGATCGCAGCCTTCAGTTTCATTGTCACAGTCTCCTATGGACTCTCGACCCGTCAGCGTTGAATCTACAGCCATGTCCCATGCATACGAGCAGGCACATCCAACAGGACTTATAGACACCCAAGATACCGGCCAATTCCAGATAGACTTCACCGGTCAACCTTTCCTGGAACAGTTAGTAGGTGTTCAGCCACCAATGTCAATGCCACCCACCAGTTATTCGCATACCACAGTAGAAAATGGAGAAGTGGTCTTCACCACTTTGGTCACGCCTGCAGAAAATGCCCGGTTACAACAGCACCACGACTCAACTAGCAGTGATACCTTTAGGCCCACTTACCACGGCGAACCCGTACACGAGATCCAGCCTATCGGACCTATTGGCAGTCACTTGGGAATGGATGAAGTATCCTTCAACACATTCTTTGACAACCAGCGGGACATGGATCAGCATGGGATCATGTCTGTTGGAGGGCCTCAACGGCAAGCCACACCAGAGTCCGAGAAAATGAGTCTTACATTTGTGCCTCATATGACTGAAGATGATGAGCTCAGTCACTTCAATCAGATGTCCCAGTCTGTGCCTATGGTAAGAAAAGACACACAGGACCTAGTTTCTAAGCCTCCATCAAAAGATTCCTTCCAGGACTCATTCTTAAGCTACCTTCAAGGACACAAGCAAGAGACTTTGTCCAGCGTTTCCTCATCGGCAGTTACCAAGAAACCTCAGTTGCCCAAGTACATCCCTGAACCACGAAGACCAAAGCCGGCTCCTGCACCTCCCCAACCTAAAGAGACCCTCAATTTTTCTGACGCAGAAGATAGCCAGGGTGGGGTCAGCATTAAGGTCAAGGATTTGATATCCAGTCTTAGTGATAACGATAACTCCTCCCAGAAAAGTGAAAGTGACAGAGAAGGTTACTCCGTACAGAGGACTAGTGAACTGGCTGTGAAAATTACTCTTCCAAAACATAAGAGAAACAAGTTTGGACCTTTTGCTGAGATGGCACAGCTAAAAGAAAGAAGCAGGGACAGGGAGGCATTGTTGAAAAGAAAACGAAAGAGGGGAAAACGTCGTGAATCTGAAGGAGAAGAATACATCCCAGGCAATGTGTCTGAAGAGGATGCAGCACTGCAGAAGACGGAACTATTATCTCAAGAGCCATCACCACCACCTGTCAGAACATCGATTGGAAGAAAAGCCAAGGATAAATGCATGGAGAAAACCAAGAGACACGGTTAGTTTTTTTTTGTGTTGATATTTTTTCACAATTGTTGTCTTGGGAAATTATTTATTCAATGTTGTACATTGATCTCGTAGTAAGGAAATGCACAGATTTTAGATCATTCTCTATCTTATGTTTGAATCAACAGTTTAAAATCTGATAGTTAGCTATTACGACAATACTCAAATCACAAGCTGGTTGCCTTGTGTTCAGACGGTCGGAGTTCGAATTCGAGCTCCGACGGCCGGTTCATCGCTGGAGCTCGTGCTTTGTGTGATGTTCTCGACAGGCGGCATACCATTCTGCGGAGAGAGACCGAGTCATATGGGGAGACCCGCTGCAATAAAGTCGAGCCCTCGCCTTAAACCAAATGTTAACTCACTCACTGTTTTGAATTATGACTGTTCCCAGTTCAATCAATCAAATTAAAAACCTGTCTTCTGTCTGTGGAGCGTAGGTCCTCAACAAATACTTGCCAAGTCTTCCTAGCATGAGCCAAATCTGACCACGTCATGTTTTCTGCCTTTTTATTTGCTTCCAGGTCCCTCTTCCATGAATGTCCCTGTCTTCCTCTACTTCTCTTGCCCTGAGAATTCCAGAACAGAGCTTGTCTGGTTATGTTATCCACTTGTTTCCGTAATGTGTGGTCTATACATCGCCTCCTCCTTATTTCATGCTCAGCTGGTATTTGTCCCGTTTTTTGCATCAGTTCCACGTTGGTGATCTTGTCATGTCATTTCCACCCTTGTATTTTGCGCAGGCAGCTATTTACAAAAGTCTGTACCTTTTCCATAATTGCCTGTGATGTCCTCCAAGTTTCAGAGCCATATAATAGAACAGATTTGACGTTGGAGTTGAAGATTTTTTATTTTGGTGATGGTTTTAATTTATTTTGACTTCCATAAATTCCTCAATGCATTTTTATTTGTTTGCGTACACCTTATTTCTCTATTCCCCAAGGCCTGTTGGCCCAGTGCATCTGACTTCGGCGTGCATTTTATGTAAGGGTCTGCTTTCTCCTGCATTTTCTAAGGGTTTGCTTCCCCGGGGTAACAGCCGGTGCTATGATAGGGATTGAGCCCAGCACCTTTGGATTGTGAGCTGTGCCACTTAACCACTAGGCCACGCCGTCCCCCCTAAATGTAATGGAAGCTTTTCTCGCATCTGTATTCTTTATTGAACAATATTTTCTGTACCTCTAAATATATTGCTGCCAAAGTACGCGAAAGACTCCACATTCTGAAGGTGGGTGGCTCCCAACCCAATTACTATCATTCATATGACCATTTTCAATTATAACTGTACCTAATTACCTGATACTTAACTATTACGACTATACTCCAATTAACCCAAAATTAACTCACTCATAAATAAAAGTGCCTTCTTGTCAGATTGTGAAGTGCCACTGTCCAGACCACCAATGTTCTGCTATACCCAAGACAGGATATGGATCTGTCCATTTCTGTCTGTAGGATGAGATGTTTTTCATGATACAAACTGCAGACATTCCATGTTCTCAATTTATTCGTTCTACAATACCTCAAGACTTTGTCTTTTGTAGACATCAATTCCGCTAATTATTTCTTTCGATGAATGCCTGAACAGATTGTATCAACGATGCCCTCCCAGCCAAAGAACAGTCCAGTCGGAAGGACTCAATAATAAATCAAATGAGAGGCCAAGTCAGTCATGTTTTGATTTCCAACATAATGCTAGTTTAGAAGCGTCTGCAGAGTCTGTATACAACCATTGTCATTTACTTGCTCTAAAAGCTATGCGCATTCAATCTAGGCAGTGGTTTGCCATTGCCTTCTGGATTATCCAAAGGCTGACTACCATTTCAGCCATGCAGCTTCTTCTCAGCATGTGAATACACCTTGAGCTTAATGTTTTCCATGAAAATAACTTAAAAACACCAGCATAACAGAAATCAATGAATTTTTGAGTGGGGTGGTTGAAGCAACAACCATCTTTTCTGCTGCCGTGGATTTACTCACTATATATTGTGCTGTGTTTTTCAACTGCATCGAGCCAAATATCATGTCTCCCCTTATCGAAAAAACGGTGACCGTGCAGTCAATAAATTCAACATCTTAGACCCATTCCTTCATTCTGCATTTATCTCTCAAGTGGGTTTACACAGTATTTTTATGACCTACCATCATTCAATGGGCATATTAGAAATGGATTCGTACACACAAAATTTAGTCCTATCCAACATTTCACGGTCAACGTCATTGAATGCTGTAGGCGGCTGATACCTTGTCAACTATACTCGCCTAGCTGACAGTTCAACTAGAAATGTGTAAAACCCGCCCGTTTTCATAGCCATGCAAAATACCCTGTTCTGGCTTTCTCATTAGGGTAGTTTCTAAACTTACCAATGGTCAACCAATTTATAAATAAACAAAAGGTGGCGAGGCAGAGGGAGCTCGCAAAAACTGGAAGTGGCTATAAATAAGTGAAGACACTCATAAAATGATCCATGGGGATGGAATGGAGAGACCTAGAGGACAGCATGGGTGAGTGGTTAAGTGAAATGGCTCATAATCCGAAAGTGCTGAGTTCGATCCCCCATCGGGTGCACTGAGCCAACAGGCGCAAAATAAAAACATAGTGCAACATACACAGCCTTGGGGAATAGAGAAATAAGGTGAATGCAAAAAAAAACAATGCAGAGTCCATCACAAGGAATACAAACCAGAAAATGACAGCATAGATAAACTTGGCAGACAAAGATCTTCACACTCAGAACGGGACGTGGCAGAATCAAGGCCCACCTCCACAGAATGGGCCTTACAGACACCACCACGTGTGATTGCAGAACACCCAAGCAAACACCAAAACATATCTTATAGAACTGCCCCATTTATGCAGACCAAAGAGAGGCAGTCTGGCCCCAGGGAATTTCGTGAATTTCACTAAGCTATAAGCATAGCATCAGTTGATAAAGGAAGAAGAAACTGCTGCATCTTTGGTCCCATATATAGATTTTTAAAAAGGGAGTAAGACAAGGATGTGTACTGTCCGCTGGTCTAACATTTACAGAGAAATCATTTTCAGCAAACAAAAATGTAAGGGCTCATCGGTGGAGTGTTAGTAAATAATTTCAGATATGCAAATCTTCTTCTTCGTGCGCTGTCATCCTGAGGCTGTTGACACTGCCATAGAGCTTGTCTATGTTGGCACTGTTGATGACCACATGCGCTTTCTCTGGCCCTCTTATGTCGGGTAATTTTGCAGCAGATGTTCAGGAGTAATTTTTCCTGTACCACAGGTGCATTAGTCAGTAGCACCTATTTTCAGTTTATTGAATAGATGATACCTCAGTTGTGGCCTTTGTGGAGTCTGAAGACCACCACCTGCTCTCTTCTGTTCAACTGGTAATAAGAATCATTTTGTGTGAAGCCAGTGTGCTTTTGGATTCTTTGTAGGTCACACTATAATCTGGTTGTGGTAGCCTTCCACCTTCTTTGGCCAGTATGTCTGTCTCCTCACTGCCTTGAATGTTACAGTGGGATGGAACCCACTGTACGACTCTTTTGGGTGTGGACTGCTGGCATAGTTGACAGAGTGCTGATCTTAAATCATTTAGTTCTGAATTTTTCTGGCTTTTTATGCTGTAGCCACAGACAGGGCATCTGTAAAAAAGCCTATCTGGCTTTCATTGCTTTCGCCTGACAGTATTGCTTCTACTGCAGCTTTCAATGCCTCTGCTCTGAAATTGCTTGAGAATTTTCCTGTTACTACTGATAGGGTTATCTTTCTACCATTTGTTAGGCTCAGAAATACCCCTCCATTTTCTGTTGCGTTTGTTGCAGAACCGCCAGTGTAAACATGTCCAATCTGTGCTTGGGTAGTTTTCTCTGTGTATTTCAGGGTTATGTGTCTTCTTTCATTTTCAGTATGGCTGTTCTTGTATTCGATACCTGGTATATTTTCTATCACCTCTGGAAAGATCTGCTGCTTCCAGATGGGTTTGTGTACAGTAGGGATGGGCTTTGGTGTTGATATGGCATTCATGGGGTCTTCTCTCTTCTTTGTTTTGGCTATTTCTACAAAATTTCTTTAGTCTCCTTTTTCCAAATCCGTTTAGTCTCTAGTGCATTGGATGGTCTGTCAGTCTTCTTAGTTTCTCTGCTTGCTGCTGGGATGTGCTGTCTCTTCTATCATTCATTGATTGCAGATTTGTAGATATGCATATGACACAATTTTACTAGCTGAAAGCAAACAAGAATATCAGGTATAGGGATTGGATATTTAATTAATCAAAACCTTTCAGCTTTCTGTTGCGTATAGGTCTTCAACAAATAATCACCAAATCTTCCTGTCCTGTGCCATCCTTTCCAGCTCTGTCCATGTCTTCCCTGTCGCCTTTATGTTTGTCCCAAGCTCTCCTCTCCATGGGTGATTAGTATGCCTCTACTTCTCTTGCCTTGGAGATTCCAGAACAGTGACTGTCTTGTAATGCTATCGTTTCTTATTTTTACTACTGCCCATGCCATACGGCAGCAGAGAGACAGGTGCGTAAATTTCTTGTTATTGCCAAATGGGAGGTTTGTGCTGTCATTAGGTGTAACTTCCTGAGAGTGTCAGAGACACCTTCGATACACTGACATCAAGGTCTGCCCCTTCCTTGTGGACCGGAAACCTGCATATGATATGCCCTTGCTGCAGGCTGGTCATAATGCATTCCGACTAAATGATCAAACAGCTTGATCTGTTGTGCTTCAATGTAGTTACTAACTGGGTTTGTCCGCACTGTCTGTCTCAGCGTGGGGTTGCGGATTCGGTCACGGATTGTTTCTCAGGCTGCACTTCTCACACAGTGCATCTCACAGCTCTGGATCTTACTCTTATTTGTTTCTAGTAAGGACCAAGATTGACATTGGTAACACAATGTAGGAATAAATAGTGCATATATCACCCTTCTCTTAGTTGAAAGGAGCACTCTAGGGTATTTCAAAATTGGTGCAATTTGATAGTGGACACTGTTCGCCATCATAAGTCAAAGACAAGAAAATGTAATGCCATCAGCTGTTGTAATGCATAAGTTATCTCCTTTCATCAAATTCCACTGACATGCATGTTTTTCCTCCCATAGTTTAATATTAGTGACTTTTTCATACCATTTTAATCCCTCTATTCGACGCAGGCACCCCAGTGATGAAAGCTTGAACCTTTTTCGTTGTAGTTTATCATTGTTCATAAGAACTAAAATTAAATGATTACACATGGAGATATGCCGAAAGAGCAGCCTAGGACCGTGCACACTGGCGCGATGTTGCCAATGACCTATGCACCTATCATTGTTCCCCATGCAGCAGAGCAATGCAGTAGGAGTGACTTTATAATTGATTCAAAGCTTTGCGTATGTCTATAAATTTCCAGAAAACTGCCCTTTTCTTTGAGTGTTCTTAATTTTATATCTATCTATACCTCTTACCAAGATAGATTTGTTATTTCACCTCTTGTAGTATTTTGTCTCTCAATACAATTTGTTTATTGATATGTGTTTTTATCCTCAATATCTTTGTATTTTCTCAGAGCCAACTTAGCCTAAAGTATGTTTCAAGTAAATCATCGTGGAAAATGAAACTGTTCTTACAGTTTGACAAATGTGACTGACAACAGTTTTTGTTATTTTAAAATTGTTCAAAATTAATGTTTCTCAATTTTGGTGTGTAACCCTCTGTGGTCCGCTAGGGTCTTTATGTATGACAAGGACAAGAATAGCACTGCTGCCCCACAAAGTTCATGTCGTAAGAGGCGACTAACTGTGTGACATGGCATAACACCAGGCAGGGTTAGGTGGTTTGTTAAGAGTAACAGTCTGCGGATCTAATTTGCTCTAGTGCTGGAGTCTAACAAGATAGACTCACACATCGGTTAACCACCCCCCGCGGCAATTGTCCCCAACGCAGCGGAGTAATAATCTGCTCGAGCCTAGCCCATTAAGCAGAAAATCCTCCTCATGGCTACATCCAGCTCACACGATAGCTGGGACCTGCACAGGGGCATCCTCCCTGTAGAAGTATAGGTCAACTAAGACCCTCTGTTACCCAGTGGAAAAAGCAGCATGTAATGAAAAAGGTTAAAACTTTTGGGTGATGTGTTCCCTGTGGAAAATAACTGGACAGATATATCAGTATCACTTAGAGTAGCACTATCATTGGAGTTGACGTTGGATAGAACATACATTGAGGAAAGAGTCTGAAATCACCAAGGCAGGAGAAGTAGACACACATACTAAACACTCACGAGACAAATATAAAGGAAGCAAGGGAAACATGGACAGAGTTGGAATGAATGGTTCAGGACAAGAAGACTTGACATGTATTTCTTGGGGGTGTCTATACTTTGCAGGGAGCTGGTATGTTTTTATTCTTCTTTGTACACTCTCAGACATCATCTGAAATATATCTAAAGAACTAAAGAAAGCAGTGATCAGTCTGAGGCTATTGGTATCTCTATAGAACTTGTCCAGGAATAACATTAGCGATGACCATATATGATTTCTTTGTTCCTCGTATGTTGGACACCTATGTATGAGATGCTCAGAAGTAATTTTATCAGTGCCGCAGACACATTCCTCATTATTTTCACCATGCGTTATAGATGCACAGGGGTAGTTGATCAGGTTTCATTCTCTTTAGATGACCAAACTGCTTGATTCTCTCCTCATCAATATATTCAGTGCAGGGTCTTGCTTCAACTTCCTTTTTTTGCACCTCTTCATTGCACATTCTGTCTCTCCTAGTTGCGTTGATGGTTTTCCTGAGACATCTTATCTCACATATCGTGATATTTCTCTAGCAATTTTGTTAAAGTCTATGTTTGACACTGGTAAGCTGTGCAACAGGAAAGTACTTTTAACAATGACATGTTCTCACCATTTTCACATCTCCATCTTACTCTGTCCCCACCCTGTCCATTTTTTCCTGTCTTGTTCCTTTATCAACACTAAGTTAGATAATCCGGTCAGTAGTGCAGACAGATACAAACCCTTTAACTGCTGTACCGCTCAGATGCTCAAAATATTCTTCTGCCTGGTTCACTGTCAAATTTCAGTGCCAGCAACCTCAAGGGCCACGGCTCTGCCATACAGTTTCTCATTTAGGGATATAGTTTGCAGTCTTTGATTTCTCTAATGAATGTTAGACGGATATTGCGAAACCAGTGCCACAAGTGCATAGATCTGTTGTTCCAGTAATTCAATTTTAATAAAGATAATACTTCAATTAAATCTGATTATAGATGATGATTACACTGCCACATTATTTTTTTCAGCACGTCACATTTTACTGTGGTTGTTGACTTTGATAGCCTGTACCCCTTTCATTTGTTGGTCTATAGATATGATTTTGTTGTGTGTAGAGACGTAAATTAATAAAGAACTTGTTTGTGTTATTGTTTTTGTTGTGTGTTAGTTTCTGAGATACAAAAAGATGAAGGTGAAAATGTTGAAAAACAACACAAACAGCTAGACTCACCTGTTATCAATGTCCTTTGTTTGAAAAAAGAATGTTCAAAATTCTTTAGATAACCAATGTTTACAAGATGGGCATATTTGTTAGTTCCCACTACAAACGTATTTATTATATCTACATAAACAAACTAAACAGATCTACCTCAGAAAAATCTGTTGTAAGAACTTAAGATTTCTACAATCGAAGGAGCAGTATTTTCAGCTTATTTCTACAGAAGCCTGGTTGTCTATCTATGATTAAAATGCATTGAAAAAACGTAGGATAAAAGCAACAGACAATGCCCCGTGCACATTTTTTTGCCACTGGTTATGTCAAAGTCAGAAACATGTGTGTAGGTGAAGGCTCCGAGACCCAATTTAGGAACTCTAATGCAAAATTAAATAAATATTCTCACTGAATGTTCACTGAAATTAGATCTGGGGGTACACAGAAAATTATGACAATAAAAACATTTAACTAGAATCAGATTGTACTTGTACTGCAAGAGATTGTTGTTGACTGCACACAATGAGTAGTTTAGTTAAATGCACACTATGAGTAGTTTAGTTAAATGCACACTATGAGTAGTTTAGTTAAATGCACACTATGAGTAGTTAGTTAAATGCACACTATGAGTAGTTAGTTAAATGCACACTATGAGTAGTTTAGTTAAATGCACACTATGAGTAGTTTAGTTAAATGCACACTATGAGTAGTTTAGTTAAATGCACACTATGAGTAGTTTAGTTAAATGCACACTATGAGTAGTTTAGTTAAATGCACACTATGAGTAGTTTACTTTTTCGTGCGCCTTGAAAAGAACGTTAAGTGGCAGGTTGGAGTAGCTTTCCTCACATCTCACACATGCTTGATAAAGGTAGACTGAGGTCCTCCAGGTTGTTGGGCTGTGTATGACTTCATCTGCATAGTGCTCAATAGTACAGGGATCACGTCAATCCCTACCTTGTTGCAGAGACTGCCTTGAACCAGTCTCCATGAGAACTGCATGGAAGTGAGATAGGGTCTTGGTCAGTATGTACCACCAGACTTTGACTAACATTGTCTGATAAGTATGTTTTATCTGACCAGACATTGCCTCTTCTCCCCACTGCAAGAGATTGATTCATTCATATATCTTGCTAATACTATAGACAAGATTGAAGGTACTGATAGAAATATCAAATTAAGAATTGAAAATGCAAGAGAGACTTTTATTGCTTTAGAGAGTTTATAGACACGAAAGAGATTAAGTCCACCAGAAAATTGCAAATCTTCAATTCTTATGCCAAGTCCATCATATTGTATGACTTTGTGATGTGGGAAACAAGAAAAGTGCAACTGAAAAGGTCCAAGCTTTCATCGGCGGATGCTTTTTCTGAATGAGGGAATAAAATGGTATTTTTTAGAAACTCACTAATATAGAACTGTGGGAAAGAACCAGACAGATGCGGTGGGACTAGATGTAAAGTGAAGGCACTGTCGATGGATATGGCAACACATTATAGAAACCAGCTGATAGCATTACAAGGCAGTCACTGTTGATGAGAGAAGAGAGGTTGAGACAAACCTAAAAACGACAGGAAATATGTGAGTGGAGCTGAGAATGATGGCACATAACAGGAAGGGAAGACTTGGCGTGTATTTATTTAAGACCTATGCTCCTTGAAAGGTTTTGATTGAATTTTTCATGGACCAAACAGGGACTGAAGTGCACGTTACGTTCACAGGGCCTTTGTCCGTTTTGTGGGTTCCATCCTGTTTCTGTTCTAGTTACGTCTCTGAGCCTAAATATTTTTTCACCAACAAATGAACTTCAGTACTGCCGCGTATTTTGTTTATTTATTAAATTTATTTAACTCTAACTAAAGTCCTTGACAGGTTGACTAAGTCTCCGCAATGACTGTACTCTCTGCAATCTGAGCTCCATCTGTGATACTAGCTCACCAGGTGGTACGGACTTGTGCAAGCATCTCCCAGGAGGTGACATCAATAATTGAAGCATTTCAGATAAATTATCAATGTGTGTCTGTAGCGTTTCCGCTGGCCTACTGGTGAGCATCTTCCTGCTTTGAGCTTACCGTCTAACAGCTGCTTGATGATGCGCTATTCTGACATGCGAATAACATATCCCGTCCATCATGGCTGAGACAATTTCAGAAGTGTATGGATGCTAAATATGTTAATTTTGCTAAGAATTTCAGAATTAGGAACTTTGTCCTGGCACATGATCCTGAGTCGCCTACGCAGACAGCTCAAGGGAAATCTATTGAGCTGTTGGCATGTCTGCTATACACTGTCCATGTCTCATAGGCATACAGCAGAGCGGATAATACCACAGTGCAAATACTTACATAGTGATACAGCTAAGTACCTAGGAATCACAATGGATTGTACATTGTGCTACAAGAAACACTAAGGCAGTGAAATAAAAATTTAGCGCACGAAATAACAAACTGCATAAGCTAACACACACGGCATTGAGAGCATCACCAATGGTGTTGTGCACATCAGCTGTTGTATTGTGCATTCTGCAGCATAATACGCTGCACCAGTATGGAACGAGTCAGCACACACGAGATATGTTGATGTAGCAGTAATTGTGTCATGTCACATTGCAACAGGGTGCCTTAAGCCAACACCAAAGGGAAAAGTTTATGCATCACACCACCAGAAATCAGGAAATGTGTTGCGTCAGATGTCGAAAGGAAAAAGCAGTCCCGTGATCAGAGACACCCCATTTTTGGATATAATCCAGGAGTGGGACGACTGAAGTCAAGGAAAAGTTTTCTACACACTAGACAGTTCACATACCAGAAACCTTAGCAAAACCGCACTGACAAAATTAATAAAAGATAAGGTGAGAAATGGGTGAAGATCAAAGAAGAACTTGCAGCACAGTATAATATGCCATACTCTGTGGGGAGAGCCATGAATGGAAGTGTCCAAGTGTCCCGAACACCTGTATAACTACCCAAGAATGCAAGAACCCTGTACTTTGGTGGCAAATGAAAGAGCTTCCACGCCAGCAAATTTGTGGTCCAATACTTTGTACGGTTGCTGGACACAGAAAGTAAGTAAGTAACTATGGAGAAATGGATGGTCAAGCAGTTTTGGCGTCTTGCTTCTGTCCAAGAAAACATGCTTTGAAAACCTCAGTGAGGCATAACTTACCTTCAATCATAATTGAATGAAAACCTGTGTCAGAATGTGCAGCACAATGAAGAAGATGACAGCACCCAACGACTGATACCTGGCTGTTTGTATCATGGTCAGTGAACCACAACTGACCAAGACCCTATTCCATCTCCAAACGGCATCCCTGGAAACAAGTTACACTAGTGTCGTCTGACTAAAAGAGTAGAGCAAACCTGGTACCGAAATAAAGTCAACTGAAATCAGATGAGTCAATCCGAAAGGCGCAGATATCGCTTCCTTGTCGTAATCGACTCCACAACATTACACCATCATTTTCAGGATGAAGTAGAAATAAAAACCTGGCTTGTATAGTATGTTGCATCTGCAGGGGCAAGCAGCCTTAATTTCTAAGTCCAATAAATCCTCTCTTTGAACCTCTGTAAGGGAAATAAACAGCATCATCATCATGAAGCATGTCCTTGGCAGAACGTCGCTCTCATCACAGCCATTTGATAGTAATCTCGTTCAGCAGTCAGTCTACTGGCCTGCTCCATGTTCATGTGTAGGGTGTCCTTGATGTCTTTTGTCCATCTACATCTTGGTCAGCCTCTGCCTTGTCTTCCTGGAACAATGCCCTCCAGAACTGCTTTGTCCAGTCCATCATGGCGCTTGATGTGGCCAAACAAACCTCAGTTTCCGAGACATAACGTGGATTATAAGCTAGTTCTCTTTGACACTCAAGATCTTGCAGGATGGCTTCATTTGTAATTTTTTTTACCCACTGAATTTTTAAGATTCCTCTGTAGCATTTTGTCTCAAAAGTCCCGATCATCTTTCTTAATATTTGTATGATCCACATCGCGCATCCGTACATTACCATCGGAAATACGCATGTTCTGAGGATGTTCAACAGCCTAATGATAGTTATCTTAGTATTTCAATTGATTGTCATCCGAGTGTTACTGGGGCTTATAAGCGAGCAAAGAATAGTAACACTAACAAGCCATGCATATTGTAGGAGTCAACTAAGAGGGGTTGACATAGAGCAGGCTACATCATCCAGTAGAAACTTATTCACAAAAACTTCAATAGACATGGAGAGGTCAGCATTTGATGACTTTTCATGTATTTGTTGAAGATAAACATTTCATATGACACTGAAAGATCAAGATGCTAAGCAGTGCATGAGATGCAGTGGTCAGCAACACATGGCTGACTGCTAGCGTCAGGGCCAGCGAACCAGATCTGCCAAGACTCTTCTACACCTCCACGATGTGATCCCGGATAACAGGCTGCAACAGAGCCGACTGGCTAAGGAGAATGGATTGAAGAGGGAAGGCTAACACGGTACTCAAAAATGCCTGCTGAAGTCAGGTGTGTGAGACCGAAATGGGCAAATATCGCAGTCAAGCTGTAAACTATGACACAGCACATTCCCTTCTCTGGACACCATCCTGCTACATGCAAAGCCCTATTGAGGGAGAACGAACGAAGAAGAAGACATGAAACTCAATAAGTTTTGATTTATAATTGATTGATTTAGTTTTTTATGAGATTTATTCATTTGATTGATTTCGTTTTTCTGAGATTTATTGATTTAGTGTTTTTGAGATTTATTAAAATATTTTAAATCAGTTTTTCAGTTTTTTAATGAGATTTATTAATTTAACTGATTCAGTTTTTTATTAGGTTTATTAATTTAATTGATTCAGTTTTTTATGAGATTTATTAATTTATTTTGTTGTGCACTGTTATTAGATGACCTGATGGTTTTTCTCTCATGTTGACTTGACATAATATGAACTACTACGTTGTATTGATTTACTTTTCAGAAAGGCACTTAGGTTCTGAGAGCAGCTCTGATGAGGCCCTTGCTTATCCGGGCAAGAGTAAAGTTGGTATAAAACCTGATGACTCCGATAGAGATTATGATTCTGATAAAGATCCTATCTGGATGCCATTTGAATTGGTGAGTCTCTGCTGAGTAGCAACTTGAAATATGTTTCTAACGTGTCAGTCTCCTTTGACCAAACTGTTGTGACACAGCTTGTTTCCAGGAGCCATGTAAGAATATGAGGTGGTCGATCTGTATGTTTCTCTTGGCTCTGGCAGTTTTTTGCTCCCTGGATAAATGTTAGAAACGTTATTGTGGGGTCAGCTATGTTACCTTGGCCTGATCATCCAGAGAGATAACATTCAACCACATACAATGGACTTTTTGTTCTAGTTCTTCCATAATGGGTTATAGCAGGCTGGAACTACTATCATTAGTTAGGGGCACTTGTGTCCAATTACTGCTGGGTGGCCTACTTGCCATGGGCCAGTCACATGACAAGATAAATAAAATGGCGGGTAACACTGTTAGTGCTTGCATGGAACAGCGTGTTGTGATGAAGTTTCTTGTGAAAAAAAGGCGTGAAACCTGCAGAAATTTGTGTCATCTGCAGCAACTCTGCTGAGAGGTATTGCCACGTCCACGTTACAGCCCAGACCTTGCTCCAAGCGATTTCCAGCTGTTCGGACCACTAAAAGAATTCCTAAGAGGTCAGCACTGATGACGAAGTGAAACATACTGTTCTGGATTGGTTCAGACATACTGACATCTTTCTACGCTAAAGCTTCTCAACATTACTGGGAAAAGTGCATAAATGTTGCAGGAAATAATATAGATATTTAGACTACTTGGAAAAAAAAAATTTTCTTGCAACAGTTTGACTTGAACACCCCTCTTACATGGTTGTGCAACGCAGACTCGGGTTACTGCAGAATGCCTGGCTGGACAAGGAGATTCAAAGATATGCTGATGACTTGAGGCAGTTTTGTTGTGCCCTGAAGGCTTTCTATTGCCCTTCGTCCCATCACTTATCTACTGTTCTTAGGCAGCACAGCCCCAGTAAATTCATTGTAGTTGTCCGTCAATTGCATGATGACTCATGTACTGCACGAAGGAGAATTGTCTCACAACAGACAAATGCTCATGAGGGGGCAGAAGAAATGCTACAGAGACTCCTTATTAGTGTCTCTGAAAAGCTTCAACATTGATGTCACCTACAGGGAGAGGCTTGCACAAAATCGTACCACCTGGCATGCTAGTATATCAGAAGGTGCTCAGATTGCAGAGAATAAGGCCATCACAGAGGCTTGGCGAAAGCGTGCCACCCACACACACACAAAAATGCGCGACAACACCACAGCCAGCTTTCCAGATGTGTGCCCCGAATGTGGCAGGGTGTACTGTTCCAAGATTGGTCTTTACGCCCATAAGAGAATACATTTCACAGCAAAAGTTTTATGCTGTTGCCATCTCCGCTTACGGTATAACTATTATTATAACCTGGTCCTGTACAGGGAGCAGGTTGTTGCTGTTGTTTCAAATGCCCACAATGAGTAGGTTTACTCTTTTGTGTGCCCTGAAAAGAACATTTAGTGACGGGTTGCAGTAGCTTTCCTCACATCTCGGGCATGCTGTTGAGGGTGGACTGGGGTCCTCCTGGCAGCTGGGCTATGTTTGGCTTCATCTGCAGGCCACTCACTTCTCCTGGAATCACATTGATCCCTCACCTCGTTAGCCAGGCTGCCATGAAAACAGCCGTTTCCAGGGAGGGCTACAAGGACGTCGAAGTGGGGGTCTTGTTCAGTATATTTTGCCTGACCCTAACATGTCTGATCAGTATGTTTTGCCTGACCAGACGTTAGTCTTCCTCCCCACTGAGCAGGTTAAGAATAGTAAGTCTGTACCTATCAACAATGTTATAAGAGTGGACTCGTCTGCATGAACAGTGTATATCAGGCAACTCCATCATTTCTATATGGACTGTCTCCTCGGGTTTCTCAAAACTAGCTGGCAGGACAAACTAGCTAGCTCTGAAATCCTAAACAGGTGCATCCATGCACTTCTATAATGAACTCAGATATAGGGGGGGGAACATGTTGTTCACATATCCGACACATCCATGTTCGTCTATAATGAACTCAGATATAGGGGGTGGAACATGTTGTTCACATATCCGACACATCCATGTTCGTCTATAATGAACTCAGATATAGGGGGTGGAACATGTTGTTCACATATCCGACACATCCATGTTCGTCTATAATGAACTCAGATATAGGGGTGGGACAGGTTGTTCACATATCCGACACGTCCATGTTTGTCTATAATGAACTCAGATATAGGGGGTGGGACAGGTTGTTCACATGTCTGACAGACAATGATTTGGAGAAGAGAAATTATGCCTATGAAATGTGGATATATATTTATATATATATTAAATAAAATAAGGAAATAGTGGAGGCAGGGTCAATTAATGCATTCAAGAATAAATTGGATGTGCATAGTTTTTTTTAGATCAAGGGAAGCAAAAGAAACTCAGTGTAGGCAGAGTCTTCTAAATCAGGATAAAGTTAACAGGATAAAACAATGCATTTAATCCATGGAGTGGTGGTGGATTGATGCACCTCAGACTATATACCAATGAGGTTCTGTAGCTACACCAATAGGGCTCTACTTGCTCCTTTAGTCTAGACCCTCCCCAAGTACCTGTCTGGCTTGAGTGACCCTGTCAGGAGTAATACTCCCATCAGCAAATTTCCCGGGATCATTGTGGTGTTCAAACTCACTAACCTTGGCGAGGTGGGCTTACGTGTGAATCATAGTCGTATAATGTGCATGTATCATTATATTTAGGCTGAACAACCTTCTGCTTATTATCCACAGGATCTGAAACAGGGACATGACTTTGACGAGAAGAGAAAGAAAGCAAAGTATATACTATGTGTTTGTTTGGTTTCTTTTTTGGTAAATGTCAATATAAAAAAAACATTTTTCATTACACGTTTTTATTTGTACTCAGACATGTTTTTTTTTTTTTTTGGGGGTTAATATTGATAAAAAAATTGGTTGTAAAATTTGATACATGGACATGCCGCACTAGTAGAGGCTGTGTACAGAATTTAAGCTTTCTGTGTTATGGGAAAGTTGTTCAAATAGGAGAAATAGAAGTCCACGCAAACGAACGTCAAGTTAGCCTTTTAGTTTTGATATGTTGTCATTATGTCACAAACATTTAGACTTGCCCATTTTCTTGTCTTGTAATTCCATGAAATTGTCACAAAGCACTGATAGCGTTCCTAACCAGATCTGCTTATCTGTTAGTTTCTACTACAAACGTATTTATAACATCTACATAAACAAACTAAACAGACCTGCCTCAGAAAAACCCGTTGCAATAACTTAACTTCATCACAATCAATAATGGAATAACCTTCCAAATCCATGTGGAACAGAAAAAATCGTTTTAAGAGTCGATCAAGCCATCTTGTTTTAACAAGCTCTTATTTAACTTTTACCTAGCCATTAATGACAAAATTTGCCTAGGGCATTGTCGCTGTATACTCACTGGTGTATTCATTGTGTAAACACCAGTTTTGCTATAGAAACGGCTGAATTGAAACAGAGGCTACTTCCTCCTGTCTTTAACCTTTAGTGCGCGGCTGTCAAATGAATTTTGACACATTCTGCCTACAAATTAGAAAGAAAAAAAACTTTTTATGGACGGAGACTCTACCCATAGCCATTTTTTTATGCTGAACACATCCCGTTCATCTACACAGATTTTTTTCCCAGTAAAAGTATTATATGTTAGATTACAAATAGATTTTGAATGATTTATCTTCTTATTACACTGATTGGAAAGACGAAGTAGGTTGTTGGGAAAGATCTTTATCGGTTAGATCTGTTTATTTTGATTATTTACATTAGATCTGTTTATTTTGTTTGTTCAGATGTAATAACTACGTTTGAATTGGAAACTAACAGCTGTGTCGATATTATAAACACAGTTTGGATACGTCGTTGTGGTTTCCTTGGATTTTTATCGAGGCGACTAGGCCTAGCTGTCAAGTCAGAGTACATTTTTTTCACAATAAATTTTCACCTTCATCTTCTTGTATCTCAGAAACTAACAAACACACAACAAAAATAATACCAACTTCTTTATTCATTTATGTCCCTACACACAAGAAAATCATATTTATTGACCAACAAACAGAAAAGTTAAAAGCTTTGAAAGTCAACTACCATCGCAAAATATAAGGTTGCGAACATTTTCGCTAAATTTATGTAGCATGCTAAAAGTTAAAATTAGGAACAACAGCACAGACAAGTATACTCTAAGAACCCAGAAAACAAACATAAAAGATGAAAGAAATTAAAATAATAGACAGTGCATATTTCAACCTGCAGGTAATGATTACACCTAAAATTGAGGAAAATAGCTCATAGAAACTGACTTCATTGCACAAGGTTGCACATTCTTCCACTTACCATTATCCTCTTTTATTGTTTTTCTTACCACTATTTTTATTCATTTATGTTTTTCAATTTCGCCTTTAATTATTATAAATATCCGAATTATAATTCAGATTTGTTAGCTAGTTTCATTCATTTTGTCTATTGATCATTAAAAAGACATTTTGAACATTCAGTTGGTAGTAATTTTGTTGTATTTGCAACCACGTTAATCTGACTCGTGTTTGTTGATGTAGGTATTTAGATTAAACGAAAAAGTTGAATAATTGAATGTTTTTCTAAGCATTTAGATTAACATTTATGCTACCACATTATTTTTTCAACACCTCACATTTTACTATGGTTGTTGACTTTGAGAGCCTGTAACCTTTTTATTTGTAGGTCTGTAGATGGGGTTTTGTTGTGTGTGGAGACATAAATGAATAAAGACTTGTTGGTGTTACTTTTGTTGTGTGTATGTTCGTTTCTGAGATACAAGAAGATTCAAGAGATACAAGAAGGTCCAGATTAGATATTAGGAAATATTGTTTTAGTCGGAGAGTGGTGTTTGCTTGGAATGCATTGCCAGGGAAGGTAGTGGAGGCAGGGACAGTTAATGCATTTAAGAATAAACTGGATGCGCATAGCTTTTAGAGCAAGGTGATGTAAATGTAACTGGTTGTACACAGACTCTGCACGGTCTTATAAACCAGTATAAAGACGTTAAGTTAAGATGAAGGTGAAAATGTTGAAACAGCCCAAACATATACTTTCCTCTTTTTTGGTGTCCATTGCTTGAAATAGATTTTTTAAAGTTCCACAGAAGACGGAAAATCAATGTTTACAGGTGGCCATATCTGTTAGTTTCAGCTATAAACGTAAATATTATATCTACATCAGAAAAATCTGTTGCAAAAACTTAACTTCCCAATCTCAATATTGGATGAATCTTAAATCCTAGTGAAAAACAGAAGAAATCATTTCCAAATGTATAGAACAAATTTTTAAATCACCATTGTGTTCAACTGGAACTCTCTACAATCGAAAGAGCAGTATTTTCAGCCAATTTCTACGGTAGCTGGGTTGTCTATCTATGATTAAAACGCTTTGAAAAAAACATCGACTGTGAAACGTCTGATAAAAGTGACAGACAATGTCCCCGCCAAATTTTGCACCAATGTTTACATAAATTAAACACAAGAATGGAGTAATTAGATGTTTTTGTCAGTATTTAGATTAAACACAAGAATGGAATAATTAGATCCATGTCATATTAAATTTGCTTACTGTGTGTCTTTCTTCTATTTTCTGCTTTGGCCTGAAGACGACCCCGAACACGTTTGCTTAGCACAAAATCAGGGAAATCTTTAGTAAGCCACAAAAGTCCATCAACTGGCAGTCAGCCCTCATCTGGGATGTTAAACCCTCACAGACCTTCACACACTGCTGCTTCTACTGGTGATAATACTACTACTGCAACCTCCGTGTCTGCTGGAGAAAGTCCGTTCAAGGTTGGGTGTTCAATTTTCTAATTTATATGACAGTTACATGTGGATGTGAAGGCTAGCGTTAAGGTTATTTGTGGCATACTGACTAAGACCATATACTGACAAATAATACATACTGACCAAGTCAACATACTGACCAAGTCATTTTCATGTTGTGTACTTGAAAACAGACTGTTACAGGAGTTTGAGATTTTACTACGCCAGGCAGAGCGAACAGCAGCAATGTTCTTCCAAATATCAGGGTCAAAGTCACAGATCTTCAGAGTGTTTTTGTACCATTTTATTTGGCCACCACGAGCTCGCTTGCCTGACTCAAGCTCGCCATAGAATATTTTATTTGGAAGCTGCTCATCTGACATGCGGACAACATGGCCAGTCTATCTAAGCTGCGGTTTGCACAGAGTTGTGTGAATGCTTGTCATGCCAGGCCGCAAAAAAACTTCTACATCTATGGTCTTATCTTGCCATTTTATGTTTAGCAGTTTCCTTAGGCAGCCCAGATGAAAGTGGTCAAGCTTCTTTGCATGTGAACTGTACACAGTCCAGGTTTCACAGGCAGAGGAGTTGGTAGGACGACTGCTGCATAAACCTTGGTTATAATTTGGTTATAAGCTTCTGGCACAGCACATATGAAACAGACAAGAATCAACGAAGGGCAAGAGACGAGTTGGCTCCGTCTGACGGTCAGACAGTGTTTCTCTTCCCTCAGTGGGATAGATGCTTTCGTGCTCAGATTGGTTTGATCAGCCGCATATGACCCACTCCAGAATTGACAGATGACAATATGGTCCTCTACAGAAACGATGGACATACAACAACAGCAGTAGTTTGGACAATGAGATGGGAACAGACACTCTGTCGTCCTTATAATAATGAGCTTGGTGAGAGGTCTTGTATTTTTCTACGAGTAGGGCCCGCATCCATCACCTTTAGTATAAGAAGAGCCACTGTAACCTGCCACCAGAGATATTTGCCAAGTGGGATGAACTCAGTATGAGCTGTTCTGAAAATAAACAGCAACATTGCAGCACATATCGGTGTTCATTACTAAAACTGGGGACGACGTGGGCTAGTTGTTAAGTGACACGGCTCACAACCAGAAGGTGCTGGGTTCAATCCCCATCACAGCACCCGGGGAAGCAAATCCTTAGAAAATGCAAGACGGAGCAGACTCTTACATAAAAATGCATGCTGAAGGCGGATGTACTGGGCCGACAGGCGGAAAATAAAAACCACCATGCAACGCACACCGCCTTGGGGATTGGACAAATAAGGCGAACGCAAAAACAAACAACAAATATTACTAAAACTATTATGCCAGGATTAGCAGTCAGATTCACTTTCTCAATTAAAACCCTTTCTGCGAACCATAGATCCAATTCATCTTGTCATGCACTATTATTTCCAGCTTCCCCACATATTTCCTGCGGTTTTTAGGTTTGTTTCTACTTTCCTTCTCCTGAGTGTTTAGGTCTGCCCCTACTTCTTTTACCATGAGAATTCCAGAACAGTGACTGCCTTGTAATGCTGTCATCTGGTTTCTGTAATGTGTGTCCTGTCCATCACTAACGCCTTCTCTTTATTTCTAGTCTCACTGGCATCTGTCCAAATCTTTTCCATAGTCATTTCTATATTAATGATTTTATCATACCATTTTATTTCCCTAATTCAGCGCAAGCATCCATTGATAAAAGCTTGGTCCTTTTTAGTTGTACTTTTGTTTGTTCCCCAAGTCACAGAACCAAACAATAGAACAGATTTGACATTGGAGTTGAGGATCTGTATTTTTCGGACAGACTTAATATCTTTTGATTTCCACAAATTCCATAAAGTAATAAAATTTCAGCTCGAATTTTGTATCTGCATTATACTCTCCTTCATATATCAGAAGCTCATCACAATGATGCCGAAAGTTTTTTTCCAAATCATCTAAGATCTGACACTGTGGCTTGTGCTTTAATTAGATTTAAGTAAATGAGGAAGATCTGTGCTATCATCAACTGCACTCTCTCAGAATGAGCTCATGGTATGTGAAATTAGATGTTTGAGAAAAATGGTCATGGTCACAAGGCTGGACAGAGTGCGAAATGAAGAAACTAGAAAGGATGTGGGTACAAGATTGTGCCTGGATAACACGAAAAACAAAAAATAAAATGGCTCAAGACACCTGACAAGAATGCAACCAAATCTACCAGTTATGTGGATCTACAACACCGGACAAGATGGCTACAGAGCAAGAGGAAGACCAAGAAAAAGATGGATAGACAGTGTAAGTGAGAGACAGAAGAAATACAGAATGGCAATACATTTGGCACACAAAAGAAAACTACAAATTCCCATGAGATCTAACAACACAATAGGGTTGTTGTTTAATGCCCACAATGACTAAGTTTACTCTCTTGTGTGCCCTGAAAAGGGTGTTAAGTGACGGCTTGTAGAACCTTCCCTGACATCCCAAGTGTGATGTCCTCCAGGCGGTTGTGCTATGCTTGGCTTCATCTGTGAGACGCTCACTACTGTGGGGATCACATCGATCCACATATCGTTAGCCAGACTGCCTTTAAAACAGCCTATTTCCAGGGAATGCTACATGGAAGAGAGATAGTGGTCTTGGTCAGTATATGTGCCTGGCACGACGTCCTGGTCGGTATGTTGTGCCTGACCGGACTAGCGTATCAGTTCCCTACACAAATGGATAGAAGTAGAAGTAAAAGTAAACATTGTAAAACATAATTAAACTATCTATCGCATGAAGTGTTCATAATAAAAATTATATTAGCATGACTGGGGTTACAGCGCGCCAGGACTCGAAATCACTAACGAACAGAAATAAATCGGTGCGTGGTTAGTTACTGGTACTACCACTTCTCCAGTGGACCCAGCTGTAAATGGGTACCTGACCTATGAGTTGAGTATAAACATCAAGGAAGGGAACTGGCCACCCCAGCTCACATAGGCTGCAGCTACCTATAACAAAATAAATGTCAGTTGCGCATGCCTGGGTACTACTATCATGTAGAGTTGTTAGAAAATGAAATTCCATTAACTAAATCGCAAACACAACGCATGTTTCGGAAGTCGGCTTTGGTTGTATCAGGTGGCAATTTTGGGTTTCGCGAAGGTCAATTTTGGTACCTACGAGCTGGAAAGGGTTCTTGAAAATCGCTGAAGTAATCACAATAATGCAACAGATAGGTGTTCTTTTTCATGTGCATTTCTCAATTAGAATTTGCATAAATAAATCGAAACCTTTCAGCTCCCTGTGGAGCATAGGTCTTAAACAAATACATACCAAGTGCTCCTGTCCTGTACCATCCTTTGAAACTTAGTCCATGTCTTCCTGTTTTATTTATTTGTCACAACCTCTCTTTTCCATGTAGTTTTTATTTACCTCTATATGTCTCTAGCCCTGGAAATTCCAGAACAGAGACTGTCTTGTAATGCTATTAACCGATTTCCTTAATGTGTGTCATATCCGACACAAGAACCTGGCCAAAATGCCCAAACCACTTGATTATTGGGGCGGCATCAATGTAGACACTTAACATGAGATTGTCCCCACTATCTGCCTCAATGTGGTGTTGTGGATTTGTTCATGGATTCTCTTTCTGGCTGCACTTCCCACACAGCGCATCTCACAGCTCTGGATCTTATTTCAATTGTTTTCCTAGTAAGGACCATGATTGATATTGGTAACACAATGTAGGAATGAACAAGCATTGATCAGCCTACTCTAAGAAGCACTATAGGGTGTTTCAAAATTGGTGTATTTTGGCAGTGAACACTGTTCGCCTTCTGAAGGTGAACTTATGCTTTCATAGGCATCTATTATCAAATATTGTATCGCCTTGATCATTCTCCATGTTTCAGCTCCATTCAAGTGCCACTGGGGGTGGGCTGTCCTATCCTCTCCCACAATTAGGGACTTTTATCATACCATTTCAATCCGTCTATTCAACACAGGTAACGATGAACCATTCTCGTTGTTTTCGTGACTAAACTCAGAGTTGTTCAATCTGTTTCTGTTTTTGTTCTATCTGTCTATCTCCAGTCCACTTGTGTTATTAGACATGGGGAGGTGTGACCTTCTTTGTTTCATATTTCTCTTAGGCAAGCTAATTAATAAGGAGAACTTGTCCTAATAGCTGAATTCTGTATTTTTGTCAATGTCAGTGAAATTTATATTGACATTTATTTAAGAAAAAAGTGTTTTTCAAACTACACACAAAACTGTGCAAATGAAATGTCAAAAACATAGTTTGCAACTATGGAAATGTATCAGTTTTCTCACTGTGTTTTCAGACAGGAATGTATGTGATAGAAAAGAAAGATATGCAAAACTATGAGAGCTACCCAGTTTGGCGTTTGGAGCCAGGAAACATGTTGAGGAAGTTTGAGATGAAGGTTGATGGGGCAAGTTCTGATCGGAAAGTCAGGCATCATGCAGTGGGAACGGTAAGTATCTTACATTATGTTCTTAATCTTGATGGCTTGTTCCTCAGTGTAGCTGCAGATCCCAACTTTGCCTTTAGCGGATCCTGTCTTGGGTCACGGAAGTCTAGTGCGATTGAGTGCTATCAAATTAGCCACATTCTCGTATTTTGTACGCCGCTCCGTTTGTGGTTTATATGATTATGTCGACGTCAGGCAAAAATGTCAGCCTCCGGTGCATAAATTGGCGTTTCTTGCTGGCAAAAATTACAGACTGCTGCTTGGTAAAGGTTAAACACTGCATGTGCATAGTTCAGATACAAAATGTTTTCACAGAGTGTACATTCATACATTCAAAGGATAGTCAGTCTGCTGGTGTGCATGGGGGGAGGACTTTATGCCAACGATATTCAAAAGGAAATACTACCTGTTTGTGTTGAAAAGTGCAAAGTGTTGCATAACTGAGTTGATAAATTTTCTCAAGGTCACCAAAGAATTACCTGTTCAAATTTCAACAGAAGCATCTGTATGGCATATTCGGGGTGTTAATATGGGCTGACAGGCAAAGAATGATAGACAGTTTAGCATCTACAATAAGGTGTGTATGTGGTTTAACCTACTGCATAATCCCTCTTGATAGACGTTTTGCAAATGACGAAGAAGTTGAACATGTGCAAATCTGGCTGAGACTGTAGACCAAAGACTTTGGTGCACTGATAAAGCTATGGGATTAATGATGGAAATTAAGTTGAGACATAACAGTCAATGTTGAGTGCAATAATGAATTGTTTTCAAGTTCATATCTCATTTACTTTTCTTCTAATAACCATTTGTGATCCATTTATTGACTTGCTTTCGTAGTTAATATTTTGTTTTTTTTTTAAATATTTTTTCCTTGTCTTTTTAGATTTCGCACACATATTAAAATAGTATAGTGCACTTGCAAGCTATAAAAGACAAAATTCCGCTTGACATAGATATCCGCTTTACAGACTTTTCTGTTCAAATAGGCAGTGTATTATTATCTCAGTGGGTCAAGATGGCGCCGGACAAGGTAGCAGTCGATTTCCCTCTTGATAAAACGGTGTTTTGTTTGTGTTTTCTATGATAACTCTCGGACTATTAACGTGATTCCTGGATATAAATGTACCGACTTTTGAATTAAGCATAGTAATGTGAAAGAAGTGATGCAACGAAGTATATAACAGTGTATTTTTAGTCGTGAAAGGTAGACTAATGTGTACAGTTTCGATAGGACAAAGCGTGGCCGAAACTTGACCCGGTCAAAAGCTAGTGTCGCTCCGTCATGTATCGTGACCCAGATAACGAAGCATGAACACTGAAACGAAGGAGGTCATCCTGACCCCGTCAAACATACGGTACTTCAGAAAGAAGCTCATCGCGCTTCGATCAGCACACTACGTCCCTTCAAACTCAGATCTACATCTGTTGCGTGTGCTGAAAATACACTTAACCGAGGAGGCATCGGAACTCACAAGTATACAATCAAGGCGAAAGACCAGAGGAACGAGATGTGGAAGAAGAATACACAAACAAATGCACTCAGAAACAGATACCTCAAAGCTCCACCCCAGCGATAAAAGAGAAGGGAAGGGCTACCGAGAAAATGAGGCACACGCTGACACCATACTGTCTGCATCCGAACCCTTCACTAGAAGTCTTGACAATGTCTTGCCTCTAGAACATGTTGAGTCCGGACAAGAGAGGGAGGAAGATCCTGCGCACATCTCCCTCACTATAAACACATTGGGCAACTCACGACATCACCCTACAGATCACACCCTAACTAGCAACTCGCAACTGGCAGGGCCCCCAAACTACAGCGGTGGAACAGGCAGAAAACGATCAGGAAAACTACCCATCACACTTGCAACATGGAATGTCCGCACGCTACTGGACAACACCAAAGCAAACAGACCCGAACGACGGACAGCACTGATCGCCAGGGAACTGGCTAGAAACAACATCTGCATAGCTGCCCTGAGCGAGACACGACTGGCAGAGGAAGGGCAGATCACAGAAGAAGGCGCTGGTTATACTTTCTTCTGGAGCGGCCGCAACAAAGAAGAACGCCGTGAAGCTGGAGTTGGCTTTGCCATCAAGACCAACATGGTCGACAAGCTCACAAGCATGCCCAGAGGAATTAATGACCGCCTGATTACACTGCATCTCCCCCTAATAGGAGGGCGCCATGCAACACTTATCAGTGCATATGCACCCACAATGACAAATCCTCAGGAAACAAAAGATAGGTTTTATGAGGACCTTGAGGCGCTCATCGCTGCAGTCCCCAAATCTGACAAACTGATCATCCTCTGTGATTTTAACGCTAGAGTTGGCACAGACCATACAGCCTGGGAGGGGGCCATTGGCAGACATGGTATAGGAAAATGCAATAGTAACGGACTGCTCCTTCTGAGGACAAGTGCCGCAAATTAACTACTCATTACAAACACAGCTTTCCGAATTCCTGTCCGAAATAGAACCACACGAATGCACCCAAGGTCCCGCCACTGGCACCTCATTGACTACATTATCATCAGACGTAGGAATCGACCGGATGCTATTGTAACGAAGAGCATGTGTGGTGCAGAATGTTGGACCGACCATCGACTTGTCATTGCCAAGCTAAACTGCAAGATCCAGCCCAAAATGCGCCCCCAGGGAAAGAAACCACCGATGAGGCTAAATGTCTCTCAGCTAAAATACGAACTTACGAGAGGAGGCCTCCAGGAAGAGCTTGAGGGTAGACTATCTGAGCTTCGTTTTGAAAAGAACGACATCGAAGAGAACTGGGCATCATTGAGAAACACACTCTACGATACAGCTGTTAAACACATTGGCCCACTCACGCGCAAGCATAAGGACTGGTTTGATGAGAACGATCTGAAAATACAGGGCCTTCTCGATGCAAAACATGAAGCGCACATGGAATACCAGAGGGACACACCATCTCCGGCAGCAAAAGCTGCCTTCAATACTGCTCGCAAAGCTGTCCACACCAGGCTTAGAGAGATGCAAGACTCCTGGCTCAGCAAAAGAGCTGACAAAATTTACATGTTCGCCGAGCGTCATGACACCAAACGGTTTTACGAGGCACTGAAAGCTCTCTACGGCCCGCAGCCCTCTAGTAATACTCCAGTTTGCAGTGCGGATGGGGTACTGCTAACAGATAGGTTCAGATTCTAGACAGATGGGCAGACCACTTCTGCAAAATACTAAACCACCCATCGTCGATAAATGAAGAGGCCATCCGGCGAATGCCGTAGGTGGAACTGAACCTGGCGTTGGATGAAGTCATTACTGAGAAGGAAGTCGACAGGGCAATCAGTTCACTATCTATAGGAAAAGCTCCAGGAGCTGATGCAATACCAGCAGAGGTATATAAGACAGCCTATCCCTCACCAGAAGGATCACTGAACTCTTCTGTCACATGTGGGCTGAAGGAAAAATTCCGCAGGAGCTAAAGGACGCCTCAATCGTTCACCTGTACAAAAGAAAAGGCAACCGTCAGGAATGCGACAATCATCGTGGAATATCGCTACTCTCCGTAGCAGGCAAGATCCTAACTCGCTTACTGCTAAACAGACTCAACAAACACCTTGAACAAAGCCACCACCTCCCAGAAAGCCAATGTGGATTCAGAGCCGGAAGAGGAACAGTGGACATGATTTTTGTCGCTCGCCAAGTACAAGAGAAGTGTCGAGAACAAAATCAGGCCTTTTACACCACATTTATTGATTTGACAAAGGCATTTGATACAGTTAACAGAGGAGGACTGTGGATGATAATATCTAAGTTTGGCTGCCCCAACAAGTTCATAACAATGGTGAAACAGCTACACGAAGGCATGTGTGCTCGTGTACTGGACAGCGGTGCAAACTAAAACGTTTCTAGTATCAAACGCAGTAAAACAAGGATGTGTACTCGCCCTGACTTTGTTCAGCATGATGTTCGCGGCCACGATAACAGACGCCTTCAGATCACTGGAGCTTGGAATACCCATAAAGTACCGCACAGATGGCAAATTACTCAATCCCAGAAGAATGAAAGCCAAAACCAAAGTGGCTGGCGACATAATCAGGGAACTTGTATTTGCTGACGACTGCGCTCTAATAAGCAACTCAGAACTGAACATACAGGTTGGAATGGACAAGTTCTCTGCCGCATGCGAAAATTTTGGCCTGACCATGAATGCCAAAAAAACAGAGGTCATGTACCAACCAGCACCAGGCATGCCGTACACAAAACCAGAGACTACAGTCAGCGGGCAGACGTTGAATGCCGTAGACAAATTCACATATCTGGGCAGCATGCTGTCGAGATCTGTCAGCCTAGACGATGAGGTGGCAAGCAGAATAGCAAAGGCCAGCACAGCCTTTGGTAGAATGCGCTCGATGGTCTGGGCACGTCGTGGCATCAGCGTCAAGACCAAACTCAAAGTCTACCGTGCAACCATCATTCCAACCCTACTATACGCTTGCGAAAGCTGGACTGTATACTCTGGACATGCAAGGAGGTTAAACCACTTCCACACAGGTTGCCTGAGGCGAATATTCCACATCCGATGGCAAGATCGTGTCACTGACATCGAGGTTCTCTCGAGGACTAACATGCACTGCTAGAAAAAGTGCCGGACACCTCGTCTGTATGTCGGACGAGCGGCTCCCAAAGAAGCTTCTCTACGGCAAGCTGAGAGAGGGATGGCGCGAGAGAGGGCGCCCAAAGAAACATTTTAAAGACGGTCTGAAGGACTCACTAAAAAGTTGCCAGATAGACATCGACACCTGGAAATGTCTTGCTCAAAACAGATCTGACTGGAGAAGCGCAGTCAAATCGGGTGTAGCTGCCGATGAAGACGACCGTGTTGTGAAAGCCCAGAACAGACGCGAGACGCGGAAATCCCGAGCAGCGGAAACATCATCCCCTTCTACAAACCTCGTGTGCCCGATATGTAGCAGATGTTTTCGTGCTCGCATTGGCCTGTTCAGCCACATGCGCACCCACACCCAACAGGGAAATCTGTGACAAGGATGATGTCGGCGGTCCTCATCGACAACGATGGACAGCTATTATTATCTTAGTTCTTAGTCGACCTGTACTTCTACAGGGTGGATGGCCATGTTCAGGTACCAGTTCTTGGGTGAAGCTGGTTGTAGACGGGAGGAGGATTTCCTGCTTCACGGGCTAGACTCAAGTGCCTTATTACTCCGCTGTGTTGGGGCCATGTCACACAGTTAGTCGCCTCTTACGACATGCTCTCTGTGGGGCAATGGTGCTATTCTTGTCCTTCTCAGACACAGACCGCAGCGGACTTCTTTAGTATTACTATATTTGTGATGTTAACTATGTAAAAGTTGACCTTATTTTTACAACTAAATAAATAATTTAAATAACTAAAAGACATTTTTATTTTCAGTTTTCTACCTGGACTCCATCGATGGAGAGCCAATTTGTTCTGGTCAAGGTTCATGAGATTCCTGGAAAAGTCAAAGGGGAGCCTGGATCTGTCGAAGTCTTGGAAGAGTCCAGGCCTAAACCTCCCAGTGATGGAAGGTAGACCATTCGTTTGTGCTGTGTGTTAGCCACCATTGGTAGACGAGGAGTAAAATATGAGTTCTTCATTTTTCTTCTATTGTCTTACTGCCCTTGCCATGTTGCATCGCAGAGAGGCGGGATGCGTAGATTTCTTGCTTTCACAAGTGTTGTCATTGGGCAGGACTTCCTGAGTGTGCCAGAGACACCCTTGATCCACCAACCGCTGTGGGCTGGTTATAGTGCAACCTGGCCAAAATGCCCAAACCGCTTGATTTTGGAGCGCTTTGATGTAGACACTTAAATGAGTTTGTCCCTGCTATCTACCTCAACATGGTGTTGTGGATTTGGTCACAGATAGTCTTTCCGGTTGCACTTCTTACACAGCACATCTAACAGCTCTGGATCTTACTCAAATTGTATTTCTAATGAGGACCATCATTGACATTGGTAACACAATATAGTAATGAACAGAGCATTGATCAGCCTCCTTTTAGTTAAGAGAAGCACTCTATGGTGTTTCAAAATCAGTGTAGGTAGTAGACACTTAGTCTTCTGAAAGTATCTTTTCGTCTTCGTAGGCATCTGTTAACGAATAACTGTAATCATTGTTGTAGGGCCTTAGTCATTCTCCATACAAAAGCACTGACTTGGCATTGAATATTCTAACTTTGCTGTGAATCTGTATTTTTCTGAATCTCCATGTGTAAGGAGCTTGGTTTTCTTCATGTTATTCAGGAACTTTGGATTAGGCAATGTTAAGAACTCATTATGTGGTGTCTTTCTGCTTCACGTTTTTCACCATCAACATCTAGTTATTCAAAGTTTGAGCTGCAGTACCAATATGTTCCTGTTCTGGTCATGACATTCTTCTTTGGTGCTCATCATGAAAAAGATGCTGTGTCGTAGTTTATAGTGAGGCAGCGATATCTGCACCTTTCAGTCCGACACATCCGGTTTCAGCATTGAATTTTTGGGACCTGGTTTTGCTTCTCTCTTAACTTAACGTCTTTATTCTGGTTTTGAAACTCTACAGAGTCTGCATATAGCCAGTTTCTTGGAGAGTGATGTAAACGATGTGTGAGTCCATCTTAATAGACTCAAACTATTAATTCCAGAATCGAACTCAGGTATAAAGATAACAAGAGCATCGAGAAATTCAATATTTATCTTCTATTTATTCCAGACTCGAACATCAGTATAAAGATAGCAAGAGCATAGAGACATTCAATATTTATCTTCTATTTATTCCAGACTTGAACTTCAGTATAAAGATAGCGAGAGCATCGAGATATTCAATATTTATCTTCCATTTATTCCAGGCTTGAGCTTCAGTACGAAGATGATCCTCTGGTCGAGACATTCAATATTTATCTTCAAGTGTTCCTTAGTCAAGCATTAGAACCCACGTTTCTGTCAGCAATTTTAGAAACGAACGGTACGTATGTATTTGTATGGAACACTGCATGTGTGTACATGATTGTGTGGGATGTATATATACGTGCTGTGGAAGGTTACAGCTTTTGAGCTAAACAAACTAGTGGATGAGCTATGTGAATAAATGTGTTTGTGTGATACAATGATATCTGCTGCCAAAGAGCCCAGTGTGTTGCGATGAGAGGCTGCACCATCATCATACTAAGAAAACACAAAATTAATAAATAGGTATGATCAGATACCGCACTGAGACGAAAACACAAACAGAATCCACATTGCAACCAATAGGCCTTCATCAGGGACACCTAACAACAATAAGGAGCTAGAGAATCATAGAAGAAGTGAATACATAAATGGAGGATGTCAACATATAAGAGGAAAATATGGTACTTACATGAATGAATGTCACATCAATCCTCTCAATTCGGATACACGATCCAAAATGACAGACAAAGGTGAGATGAAGTGGCCAGGAGGGCGTAAGAAGTGAGGAACGGCCGGATAAGACAGTGGCAGCCAAATACGAGAAAAACCAAATGGTGTTATTGGTAGAGGGAAAAGAGGAAGGCAAATGAATGGGAGCTGGTATGAGATGAGGATTTAAAAAAAGGTATAGGACATATTAATGCAATGTGGTTGGAGGCAACCCATGCAGGAGATCAGTCTGTTCTCAAGGGCAAATCGCTGATGATGGTCAGAGAAGCAAGAAACTTAGCCTGTGACACTACCACCAGCCTTGCCTCAGTGCTCAGGACCATTGAAGTGGCTGGCAATTCGGGAACCCGTGCGGTTATGGATACCATTTAGGTGTTGTCGGAAACGCTCACGCAGTTCCAGACCAGCCTCCCCAATATATGTCACACGGCACTGGCGACAGATGATGGAGTAGATGAGGTTATGGGAATTGCATGTGAACCCCTCCTTGATGAAGAACTCTGCTTTGGGGAAGATAACCGAGTGAGTGAGGATAACATGATCACAAGACCTTTGCTGTACAAGCTTGATTAAGATAACAATGACCTCAGGCTGATGACTGACCACTGCTTTATTTCTGTTACTAGCTGTAGTGCCCAGCTTCACACTGGAAATCAAATAATTTTGCAGATTGAATGGAATTAGCAGAATTCTAGGAACAAAAATATTTTGCCCTCAGTGTACCCTTTTCAAGATTGTGAACACAAATACGCAAATTTCTTCTCTCCTATCTTCACTCACCACGTTATTAGACTACTTTGCTATCCAGGGAATTAATTATCAACATATGGTCCATCTCTACCACATCCTAACTGTCCATCCTTCCTTCATGGAAAATTGTTTTCATTCAAAGCTACTGATTCCATCCGATTGGGGAACAAACCAAACACCTTCAGTGTTGTGAGCAGTGTCATTTAAACCTCTAGCCAACGCCGTCCCCCTGAAACAATAATTTTTTAATACATACAATTTGGAAGTAATTTCAAATGATCATAATTTTTTTTTAATGGCATTTGGCAGGGTATTCGATCCGCTGCTCTCTTTGTTAGCAGGCAGGCATAGACACCATTCGGTCATGCGCTTCACTAAATATTGTCAGTAAACAGGTAACAATGTTGCCCAGGCTTGCCAATCAAATTGAGTCATTGTAGGAGAGACAAGAAAGGTCAAAAATACACACAGAGAGGAGACCTAGGTAACATTTCTTTAAAATGGAAAAGGGGGTATACTTGGAGAGAGTAGTTTGATGGTCCTATGCACTCCAATGTGATACATTCGAAGAAGAAGGGCTTCTTGAAGTGGGTTGATTGATGGCCCATGGGCCCCCAAGGTGGTAAGGGTGAAGAAGGTTGACTTGCAGAGGGTTGGTTGTTCTTTGCACCCCAAGGTGATATGGTAGTAAAGATGGTCTATTTGTTGAGAGTGTTGATTTTCTTTGCACCCCGAGGTGATATGGTAGTAAAGATGGTCTATTTGTTGAGAGTTGGTTGATTTTCTTTTGCACCCCGAGGTGATTTGGCAGTAAAAAGGTATGCAGTTAATGTTCTTTGCACCCTGAGGTGTTTGGTAGACAGATGGTCTACTTGAAGAGAGTTGGTTGATGTTCTTTGCACCCCAAGGTGATTCGATAGTATAGAAGATCTACTTGTTGAGGGTTGGTTGGTGGCGTTTGCACCCCAAGGTGATTCGATAGTATAGAAGATCTACTTGTTGAGGGTTGGTTGGTGGCGTTTGCACCCCAAGGTGATTCGATAGTATAGAAGATCTACTTGTTGAGGGTTGGTTGGTGGCGTTTGCACCCCAAGGTGATTCGATAGTAAAGAAGATCTACTTGTTGAGGGTTGGTTGGTGGCGTTTGCACCCCAAGGTGATTCGATAGTATAGAAGATCTACTTGTTGAGGGTTGGCTGGTGGCGTTTGCACCCCAAGGTGATTCGATAGAATAGAAGATCTACTTGTTGAGGGTTGGTTGGTGGCGTTTGCACCCCAAGGTGATTCGATAGAATAGAAGATCTACTTGTTGAGGGTTGGTTGGTGGCGTTTGCACCCCAAGGTGATTCGATAGAATAGAAGATCTACTTGTTGAGGGTTGGTTGGTGGCGTTTGCACCCCAAGGTGATTCGATAGAATAGAAGATCTACTTGTTGAGGGTTGGTTGGTGGCGTTTGCACCCCAAGGTGATTCGATAGAATAGAAGATCTACTTGTTGAGGGTTGGTTGGTGGCATTTGCACCCCAAGGTGATATGGGTGTAGAAGAAAGAATTATTTTGGCTCATACTTGTTGCTCTTGCATTTCAGAAAAATTCTATGTTGATGTGCTCAATCAAATTGATGGGATGATTGAAGCCAAGTGTAAAGAGATTACTAATCTTGCTCATTGGAAATTGTCCTTTCAGGTCAGTTTTTGTATCTTTTGATTTCTGCTTGACTCTTTTCTACATGTTGTTATAGCGATAAACTCTCAACACCAACTAAATGCTCCCAAGGTGTGTGTCTCATATAGCCTCTGACAACAAAGTCCAACTCCTGGTCTTCGCGCGGCAGAACTGTTTTGACTAACAGGAGAAGTGGTGTAATGCGAGTCACTGGCGCCTTAAAACCAGTAGTTTCGGGCAGTTGGGGCTCGAAAGCCTAGGAAGGCAGCGAATCTAGGAGAATGAAAACTCTGAATTCAAACCATCTGAAGCCTTGCAGATAAGATACTGGTGCATCTTGTTCTTTTTGGGTTTTGTCAGATGTGGCTGTGCAATCTGTTTTCTGAAAGTTGGTCAGCATCTACCAAACCTGACAACCGATGATGTGCTTTGAAACATACACAAGAGGGTACAATGCCTTATCCTAGAGCGAGGAAAGACAACCTCAGCAGAGTATTGTGGCATGGGCAGACTAGGCCCTTAGCCTTGGTTGGCGGCTTGTCTAGGAGTGAAGCTCCAATAGGAGAACAGACAGAGCATTGCTCTGCTGATCCAGCAGCTTCTGCAGCTTGCCTTCTTCCAAATGTATTGGTGTCACCTTTCCCTTGGAGTAAACAAGGCAGACTGAGAGATAGACCATACTGCATGGGCAACACATGGTCTCTATATTTCAGCCCTGGCTTTGTGCTGATAGCACAATTAACTATCGTCTGACAAGACGAAAAGAGCCAATGATGATGATGACTCTTTTCAGAGTACCGTATTTATCTGAATATAAGATGACCCCTATTTCGAGAGCTTGAAATAAGGAGAAAAAACCTTTTTATTAATTTTTAGAGTAGCCGGTACTAAGTCATCGTACAGTGATTCTTATCTTATAATTAAATACAAATTACTAGTTTTGTTTCCAACTTCCATTACTATTATAATGAATTTATAAGTTTAAATATTTAAAGGAAGATTTAACATTGATCCTGCCATGTTGTTAGTTTGAATTGTAATGTTTAAGTACATTATATTGTCGTCTCTTTTTTACGAATGGATCAAGGATATCAGCTGCGATTTAGATGATGGAACAAAATGGTCGATAGGGAGTGGCTAAATATCAACCAATGACAATGCAAGAATCATCATCATCTTGATTAGGCATGAAATCACTTTTCATACTCTGAAGCAAAGAATCCATAAAGGGGGACTCGGTGGTCTCGAGGTAAGTCGGGCGCCGGAGGTCATGAGTTCGAATCACGGTGAAGACCTGGATTTTTTTCATGTGGATCCTCTGATAAAAATTCACCTGATCTCTGGGTAGTGAGATCGGACTCCCGTGTTCAGTGTTGAACACGTTAAAAATTTCTTGTCAGTTGGAAATTGAAAAGAGCAGGCTTAATGGCCGCTACCCGGACAAAATTAAAGTTAAAAATTTACTCAAGTTATTTGTACCTTTCCCCAGGTGGTTTGTTAAGTGCAGCTATAGATGGCGCCTAACTGGCTGCGGGTCTACTTAGCTCTAGTGTTTTAGTCTATTAAGATTTACTCACACATCGGTTAAACCACCCTCCAAAAAAACTGGTTGTATACAGTCTTTTAAACCAGTATAAAGGGGACGGCGTGGCCTAGTGGATAAGTGGCACGGCTCACAATCCGAAGGTGCTGGGTTCGATCCCCATCACAGCACCGGCCGTTACCCCGGGGAAGCAAACCCTTAGAAAATGCAGGAGGAAGCAGACCCTTACATAAAATGCATGCTGAAGTCGGATGCATTGGGCCAACAGGCGCAAAAATAAAAACCACAGTGCAACGCACACCGCCTTGGGGATTAGAGAAATAAGGCGAACGCAAAAAAAACCAAAAAAAAAACCAGGATAAATACATTAAGTTAAGTATAACTTTTAAAGTAATTTTTGAAAAAATAACAAATTTTTTTCTACAGGACTACTTTTTGTCGGCAAGCAGGCGGGCATCGAAACAATTCGGCCATTCGCTCCATTAAATTACATTAATGTGCAGATGAAAATTGGATAGAAACATTTGTTTTGTCACATACCATGTCGTGCATTTATCCGATTTATCAGCTAATTCTTGAACACTTACCTTTCATTTTATGTGTCAAAGTACAAATCACGCATATGTTGAATATCCACGAGTAATCCATATGTGTGATCATTGGGCTGATCAAATAATTAATCATTTCTGAAGCAAAGAATCCATAACTTTAAAAGTCATTTCTGAAAAATTTGCGAAAAATTGAAAACATCGTCCAAATCGCGCGTTGGTTTGAGAAAATGGTATTGTCACGTTTTCCAGTTGTTTGGTTTTAATTTTGTCTTTCTAACTAAGGAGCATTCGCTGCTATGCAGCAGTAGTAGAAGCTAGTGTTAAACGGGGATATCTGACAGATTGGTTGAACTTTACGATTTCCTGCGCTTTTGAATAAGGCACTGCAGAGCTGAAAAGAGTTATGTTGTCATTGTGCAAGGTCTCGCTATTGGGTGTTTCCTATCATCACCTCTTGTTAACCTCAAAGAATATCAGGATATAACTGAGGAAAGAAAAATGGCTACTCATATATGGTTAATTGTGCTATGTGGGGTTGAAACATGAACTTTAGCAAAGAAGGATGAAAACAGATTGGAAGCGTTTGAAATGTGGTGCTGCTGTAGAAAGGAAAGAGTGAGTTGGACTGAAATAACATACAATGACAATGTACTCACTGATGTCGACACACAAAGACAAATGTTGCATATGATACAAAAATGTTGATTGAGTTGGCCGGGTCACAATATGAGACATGAAAGTCTTCTATAGAGGATACTAGAAGACAAGATTCAAGGGAAGAGAGTACTGTGACAACCAAGACAGACCTTTACATCACAGGCATGCAGGAACATTAAAGTACAAACTTATACTGTAATGAAGAGAAATGCAGAGGATAAGGTCAAATGGAGAAACATACTCAATCAACTTTACAACCAGTCTCAGGACTGATCAACCAGGTGATGATGATGATTACCACCTCCCCAAATACACCTGGCAATGACGAGGCAGACAGACTGGCTAAGAAGGGAGCAAGTCAAGAACAACAATACACACCAACAACCCTACAGACAGTCAAATAACTACTGAAGACTGCGAACAAAGAGGCCTGCCTGAATAGATGGACAATGGGAAATACTGGGAGAGAAATCTACAAACATATGGCCATCCCAAAGATAACATCAACCTCCTGAAAAGGAGAAACTAAAGCACCATTTTCCGACTTAGGTCACTTGAACATAATCCAACCAGAACATACTCCAGAGTGCCGGCTGTGCACACAACCCTATGAAACTGTTGAACATAATCCAACCAGAACATGCTCCAGAGTGCCGGCTGTGCACACATCCCTATGAAACTGTTGAACAACATCTTTTTTGAATGTCCAGCGCTTGCCAGTGTTAGGAAAGAACTTCTTTCTCCGAGGCCAGACAAATGGAACATTTTGTACGGAACTATCCAACACCTTACAAACACTTGCAGATACCACTATATGGCATTGAGCCAAAGGGCAGGAGCCCATAGGCCGCTGGATCAATAGCTAATCAACCCATTTCTGCCTGCCATCTGGGGATGTCTTCAACTGAGCGTAAGTCTTCACCCCCATGTCTCTGTATGCCTGTGTGATAAAGTTATTTTTTTGTTTGCTCCTTCTCTTTCCCTGAGTTCTGTGTTTCCAGAACTCTGTTCATCGGGCCCTTATGACGTAGGTTGTGACCCAGCTAGGCATAGTTGTTGTTCTTCCATCTTTTATAGCAGCTTCTTTCCTCTCCAACTTCTGCAACACCCTTTTGTTTGATTTTCTCTCTGTCCATCTCACTTTATTCATCTTTTGCTAACACCACAAAAGCCTCTGAGTATTTAATTTATTATCACTATTTCAGAATCGTACAACACCACAGACCAGTCGTATGTGATCAGGATTTTTTTCTCTAGTGTCATATTAATGCTACCAGTTATCAGAGGGGTTACTGCAGATTCTGGGTACAGACTTCTTGTAGGGGTTGTACCACAGATGTTGTACTACACTTCACTTGGAGACAAAAGGAAAATCATCAAACCTCCTAGCTATCTCTTGATAGATCTCTCAACCACTTTTCTATTTCTTCACAGGAATACCTTCACATGTGTCCTCTGATGAAAGAAATTGACCGCCCCAACCTCAAACAAGCATGCCAGGTAAGATCTATCCAACATTCCTTTTGGTGACACCAATTCTACTAGTCTGTTAATCCTGATCTATCGCACTTCATTTACTGTGTTATTATCGTCCATCCAACATGTCAGATCAAATATTTTCTCAAACTGCCATTTAGCTGGCGATGTATAGGCTTTGAAAATTAGTGTGCAAAAAATCCACACCTTTTGCAGAGATTAGATGCGTGAAAATGTCCAGAATTCTGATGCTGTTGTATAAACCGATGGATTTGCTCTGCACTATAAGAAAGCCGGTTGAGGCTTCTCTGCTAAAATGAGATACACGGTCGTTGCTGAGAGGAGTGGCGCATACTTGACAGCAACAATGTCTAGTATCAGAAGGGTGATCGAAGTAGTGACTTCGACTCTGAGGTGGCTGTCTGGGACTTCTTAAATGAGGGCTGTATTTACAGCCATGCTTTCTGATGCAACACGTGACTGACACTGGCATACAGATCAGATACCGGACGGATGAGCAGCTGCTGTTCACTCTGAGGTGCCTAAAGTCCCTCTCAAAGGTGAAAGAAGCAACTTTCTTAGATCTCCTCTTTGCCGACGACTGCGCAATTAACACGTGCTCAGAACATGACATGCAAGCAACCATGAACGAGTTCTCAACTGAGAGCACTAATTTTGGTCTTACGGTCAACACCAAGAAAACGGAGGTAATGTTTCTATGGCACTATATAGGGACATTGCCTAAAAGCGGTTGATAGCTTTACCTACCTTGGTAGTACCCTCACCAGAAAAAGCAATATTGACTCTGAGGTCCACAACAGGATTTCCCAGGCAAGTGCTGCTTTTGACTACAAGAAAATGCTTGGAACTGGCAGGGAATCAGTGTTGCCACAAGATAAGAGTGTATCATGCTGTAGTGCTAAATGCCCTTCTGTGTGCATGCAAAACATGGGCAGTCTGTAGCAGGCATGTCAGGAAACTTAATCATTTACATGTAAACTGTCTCTACAGACTGCTCAGGATTGGTTGGCAGGATAGAGTGCCCAACTCTGATGTCCTCAGCAGGGCGAGACTCTCTGGCATCCATACGCTGCTACAGAGAGCCCATATCAGATTGACATGGCATGTTTTTCACATGTCAGATGAGCGCCTCCCTAAACAACTGTATGGTGAGGACAGGAAAGCACTCGCAGGGGTGACAAAAGAAACGATACAAAGACACTCTTAAAAGTTTCTTTGAATAGTTTCTCCATCGAAGTTGCTGCCTGAGAGCTGCTTGCTCCAAGCTGCTCAGCCTGGCGCACTGCCATCACACATGGTGCTTGCCTTGCTCTGCTGAGCAGAGGACCATTACAGAGACGCAGGAAAAGCGAGCTACACAAAAGGAAAGAATGCAAGACTGCCCAACTGCAAATGCTGTTCATGTGTGCCCTACGTGCGATAGAGTTTGTCACGCTCAGATCGGATTGTACAGTCACACCTGAATAAACATGTATTCATCTCTGACTCAATCCTTGATGCAGAAGAGCTGGTTTGTCACAATTTGGCAGGGAAAATGGCACAAAACTGAATGTGTCATGTGTTTTCTCACCGGTTGAGCTTCTTTCTAGCGAGAGTATTGACGAAAGAGTACACAAATTTACATTTTACCAGAAAAATGTGAGCTAAATCAAACATGAGTATGTATTATACGTGAGGTTTTATAACGCTTGAGAATTTCATCTGTCTTGTGTTTCAGACTTTCTGTATTAGGATTGATTTGTTATTAACCCTTTTTAGTCCAGATTAATTTTGCAGATCTGTATCGTTTAGTCCGTGCCAAAATACAAGGATTGCATGATGCGTCAAAATTGTTTTGAAAATTAAAAATAATTAATTTTGAACAAATTGAGCTAAAATTATTATCTCAACGTCATAAGGCACATAATTAAACTATTTATTACATGAAGTATTGATAATAAACATTTTCTATTAGTCAATGAAGCCTGTTATAGCATGCTTGCCCCTGGGCTGCTTTTTCTGCCTCTATCCAGGTTTGGGGCTCTCTCTTTCTCTCTCTCTCTCTCTCTTTCTCTCTCTCTTCCTTTGAGGATTTCAAGTAAGAGCCTTTCTGGCTATGTTGGACCGTGCCTTCCGCAGCGTATGTCCTATCCGGTTCCATTTTCTTTGCTTAATTTGTTAATCCAGTGGACGTGGTTAGCTTCTTTCTCATAGGTCTCTCATTCCTCATCACTTCCTGCCACTTTATGCTCATTATCCTTCGCAGACATCTGTTAATGAAGGACTGGAGGCTTTGTTGAATGACCTTGGTCGTTCTCCATTGTGTCTGCTTCATACAGCAGCTCAGACTTGACATTGGTGGTGAATATTCTAACTTTGGTGTGAATCTTGATTTCTCTGGATATGTTGTTTAGCACCAAGAATGCCCCTCTTGCCTTTCCAATTCTGGTCCTTACATCTGCATCTGTGCCTGCTGATTGTATATTAGTATGAAGCTTTAAATCACATTAATTTGCATGTGGAAATTGATGAGAAAACATTTGTTGGTGCCTGCCACACCATGTATTTCTCTGGTATATATCCGTCAATTCCATTACACTTACTTTTCGTATTATGTGTGCCAGTCTAAGTCTGAATCGGGTGTGTGCTGAGTATCTTTAAGTAATCTAGATGAATTCAGATGTGTGATCATTGGACTGATCAAATAATAAATAATTTCCCGAGTCTTGAAGCCCAACTGTACTGGCGAAAAATTATACGAGGTTAAAACATCATAACTTTTGTAAATGTCTGCCTAATGAAAATCGAATTAGTTAAATGTCAGTTGCAAAAAGAGATGTTAAAAAAATGAAATTGCATGAACTAAAACACAAATGCTCATTTCTGAGGTCGAATTTGCTCGTGGCGTGCAGCCATTTTTAAATTTTCTGATGTTAATTTCGGCATCTGCGAGCTGGAAAGTTAATTTTGAATCAGATAAAATGTATTTTCTTGAGCAAATACTACTGATTTCCATATTGGGTCAAGGAAGTTGATGATTAACTGTATTAACCTGGTATTTGTTTTTTTCAGGCTAGTGAAAAATCCAGCCCGCCAACTATCAAGTCAGTTCTGCTCAGCGGACATCCATATGATAGGTTCCTGTTGACAGAGATGTCGTCAGGTAGCCAGGATGTTGCTCAGGTACTTTTCCACAAATTCTGTAACTAGAATATAAGCCTATTCATGTTGAGCCTATTTTACTGCGGCTTGGTCTTCAGTGATTTACTTTTGCAACTTGTCAAATATATTTGCACAAATTTTCAGCCAGTCGGCTATATGTGCATTGTACGAGGTTTGTTCAAGATGAATTGCTTTTTTGAACACAATAAATACAATTACTCTACTTGGGACTGCACAGACTTACCTAAGTCCTGCCATTGTTAGAAGCATTTTAGGAAGGCATCTTTGGAAATAGGGTACAACTCAGATCGGGTCCCTTTCAGCTGCATTTTCAGCTTGGGGGGAACAGCCAAAAATCGCAAGAAGCAATATCGAGAGAGTAGGGAGCCTAATAGACCAGAGGAATGTTGGGTGTTGCCAAGGTCTTAAACAGATGCGAAGAATGGACGGAATGCATTGCTACCAATTTTCTGAGACTCTCCGCATGACCAAATACCTTGCTCAAAATGGAGTGTACCTCGCCAATGTTTTTCCCTACCTGGTCTGCACGTTCTTAAGTGGTGACACGATGGTTCTGCTTGACCAAAGTCCAAACTTGATCAATGACCTTGTCGTTTGGGCTTGTTGATGGCTTACTGAAACATGGTCCACCCATGTGCGGCCACCTTTGAAGTGATTAAACCATACCTTAATTTGTGTGGTGCTGATTGCATCTTCGCCGAAAGCCTATTGAATCTTTCGAATGGTGTCCACTTCGGTATTGCCAAGTTTCTGGCAAAATTTTATGCAATACCGCTGCTCAAGGTGTTCATTCATTTCGCAGCAAATAAAAATCCAACAGGCGTTTATTATACTCACAGACTGACTGCCAGCGAATGACACTCTGCGGACGGGAACAAATTCATGCATGTGCATAAAGGTCTTGTGCACCTCCCTGTTTCCACATGTAAAATGGTTGGTGCATTTTTAACAGACCTCATATGCTGTCAGCATACCACTCAAGGAATCTGCATGTATTTCTAATATTTGCGGAGGATATTTTATTGGCTGATCGAATCACGTGATCATGACATCATCAGTGGCTTGCGTGAAGTCAAAGCAGACCCAGAACATTGGTAAAATTGTTAAACATGTTAAAAAAATCATGGACTAGATACAAAAACAATTTTTTAATAGATGAGATTAAGAAACAATTGAGTATGTTTTTTTTCCTCAGCCATAAACGTTCGTGAATTTCCATAGACAATTAAGTGATCTCATATTTTGTAATCAATAAAGCAAAATGGGCAGATTAATGTGGGAAAGATATAGGCAAGTGGATTAGGGGGAAGAGATAGGCAAGTGGGTTAGGGGGGAAAGAGAAAGGCAAGTGGGTTATGGGAAAGAGATAGGCAAGTGGGTTAGGGGGGAAAGAGATAGGCAAGTGGGTTATGGGAAAGAGATAGGCAAGTGGGTTATGGGAAAGAGATAGGCAAGTGGGTTGGAGGGAAAGAGATAGGCAAGAGGGTTATGGGAAAGAGATAGGCAAGTGGGTTATGGGAAAGTGATAGGCAGGTGGATTGGTGGGAAGAGATAGGTCATGTGGATTGATGGGAAGAGATATGTCATGTGGATTGGTGGGAAGAGATAGGCCGTGTGGATTGGTGGGAAGAGATAGGCCATGTGGATTGGTGGGTAGAGATAGGTCAAGTGGATTACCCAAAATCTGTTAATTCTGTTGCAGGAATTTATGATCGGGAAAGTGGCTGCTTTTTATGTGAGGCCTTACCACTCTCTCTATCACTTCAAGTATTGGCTACGTCAGCGCTGTGATGCTAAGGTAAATGTGTGGGAAGGAGGTCGTCTATTTGTGTCAATCATCTCTCTCTTTGTGTCCATGGTATTGGGAGGGGTCATCTTATTTCATGTCAATCATGTGTCTATGATAGTGGGAGTGGTCATCTCTTTTTATGTCAATTATGTGTTTTGGTGAGGCTGGTGTTTACTATATGTCAATTATGTGTATGTACTGGTGGGTGGGGTCATCTCTATTGATGTCAATCATGTGTCTATACTGGTAGATGAGGTCATCTCTCTGTGACAGTCTTCTCCATCTTCACATTTTTTTTATTATGCCTACATGTGAAGGCCAGTTATTTTGATGAAGTTTTTTGTAGAGGAGACCTCTTCAATGATTTCAATCAGTTTTACGTAGAGTATAGCTCTTCAAAGATTCCAATCAGTTTTGTGTAGAGGTTTGTCTCTGTGAACCAGAACTAAATTGCATAAACATATAAGAGCCTCATAGGGCAGGTTTAACTGTCTGTGCTGCTTATCCGCACCTATACATGGGTGATGGGGCCAATTTTAGCTTTGCAAGTGGCTATTCTTCTTCTTCGTTCGTTCTCAATCTCCCGCTACCAAACCCTGAAAATGGCTTTGCGAGTAGCATGATGTAGTCCGGATAACGAAATGCGTTGTGTTGTAGTTTACAGCTTGACTGCGATATTTGCACCTTTCGATCCGACTTCAGCTGCATCTTTTGAGTACCGGGTTGCCTTCCCTCTTCGATACCTTCTACTTAGCCAGTCTGCTCTATTGCAGCCTGTTATCCAGGATCACCGTGTGGTGTATAAGGGTTTTAGCAGCTCTAGTTCGCAGGCCCTGGCGCTAGCAGTCAGCTATGCTGCAGCTCATGCCAAGTGGCCATTCAATCTGTTATGTTCCATTCGGAGCAGGATCACTTACTCCACTTGATCAACATAGTGATAGTTATCTCTCATTTGGTAGAATATCCTTCTCTCCTTCCTTTGTTAACTTGTTCATTCTCTTGTTTCTTGGTATGTCTGATGGATTCCACTGTAGTACTACCCTTCTCTTGACTTTTAGTTCGCTTAAGGCCTTTTTAAGCTCTGGCAGTTTATCATTTTTGAGGGCTTGCAGAACTGACATTGCGTCTGTAAGGAATACAACATGCTGACATGGCTTGTTGTGTTGTTTATTATTTATGCAGGAATTATTAATGCCTATATTTAATCTGAGTAGTTTGAACAGAATTGTCCAAAGAAGGTGCAAGACTACCACAAACAGATACCAGTATGACGTACGAAGAGTCAAAACGGCTTATCAAAGCCAGATACATGACCAAATGGGAAACCGAACATACTGGTTACACCAAAAACGATGCCTATTACCAGTTGAACCAAAGAGAGCAGGTCGTTGTCTTCAGACTTCGCACTGGCCACAACAGACTGAGGTACCACCTATTCAACAAATTGAAGATAGGATGTACCGACGAATGCCCGTGCGGTACTGGTAAAATGACCACTGAACATCTGCTGCAGAACTGCCCGACATACGAGGATCAGAGAGAGCAGATGTGGCCATTACCAGTGGAACTGCAAGACAAGCTCTATGGCAGTGGCGACAGCCTCAGGATGACCGCCGCTTTTTTCGAAAAAATAATTGTTACTGTCTGACTGTGTACGAAGAAGAAGAAGAAGAACAGAATTGTCCAATGTGTGAAAAAGGGGTTTCATTTTCTTTATCTGGGTAGACAACATTTATTCCTGCTCCTCCATTCTTAACTGCTCTCATTTCTGGTCCATCACTATATACGTAGATCTACATTTCTCTGTTGTACAGTTCTTGGATCATTTCATATGCTGTTGTTTTCTTTTGAAGAGTATCATTGGAGCAGGTGGTAGTTATGAATGTTTTTGTGCTGTGAGATTTTGGTGTTGTTCCCATGAGGTTAGAAGAGGCATTGAATTCATCTCCTCATTGGTGTCTGGTAATTCATTCTTATATGTTCTGATTCATTTTTTTTCACTTTTATACAAAGCTGCTTCTCTTTGATCTTCCCACTGGCTTTTTCTGAGAATCCTGTCTTTATTAGATGTGCTGTCATGTTCTTGTACATTTCAACATGTAATAGGGTGTTCCACCTGTGATTTGTCCATTTTGTTTATTGGTGTGGTCTTCATGGTGCCCGTGATCACCCTAAGTGCTTGGTTCGGTACCTTATCTAAGGTTTGTAGGTGTGATTTGGCTGCTGTGGTCCATACTGCTGATCAATAGTTCACATTAAAGACTTTCTTAAGTGTTGTTTCGTTTGCTTCCCAATTTGACTCATCTATTTTGAGAAGGAAGCCTAATGTCTGGTTAGTCAAAATATGCTGATCAGACATGTTAGTCAGGTTCAGGCAAAACATACTGTACAAGACCCTCACCTTGGCTTCCTCATAGCCTTACCTGGAAATGAGGCTGTTTTCATGGCAGCCTGGCTAACAAGGTGAGGGATTGACATCATCCTCGTAGTAGTGAGCGACATACAGATGAGGCCAAGCATAGCACAGCCGCTTTGAGAACGCCGGCCCACCCCCATCAGCAAGCTTGGAATATGAAGAAAGCTATGACAACTCACCACATTTAACGTCCTTTTTAGGGTGCACAAAAGAGTAATCCTACTCATTGTGAGCATTCAACAACAGCAACCCACCTGTTTTCTTAATGTATTACATTTTTCTCATCGGCTTGGCCTCGGTTTTTTCTTTGTGGAGCCTCCATGTCAGCATTCTCTATCTAAACTTCACTTGTCACTCATCTGTGTAAACTGTTAGCTGGGGTCATCTTTCTTAGTCAATCGTGTGTCTATACTAGTAAGAAGGTTCATACTGCCAGCCCTTTTAAATACACATTAAAAAGGATGTGATATCTGTGCCTTTCGGCCCGACACATCTAATTTGGGGCAGCTATTTCGGGTACAGGGTTTGCAACTCCTATCCTCTAGCCAGACTACACAAGCCAAGCCTGTTTCCAAGTCTACCACATGTAGGCCCAATAGGGTCTTTGTCAGCTCTGGTTCTCTGATACAAGCAGTCAGCAATGGCTTGCTGGCTTTTGTGAACTCATTCACTGTGTTGCATCATCGACCCCAAACGCAGCATTCATCCCAGGAACAACATTTCTGTTGCTGCCAATGGTTTAACTTGTTTGTTTATTCATTGTCTATAACTCAATCAATTTAGCCATATTGGTTCCACATAATACTGAAAGACTCTGTCTCACCTTTATTGCTAGACTTATTTGTTAGCATGTTTCATATTTTCTGTAATTCAGTTTTAGCTGCTGCCATTCAGTCTTTATGTCTATTTTACATACCATTATTTATTATGGTTTTAGGTATCTGCTTTTTTTTTGTGTCCAAGGTAGACCACATCAGACATCATGTTTCCAATGTTCAGTCACATGGATTGCCTTGTCGTTCTCCCTCAACATATCATCGATATTGCATGTTTCTAGAAGGTTTGGGCAGATCATCAGGTGGTCTTGGTCTTGTGTTGCTCTACGGTCGCATGTCTCATCGCTTCTGTTCGCCCATCTTTTGAAGTGCTTCCTGCTTCGTAATACCCCAGTCTACTTAAGTGACTTCCATGTTGCGTTATGCAAGGGGTGTCCGGGCACAGGTTCCTTCTGCAGTTTGATCCAGGGGACCTGCGATTACACTACGGATCTCTTGGGCCATCAGTATATTACATTTACGCTGAATTATTTCATGTCATTTGAGAGTCCCTCAATGTTGATTAAAATCTATTTGTTAGTCCATGGTGCTTCAGTAGTGAAAGGATTGGCCAACTGAAAAATCATTTTTAGGGGACGCCTGACTGCTGTGTTAATTGCAATCTACTTGGAGGTTTCTTTCGTGGTGTTTAGATATCTAAATTTGGTTGTTTTATATTTCCCTTCACTTGAGTCTCACATTTAAGATTCTTTAGACATTTTTCTTTACAATCTATAGAATCCTGAATTAAATTTAAAAAACTAATGAGAAATTGGTGTTTGTCTTATTTTATCTGTAACTTTTTTATTTGTTATGATATTGAAATGAATTTTGAGTATGTTATGTATGAATTGAGGAGTGTCTAAAGTGTGATGCTAGTGTACAAAAAGTAGAAATTGCTGTACGTGTCCACCTGCTACAATAAAAGCTCCACCCATCAGGAGCAGTGCGCACTGAACGTGCATTCCCTGTGTCGTTCACACTAGTGTCGCTAGGTCTACGATTATCATCAACTGACCCGACCATCAACGATACCATTGCTGTGGTATAGATCTAGCTCATTGTTTCTACTCTCTATCTCAAATCTGATTGATTATCATCATAATCAAAGTCTAGCTTGTCAAATAGATCAAACAGATTCCGTCTTGACGGCCATGCTTGCTCACTATCAAATAAATCGAGAATTTGTGTGTGAAAATGCACTGGTTTTAACTTCCAAGTAGTTTTCAATACTTTATCTACACTTTTTCCTTGCATGTGAATTCAAACCAGAAGGCAACGATAGGCATAGTAACCGAGAAACGAACGCAATACGAACAAGCGGTTTTCAGCTGTATAGGATTTGAGGGCATCATCGGTTACTAGCATTGTATGATCTTAAGGGTTAATCTGTGTTTTCCTGTTGTCATAACCACTGTTTCTGTTTTTTAGATGCTTAGACAACCGTAAAGACTAATTGTACACTAGTCATTGTTTGCATGACAAAAATGAAATGCCTGCAAAAATTATTGAGTGTAACAAGGAGAGACGGGATAAGAAACGATGACATCAGGATACTGGTGGGAATAACACCAGCATTAGACTACATCGAAAGACAGCGATTAAAAAGATTTGACCATATAACAAGACTACCAACACACAGCACCCCTCAACAAGCAATGCTATTTCGATACAACGGTTTCAAGGCCAAAGGCCAACCACGAAAAGGGTGGCTTACGGGAATATCTGAGGCAGTGAGTGCCACTGTGCATGAGACACACAGTAGGACTCGTTTTAGAGATATCTTCATAACCTGGTGAAACAGTATAAGCAAAAAGAAGAATATTATTTGCATTAGATGAGACTACTGCAATCTGCATTAAGATTATCTAATTTGTGTGAAACAGGTGAAGATGATGAAAGAGAGCAATAAGTCTGAGAACGTAGGAGATGAGGTCATCCTGGATAAATGTCTGGAGAACAGAAGCTGGGTCTTACAGGTAAACCTTGTCTGTCTGTTGTCCGTTTTGTCTGTCCGCCTTGTCTGTCTGTCCGTCTGTGTGTGTTTTTGGGTGTTCTTCTTTGTATACACTTTTAAACATTCATTTGAAAAAAGAAACAGTTGGCCTGAGATTATTGGTATTCATATAGAACTGCTTTTCTTTTATCCATGGATTCTTAACCCTTACAACTTGTTTCTCCAAGAACCGGCCGCACGGAATGCGTCCATTTCCATCTGATCCAGCCGGCACTGACTTCTGAACACTTTTGTTATGTTCTGTCATTTAGTTTGAGGAATTTTATATCTTGACACAACTTGCAAGATGACTGACAATTTGAATATGCGTAAATGGTTATTTAAAATAGTTATTTCCCACAGGTAGACATTTGAGAAGGTGGTAAGTTTCAAACTTGATGGATTTAGTGTAAGGAAAGCTGGACTTGAATACCCGAGAAGTGATTTTATCAGACTAATGATCACGCTTATGGATCACATGTTCATATTCAATACACTTCGGAGTCAGACTAGCTGGGACTCAGAAGACAGGAAGACGTATTGTTCCTTTCACATTATTGTCATTTAAACAAAAAGACAAAAATTTAAATAAATTATTGTGGACTGGGAAGAGTTAACTCTTTACAGTCGAACTCATTTGCCAGATTTGTGTCTTACTTAACTTAACGTCTTTATACTGGTTTAGAAGACCCTACAGAGTCTATACAACCAGTTTCATTTACATCACCTTGCTCTAAAAGCTATGTGCATCCAATTTATTCTTAAATGCATTAACTGTCCCTGCCTCCACTACCTCCTCTGGCAATGCATTCCAAGCAGCTACCACTCTCTGACTAAACAAATATTTCCTGATATCTAATCTGGACCTCTCTTTAGTCAACTTGTAGCTATGCCCTCGTGTTGTTGTGGGTGGCTGTATTTTTAAAAAACTTGTTATAGTCTAATTTATCCATTCCTCTGATCATCTTATAAACCTGTATTAAGTCACCTCGAATTCTTCTCTCTTCTAGGCACTGTAGGCCGGTTTTTCTGAATTTTCCTCATAACTGTAATTCTGGAATCCCACTATCAGCTTTGTCGCTCTATTTTGCATTCTTTCCAGCATGTTTATATCCCCTCTATGATAAAGACTCCACACATGTACACAGTACTCCAATCTAGGTCTAACTAATGCTTTATACAGTTTGACTGTCACTTCCTTGCTCCTATGTTTAATATTTCTTTTTATCATATGTAACATTGCATTTGCCTTTTTCACTACTACCTGAACTTGCTCACTCACCTTACCTGTATGATCTATTATAACCCCTAGGTCCCTTTCCTTATCTATCTTTCTAATATTGTTCTCTCCCATTCTGTAATTATGTTCCATATTGGATCTACCCATGTGGATGACTGTACATTTATCTACATTAAACTCCATTTGCCAGCTTACAGACCATTCTAAAATTGTATATAAATCCGACCTCAATATATCCACTTCTGCTTTAGATGAGACACTACTGCATAGTTTTGTGTCATCAGCAAATTTTGCAATCTTGGATCCCATATGAATGTCCAAATCACTTTAATATATATCAAGAACAAAATTGGTCCCAAAACCGAGCCCTGTGGCACTCCACTTTTCACTTCACACCACTCAGAGTACTCCTTATTTATGCCCACCCTCTGCCTTCTTCCCGTTAACCAATTTTCAATCCATTTTACAACTTCCCCACCTATTCCATGTGATTTTAACTTTCTAAATAATCTTTTATGAGGTACTCTATCAAAGGTCTTTGCAAAATCTAGATAAATACAGTTTGAAGCAAGTGCTGCAACTCTATATGCCAGATAGTTTTTCAAAGTTAAAAATTTTACAGTTTTTCCTAAGTTGTGTTAGTTCCTGGAATCAAGTTGTGTCAGTTCCTGGATCCAAGTTGTGTCAGTTCCTGGAACCAAGTTGTGTCAGTTCCTGAAACCAAGTTGTGTCAGTTCCTGGAACCAAGTTGTGTCAGTTCCTGTATCCAAGTTGTGTCAGTTCCTGGAATCAAGTTGTGTCAGTTCCTGGAACCAAGTTGTGTCAGTTTCTAGAGCCAAGTTGTGTCAGTTCCTGGATCCAAGTTGTGTCAGTTCCTGGAATCAAGTTGTGTTAGTTTCTAGAGCCAAGTTGTGTCAGTTCCTGGACCCAAGTTGTGTCAGTTCCTGGAACCAAGTTGTGTCAGTTCCTGGAACCAAGTTGTGTCAGTTCCTAGAACCAAGTTGTGTCAGTTCCGGGAACCAAGTTGTGTCAGTTCCTGGACCCAAGTTGTGTCAGTTCCTGGACCCAAGTTGTGTCAGTTCCTGGAACCAAGTTGTGTCAGTTCCTGGATCCAAGTTGTGTCAGTTCCTGGAATCAAGTTGTGTCAGTTTCTAGAGCCAAGTTGTGTCAGTTCCTGGAGCCAAGTTGTGTCAGTTCCTGGAACCAAGTTGTGTCAGTTCCTGGACCCAAGTTGTGTCAGTTTCTAGAGCCAAGTTGTGTCAGTTCCTGGAGCCAAGTTGTGTCAGTTCCTGGACCCAAGTTGTGTCAGTTCCTGGAACCAAGTTGTGTCAGTTCCTGGACCCAAGTTGTGTCAGTTCCTGGACCCAAGTTGTGTCAGTTCCTGGACCCAAGTTGTGTCAGTTCCTGGAACCAAGTTGTGTCAGTTCCTGGAACCAAGTTGTGTCAGTTCCTGGAACCAAGTTATGTCAGTTCCTGGACCCAACTTGTATCAGTTCCTGTACCCAACTTGTATCAGTTCCTGGACCCAACTTGTGTCAGTTCCTGGACCCAACTTGTGTCAGTTCCTGGACCCAACTTGTATCAGTTCCTGGACCCAACTTGTATCAGTTCCTGGACCCAACTTGTGTCAGTTCCTGGACCCAACTTGTGTCAGTTCCTGGACCCAACTTGTATCAGTTCCTGGACCCAACTTGTATCAGTTCCTGGACCCAACTTGTGTCAGTTCCTGGACCCAACTTGTGTCAGTTCCTGTACCCAAACTGTACACATCAATGTTGCTTGTTCATGGAAATGTTTTCTCGGTCATTGAGCCTCTGTTAAAGCATACAAGACAAAATCATGAATGACATAGAAAATAAAAGAGGTATGAAACTAATTTTTTGTTTCTTATGTTTATTTCTTTGCAGCTTTTCGACAACTTGAAGAGCTTACTGAAATATGACGGGGATGTGTCCAGATAGAAAGACTGGTGTACCTACTTGTTTCATTTTGTTCAAATAAGAAGTAGACATGTGAAGCTGATCCAGGGATGAAATACTTAACTTGTTATTCTTCTTTCAGGTGTGAGAATAGTCATTCTGGGACAAGAATAACAGGTTATTCTTCGTTAAATTGTGAAAATAGGCACACGTGGGCTGAGAGATTTCTGATTATTTGTTAAGTTGTATTAATAGTCACTTAAAACTAAGAAAAATGTTTCCTCTTTCAAGTGTGAAAGTAGTCATGTTGATCTAAGGATAACATATCTTGTTATTCTCAATGACATTGTGAAAATAGCATATATATATAATCTTTGTTATTTTTAATTAAATTGTGAAAATAACCATGCTGAGCTAAGAATATCTCCTATGATTCCTCATTTATTTGTGAAAATAGTCGTGCGAAGACAAATAACATTAATCTACTTTTAGCACTTTTCATAATTGTGACCTAAGCACGGTTAACTAGTATTTTATATAACGTGTGAGAGTTAATGGCCCTGTCGAGACAAGAAACGAACATTTATTATGTATGATTGTTTTGTCACTTGATTAATATTGTTTGTGTCATGTTTATTACTCTTTGTTATTTGTCATCTATTGATGCTGAGATCATATGTGGTAGGGCCCCACTTATACAGCGGGATCGGTTCCAGACCGTTGCTGAAAAACCTAGTCTATTTTTGTTAATGTTAATACGCCAGACGAGCACAACCTTCTTATTTGATCAGACCAATGATAACGCTTCTTGATTACTCGTGGACATTAACCTTCTAGTTTCCACACTTTTTTATTACGTCACAAACATTTAGATGGGAATGGTGTGTGGGCTAGTGGTTAACCTTTACAAAGCTGAAAAAATTTTTCTCAACTTTATATTTTGCTATGGTAGTTGACTTTCAAAGCTTGTAACTTTTCTGTTTGTTGGTCAATAAATACAATCTTATGTGTAGAGACATAACTGAATAAAGAACTTGTTGGTGTTACTGTTTTTGTTGTGTGTTTGTTAGTTTCTGATATACAAGAAGATGAAGGTGAAAATTTATTTGGAAAAAAAATATATATTTGGGCTTTCCCGTTAAGCCTGTCTCACTCTGATAGAAATCCATAACAAAGTATTGATACTGTGTTTATAATATCGACACAACTGTTAGTTTCCAATTTAAATGTAGTTATTACATCTAAACAAACAAAATAAACAGATCTAACCGATAACGATCTTTCCCAACAACCTACTTGGTTTTTCTAAAAACAAATTGGCCGGCTCCAATCCGCGTAATAAGAAGATAAATCATTTTAAATCCATTTGTTATCTAATATACAATACTTTTACCGGCAAAAAATCTGTGTAGATTGACGTGACATATTCAGCATTTAAATAAAAACTCTGTCCATAAAATACCTTTTTTTTTTTCCAGTTCGTAGTTGAAGTGTGTCAAAATTGTTTTGACTAGGGCGCTCTTAAGGTTAAATGACACAGCTCACAATCCGAGGGTGCTGGGTTTAATCCCCAACACAGCACTGGCCGTTACCCCGGGAAAGCAAATCCTTAGAAAATGCAGGATATAGCAGACCCTTACATAAAATGCATACTGAAGTCAGATGCACTGGGCCGACAGGCACAAGATAAAAACATAGTGCAACGCACACCACCTTGGGAAATAGAAAAATAAGGTGAATGCAACAACAACAACAAAAACTTTTGGTTCACCAGTTTGTCTTGTAAATCCGTGAAAATGTCACAAAGCACTGGTAGCGTTCCTAACCAAATCAGCATATCTACAAACGTATTTATAACATCTACATAAACTGACCTACCTCAGAAAAATCCGTTGCAACAGCTTAACTTCATCATGATCAATAGTGGAACAAAATCCATGCGAAACAGAAAAAATTGTTTAGAAATTGTTTAAAGTCAATATAGCCATCTTGTTTTCAAGAAAGTAGGAAGTGGTTTTGTTTTTGATTCAGCCATCTCTATAGGAAAAAAAACCAGTGCTAACACAACGAATACACCGGTGAGTATACAGAGTATTGAAGCCTTCTAAATTTGGGTATATAGAAGATTTGGTCGCATTTCTTGGAAAGAGAATAAAACAAATGTGGAGGTATTGAAAAAGTTAGGTGGTGAAAAGTGAATTAATCACCGAAATCAGGATTAGACAGTTCCGTTATTTTGGTCATATAATAAGGCATACCTTCTTGTTGAAAACCATACTGGAGGGTAGGGTGGAAGGCACAGCTCATCCTCCAGCGTGCATCTCCAAGTAGTTCTTGGTCTACCTGTCTCTTGCTTTCCGATGCCCACAGAAGTGCTGTTTTTGCATACATGTCTGGACTTATTCTCACGACATGCCCCAGTCATCTCCATCTCTCTCTCCTATAATGCTATCCAAATCTTCTTGGTTGGTGTCCTGTAAGAGTTTTGCCATTTGATATTTTATCTGGCCAGAACACTATAATAATTCTGCGAAGGCATGTATAGTGGAAGGATTTTAATCTCTGGGTATTTCTCTGTGTCACCATCCAGTATTCCGAACCATATAGAAGTACCAGTAAGACACTACTATCATATAGCCTAAGTTTAGTTTCCTACTATATTTACTGGATGTCACATGGATCTACTGCCCGGGACATGCAGGGGTCTGGGGCAACGAAAGAGGTGATGCAGTGGCGGGACAAACTGTGGTGAACGACAGGGTAATGACGAGAGACAGGGTTGAGTTGATAAGGACGGTCATGGACAGTCTGCAGAATGATAAAGAGACAGAGGGTCATGAAAATGCATATGTGCAGAGGATGATAGATTTGGGAGTGACTAAGGGAGAATGTTTGTCCTGTCTGGAAAGGTATGAAGAACACAAAAAATACACCTGAGTGGGACTCTTAAGTACACTTGACTTGGCTGCTTGAACGGAGAATATCCACTGTGTGATGATGTTGGTTCCTAGAATCCAGAATCTTATATATACTGGATTTTCAAATTGGTTTCATCATGGCAAAGGCAGTCCTGGCTTTATTTAATCGAGATTTGATGTCCTCTTCCATCCCTCCTTGGAGTGATACCACACTTCCGTGATAAGTCAACTGTTCTATACCCTCCAACATTTGGCTACCTGGCGACTCTGGTTGTTGGTTTTAACAATTGGTCATAATTTTAGTTGTCTTCATGTTAATCACCAACCCGACTTGTTTTAGAATTGTTTTCTAACTTGGTGCTCTGGCTCTTATCATGGATATGCTCATTTTTGTGAGCCAAGAGGGCAAGATCGTCTGCAAAATCAAGGTCATCTAACATGCTGAATGGTGTCCATCTCATGCTTCTCCGACATTTAATTTCTGTGGAACAAAAACATGACTCTGTAGTCGCGAGGTAAGGTATCTGCCTCGGAGGTCGCAGGTTGAATCACAGTGGAGACCGGGATTTTTTTTTCGGGGGTCTTCTGGTAAATATTCCCCTGATCTTTAGCTAGCAATATCGGACTCCCGTGTTCTGTGCCGAGCACGTTTACAATCTAAAAGACTAGGCTTAACAGCCGCTGCTCGGACAAAATTCAAGTTAAAAATCTACTCAAATTCTTTGTATCTTCCCCCATGCCTAGTAAGCTACAGGAAGTTTAAAATACCTACTTCAGATAGCCTTTGGCTACCTGGCAACAGACATTAACATGCGTGTTTGGATACCAGGATTACAATTATTCCGAGTAAAAATAGGATAAAGTGATATTGAAAACCACGGTAGCGTAGAGTGGGTCCCTACTATACTTATATGCATTATTGTGAACTGTTTGTCTTTATTGATGTTTTTAATTTGGTACAAGTCATGCTATCACACAACACATATTTTATTGATAAATAGCTGGGCTTTCTCTGACTTGTTGACTCTGTGCAACATCACAGGTTGTTGAGTCTTCTACCATATTGTAAATATATATATTTCTATTCAGATTTTTTCCTAGATAAGATTTGAATAAATGGAGGATGGGTTTGTTATTGATATTTTTTATGAGTTTGTGTATTTTTTGTAGGAGTATGTGTTGTATGGGTAAATGCATTTGTTATATGAGTTTGTGTATTTGTTGTATAAAAGTTTGTGTTGTATGAATTTATGTACTTGTGTATTTGTTATATGCATGCTATATATAAGATGATGTATTTCTTGTGTGAGTTTGTGAATGAGTTTATGTATTTGTTTAAGTTTTATGTATTGAAATATAGTTGCTGTAGATGCTTTCACAATGATACTTATAGATTTCTAGTTAATGTTTGCATCCAAATACTTCTTCTTTTATTATACAGAAATATAACAATGTAATTAACAGCTGATAAGTGATAATACCATGGATAACAATGTTATCATATTTACTGAGGAATCTGGCCTCCCAGCCAGTGTGAGGAAAAGTCTCCAGACAGTGAGGCTTGCTTGATCATGGCTTCCTGTACAAGAATGCAGGTCGCATGGGCGCTAATGATGGTGTTATTGTCTGAGGCATCATTGACCGACTCTCAGCTCTCGATGAGGACAGTACAGAAGGGATGGCTGCAGTATGAGTGGATAATAGAGTCAAATAGATCTCCAATTTAAGTCCTGCAGGGTCTGTGTTTGATCTTGTCGTGCTGGGGTTTATGAAAAAGGTTCAGATCCTGGCTGTGAAATCTCCTGTTGGTAGTTGTGAATATGTCAAGTAATTCTTGAGGTCAAAAAACTTGTCTTCATGTGGCTCTTGATTGATTGAACTTGTGTTAGTGTGTCTCTTGTCATTGAACTTGTGTTAGTGTGGCTCTTGAGTCATTGGATGTGTTAGTGTGGCTTTTGAGTCATTGAACTTGTGTTAGTGTGGCTCTTGAGTCATTGAACTTGTGTTAGTGTGGCTCTTGAGTCATTGAACTTGTGTTAGTGTGGCTCTTGAGTCATTGAACTTGTGTTAGTATTGCTCTTGATTCATTGAACTTGTGTTAGTGTGGCTCTTGAGTCATTGAACTTGTGTTAGTGTGGCTCTTGAGTCATTGAACTTGTGTTATTGTTGCTCTTGAGTCATTGAACTTGTGTTATTGTTGCTCTTGATTCATTGAACTTGTGTTAGTGTGGCTCTTGAATCATTGAACTTGTGTTAGTGTTGCTCTTGATTCATTGAACTTGTGTTAGTGTGGCTCTTGAGTCATTGAACTTGTGTTAGTGTGGCTCTTGAGTCATTGAACTTGTCTTCATGTGGCTCGAGCGAATGTGCTTGTATTTGTGAGGCTCTTGAGCCACTGAGCTTGTAATCGTGAGGCTCTTGAGTCATTGAACTTTTCTTCATAATCAATGATAATCCGAATCACATGTTGTCATTCAAGTAATGACTTGTCTTTTTCAGTATATCCACCATCTGCATCCATCGACCTCCAAATAGAACACTTTCAACAGCTTGTTCTGTTGTTAGTGTTTTAGAACAGCCATTTCCAGAATTTTCTTAAAACACTTTTCTCTCTGCATGAGGGTGAGGGTACTGAGCCAAGCTTTGCACAGTTGCCTCGTACCGTGCCTAGCAGATTACATTTCTATTTGGGCTCTAGTGTTGCATGAGCTAAATTATAGAACAGTTGGATATAGCTTTTGTCCTTTTCATCCATTAACTTGACCCCATACACTCCTTGTCCCATTAACTTGACCCTATACACCCCATGTCCCATTAACTTGACCCCATACACCTCTTGTCCCATTAACTTGACCCCATGTCCCATTAACTTGACCTCATACACCCCATGCCCCATTAACTTGACCCCATACACTTCTTGACCCATTAACTTGACCTCATACACCCCATGCCCATTAACTTGACCCCATACACCCCATGCCCCATTAACTTGACCCCATACACTTCTTGACCCATTAACTTGACCTCATACACCCCATGCCTCATTAACTTGAACCCATACACCTCTTGTCCCATTAACTTGACCTCATACACTCCTTGTCCCATTAACTTGACCTCATACACCCCATGCCCATTAACTTGACCCCATACACCCCATGCCTCATTAACTTGACCTCATACACTCCTTGTCCCATTAACTTGACCTCATACACCCCATGCCCCATTAACTTGACCCCATACACTTCTTGACCGATTAACTTGACTCCATGCCCATTAACTTGACCTCATACACCCCATGCCCCATTAACTTGACCCCATACACTTCTTGACCCATTAACTTGACCCCATGCCCATTAACTTGACCCCATGCCCCATTAACTTGACCTCATACACTCCTTGTCCCATTAACTTGACCTCATACACCCCATGCCCATTAACTTGACCCCATACACCCCATGCCTCATTAACTTGACCTCATACACTCCTTGTCCCATTAACTTGACCTCATACACCTTATGCCCCATTAACTTGACCCCATACACTTCTTGACCCATTAACTTGACCCCATGCCCATTAACTTGACCTCATACACCCCATGCCCCATTAACTTGACCCCATACACTTCTTGACCCATTAACTTGACCCCATGCCCATTAACTTGACCCCATACACCCTTGACCTCATACACCCCTTGTCCCATTTACTTGATCCCATGCTGACCTTTAGCTGATTTGATTGAACTCAATATTATGATTGCATGTTCGTTTTGCCTTGTTTTCCTCCTTCTCGGAGCTAAGGCCCAACAACCTCAACAAGCCCATTACATGAAGCCTTCACCAAAATGCTTTCTGGTGCACTTTTGCTTGGAAGGTTTCTGAAGGCAAAATGTTTTACATGAAGGAAGTTGCTAGCCTCAAGCACAATCCGATTTAGTTGCTTTTATGGCATGCTTAGAAGGCTACAAATGGGCTGATTCTTTGTTCCTCTATATCTACATTGGTGATCATTGTACATAGATAAATTGAATTATCCAAATATGGTATTTGTCCATGTTTCCGGTGGTTGAGGCAATTTTTTTGTGTTTCTTTGATTTTTGTTGTGTCTTCATTATTTGTTTCATTTTTGTGTTTTTTGTTTTGTTTCTTAAGTTATTTTTTTAATTGGTTTCTTTAATTTTTGGGTAATATTTTCAAAATCATTTTTTTTAAATGTTTCTTCGAATTTTTAAAAAATAATGTTCTTTATTGTTTGTTTCTTCATTTTTGTTTGTTACTTTATTTGTTTTTTTGTTGCTTACTTATTTTTTGTTTTTTCATTTATTTTTATTTTTTTATGTTTCATTTTTGTGTGTTTATTCATTTTTGTGTGTTTTTTCATTTTGTTTATCCGAATAGAAGCCGAACCCAGCTGCGGAACGTAGAATTATATAAACATACGATGATGTTTATTAGTAGGTTGGGTATCGTGTGTGTGCATTTATATCCTTGAATATCATGTTTATATGTTTTTGATACTGTGCAGGTGGTTCTTTAGCTGACACTGCCATCAGTGATGAAGTGTGGGAGACTTTGTGGCATGAGGGTTCGGCTTTTGTGAGGTGCGGTGGCTGGTTTCATGCCACGCCTACCTAACTGGAGGTCAGGTTTCTAGTTACAGCTGGGTGGACTGGTATGTCGCATGGGGCTAGCGGCAACAAAAGCTAAAGAGAACCATTATTGCAGAAGCACACAAGTTGGCTTGCCGCATGCTTCCTGTGAGGCTTCGTAACACATTAGTGCAATCAGAGTGGGAGGATAACATTAAGAGATTAGGAGAAACTTGTCGTATTACATCACCAATGTAAGGACCAGAGGACTCTGGGGATCCGTTACTGTCGACCTTTGATGTGGAGATGGCAACTGATCTGAACTTAGCTGCTCCGTAATATAATTGAATTGGGTGTGACTCGAACACTGTCCATTTCTAGTGAGACCTGAAATCACACTGACTGCTCTGTCACACACACATCACAACACAAAAGGGTGTGAGACCTTGTACATGGAAGTCTTAACACTTCATCCTCGACAACTGTGCCTTCCCAACAGGACACAACCATTCCCCTTGTTCTGTACACAGATCTTATAATCCAATCTGGTTTGCTTGTACCCCCAGGCCCATTTCTCACCTGTAGATAGCTCACCTTGTTCTGTACACAGATCTTATAATCCAATCTGGTTTGCTTGTACCCCCAGGCCCATTTCTCACCTGTAGATAGCTCACCTTGTTCTGTACACAGATCTTATAATCCAATCTGGTTTGCTTGTACCCCCAGGCCCATTTCTCACCTGTAGATAGCTCACCTTGTTCTGTACACAGATCTTATAATCCAATCTGGTTTGCTTGTACCCCCAGGCCCATCTCTCACCTGTAGATAGCTCACCTGGTTTTTCATTCTGATCACTTTCATGTTGTTTTGCCAGAAAATATATTTACAGTTAGCAGAACTGCACTCCGGGCAGACCAGCGGTTTCATTCCTTCTGCTACAGGCAAAGAATATGGGTATTGTATTTCACTGGCTGATCTGTCCTTCCAGGTGCCTCGCCACACTCGACCCCGTGTCTGATCCGTTGATTCATCAATTATAAATGTGGTTGTTGATCGATTGCTTTTCTTTGTGTCCGTGTCTGTCCTAAAATAATATGCTGTGTCGCAAGCTGCGATATTTTCGGTCGGATACATCCAGTTTCTCTATTCTCTTAGCCAGACTACACTAGCACAGCCTGTATCCAGGGCCGCTGCTTGGAGGCGGGATAGAGTCTTGGTCAACTGTGGTTCACTGTCCCTGATGCAAGCAGCCAGCTTTAGGTCGCTGGTTCCCGTCAGCTCATTCGCTGTGCTGTGTCTTCGGCCCAGTTTTCTCTATTTCAGAATGTCACCTTGATGACCATGTGTAAATAGGACTGGAGCTAAGAGTAGGAACACTGTAACCTGCCAGGCAGGGTTGAGCGTACCAAGGGCTGGGCATGGGACTGACACCCTATCCTGTAGCAACTAATGAAACGTAAGAACAGGAAAAGAACTCTACATTCCATTGTAGAAGAGGAACAACTGAGTCTAATCAGACTAAGGAGGGTTATGCTTGGGACTGGCAACCCCATGGTGGAAGAGGAGTGAGTCTAATCATATTCCAGATTGTAGGCACCCTCAAAGTCTGGATCTTTCATTACTGTAAAACCTATTATGATCAGTACAGACAGATTGCCACAAAAATTGATTCGTTTCATTAATTCTACAATAATGGCATCCCCTTGGCTAGAACTATCCTTTAATTATATGTAAGTACTCAGCCACTTTGAGTTGGGCTAGGATGAAAAGGGTTTAAAGCTGAAAGCATCTATGTCTGCTGTCCACATTCATCTCATTTGCAGCATCCTAATGCTAATGATACTATTCATAATATGTTTCACAAATGTTGAATATTGTTTCTTATCACAAATGAAACATTCAAGGCTTGATATAGGAGATAGTGATGATGGAAGTTCTGTCCTATATTATATGTTTACACATTGACTAACGGTAACACAACAAAATACAGGCTACTTCTGCATTGACTATCAGACTTTCATTATATTCAAGACATTCAGTCTTCTGACAACCAGAGATTTCTAAGATAAAATGTATTCATGTATTACCAATTTGTATAATATATTCATCTGTGTATTAAAAGATGACGATAATAATTGTATGACTTCTTGAATCATTGACTGGTTGAACGGAAAGAGAGAAGGTCTACATCACCCATGATTGACGAACAACATACAAGCATAAGGGAATACATCACTTCTGCGACAGTCACAGGGGCATCTCATTGCTGTAACAGGAAGTGACTAACGCCTGGTTTCAAAACACGAGGGCACAGTGCATGGGCTGAAGCTGTCAGCAACCCAAAGCTGACTGCTAGCATCAGGGCCAGTGACCCAGAGCTACCAAGATCCTTCTCCACCTTCATGTGGTGATCCTGGATAACAAGGCAGACTGACTAAGGAGAAGGGATCAAAGACGGAACGTTAACACGGTGCCCAAAAATGCCATGATAATGTCAGGTGTGTCAGACTAATATGTGGAATATTGCAGTCAAGCTGTAAACTACGACACAACGAGATAGCACCAGTAAGCCATTTATTATTGCACTTACATTGCAAGATTTCTCTTAAAACAAATCTACCAGTCTTGCATGATCCCAGTCTTACTTTACGGCTCCAAAACCTGGACATTACTCAAGCAAGACATATTGAGACTAGACACCTTCCACATATGCAACTAGCGGCGTATCCTTGACATCCGATGGCATGACCACATCCGCAACGTGGAGTTTCTGCTGAAACAGGCATCTATCCGATCTCGGAAACACTGGACTGCTGGAAAGTTTCTTTGTTCGCTCATGTTGTGCAGCTGGACCAGGAAACACTGGACTGCTGGAAAGTTTCTTTGTTCGCTCATGTTGTGCAGCTGGACCAGGAAACCCCGGACTGCCGCCGAGTTTCTTTGTTCACTCATGTTGTGCAGCTAGACCAGGAAACACTGGACTGCTGGAAAGTTTCTTTGTTCGCTCATGTTGTGCTGCAGCTGGACCAGGAAACACTGGCCTGCTGGAAAGTTTCCTTGTTCGCTCATGTTGTGCAGCTAGACCAGGAAACCCCGGACCACCACCAAGTTTCTTTGTTTGCTCATATTGTGCAGCTGGATCAGGAAACCCCGGACCGCCACCGAGTTTCTTTGTTTGCTCATATTGTGCAGCTGGACCAGGAAACCCCGGACCGCCACCGAGTTTCTTTGTTTGCTCATATTGTGCAGCTGGACCGCCACCGATTTTCTTGTTTGCTCATATTGTGTAGCTGGATCAGGAAACCCCGGACCGCCACCGAGTTTCTTTGTTTGCTCATATTGTGCAGCTGGACCAGGAAACCCCGGACCGCCACCGAGTTTCTTTGTTTGCTCATATTGTGCAGCTGGATCAGGAAACCCCGGACTGCTGTAAAGCTTCTTTGTTCGCGTATGTTGTGCAGCTGGACCAGGAAACCCCGGACTGCTATAAAGCTTTGTTCACTCATGTTGTGCAGCTGGACCAGGAAACCCCAGACTGCTATAAAGCTTTGTTCACTCATGTTGTGCAGCTGGACCAGGAAACCCCGGACCGCCACAGAGTTTCTTTGTTTGCTCATATTGTGCAGCTGGACCAGGAAACCCCGGACCGCCACAGAGTTTCTTTGTTTGCTCATATTGTGCAGCTGGATCAGGAAACCCCGGACTGCTGTAAAGCTTCTTTGTTCGCTCATGTTGTGCAGCTGGACCAGGAAACCCCGGACTGCTATAAAGCTTTGTTCATTCATGTTGTGCAGCTGGACCAGGAAACCCCAGACTGCTATAAAGCTTTGTTCACTCATGTTGTGCAGCTGGACCAGGAAACTCCGGACTGCTGTAAAGCTTCTTTGTTCGCTCATGTTGTGCAGCTGGACCAGGAAACCCCGACCTACAATATCTTTCCTCACTGCTAAAGACTTCCCTCGACCGGCTGGAGGTGCAGAAGAGGATGTCCCCGCTCAGTATAGCTCCAGCAGCCTCCCCTTCCACTCTGGACGAGACTTCGAGCCGTGCTGCAGCAGTGGGCAAAAGATGTGGCCAATTGGCGCAGCACGCCTGCCGAAAACAGATGTGTTGGACTGAAAGGTGCAAATATCGCAGTCAAACTGTAAACTAGCAACACAGCACATTCTGTTCTCTGGACTACGTCCTGATACTTGCATAACCTTGTTCAGGGCTTGGTAGCAGGAGATTGAGAACAGAAGAAGAAGAAGACGCAGCGAGTCTCGGAGGCCTAAGTGAACTTATTATATTTTCCCAAATTTCTCAACATAATTTACACCAAAATTTATATACTTGTTCCATCGCTTTATCCGTGCACCAAAACTTGCAGCATAGAAGTCTTTGGTCTGCTGTCTCAGCCACATTTAATCTTCTCGTTCAACCGGAAAATCAATTGATCATGCATTATGCTGTAGGCTAAACCATGTGAACACTCTATTGCAGTTGCTACACTGTCTGACGTTACTTGACAGGTCAAATCATCTTCGGAACAGGACGATCAGATCAAGCTTCATCAGCAATTTTGTTGTCTTTGAGAAAATGTATCAAACAAGTTATGCATCATTCTTGTACAGTGTTATCGCCCTACAGCAGATATACAGATCACATAATCGAGTATTTATATGAGCTGCTTGAATTTCAATTACGCCAACCAGCAAACAAAATAGTTGTCATTTGGGGACAGTAAGGCGTAGGCAGACAGGCGAACGTTACATCGGCGCCTTCTCCGATGACATATGAGAGGTAAGCGTCTGGCTGTCTTTGCCCAAATACGAAAGCTTCATGTAACGAACACCTACCAACAAAAGCCGGCTTGGAACAGATGGACCAAGCCCTGCCCAAACTGGGAAACCAAAGTGGAATTAGACTATGTGCTAAGTGACGACATCAAGTTTGTTACAGATGTGGAGGTGCTGCATCAATTAGATATAAACAGTGACCACAGAACCATTAAGACAATCTTAAACATGGATTCACTACCGCACAAAAAGCTGTTTCCAGATTCCAACAATGCTGGATGCTGCTAGGCTGTCCAGAGAAAATCCGCCAACAGGCTTGGAGGTGCGCAGGATCTCCTACCGGTCACCTGAAACAGCTGACAGAAAAGCTGAAACATTGCATCCCTTTGGCAAAAGTACTCGAAGCGGCAAAAGGCAATCGGATTAGTGAAGGCATCCTACAACTTCTACGTTCAAGGAAAAGTCTGAAACTCGAGTTATGCGAGCTGAAGAAGGTGGTCAGAAGCAGACTATAAAACAGGACTTTAAACTGTAAAGTCTGAACAAGAATATCAGAGCCGCTGAGACAAGAAGCAGCATAATCAAATGCCGAAATAGTCTTCTTCTTTGCGTTCGGTTTCGTATGCTCGTTTTATGCCACCAGATGGGCTGCCTCCATGAAGTGACATGTCAGTCGCAGGTCCTCAATGGTTCCCCACAGTTTGTCTTGTATGTTTCTGTCCTTGGGCCAGGTCTTCTCACGGGAGTCTTGGTGCAGTGGACATGTTTGTAGGATGGGTTCTGAAGTCTGGGGTCCTCTCTGACATGTGCATTGTGCAGTCTGTGCTGCTTTCATTTTATGCATGTGTGCATTTAGTCTGCAATGACCTGTTCTGAGGTGCAAAATTGTGGTATACTGTTTCTTATTCAGTCTATTGATTGGGTCTTATGGGTATTTACTGTTTGTTCTCTCTATCCACTGTTGTTTATATATTTTTTTTTATGTTTGCCTTGACTTCTGGCAGTAACACTGGGTGGGTGAATTGTTCTCTTTGTCTTGCCTCCCTGGCTAGCCTGTCCGCCCATTCATTCTCAGGTATGCCGCAGTGAGCTGGAATCCACTGGAGGGTGATTTGATTGTGGTCTCAAAGTTTGTTTAGCTGGCATATCAGTTCCCTTTCCATACTATTTCGTGGTTCTGTTTATGTGGCCTGCAAAATTTACATGCAGTCACACAAAAACATTATTCTGTTATCCCTTAACCCCTTTTCATCCAATAGTTTGACTGCTTCAATTATTGCCTGTTGCTCTATTCTTAGATTTCTCCAGGGCTCCCCGGCAGCACTTGCTTTTTCTATAACGGTTCCATCTTGTAGAAGTATGACAAGTCCCGCCCCTCCTTTCCTCTGATGATCCATCTGTGTAGATGTGCGTCCACATGGGTTGAGGATATGCGTCTCCAATATACTTTAGGGTTTGTTCTCTCAATGCATGGTCTGATTCTTCCATCTTTCTATCGATACCTGGTATTTTCGCTTCCACCGTGAAGTTGGGCTGTTGGTCTGTATGTTCATATACTTGTATCATTTTCCATATCGTTGGACATTTTGATATGATGTCACTGTTCCTGGCTGTAAGGGCTTTTGATAGATGATTGAAGCTTGTTCTTTTTATGCGGTTTTTTGTTAATTCATTGACTTTTCCCTGCATTGGATGTTTATTCATATGCTTGTATTTTTCTGTCAGGCTTAGTATTTTTCCTTCTCTGCGCTCTCCAAGGCTCTGGAGGCCTGCTACCGCTTCGAGTTCTCTAATTGGGATGCTTCGCAAACCTACGGTAATAATTCTGAATCCGGTATTCTGTGCCTTGTCTAGTTTCTGTAGGTTGGTCTTTGCCGCTGTTGCATAGGCACCCATGCCATATTCCAGTGTTGGCCGTACGTATCCAGTGTAGACCTGTCTGACTGTGTTTGCATCTGCGCCCCAGTTTGTCCTTGCCAGTTTTTTCATCAGCCTTAGTCTGAGTGTGGCCTTATTTTGAGTATCCTCTATGTGTGGGACCCATGTTAATCTTTTGTCATATCTCATTCCTAGGTATGTAGGATTGTTTTCTTTAGGAAGTAGGCTATTTTCTAAATATAGGTCGACCTGCTCTGGCTTTGTAGAGAGTGAGAAGAGTGTTGAGAGGGTCTTGCTTTTGTTTATTGTGACAGCCCATGAGTCTGCCCATTTCTTTACTGCATTAATTGCTTCCTGCATTCTTGCTTTTGCGATTCCAATGTTTTCTGCCTGGGTCCATATGGCCAGGTCATCCGCATGGAGTGCCTTGTGGATGTGTGGTCTGAATTGTTTTGGCAGATCATTAATGAAGAGAATAAACAAGGTAGGGGATAGTGATCCTCCCTGGGGAACCCCCTCATGCAGTTTGACCATTTTGCTCTTGTGTTCTTCCAGCCTGACTCTTGCACATCGTGAGTGGAGGTAGTCTTTGATCCAGTCAAGCATTTTCCTCCTTATTCCGCAGCCCGCTAATTTTAGAATTAGTCCTTTCTTCCAGACTTTATCAAAAGCATTAGTCAGGTCAAAGAAGATGGCCAATAGCTTGCATTTCCTCTGAAAGGCATCTTCGATTTCCTGGGTCAGATAAGCGGTCTGGTCGTCGGTACTCCTGTATTTTCTATAGCCAGACTGCCACTCGTCCATGATTTTGTTTTTCTCATCCTATTGTTCACTAGCCTTTCCATTGTCTTTCCCAGACAGCTAAGGAGGCTGTTTGAACGGTAGCTTGTTTTGTTTTCTTTTGATTTTCCCTTCTTGAGGATTGGAATTATTTCTGCTTCCTTCCATTCTTTCGAGAACAATCCTTGAGTCCACGATTGGTTTATCAGGTCCAGGAATCGCTGTCTGCCTATTGGTCCTAAGTGTGTTATCATTTCATTTGTTATTGCGCCGAGCCCAGGTGCCTTTTTCCTATTGCCCAATTCAATTCTTGGAAACTGAAAAGCTTGTTTATTTCATCCTTATTGTTTTCTTTCTTTTTCCTTCTCTTTTTTAGTTCATTTTCCACCTCTCTAACCCTTACCTTGGGCATGTTTATTTTGGTGTCTTCTGCAAAACCCGCGGCAAGGAGATTGGCTGCTTGTTTTCCTGTATATGTCTCGCCACTCTCTTCAAGTTTTCCTGTATATGTCTGGCCACTCTCTTCAAGTTTTCCTGTATATGTCTCTCCACTCTCTTCAAGTTTTCCTGTATATGTCTCTCCACTCTCTTCAAGTTTTCATGTACATGTCTCGCCACTCTCTTCAAGTACCGTTTTTGCATGGCTGATGGTGTTCTCCTCATTTAGGCTCCTCACTCCAACGTTTTGTGGTGTCTTTCTCCATGTTGAGGGATGCGGTTTTGTCTTGCCAACCTTTTCTGATACATGCGAGTTTTTTTCCTTCTTGTATATAGCTTGCTGTTTGTTGTGTTCTGTGATGTTAAAGTCTAATGGATCTTGCTCCATAGTGGTTCTTGCTTTGGTAGCCCTGTCATGCAGTTCTTGTAGCTCCCTGGTCCAGAAAGGTTTATAATTCTGTCTTCTGCCTCGTGGTATTGATTTTTCCGCTGCTTCTGTGATGATGTTTGTAAGTGTTGTAGTGTTTCGTCTTACATTGATTGATGTGAAGGGTGTTTTTAATTTGTCTTCAGTTAAGTGCTTGTAGAGGTTTCAGTCTGCTCTTTTATAATTCCAGCTGGCTGTCTTCTTTCTCTTTATGGGTAGTTCTAAATCTGCTATTGTGATCATGACTGGTTTGTGATTACTACCTCCAAGCTGCCTCATTACCTCTCTTCTTGTGCGCCTCTGGATGTTCTCAGTTGCCATTGCCAGGTCAGGCGTGCTCTGTGTTCTCCGGCATCTTGAGTAAAAGGTTGGCTCTGTGTCTGGTTCGTTTATTAGAATGAGAAGATTTTCTACCATCCAATCCTCCACCTCCTCTCCTCTTGTATCCATGGTGTTGTAGCCCCAACTTGGAGAGTGGCTGTTGAAGTCCTCGAGAACTATATGATTTTTATCGGCTAGTGGAATTCTATCTAGTTCCAGGTTTTTGCTATTGGGACAGTAATAATTTGTAATTTGTAGCGGTTCTGGGAGGATATGTATTTTGTAGTGGTTCTGGGAGGAAATGTATTTTGACTGTCAGATGTTCAGGCCCATTGATGCTGCTGGAGGTTTCTGTGGCGGCTATGGAGTTTTTTTACTAATGTGATGATACCTTCTTTGTGCCCCTCTCTGTCCAACCTGTGTGTTTCATATCCCCTAATAACAAAGCGTCTATCTGCATTTAGATGTGTTTCCTGTATGCACATGACATTTATCTTGTGCTCATACAGAAAGTTGTGCAGTTCTAGCTTTTTCCCCATCACCCCCTCTGCGTTCCATTATGCAATCTTTAGAGTGTTGTGTAGTCCAGTATCTTTACTCTGCTTAATCCTGGTACACCGATACGCAGAGCTGTCATCAGTATCTTGGGATGGATCCCTTCGAGGCTATGGATCCGGCGCTGTCTCCGCCTGGTGGCAGTCCACGGAGGCAGCCCCATATCTTGTGATATATCTGAGCATACTCATTAACCGTAAATGCGCACATGTCATTTTCCATTTCTGGGTACCCACACCATGTTCCGTCTTCGGTGGGGGAAGTTTTGGAGTCTTCCTATCCATGTCCCGGATCATCCAAACACTGTCTGCTGGGGATCGGGTTACGTCCACGCGCCGGTGGGCCCAGCACCTGACGGAGGGGGTCCTACTCCCCCGATGGTTTCTGTTTGGGTTACCCCACCCATAGCTTGCTATTTTATCCCTTCAGACATCAGGAGTCCGGTTTGTCAGCGCCGGAAACTAGCTGTTCGCCATTGCCGTGTTAGTTTAAACGGGGAGCACCGGACCCAGCTAGTGGACCGCTCGATAAGGTACGGTTGGTTTGTACGACCCAGCTAGTGGACCACTCGAGAAGGTACGGTTGGCTTGATTGGCAGAGGCTGTACGTCAGCATAGGCATTTCTCATTTTTGTGGTGAGACCTGTACCAATCCTTGCTCGAGAGGGCGCATGAAGTACAGATGCATTTATGCCTTGTGTTCGTAGATTATAAGAAGGTTTTCGATAGCAACGAAATAACTGCAGTGCTGAATGCCCTGAGAATTACTAAAAAATACACTCATCTGATTGAGGAGATGAACTGTGGATGCACAACGGATATCACCCTATCCTATAGACCGATCACCATACCACTACAACGTAGCGTCCGACAGGGGGAAACAATCTCACCAAAGCTCTTTACAGAAGCACTTGAGGAGGTCTTTAAAAACATAGACTTGAAGGAAAGATAGAGGCATAAACATGGACGGGGAAATTCTTACTCATCTGATGCTCGCTGATGACATAGTCATCATCAGTCACGCCGTCAAACATGCAGACGGGATCAAGACGCTGAGCAGCGCATGAGCTGCAGTGGTCAGCGACCCATAGCTGACTGCTAGCGTCAGGGCCAGCGAACCAGAGCTGCCAAGACCCTTCTACACCTCTACGCGGTGATCCTGGATAACAGGCTGCAGCAGGGTAGACTGGCTAAGGAGAAGGGATCGAAGAGGGAATACTAACCCGGTACTCAAAAAATGCTTGCTGAAGTCGGATGTGTTGGACCGAAAGGTGCAAATATCGCAGTCAAGCTGTAAACTACGACACAACGCATTCCGTTCTCTGGACTACATTCTGCTACTTAAGACCTTTTAGGGTTTGGTAGAGGGAGAATGAGAACGAACGAAGAAGAAGAAGAAGAAACATGCAGAGAAAAGCCTAAATGAACTCAGCAGAGCAAGTGTTGTAGTTGACTTCAAATCAATGGGAAGATAACCCAGTTCATGGTCAACACCTTCTGCCCAAAAGGAGTTATGCGCCTTGGAAAATTGCCCGGTCGAAAACGTAAATTCGTATTCACTTGGGCCAAGAGATCACGATTCAATAAATCGGGAGATCTCACGAAGGATAACAGCGGGCTGGCTCAGTTTCAACTGTATTAAATCCATACTGCAACAGATGCGAAACGTTAACGCTAGGGCTACCACCTTCAACAGTGTGGTTATTCCAGCCATGGTATATGGCTGCGAGGTGTGGGACCTACCGAAAACTGATGCAGATAGACTTTGCGCTGACCAACGAGCGATGGAGCGAAGAACATTGAAAATCCTCATTTGAGTCCAAATTCGCAACGCAGAGATCAGACATCGGACTTACTTCTCTGACATCTTAGATGCCGCGCTGTTACGAAAATACAGATGGGCCGACCATGTGATGTGGTTCGCATGGCTGATAACAGATGGACACGTAGAGTGACATCGTGGTGTCCATACAACTTCAGAGGCTCTAGCGGGTGACCAAGACTGAGGTGAAGTGATGGTCTGAAGGAGGTCCTGTGCCTAGCATGGTACACCAAGACAAAAGAGCGAAATGAGTTTACTCAACATTTGGCTACATGGCATCAGACTCTGATTGAATACCAGGATTTGAGAGAAACTCTTTTTGTCCAAAAGAAAAGCACAACAGTACGCTGTTCTTTGAGCACTCTGTCCTCTTTTCTGTTTTCTTTGAGCACTCTGTGAACATGAGACCATTTTGTAATTGAGCTGCGCACATGCATGCGACACCTATCGTATGATATCGACAGCAATCACAAAGCTGCATGCTGTTGCCACCCAGTGACACTTTTAGGAACTACCAACTACATTTTTCAGCTATCCCATATCAGTATGTGCCCTACTTAATGACTAACCCTTGTATTTAGATGTAGTTAACCCTTTGTGGTATATGCAAGCAAAACTTAACGTCTTTATACTGGTTTAGAAGACTCTGTATAGTATGTATACAACCAGTTTCTTTGAGTGTGGTTTTAACCGATGCGCGATTCCATCTTAATAAACTCAAACACTAGAGCCAAGTAGACCCGCAACCAGTTAGGCGCCATCTATAGCTGGTCTTAACAAACCACCTGGGGAAAGGTACACATAACCTGGGTAGAATTTTAACTTGAATTGTGTCCGGGCAGCGGCTGTTCCCGTCTATAGGATAGAGGTGTGATGTCATGGTGTCCCGTCTATAGGATAGAGGTGTGATGTCATGGTGTCCCGTCTATAGGATAGATGTGTGATGTCATGGTCTTGGTGTCCCGTCTATAGGATAGAGGTGTGATGTCATGGTCTTAGTGTCCCGTCTATAGGATAGAGTTATGATGTCATGGTCTTGGTGTCCCGTCTATAGGATAGAGGTGTGATGTCATGGTCTTGGTGTCCCGTCTATAGGATAGAGGTGTGATGTCATGGTCTTGGTGTCCCGTCTATAGGATAGAGGTGTGATGTCATGGTGTCCCGTCTATAGGATAGAGGTGTATGTGATTTTTTTCCGTTTCACTTATTGAATTTGATCTCATGGCAGCCGTGATCACCCTAAGCGCTTGGTTGTGCACCTTATCTAAGGTCTGTGGATGTTCTTCTTCTTCGTTCGTTCTCAATTTCCCGCTACCAATCCCTGAATAGGGCTTTGCAAGTAGCAGTCTTGAGAACGGAATGCGCCAGGTATATTTCAAGCAGTTTGTTCATTGCTGCATGTCCAAGGTGTTTGAGCATTTCATTGTTTATGCCATCTAGACGTGGTGATTTCTTGTCTTTCAATTTCCTTAAGGTTGTTTTTAGCTCTTCCATAGTAAACGGGTTTGGCATTATATCCGGACTGTTTTCGCGGTTTTTTTTTTTTTGGCATGGTTATTTCTTGTCGAATGTTTCTTTGTCTGCAAGGGTTTATGGTGATGTTACTCTTTTTCCGCAAATATATTGGCTGCTTGTTTGCCGGTGTGTAGTTTACCTGCCCCTTCTGGCGTGGTTGTTTGTCGATGAGAGTTATTATCGTCACTTAGTTGTTTATTAGTTTCGACAATTTGCTGCATTCCTTCTCGAAGTTCAATTCATGGGTTTCCTCTTTCCATCTTGATATCTGAGCTTCGAGTTTTCCTTTGATGAACTTTGCTTTTGTCTCTTTCAGCGTGATGTGATTCCGATGCCATGGTTGTAACTCTGCAATGTTCTCGCTTCACTCATATCTTCATGGTATTGTTGTACAGTTTCATGTGTATGTTTATTATATCTCCATCGAGCTGCAAGATAAAGTCGGCACTGTCAAATAATTCACGGGATATTCGATGGGGAACCAGTGGTCTCGACGTAAGGTGTTCGCATCGGGTGCTGGAGGTCGCGGTTTCAAATCCCGGCGGAGATCGAGATTTTTTCACGTGGATCATCCGGTAAATATTTCCCCTGATCTCTGAGACCCGTGGGATATTCGCCCCACAGAGAATATGTCGCAAAAAAGGGGACTGTGTGGCTATAACTTCAGGTCTAGGTAATGTGGTTAGCGGAGCGGCTTAGATGGCGCTTGACAGGCTGCGGGTCTACCTTGCTCTAATTTACGCTTCCACCTCCACCAGTCTCAAAAATAGATGATCGTATATTTCAGGGGCTAACAGATGCTTGGATTGAAGATTGATAAGATTTGATGGTTGTAAATGTATTCCTCATGGAACATCATGTTATCGTTCAAATAATTTTGAAATGCCCTGTACAAGTGCCCCAGTTATTCTTGCCAGTTGTATTCTCAAATTGACACCTGCATCTGTGGCTTCTATTTGATACATGAATGACTCCACACCTTGTAGAAGTGTGTTGGCCATGGCAATCTGATCATTGCAAGGTGTGTTTATTCTCATAATCTTGTTTCCCTTTATACATCATCATGTAGAATGTACTTTGTAGGATGTCCATCCCATCCCAGTCCGTCTAAAAGAAACTCGATCTCTTGCCAAATCTCTAGGGTCATGCAAACACATTCCTTGACATCTTAGTGCCATCGCCTTATTAGTCTGCCTCTCTTGCCCGGCACCATACCTTCCATTACCGTTCTCTCAAGACCGTTATGTAGCCAAAGTATTTCAATTTTTTGTTCGTGATGGAATTTATGAATTTCTCCTCTATTTCCAAATGTTGACAAATGTCTACATTCTTCTTTTTTTCGGTCCATGGTAATAAGAAGACTATAATAATTCTTTTCCTTGAGGTTTGGACCACTGTCCATGTTTCGCAGCCGTTTTCCCTTTATAGGAGAACACACAAATAGCAGCAGAAGTGAACAATTCTTTTCCTAGAAGTTTGGGTAACTGTCCATGTTTGGCAGTGTCATGCCCTTTATACAAGAACACTAACGAGCAGCAGGCATAGAAAAGTGAAGTGAAAGAAAACCATATCAGCTGTTCTATAGAGTTTAATGTACATTCACTCACACGCCTCATGATGAACAATCAACAATACAATCCCTGGGGAGATAGTTGGTCCATGGACTAGGAATGAAACATTCTACATTTAGACGACATGAAATTCTCACAAATATACACCGCCTTCACCATACTTTCTTGTTCGCTCCAAGAGGAACATGGGAGTACCATCGCATGTGGTCTTCACACATAGGAGTCATCACTTTTACTTAGCTGGGATTTGCTGTCTATTTACATGGGCAGTGAAAAACCCAAACTCTGATGCACATAACCACTCGGACATCACTCAAAGAGTCGGCATGGCTGCCCTCTCTATGAGCCTCTAGACCCAGCAAAGGCCTGCCAAGGTACAGATTTACATGACCTGTGTCGACATCAATCTGTTTTCTGTTTTGAAACTTAAATTACTCTGCAGAGCGATCAAAAGCGGATTAAAGCCTTCCCCATGCACATCCAGAGCTGTATTATTGTGATCCACTGGTATGAAAGGGATACAAATGATGAAGTTCCCCGACGAACAGGCCATGAAAGCACCTTCCCCATTATAAACCTTAGTGAGAGTTCTATCTAACCCCATTTGCTATGTTTTATTTGCTGTTCCACTGGTTTTTGTTGGCTTCTTTTCCACATGTCTTCGTTCCTCACCATGTCTTGCCAGCCTATACCCGTTATCCTTCGCAAACATTTATTGACAAACGACTGGAGTTTCCTCTGTATTGCCGTTGTCGTTCTCCAAGTTTCTGCTCCGTACAGCAGTACTAATTTGACATCGAATGAAACAATCTTAATTTGGTTATTAGTCTAAGAATGCTGAGATGAGATCACCAACCAGATACATACAATCTGTGCTCACATTTGGAGAGATATATTCTTAATAAGGCACATGGACATGAAAAATGATGTTCTGGTGTGGTCTTACAACTATAAGCTTTCACTCGGTGGTCCAATTCCGAAGAATGATAAATCCAAATGGCTATCGGCCGATCAGTTAACTTAGCAGTGTGTGGGAAAACTGATGGTACTCTTCAGAGATGTGCTGTCTGTGGTTGTGACACTGGGGAGCCAGATAAATACAGACCACAAGGAACTAAGAGTGATACTCTATGAACTATTTCACCGGCCCAAGAGAGTTGTGATACAGGGGATTGCATTTCATTGCAATATTTTTGGCAATGAAGAGGCTGACAAGACTGTCAAGAGAAGGTGGAAAGTTAACTTAATCTGATTTAGGTATAACTTATGAAGAGGTCAAAAGATGTACCAGGTGTGAATACAGAAGCAATTTGGAAGCAGAGTACATAGGTCATCACCAGAATGACCCGTATTACAAGCTCAACAGAGGTGTATGTCTGTTGCCAGTAACCAATGTCTATCCATAAAAGTTTTTTTTTTTTGCTGCCACTTTTTTACTTCCTGCAGCTTACTAGGCCTAAGGGTAGGTAGGTTGCATATTGGGCAGAAAATGTCATTACTTTTTAGACATTTGCCTAAGACAGACTACTATACATTTTCAACTGGCTTAGGTTCTTGTATGTGCACAGCATGTACATGGGATCTCCAAGATTTGTCATCCCTCTCCAATATGACTATGTGCTGGTCCTACTACCTCCTTTGAGACCAGGGGATGCCTGAAACTTGTGATATTCAAGGCTTCACCGTTGCAGGTTTTTGTTTCTTGAGAGACAAGCATCTTTACCTCTGAACCTCTCTTTTATTCCTATCTCTTTTATTCATGTGGTGACATAAAGCATTCTCAACTTGAGTTGGTGCCCAGGTTGAAAACAATAGGACCACTGTAACTTTCAAGCAGTCATACAAGATGAGTAAAGAAGGCTGTGCATGGAGTTGGCAACATCCTCATGCAAAACAGCTGCTATGAAACCAGCACTGAAAACGCCCTGTTCAGGCTTCCTGTCAGCGGACCAGCTGTAATGGTGACTCTATGCCTCACTTGGAGTGAAAAAATCAATCAATCAACCAATCAATCATGGAGTCTTCCCAAAAAATAATACTTGAGTGGGTCCATGCCCACGAAAAGATTGCATATCACTGGTCTATGGTACTAAAACACGCACTTTCACAAGTGTTCCTCATCACAAAATAATAACATCAGTCACCAAAAAAAAGCAGCACATTGCCCTTCAACATCAACAAAAGCGAACAGATCTGATCATCAGAGGAAGTATCAGCGTCACATAATTGTCTCGGACCTCTGTTTTTGAATAATTGGAGTCACGACTTCCGTTCTATCCGTCGAGCTAGAACATCCGACAGGACAAGGAACGTGACCTTCAGTTTCTAGTCAGAAACATCAAAAATTGTGCAGCGCTCTCTATTTAAAAATACAAACCCGCAGATTCATATAGTGCATTCGCTTTGAATGCAATACAGTTTAGTTTTTAAAAAAACAATGTACTCTCACATTGCTTACAACCACACTCAACGCCTGTTTACACGACCGCCTACCGCAGCCAACACAGATCTCCACATCAGACTGCACAACAAATTCAATTCAGACTCCTCCACTATTAAAAGCTCAGCCATATAAACTAAAAATGTCCTTAGTTCAAACAAAACTAAATTTCATTGCTAAAACGAGTGGATCAAATTAAAAAATAAACAACATACCAAAAATATACTAACAACAAACTAACAACATACCTACACCACACCAACAACACACTAACAATATATTAATAGTACAATAACAACATACCAACAATATACTAACAACATACCAACAACACACTAGCAACAGACCAACAATAAACTAAAAACACTCACATGTGTCCAGGAAAGTAAAGAACGGTACCACTGTTCCCTACAAGCATGTCACAAAAGGCAACTAAAGAGAGTTGTGCATGGGGCTACCAACCTCACATGTAAATCAAATTGCTACCACCACTGGAAGAGTACATAGTGCCTGGTTACAGGCTTCCTGTGAGAGACCAACCACAGCTGGGGCAATATGCTTCGTATGTGGACAAAATGGGACAAGAAATGACAGATACTAACAGACAAATCATTATCATATGATTGATCAGCCCTGAGACTGGCTGTAGTTGTCTGAGCATGTCTCTCCATTTGACCCTATCTGGTTGATCAGTCCTAAGACCGGCTGTAAAGTTGTCTGAGCATGTCTCTCCATTTGTCCCTATCTGGTTGATCAGTTCTGAGACTGGTTGTAAGGTTATCTGAGCATGTCTCTCCATTTGTCCCTATCTGGTTGATCAGTTCTGAGACTGGTTGTAAGGTTATCTGAGCATGTCTCTCCATTTGTCCCTATCTGGTTGATCAGTTCTGAGACTGGTTGTAAGGTTATCTGAGCATGTCTCTCCATTTGACCCTATCTGGTTGATCAGTTCTGAGACTGGTTGTAAGGTTATCTGAGCATGTCTCTCCATTTGACCCTATCTGGTTGATCAGTTCTGAGACTGGTTGTAAGGTTATCTGAGCATGTCTCTCCATTTGACCCTATCTGGTTGATCAGTTCTGAGACTGGTTGTAAGGTTATCTGAGCATGTCTCTCCATTTGACCGTATCTGGTTGATCAGTTCTGAGACTGGTTGTAAGGTTATCTGAGCATGTTGTTTTGGGACATGCGATATTGGTTGCATCTCTAGTGTAGGAATTGTCATGTCCTATTTAGGGCTGCTAGTCGAGCATTTTACATGAGATGCCTACGGTGTATATTGGGGATTGGGTGGCAAGAGAGAGTGCCACATAATGTGGTCTTACAGTGAGAAAACACTCACAGCATGTTATCGCTGTTGAGCCAGTGACGTCTTCGATGGTTGGGGCACATTACCTCATGGAAGATGAGAGGCTGCCAAAGGATATCCTCTATGGACAGCTGGCCATTGGAGCTGGAAGAATTGGCCATCCTGCACTGCGATTTAAGGATGTATGAAAGAGGAACATGAAGTCATGCGACATCCCATCCGAGGGCTGGGAAACGATTGCTCAGGATCAAGCTGTTTGGAAACAGTCAGAGGGGGCACAGTGGCTGCTGACGCTCGCAGAGGTCTTCTGGCTGCAGAGAAAAGAAAAAAGAATGAAGAGATCGAAGCACACACCTGCAAGCCAGCCTCCTCAGTATGGTTGTACGATCTGTGGCAGAGACTGTCACTCGCGGATCGACCTTTACAGTGTCAAAATAAAGGAGACAGAGCTGGACAAAACTCACATGGCCCCCACGTGCATGGTCTACAGAGACTGAGATGCCAATGAATGAATGAGTCCCCCATTCTCCAGCTCTTATCTATGGATGCTTCTTGTTGTGGTTGTCAACATGTGACAGTGACCACCCCCTTCAGGACATGTCTTTGACAGGCCAGCTAAGCCATGTGAGCGTATCCAAATGATTATCAACCCTCTGTTTGGGTCTCCTGTGCACTACATCAGACATCATGTTTTCAATGTTCAGCCACGTGGATTGTCTTATCATTTCCGCTCAACATCCATATTGCATGTTTCTTAAAGGTTTGGGCAGATCATCAGGTGGTCTGGGTATTATGTTGCTCTACAGTCAAATGTCTCATCACCCTTGTATTCCACTGATCTCTTCAAGTTCTTCCTGCATCGTGATACACCAGTTCGGAGTCTATTTAGTGACTTTCATGTTGTGTAAGGCAAGTAGTGTTGAGACACAGGTTCTTCCCACAGGCCGATCCTGGGGACCTTTTGTTGATTCCCTCTTACGATGCAGTATTTTCTGGGACTAGTCTGTAGGAGCTGTGTTGACTGTAAGAAACTTTGCCTAGATTTCAGTCTTGTATCCAGATATAGAGTGACTTTGCCCGTTTCTTTATTTCAATCTCTGATGCAACACTTCTTCGTGCCTCAGGTGGTGCTATGCCGATTATGGGGCAAATTTGACAGAGTGCACGGAGGAGATCACTTGTCAGTTTAACATGCATGACTGTGGATATCAGCAACTCGCTGTTGAGAATACAGAGCACAGTCAGGCGTACAGTAAGTCCTGGTCATCCACGGCACTTGACTTCATCTGCAGCCATCTTGCCACTGATTTCAGGTGAACTCAGGCGAGAGAGCAAGGTTGATGTTACCTCACTTTAAGCCAAATCACTCTTTTACCCATTCATCTAGTCCATAGACCAAAAGAACATATTCCAAATGGATAAAAGGGAGATTGGTCATCACATGCTATGGATGAACAACCAAATTCCCAGATTTTCTTTTCTTTGCCCTTCTTTTCCTTCCCTCTCATCTATCTTCATCTTTCTCCCCCTTCTCTTCCTTTCTATTGTACTTCCCTTCTCTTCATTGCCTATCTCTTTTTCTTGCATCTCATCACTCACATTGTACATCCCCTTCTCTTCCGTGCCTACCATTAATCTCAATGGGGTATCATTGTTTGTTATTTAGCAAACACATATCTGTGGCAATGACCAATACCAGAGGTTAGGGAAACAAAGTGGAGATGAATAAGACACCCTCAGAAAGAAACCTAACAACGTAATCAGACATGTGTTGACTGGAACCAACATGGATAGACAAGAGCAAGTGGGCAAAAAAACAAAACAAATTGTGGAGAACGGTGGAAAATAAGGCAAGGACAGCTGGAGATTCATGAGCAGAGTTCAAGAAGGCCCATAACAGAAATCCATGGATAGCATCTGTAGCAGCATTGTGTTCCAAATGGGGAGGGACCCATCAAGATTAGGTCAAGTTCCAACCAATCTTGCTGTTTTCTGACATTCCCAAGATATCTTGTATATTTCCTTCGCCCTATCTAAACCGCATGAAAAACTGCCTTCTAATTTCCAAATCTATTTCTTACTAGAAGGCAGCATGATCTAGGGGTAAAACTTGATCGGTTCCCCAATCTCAATGCACAGAGTACAAATCTCACCATGTCCAGTTTGGCAGACAGTGTTTTTTCTTAGTACGATTGTTTATCCATGTACGGAAAGTAATGGCAACCTGCCAAGAAACTTATTACAGCCAAATAGGCTGGCAGCTGTAACAGTGATGTTCTGCAAAGGACGAAAGATCCGCATTTGGATGCCAGTGTGGCATATTGGGAACATCGTGTTTGGCCCATATTTTTCTTGACCAACGGCACACTAGGGGTGATGTGGTCAACGTCACGCTGCCTGCCTTTACTTTCCCAAATTATTCTGGTACCCACTTTTTGAGGCTGTGTCGACCTCAGGGGCCATTTTGCGATCGGAAAATCCACCATCAATTGGGCACCAAACCCCGATCACTCGGTTGGGAAGCCAGCACACTATCCCCTGTGCTGCCTCGGCTCCCCAGAAAAGGACATGCCACTTACATTTTTTTGTGCAAAATTTCTTAATCCGATAAATGTAACCCGTAGAGCACTTGCTTTTCATTGCAAAGATACAGGGTTCAACTTCCTCAACAGGCAATGCACCAGTCAACCCAGTTGTAATTGGGTACCTAATTTGCAGTTAGGTAAGGAAAAAGGCATTGAGCAAAGGAACTGGCCACCCCATATCACATTGGCTGTGGCTCCAACAACTTCATACCTGATCTGCAGTTAAGTCTGCTGAAAGATTCCATTTACCTTATCTTACGTCTATGAGCGTCCACATGGAATAGCTGATACCATCCAGTCTACTCAGCTGTATAAGGGCATCTGGCTTGCAGTTGGGGAAGGCAAGGCAACAGGAATGACAGCTGGGCACCCTACATCTTAAAAAAAATGCTAGAACTTTGTACAGTGAAGTTTCAAATACATTCCCAATGACATTTATCTGCTATGGGACTAGGCGACCTTGAATCATTCCATCTGACATATCTGTAGATTTAGAACAGATGAGACTCTAAACTATGGTCCGAGGGTCATATCACAAACACACACATGAATGGTATTCGAGACAAAGATAATGTGTTCACTATCACCTTTCTAGCATGTCGCAAAAGATGACTAAACAGAGTTGTGCTTGGGGCTAACAACCTCTTGAATCCTGGTACTCAATCTTTGCCTGATGCCAAATAGATGCTTGAATAAATGTCTGTCCTTCGCTCTGGAGTAGCATGATGGTCCAAGGGAGTGGTGCAGATCATCTCTCCACCTCGGTTGGCGGCCATGGTATTCCTGGCCTAGACGGACATAACATTGATATTTTCAATGGGGTCATTTTCTAATCGCAGTTCCCCAGTAGGGCAGAAAGTGTTCAGTAGTAATTCAGTTTTCTTTCTATTTATGTTCAGGTCTTACCTGTTAGGGAGTCACGTAGCGCAGTGGTTAGCGAGCTGGCTTCACATCTGAGTGGTCCTGGGCTCATTCCCCAGTTGAGGTGGCGATGTTTTTTCAGACCGCAACAGCTCCCGGGCCGACCGAGCCTTAAATGGGTACCTGTTCAGTCCGGGAAGTAAAAGCGGTGAGGGACAGGAGATGGCTACCGCCCTTTTATAGCCGAGCCTTTGAAATGTGTGATCGCTAACATCTCACACCCTTACGGCAGTAATGCTATGGGTTTACTATACTTGCCTGTTTCATTCAGGCTTTGTTTGGCTTCTGCAATGCTGAAGATTCCAATGTCGTCTGCAAACACATAGGTGTCAGAGCATCTCGCCATCTATGTTGACATCTCGACCCTGCCAGCTTAGGGACCTAAAAACTTCTTCAAAGGCAGCTGTGAACAGTTTTGGGGAGATTGTATCTCCTTGCAAATCGCCTGGTCTGGACGGAACCACTGCAGAAATTCTCCATGCTGGCGGAAATACACTTGCCTACCAACTATCTTTACTTTTCAACATCCACCTTCCTACAAGACAAATTCCAGACCAGTGGAAGTGCTCCAAGACAATCCTGATCTACAACAAAAAAATGGTGACAGAAAAAATTCTGATGGACTACCTGCTTCCTATCAACTATTTATAACTTGTTCACAAAAATCATTACCCACAGATTAGATAGGCAAACAGGATCAAGACGCTGAGCAGCGCATGAGCTGCAGTGATCAGTGACCCATAGCTGACTGCTAGTGTCAGGGGCAGCGAACCAGAGCTGCCAAGACCCTTCTACACCTCAATGCGGTGATCCTGGATAACAGGCTGCAGCAGGGCAGACTGGCTAAGGAGAAGGGATCGAAGAGGGAATGCTAACCCGGTACTCAAAAAATGCTTGCTGAAGTCGGATGTGTTAGACCGAAAGGTGCAAATATCGCAGTCAAGCTGTGAACTAAGACACAACGCATTCCGTTCTCTGGACTACATTCTGCTACTTAAGCCCTTTCAGGGTTTGGTAGCGGGAGATTGAGAACGAACGCAGAAGAAGATAGGCAAACTGGACAAGAACCAACTATGAGAACAGGCAGGTTTCAGGAAGGGCTACCCAACCAACAACCACCTCCACACAACCAACCAGTTGATGGAGACAGCATGGGAAGTCCCAATGCATTGTGTGTGTAAACTACGAAAGGACCTTTGATAGCGTGGAGGTAAATGTCTTGAGGAACTATGGTATCGACAAAAAGTACGCCCAGCTTATAGAGTAGATAAACGAGGTCTGCTCAACTGAGGTCACTCTCTTCCACAAGCAATTTTCCATACCTATACACCGATGGAGTATGACAAGCAACCTCATTGTATAGAAATAAATATTGCCAGCAAAACTGTAAAGGGACCGGCTGCAGTTAAGAATGATTGCAAATGCTTAGAAACAGGATTAAAGGGAGGAATTACAGGGTCATCACTAATGCACCAGAACACTTTAGGTGCTTTTGCAATGGCGGTTTATGTCGCAATTTTTTTAACATGAGGCTGCCAGCCTCATGAACAACCCTCTTTAGTCAACTTTTATGACATCCATGAACGAGGCATGGTGTCCCATACTTTCCTCATTGGATCCACTCACCCCACCTTCCAAATCTGTAGACCTAACACGTCTCAGGGACATCGTTCCTCCAATGACATTATCTGCTTTGTTGCAGAGCGCACAGGTCCAGTGGGCTGGCCATGTTGTTCGTAGACTGACCACCGCTTGTATAAGAATCTTCTTTATGGCGCTTTCAAGACAGGAAGCCGTTCATCGGGTGGACAGAAGAGAAGATACGAATACTTGCTAAAGGTCTCCGTATTAACGTTGGTGAAGCGTCTAGCCTAGTTGACGAGCTGGCTTACTATACTGGGATTACAGCATGTCAGGGTTCAAGTTCACGGGCAGACAGAAAAAAACAAACAAACCGGGCTGTGGTTCATGCCTGGTGCGACCGCTCATCCAGTTGACCCAGCTGTAAATGGGTACCTGATGTATAAGTTGCGGAAGGTAAAAATTGCAAGGAAGGGAACTGGCCACCCCTCCTCACATAGGCTGCGGTTTAGTACATGAAGAGTTATCTTCATCCCCGATGTCAATTGTTGCCAAGGGACTGACCTTTACCTTTATACTGATGTTGCCTCCTGGGAGAAGCTCATGTTGAACCACTCAACTTAACACTCTGCAATCCCACAAGGTGCTCAATAGAAAAATTGTTAATGCAACAAGGGAGAAGTTAGCCAACCAAAAGGTCGTCATGCAGGACACACCGGCTACAAATGCCATCCACATTTGTCCCTCATGCAGTTGGGTGTGCAAATCTGTAGATAGAACTGTACGGCCACATTTACCCATACCAATCTGATGCTGTTGCCACATCTTCATTCACGACGGACAACACGAAACAACCACTACGACCTGCTATGGTACCCCTGTGCTTGGATCTTGCTTTCAACAACGAGTGTTCCCTCCAACAAACACAAACTGCTCATCTGTAGCTTCACACCTAACCTGACTCCTTGCTCACTTTATTGCCATTCTTAAAAACACATTTCTGATATGCATTATACTCTAAAAGGTTTACAGTAAAGATTGTATCTCTAATGTCAACATTTGAAATTTATAAAAAAAAATTTTTTTAAATTGGAAAAATAAAACCAAAAAACATTACACCATTTATTTCCTTTCCTTTAGGAGCAGCTGAAGACGCAACAGTGAATGAGCTGGCAAGCAGCCAGCGACTGTTTGCGTCAGGGTCAGTGAATTATAGATGACCAAGACTATTCCGCCTCTAGGTGGCGGCTCTGGAGACAGACTGCAACCAATGGTAGTCAGTCTGACTGAGAGAATAGGAAATCAAAGAGGGAAGGTAAACCCAGTCCTCTAACATGCTGTGCTAAAATCAGATGTGCCGAGCTGTAGGTTCAGATATTGATGTAAACTGTGACGCATCTTTTTAAGGCAGAACAACAAATTCCGAGTGGAAAGCCTGGGTATTTGTGTATGACAAAGACAAGAATAGCACTACTGCCCCACAGAGAGCATGTTGTAAAGAAGCGACTAACTGTGTGACATGGCATAACACCGGCCATGATTAGGTGGTTTGTTAAGAGCAGCATAGATAGTGCCTTACAGGTTGCGGGTTTACTTTGCTCTAGTATTTGAGTCTATTAAGATGGACACACACATCAGTTAACTACCATCCAAGAAACTGGTTGTATACAGACTCTCCAGAGTCTTTTAAACCAGTATAAAGATGTTAAGTTAATAAGATTTCCATTAATATACAGTTCTGAGGTAATCAGGGCCAGGTTGAAAAAAATACTGATCAATATCCCACCTCACGTCTTCATTCGTGCTCCTGGAAACAGGCTGTGTCAATAAAGTAAGGATCAACACAGTAATCCTCATACCGGTGAATTAGCTGAAGGACCTCATGTTGCACTACAGCTAGAAGGATCCTAATCCACCTTCTAATAAATGCTTTGGAATGTAAGAAGAAGAGCCACTGTAACCTGCTACCAAAGGTATGTCAAGAGTTAACTCAACTCCTGCATGAGTTGCTTCAAACAACAACAGCAAAAGTCTGAGGAATAAAGACCGCTGGCTCCTACAGTTGTCCCACAATGCGGCTGAGATGTTTGTTTGATTCTTTTTTAAACTCCATAAGAAGAAAATCGAACAGACTGCTGCTCTCTAGACAAGTTTGCAAATATAAATTTCTATATTAAAAGACAAAATAGAGGCAACATGCAACAAAAACAGAACAAGGACATTAAAAGCTGAGTAGAAAGAAACTCACTACTTCGGATTCGTGAATTACAAAAAAGACTTTTTCAATTCCAAAGTACCACTCTATAAGTTGCCCAGGCACTCTAGAAGTTGTCCCTACAGTTAACTAACACAATTATGAAAATTATACAAATATGAGATGTTAGGTTCTTCACGAAGGTCAGCTTTATGAGTCCAGTGCGATACGAATTGAGATCAGACAGGGAGGTCTCTTGTCCCCATTTCTCTTTCTGCCGACTATTGACTGGATTATGAAGTCAACAACACTAACCAACAATGACTGGAATTATATGAACTTTGGACAAGGAACTAAATGATCAGGACTTTAGCAAAAACTTGACCTGTCCCATATCCATAGTGTGATGTCAATTAAATGACATTACAGTTCAATCTGTGGTCAGACTACTACCTCCAACAATAATTTGAATGGTCATGAACTGGGTGATGCTGTAAACAACAGAGGGTAGATTACAATGGACATTTGGGGGTGTGAGAAGAATAGTTGAAGCAAGACCACGCTCTGAATATATTGATGAAGTGAGAATCAATTGGTTCGGCCACCTAATGAGAATGCATTCTGACCAACTACCACTGTGTACCTATAACGAACAGCGTTCGGGTTTTTGCAACCGTGGCAGACATAGAACTAGATAGGAAATGTTGTGGGTATTCTAAATCGTCATGGGATGATGACCACTTCAGCGACACGTTTGGCTCTGGACAGAAAACTATGGCTCCCCATGACGCCTCACGCCACAAGTGGACAAGACAAGACAATGGGCATTTGATAAGCAGCCGGAAGACCTTGATTTTGAAGATGATAGATTGAAATTGAAAACGAACGCAGAAGAAGCAGAGTAACAAACGAAGATGTTAGCGAGGCCAGATTTGTTTTCAACTCTCCTCTCTCAATCTGAAACTTGGCTAAAAAAAAGATTACACTGTTTAACACGAAGGGGACGAAGACTAATGTCTGGTCAGGCACAAAATAATGATCAGACGTAAGTCTGGGTCAGGCAATACATACTGACCAAGACCCTCACCTCAGCTTCCTAGAAGCCCTTCTGGGGAATGGGCTGTTCTCATGGCAGCCTGGCTAATGAGGTGAGGGATTGATGTGATCCCCGTAGTAGTGAGCAGCACACAGATGAAGCCAAGCATAGCACAACCGCCTAGAGGACTCCGATCTACCTTCATCAGCATGGTCGGGATGTGAGGAAAGCTATCGCAACTCGTCCCTTAATGTTCTTTTCAGGGCGCACAAAAGAGTAACTTGACTCATTGTGGGCATTCGATGATATGGCATGTGACTAAAGCTACCAAATCCAGACTGCAGACATTCGTTAACAAGTGTCTTCGTCACATACTTTGTGGTTATGTGACCAACAGATATCTTTTTCGTGTGCTCAAAGTGTTAATAGGCATTGAGCAGATAGATGACCACCATAACATTTCATATTTCTGATGTGTCTGTGCATATTGTATTTTAAAAGTGCAGCTCCCACCCACGAGGCTTACCAGCACATGTGGATGAAAAAAAAGCCAGCAATTAGCATGATGAGTAAACACCATTAACTTTTACTGAACCATTGACGAAGAAATTTGCCTAGGGCATTGTCTCTGTATACTCACCGGTGTATTCGTTATGTAAACACCAGTTTTGCTATAGAAACGGCTAAATAAAAAACAAGACCACTTCCGTCTGCCCCGATAACAATACAATGGCGATCTTGACTTTAGCCAATTTTGAAATGATTTTTTTTCTGTTTCACATGGATTTGAAAGGTTTTCCATTATTGAGGGTGATGGAAGTTAAAGTTGTTGCTAGTGCCTTTTCTGAGGTAGGTTTGTTTAGTTTGCTTATGTAGATGTTATAAATACGTTTGTACTGGAAACTTAACAGATATGCCAATCAGGTTAGGAACAGTACTAGTGCTTTGTGGCAATTTCATGGATTTACAAGATAACTGGTACACCCAAAAATGGGCAAGTCTAAATGTTTGTGATGTAATTTAAAAAATGTGGAAACTAGAAGACACTGCTCAAAATTATACAGGAGAAAGGCAGGTGTAGAGTGGACAATAAATTTCAAGGTAAACAAGTTGGATTGAGACAGAACAGCTGAACAAGAGAAGCAATATTCTGTTTAAGGACACAAGCACAAACACATGTTAGAGATATTTTGGTCACATCAACAAGACAATAAAAAACAATACAGCTTGCTGAAAATAATACTGGAAGGAAAAGCGGAGGGCAAACGTGCCAGAGTTAAACAAGGTTATAAGTGGGAGGATGCCATCAAAAGATGGACAGAAAAAAGCCTGGTAGATTGTACCATCAATGCAAGAGACTAAGGTTGTTGGAGATCTAATGTGGCTGACCTTCGATATGGAGATGGCCCCTAAACTGAACTAAAGACTCTTACAGTATGTAGAGTCCCATATTTTTGCCCAGCTTATTATCCCATGTCATGCATAGGAACATAAATCATGTCACGATTGGCAGAATTGGCAATGATGGCTACATAGTAATCATTGGTTGAGGGTTTGAGTCCTCGCTCTGACATAGAACATCAACTAACAAACAATCACTTAAAACATCACTGCTTCACTAACAAATAATCATTTTCAACATCAGACTATCACTTTGAACATCAGCCCATCACTAAAAACATCACTACATAACTTAAGACATCAATACATCATTTAAAACATCAACCAATCATTTAGAACATCAGTGCATAACTTAGAACATCAGTTCATCACTAACAATCATTTTGAACATCAGTCCATCACTTAGAACATCAGTTCATCACTAACAATCATTTTGAACATCAGTCCATCACTTAGAACATCAGTTCCGCACTAAACAAACAATCATTTAGAATCCATAACTTAGAACATCAGTTCATCACTTAAGACATCAGTCTATCACTTGACATCAGTCTAACATTAAGAAACAATCACTTAAAATATCAGTCCATCGTTAAAAACATCAGTCCATCGCTAAAACATCAGTTCATCACTTAAAACATCAGTTCATCACTTAAAACATCAGTACATCACAGAGAACATAAGTCCATCACTTAAATCACCAGAACACCAATTCAGAACATCAGTACATCACTGAGAACATCTCTCCACCAATAACAAAATATCACTGAGAACATCAGCCCACCATAGAACATCAATGCCAAAAGTCTCTCACCTCATAGAAAAATCTGAAGAACAAGTTCTGTCACATCCGAGATTTCTCATCAACGTGTTCGCACTTTGCAAGCCCAAGAGAACAGCAAAAAAAAAAAAAATGTGACAATTTATTTGTCATATCACTAGCAACACCATCATGTGCACTCTAGACCACAATCTTCACAAATGGTACAATCACTTTAACATCAGAAGTATCACTGCTACGAGCATCACATCGAAAACCAAACAAAAAAGAAAGTGATCAGTTTTGTGACGTTGCACAGGTTCGGAAAGGTTTTTGTGTGGTAAGAAACAAGATGGAGTTGAGAAGGTAACATTCATGATCCCATCAGTGGCGTACAGGGGTAGTGGCGTAGGAAGTTACAGGAACCATCGCCGCCGAAGACGGATCTGTTGGACCGAAAGGTGCAAATATCGCAGTCAATCTATAAACTAGCGACACAACGCATTTCGTTATCCAGCCTACTTCCTGCTACTTGCAAATCCTGTTCAGGGCTTGGTAGCGGGAGATTGAGAACGAACACAGAAGAAGAAGAAGAACAGGAACCATCAGTATATACATCCTTCCCCATTCGCTTAGAGGGATTGAGCACCTATGGGTCTGCCTAGAGTGCAATGACATAGATTCGTAACAGATGCCACCAAGTAATCTGTCATCAAACGGGTATTAGGGGACGGCGTGGGTTAGTGGTTAAGTGACACGGCTTACAATCCGAAGGTCCTGGGTTCGATCACAATCACAGCACCGGCCGTTATCCCGGGGAAGCAAACCCTTAGAAAATGCAGCAGGAAGCAGACTCTTACCTAAATGCATGCTGAAGTCGGATGCACTGGGTCGACAGGCGCAAAATAAAAACCACAGTGCAACGTACACTGCCTTGGGGATTAGAGAAATAAGGCGAACGCAAAACAAAAAAAAACGTGTAATACCAGGAAAGCTAAGAATAAGAACACTGAAACCTGCAAGGCATGTCACAAAGAGTGACTATAAAAAGTATGAAATATCAAAAACTTTAAGGAACTGTTCTTGTTATCCCATAGCTGCTGAGCAAGCCTGCTTTTTGGCAGCCCATGGCCAATCTTATATAGATACAGGTCTTCTTCAGTTGTTTCACTGCTCCGAATAGTATGTTGGCAGTGCTCGTAAGAGTCTTTTCCTCATGCCCGCAAGCGCCTTGCACTCAATGAGTAGGTGTCAAACTGTTTCTTTAGGGTGAGAGCAATGTCTGCACAATGGCAAGTGCTGGTGATTGATGTGGTTCAAGTGGCTATTGACTCTGGTGTGTCCTGTTCAGAACTGAAATATGAGACTTTGATCTCTTCTATGTGCTTTATTTATGTCATCATTACTTTTTAGCTGTGCAGCAACTGTGTAAGCTACAAGTAACTAGGAGAAGATTCTACAACACATGGTAGAAGCTACAACACGTTGGAAAACACTCTACATCCCATGGAAGAAAATTCTACACCATATTTTAAATGCTCTACACATGGAAGAACAAGTATACACAACATGGTAGAAGACTCTACACCCCATGGTAGAAGACTGCATTTCATGGATGATGACTATACAACATGGTAGAAGACTCTACACCCCATAGTAGAAGACTGCATCTCATGGATGATGACTATACGACATGGTAGAAGACTGTACACCCCATGGTAGAAGACTGCATTTCATGGGTGACGACTACACGACATGGTAGAAGACTTTACACACCATAGTAGAAGAATGCGTCTCATGAGTGACGACTACACATGGTAGAAGACTCTAAGCCCCATGGTAGAAGACTGCATTTCATGGGTGACGACTACACAACATGGTAGAAGTATACACATGTAAGAAGACTACACATGGAAGATCAAGAAGACTCTACACTTCATTGAAGAAGCACAGAGCCACCACTGCCACTGGGTCCTTACAGGAAGCTTGTACAGAAGCAATAATGCAGTGGAAGTTTCTGTAGCAATTAGTTTTACATAATGAGATTGCTAGCCCCATCAATAACCATTTTCATTGAATAAATTATTGGAAGGCTACAGTGGTCCTGCTCTGTCATCCCGTGTCCCACTATGGTGGACAATATCTGATATGGTCCAGTAACTTTCTTTTAACTAATTATTAAAAGCATTTAGTTTGTCTGGTCACGAGCATGAAGGCTAGCGCAGAAGATATGTTAAAAAAAACTAACCAAAAGGCTTGCCTCACATCTAACGCGTGCACCTGGAAATTGGCCATTACATCAGCCTGGCCAACAAGGTGGAGACACCACAATGAAGTGAGCCTACTGAGAAGCCTTCCACTGCACTATAGCTCCACCTTTTTCAGTATGCCCTAAGATGTGAGAAGCCCCACTACAAACTGGATACAAGACAAAATTCCTCTACCAAAGAAAATTGGTCAAGTGTGAAAGAGCTCAATCTGCCTGGCCCACCTATACATCCTCGGTACGCCACTGGTTCTGATGTTCGTCACTCCTTCCATCCTCCCACACAAAACAGCCACACATGTGAACCTGTAGGTCTACCCGTAATATGCACACCTCTTTTACATTTCCTTCAGTGCTCTTCGTCTACACATTGTTTTTTTTGTTGTTTGGTGAAATATGCAGTGCTACATTTGACTCCTACATCTACTTTTCAGTACAGGTTGCAACTATTTTCTAAGTCTCTCCCCCCTATTTAAATATGAGTGTATATTTATTTTTCAAGTCTGTGTGCTACTGTGTCAATTAAAAAACAAAAGCGTATAAACTTCAGCTAGTGGGGAATTTTTAAAGTTGAAGGCCATGTTGTAATTTTTGGCAGGCCTCCTGAAGCTGAATTTTCAATAAAACTGTCGATGCACGATATAGAAGTATATGTGCACTCTTCAAAGTATGTGTACAGATTAAAGTCAGATTTGTACCGATTCAATTAATTAATCAAAACATTCTCGGATTCCTTTTTGAGCATTGGTCTCCAAAACACGCATGCAAAGTCATCAAATGTTAACCTGGCTATTATTTTTGTTGAAGTTTCTGTCGCTTAAAGTTTCAACAGGATGGGATAGTCACCTCCTATGATGGGTCTGGCAGGTTACAGTGTACTATTCTTTGCTCTCCTTTTGCTTCCAGTAACATTCAGGTGATACCAATTATATGATTTTCACATCTGTACACAGACCAAACATTTTTGCAACCTTTAGTACTTGTATGCTTAGTCTGGAACTTTTTAAAGTGGCTGATGGATCAAATGAAACATCTTGGGAGAACTTGGATCTCAACTTAGGATGGACACCCCTGTCCTAAATGTAGGTTGAACAACTCTGTCCTAAATGTAGGTTGAACATCTATGTCTTAAATGTAGGTTGGACATATCTGTCCTAAATGCAGGTTGGACACCCCTGTCCTAAATGCAAGTTGAATATCTATGTCTTAAATGTAGGTTGAACATCTATGTCTTAAATGTAGGTTGAACATCCCTGTCCTAAAAGTAGGTTGGACATCTCTTGTGCTAAACCCAGGTTGAACATCCCTGTCCTAAAAGTAGGTTGGACATCTCTTGTGCTAAACCCAGGCTGGAACATCCCTGTCCTAAATGTAGGTTGGACACCTCTTGTGCTAAACCCAGGTTGGACATCCATGTTACTAAATGTAGGTTGGACATCTCTTGTGCTAAACCCAGGTTGGACATCCCTGTCCTAAAAGTAGGTTGGACATCTCTTGTGCTAAACCCAGGTTGGACATCCCTGTTCTAAATGTAGGTTGGACATCTCTTGTGCTAAATCCAGGTTGGACATCCCTGTCCTAAAAGTAGGTTGGACACCTCTTGTGCTAAACCCAGGTTGGAACATCCCTGTCCTACTTGTAGGTTGGACACCTCTTGTGCTAAACCCAGATTGGACATCATTGTCCTAAAACGATCCAAAATGTGCTTTTTGATCTCCTAATTCTTACAGTTGTAGGGTTTCTCTGTGGGTCTTAGTGGCAAAGTGGTCAAGCCATTTGCCTCGTGTTCAGACGGCTGGGGTTCGAAATCGAGCTGCGACGATCGGTTCATGGTCCTGGGTTCATTGTTGGAGCTACGGAACTTGTGCTTTGTGCGATGCGGGAAACCGTTCTGCTGAGAGAGACCAAGCCATATTGGGGTGTGTGTGTGTGTTATGCAGCGAAGAAGTTGAGCCCTCGCCTTTAACCGTAAACAGTTGTTGAAAATAGATCGGCTAACTATTTTGCGATATTTCCAATAGCGAAATGGAAAATAGCGAATGACAAAATAAATCAATCGATTCTGTGTACAATATTAAAGTTCAGATTTGCACCAATTCAACCATCAATCAAAAACCTTCTCAGTTCCCTGTGAAGCATATATCTTGAGCAAGTACACGCTAAGCCATCTGTTTGGTTCACATATAATCGTTTCTTGTTTTTTCAAGTGGCAGTACCATGCTTCACACATTTCTCGCCACTCTCTGGGATACAGAAGAAAGTGACTCATCATGTTACTGATCGAATAACGCACAAATACAACTCACATGGTGAGTGCCAAATACCAAATCACGTATTTTCCCTCCACATTATTGATATTCACTGTTGAATACTAATATATATTTTTATTATCAATTCTTTGTATCATAGATAATTGAATTATGCGTCTTTAAATCTTCATCTGACATATGGAGTTGCGACACTTGCCTGGCTGTAAGATGCATATCTGCGAAATTTGGTCGGACTGTGAGGGGTTAAAGGCATGCATGTTCTCAAGTGAGGTTTTCAATCATGTAAAGGTTTCAGTTGGGGCTAATTTATACTTTTATCAGCTTAGCTGATGTAACTTAACTTCTTTATACTGGTTTAGAAGACTGCAGATTTTGTATACAACCTGTTTCTTCTACTCAATGTGAGCTAAAAATAACTATGTGCATATAATATATTTTTCAATGCATTAACTGACCCTGTCCCCATTATTTCCTGTGGCAACACATTCCAACCATTCACCACTCTCCGACTAAACAAATATTTCCTAATATCTAATCTGGATCTTTTTTTCAAATTAATCTGTAGCTTGTAGCCAGCTGTACTTTGAAAAACTTGTTATAGTCTAATTGATCCTTTCCCTTCATTATACATGTATCAATATGGGTTCACAAAAAAAACATCACATTTTCATATTACCATCAGATCTGTACACAAAATATGACCACTTTAACAGAACAGACATGAATGCTAATGTACAATGAAATATGAAGGAAGCTACAACGAGTAGAAAGAATAAATTGATTATTAAAAAATGACGATGACTATCTAATATCACTATCATATGACGAAGACCTTGATGGCTTTTGGTGATGGTAGGTGGAATATGCTGAGGTCAAGAAAGGACCATGAAAATATTATGCATTGCAATGGAACAGTTTGGCTTTCTATTGCTGAAAACTCATCCCGAAAACACCCGCAGATGTACATAACTTGGATACAAACTTCATGCACTCTGGTGGATCCGACGACTTCACTCGACAAATAAACAAGTCCAGGAATTTTATTGCTTGAGCCAATCCTCAGACATGAGGACAAAATATGCCTTCTGCTGAAGTGGTAAAAAACTCTATGCAGAGAAATACAATGGCAATAGGAGGGGTAATCTGATCGTCAGAAGTAGTTCCCCCATCTCCTTCATTGGTCAAGTGTTTCAGCCCTTAAGCTGATTGACACTCTGTGGAGACACAGACCCACTTGGGTCATGATTCCCAAGCGTCATCCTCCTATTACCAGTTTTTAATTGTTGTTATTTAGGATAAAACCCACAATCTTCTGGCTGCCAGGCCATTCTGATTGTTGGAGGCAGAGATGAAACTTGAACTTTAAGTGTAAATAAACATACTACCCTATTCTATTGTCCACTGCAGTTGTTCCACTGCCAGCACGAGGCCTTTTCAGCTGTTTCCCTCAAGGTCATGTATTTCTTTTGTTCTTACAGTCCCATTAGGTCTGATTCTTTCTATAGGTCGTATAGAGGTCATCCCATACTAGACTTACGTTTCACATTCTCAGCAGTGGCGCTCGTTAAAGGCAGGTCTACTGATGTCTGCCCTCTGAGCTAACTGGGCTGGTCTCAGAACGACCCCAGGACTGGGGCTAGGCGGTAACAATGTCGCCTCGGTTATGGTCCCACTACATGATGTTGCTGCTAACATTGCAGATGATGATAGTGCTGCACTTCGGTGGAGATGTTGAGGTGAAGAATGTGCGTATGTTTCTGAGGAGTTTGGGATAGCACCAGCGGCAGTTGCCTCTCCTGCTTCTCCACTTTTACTGTCCTTGCTGCGGAATTTCTTGCGCCAGGATGGAGCTCGGCGGATTTTTCCTCCCTCACCCTGGATATTACAAGAAAAGAGACACAAAAACAAAGTTAAACCACGACTGGATACATTATATGAATAACATAAGCTTAGTGGAAAAGGTTCAACGATGACAATTTATTGAACAACAATTAATATTAAACAGGCAATTTCTACAAATGTATCTTATCTGCCTCTAGCTTTGGTTAGGTCTTCTTATTTATTATACCCCCTCAACTTTCAGTATCATTTCTTAAATACCCTCAACTTTCATTATCATTTCTTAAATATCCTCAACTTTCAGTATCATTTCTTAAATATCCTCAACTTTCAGTATCATTTCTTAAATACCCTTGACTTTCAGTATCATTTCTTAAATACCCTTGACTTTCAGTATCATTTCTTAAATATCCTCAACTTTCAGTATCATTTCTTAAATACCCTCAACTTTCAGTATCATTTCTTAAATATCCTCAACTTTCAGTATCATTTCTTAAATACCCTTGACTTTCAGTATCATTTCTTAAATATCCTCAACTTTCAGTATCATTTCTTAAATACCCTTGACTTTCAGTATCATTTCTTAAATACCCTCAACTTTCAGTATCATTTCTTAAATACCCTCAACTTTCAGTATCATTTCTTAAATACCCTTGACTTTCAGTATCATTTCTTAAATACACTTGACCTTCAGTATCATTTCTTTAATACCCTTGACTTTCAGTATCATTTCTTTAATACCCTTGACTTTCAGAATCATTTTTGATATCCCATGACTTTTAGTATAATCTTATACCCACCGAGCTTTTAGAATGTTCTCTTATACCCACCCAGCTTTTAGAATAATCTCTTATACCCACCCAGCTTTTAGAATAATCTCTTATACCCACCCAGCTTTTAGAATAATCTCTTATACCCACCCAGCTTTTAGAATAATCTCTTATACCCACCCAGCTTTTAGAATAATCTCATATACCGACTCAGCTTTTAGAATAATCTCTTATACCCACCCAGCTTTTAGAATAATCTCTTATACCCACCCAGCTTTTAGTATAATCTCTTATACCTCATCAGTTGTTGGAATAATTTTTCATTCCTCAACGTTTAGTAAACCTTTATTTACTCTACTCGCTTTTGGTAATCCTTTCCCTATTATACTTACTTTTAGAATTCCTTACTGTAACCCACTGACTTTTGTTAAATCTTCCTGTACCCCGCTGAATTTTGTTGAATTGTCCTGTACCCCGCTGACTTTTGCTAAATTTTCCTGTACCCCAATGACTTCGCTAAATCTTCCTGTACCTCACTGATGTTTGCTAAATCTTCCTGTACCTCACTGACTTTTGTTAAATCTTCCTGTACCCCAGTGACTTTTAGTCAACCTAGCCACTATTAAAGCACTTTTGATAACAGTTCAAGAACCATTTGATCATAAAATAATAGCGCTCTATACACAAGACAACAATGTTTCTCAAGCCAATGAGCTAAACAAATTTACCAAGATAAAATTATACAATTGACACAGAACTTCTCAGCTGTTGAAGAAATTTGTTTGAAAAAGCATGAATATTTATTTTTTTAAAGTCCTAAACTATAACTAATAATGCTGAACAGGAGTCTCAAACTCCCAGATAGTGGGGGCCACATGAGCCCCCCCCCCCCCCCCCATTCAAGCCACACCCACAACATGATTGGCATCAAAAGTCTGAGATAGCAGAAACATACTACTCCTTACTTATCTCGAAGAGACTACAAACAGGCCCCCGCATCCTGGAAATAAATCGTCTGTTCAACAAATTAAAAAATTGGTCACACAGACATGTGCCCATGTTGGGAAACAAAACAAATGTTAAAACATGTTCTTTATGCCTGCCGATCCAACAAGAGTAGGAGAGAAGCAAACCCCCCCCCCCCCCCCCCCCCCCCATTAATTAATGGATAAACTCAAGAGAGAGAGATTCTTGCTTGAGTCGGGTCTGGCAAGTTTATGAGATAACTAGGAGTGATTATTTGAGAGCGGATAATGAAGACAAATTTGTGTTGTTTCCAGGACTCGATAGAAGCTTATACAAAATCATCTGAACTTATTTTACTATTTACATGTCAAATTTCTTTGAAACAATTGCTGACTTTTGAAATGTTTACTGTTATAATAAGATACCGTACATAATTTACATAGTTGATTCATTTTGTGGAGGTCTTCAATAATACATGATCAATTTTGACTGTGTTCATGCAACATTTGATCATATCTAACACATGGGAACTGAGGCTGTTAGTGGAATGCAACAATTTAATCAACAAAATCACATACACCAGAAATAATGCTTGCATGGTGGTCCCAACCAGGGTCCCCACACGCATCTAGATTTTTTATAGAGGTTGTAAATTTGACCTCATGTGATATGGAAGGGTTACCGTGCCATGACATATTATCAATTATTTCAGGGAGTCTACAATTTGTAACAGGTTGGGTACCACTCAACAAGCGGGTCAAATGACAAGAGAAATGGTTGCCAAAAAAAATAATCAGTCCAACAATTTTCAGACCAAAGATCATGGTTGTAATAAACATCACGTAATTTTTTAAATAGTGGATTTGATTTGAAACAATGTGTATCTTTTTCTGAGCCTATTTAAAACATCTTTATTCTATTACATGATGGAAGCTTGTGCAAAGGTTCTTTCTTTCTTGCCTCTTTTCACTCCCTACTAAGTATTGGGGAGGGCTACTAAAACTACAAATGGTCTACTTAAATGGAAGTATATGTCAAAGAATTGCAAGTGCTGCTGCTGTGGTGATTTCTGTAGCACTATTTTACATAATGAGGTTGCTAGCCTTTGACTAGCTCGGTAGGTAGCAGTTGTGGTCTCTTCCTTTTCTTCTTCTTGTGATTGCATCTTTGATGTTACCACTATCAGATGAGTTCCTGTGATGAACTTGACCATTGTTCGGAGCTCCTGTTCAGCTCCATACAATTTTGAGTTTAGTGTTGAATTGTCGGGTTTCCTTAACTGGTCATTCATGGGACAGTCCTATGATAGATTTTGATCAGTATGTTCAGGTCAGGTCATCCTGTAACTGGTGAAGTCATTGGGGCACACATGAAGACATCCCCACAACCCAATCTCATCCCTCTTTGTCAGCGGCCGCTGCCTTTGCCTACTCTGGTCGGAGATTGGTCCATTCTTTTATGTTGTCCTCCTACCTCTTTTTGGGTCGACCTCTTCGTTGTCTGCCTTGCACCTTTCTGTGCAGAATCGTATTTGCAAGACAATTTGATCTTGATATGTACCCGTACCAAGTGAGTTTCCTTCCAATGACAGTTGCCAAGAGGTCTTCAAAAGGCCTTGTTGTAATTCTTTCTCATATTTCCTCATTTGCTACTCGATCTTTGTACGTGATGTTTAGAAGTCAAAAGAAACATTTCATCTTCAAGACCTGTATCCTCTGGTGCAGGTCGGCTGTAATTGGACATATCTCACAAGCATTGAAGAATACTGACAAGAACAATGTACGCATTAATCTGATCTTTGTGCATTTGGCTAACCGTTTATCTTGCCAGATTTTGTTAAGCCATGCAAGTGCTGCTATTGTCTGTGCTATTCTGGCCAACACCTCACATTTTGATACTTCATCCCTGACAATCGAACCCAGATTGTTCATTTAACGTTTTTATACTGGTTTAGAAGACTCTGCAGAGTCTATATATAAAACCAGTTTTATGTACATTTCCTTGATCTAAAAACTATTCGTATCCAATCTATTCTTAAATGCATTAATTGTCCCCGCCTCCACTACTTCCTGTGGCAATGCATTCAAAACATTCACCACTCTCTGACTAACAAAATATTTCCTAATATCTAGTCTGGACCTTTCTTTAGTTAATTTGTAGCTGTGCCCTCTTGTTCTTGTAGGTGGTTGTATTTTGAAAGACTTGTTATTGTCTAATTTATCCTTTCCTTTGGTTATCTTATAAACTTGTATTAAGTAAACTCAAATTCTTCTCTTTTCTAGACACTGTAGGCTGGTTTTTCTGAATATTTCCTTATAACTGTAATTTTGGAATCCCACTATCAGTTTTGTCGCTTCTCTTTGTATCCTCTCTAGAATGTTTATATTTTAACTCTACGATAAGGACTCCACACCTGTACACAGTAGTCCAATCTAGGTACAACTAATGCTTTATACAGTTTTGACAATCAATTCCTTAAGTCCACATGTGCACGATGGTGAAGCAGACAGTTGGAGCTTGTACATGCGTTAGTTCAGCCTATTGCATCCTGCTCTCACGTGAAGAATGGTGATCTGCCCCTGCAGGTCAAGGGTGTGATGTAGTCATTTGGTTGATCATGTTCTCTCCATCTTCTTCTGCATTCGTTCTCAATCTCTCGCTACCAAGCCCTGAACAGGGCTTTGCAAAGTAGCAGGAAGTAGTCCGGAGAACCGAATGTGTTGTGTCACTAGTTTACAACTTGACCGCAATATTTTCATCTTTCAGTTCATAACATCCGTCTGCAGCAGGTGTTCTCTTCTGACAGCCTGCATCAGAACTGTTTTTCTCAAAGTATGTGATTCCAAAGTATTCTTGATAACAATTTCCTTTTATTTTTGCATCACGGTCAACAAACAACAACTGACAAAGACCCTATTCCACCTACAAGTCTAGGCTATGGAAACAGGCCGCACTAGTGCACTCTGGCCAAGAAAATAGGGGTCGCAATGGAAAGGCAAACCGGTTATTTAAAAAAAACAGTTGAAATTGGATGAGTCTGACCAAAAGGCACAGAAATCGCAGTCTTGTTGTAAACTAAAACACAACATCCATCGTCCATTTCAGGATGAACACCAAAGAAGAAGTTGAATATTCTAACATCTTGGTTTCCCTGAATTTCCATTTGTTGTTTTGTGTGAGAAATGCTCCTCTTGTCTTTCCAATTCTATTCTTTACACCTGCATCTGTACTGCCTGACGTGTCAGTTGTGCTGCTCAAATAAGTAAATGCATTCACCTCTTCCATTGGCTCTTCCTCCAGCATAATTGGTTCTTTGTTGATCAGGCTCATTTTAAGGAGCTTGGCTTTCTTCATGTTGATATTCAGTCCAAACTTGACCGATTATTCTTTTATCCTTTCTAGGGGATATTTATGTCCATTGAAAAAAAATAATTTCAATCAAGACAAATGTGTTATTTGCCTGTTGTGTCTTTGCATGCTATAGGGTTCACATTCTATTGGCGTTCATGAAGGTCACTACTGGATATAATTTCATTATTTTTAGAATTTGTGCCCGAACAGCGTCTAACAGCTGTTCTTTAAAAGATTTTCAAATTCCATCAGTTCTTTTATGTGCCCAGGACCTCTGAGTTTATCATACGCCCCTGAAGGGACTAACCTCCAATCTCATCTTCCTTGCTATAAGAGGGCACTTGCAAACTTGTTCGATTAAAAAACACCAATTTCTCACTTTTGTTTGTTTGTTTCTTGAAAGACAGGCACCTTGCCTCTCAGCATAGTAACTCCCTTTGCAGGTGCTGATAACTGTAAAGTTCTCATTTTGTGAGGTCTTACTACAAACGGCTTCCCACCATTGCTATAATGCAGGTGTGCCAACATCAATGGGTGCTGTCGTGGTTGAATTGTTAAAAACTTCACAGCAGCTCTGCCGCTACCTTCAGAGACCAGTTCCCTTCCTTGATGCCCTGTCTTCCTCAACTGCTGGGCTGATAGGGGATGTTGTTGTACGAAGCTTCTCGTACCGAGTTGAGCTAACTCTTGATGATGTTTCTTTTACAGTGACTGCTCTTACATTCAAGGCGTACTCAAGGTGAACTGGGGTCCTCCTGGCTATAGTGTAAAGTGAGGTTCCCCCAGTAAGCACTATGGTGACTACAATGTCAATCCCCACCTCATTAGATGGACTGATGCGAGACAATTTGTTTCCAGGATCACGAAATGAGGACGCGAGGTGGGGTCTTGAGCTTCATGTTTCACCTGACTCTAATTACTCTTCGCTCTCGCTACTAGGTAAAGCAAATGATACATTTGAAATGCTTGTCGCAAATGGAGACTAAACAAGGTTGTGCATGTCGCTAGTAACATGATCATGTCATTTCTACTGAAATCATCACTGCAACAGAACAGACAAAAACTTTTATTAACTCCATGTAACGTTGGCCATCTTTAACTTTTAAAGAAAAAAACTGAGAAAATAATATGCACAATTATAACCAAAAGGATTATGTCTATGGTTGAAGGCAGCTGCTCTGTCGCAAGATGAAATAATTTGGTGAAACAACAAAACACAGAATACCAATAAACCAGTGCATACAAATATTCAACAAAACATGGCACATACCAGGAACAGCCAAACTAAAATACAAAGCAACAGCCAAAGCAAAACCCAAATTAAATTTGCAGGGGAAAATTCAAACAAAGAGAGCATAAGAAAATACTAAAATAATTTTTATAACAGGAAAAGTTAGGTTTATTAGGCATGGCTTTCAGAAAAGAAGTGCACGGCAGACACTGCTTCAGGGAATGGCAGAAAAGACAACAAAATGCAACAACAACATGGGTGGCCCAAGACTAGACAAGGGAAAACATAAATAGCAATAACAACAGAAAAAAAGTGAAGCACTCTGGAATCGAACCGAGACCAAACAATAGAAAGAAAGGCCAAGTAGTAGGTACTCTGGATTCGAACCCAGTCCATCCAGGTGATGAATGCTGCACCACAGCAAACAACAGTAAAGAAAGTGAGGTAATATGCACTCTGGAAGTATAGATGATTGCAGCCATATCAGATATAAGATGATTACAATAATATTGTGAGTGTAATCATCTTTCTTATTATAGTGTATAGATGATTATAGTCATATAGGGTAACCATATCATATTGCATTGGGTAGCTGGTTAACATTAAAAGAGAAGATGATTATAATATATAGAATATACAATTATAACTTTATAGGGTGAATGATTATAGTCATATAAAGTGGCTGATTATAGACATCATATAGGGTAGCTGGTTATTATCATACAAGGGCAATGATTATAACCATATGATAGGTGATTATAACCATATAGTGTAGCTGATTGTAGCCATACAGGATAAATATTGATATCTATGGAGTAGCTGATTTTGGTCATACCATAAAGGGGCACATGATTATAACCATGTCATATAGGACATATTATTATAACCATGTCGCATATGACAGATGATTACAACCATAAATGATCACTGAATAAAACCATGCAGAATAAATTAATATAGCCATATAATATCAATGATTATAACCATATAAGATCCATTAATATAATCATATAGAGTAGATGATTATAGCTACATCATATAGGGTAGTTGATCGTATCCATATTATATAGGATACTATAATCATATAAGATTGATGATTATAGCCAGGTCATATACAAGGGACATTAAGAAACAACAATTTTATTATATAGTGAATTGAAGAGTACATACAATGGAAAATCTCATTTCAGGGCACAAAATGGCTCTTTAGCAATTCTCCATGTAGGGAGTGTGACCATCGGGCAGTATGCACAATATAGCGTACAACATGGTTCTGACAATGTCTAACAGAAGAATGAAGGATCAGTATAAAGATAATTGTTTGAGTCAGATGAGAGTGTATGAATAGGCAGAAAGATTTCCAAATGGAAGATAAAATGGGCCTTGCGTGGAGCAGCAAGCGTGGCAACTGACACAGTAAAACAGCAAATCGACCAGCTAGTCCGTGGCAGCAGGTGAGTCACTTTTAATGAAATAGCCGTAGATTTCAACATGAGTCACGGCGTTGCGCACAGAATTATCCATGAAGATCCAGATGTTAGGAAAGTGTTTAGCAGATGGATCTCAAGGCAGCTGTCCGATGCTCATGAAGGAGGAGATGTTTTTCTCCATCAAATTGTGACATGAGACAAGTCCTGGGTGCACTATTAAGAACCAGAGAGCAACAGATAGTTGATGCAATGGAAGCGCAAACTGTCACCAGCTAAGAAAAAATTCAAAACACAGGCATCCACTGGGAAAGTCATGATGACCATCATTTGGGATGGATGTTAATGGCCCTATCATAGTGCATTTCCAGAATAGAGGTGAAATGGTGACTATTGCTTGGTACGGTGACATGCTAGTGAACAAGTTTGAAGCCTGCAAAGCAATCAAAATTCTGGGGACTTCTCTCAATAGCAGTAGTGCTGCTGTTCGATAATGCCCGCCAGCATACAGCTGCGCAAACTGTGGATACAGTTCAAGCTCTGAAATTTGTGGTCTTTAAACATCCAGCATACAGTTCTAACTTGGTGTCATCAGACTTTCAAGTGCATGGTCCCTTGAAAGAACATTTTCAGGGTCAGAGGTTTGCGGATAGCGAAGTCATGGAAGACACCAAAAGACTTTTTTCTATAGGGCATCCACAAGTTAGTGGATAGATGGACAATTTGTGAAAAGAAACGGGGAATATGTAGAAAAATAAGACAACATTTCTGATTCACTCTCTTGTAAAAATGTTAATAAATTTGATGTTACTTAATCTGTTCCTCGTAGCATAGACACTATAACCATTCGGTAGACAATCATAACAAGACCATATAGGATATAGACTACAGTCATATAGGATAAATGATTATAAACAGATCATATTGGATAATTATATTAGATAGATGATTATAACCAGATCATGTAGGATACTATAATCATTAGGACATATGACTACAACCATACAGTATAGAACAAATACTTTAATCATATAAGATATATTATTACAACCAAACCATATTTTATAGATATAATAATCATTTAGGATATATGATTATAACGATGCCTCGTATGATATTACGACCATATAAGATATATGATTATAATCAGATCATTTAGGACAACAATATCATATATGATAGATTATTATAACCATATAAGATATACACTATAACCACAAAATGTAAGATGATTACAACCAGATCATATAGAACAGGTACCATAATCATATAGAATAGATTATTATAACCATATAATATGATGCCATAACCATATAAGGTAGCTTATTATAACCAGATAATATTAGATATATCTCAAAATCATATCGACTAGATGATTATAGCTAGATCATATAGGATCCTATAACTGTATAACATAGATGATCATATATTATAAATGATTGATAATATAACCATAGAAGCAGGGCTTGACAAAAGCGCTCGTCTGTGACGAGCAAAAATGTTTACTTGACAAGTAAAACAAATATCAATTTTTAATTGTTAATTACATTTATAATCGTTACTACCTAACGACTCTCACACATTATTAATGTTATTACTGTTCAAATAGATTGTACATAAGCTAGTTTATGATGGTGAATCTAAATGGATTTCCACTGCCACAATTTAAACTTACTATTGCCATCGATAAATAGTACTACAGTACCAAAATACTATCAACTACCAAAAATGTTCAAGGAGACACACGCCATACCCCTGACAACAGTGCATTTTTTCTTAGAAATAGACTAATACTGTGTAAGTAATACAATTTATTTGGTTTCGTACGCATTGTTATCTAGAAATAAAGGTGAATTAGTGCCTGGTTTAAATTTGTTAACAAAAATTGCATGACTGTAGTCCGACCATGCTGACTGGTAACATTTTTGACTGACTGGTAAGCCACCCTAATATTTGTCCAGCCCTGCATATAAGATAGATGATTATAACCATATGATTTAGGATAAGATACTATAACCATATATAATAGATGATCATAACCATATGATATACAATAAGACACAATACCCATATATCATATCTTATAATAACCATATGATATAAAATACTATAACCATATATAATAGATGATCATAACCATATGATATACAATAAGACACAATATATCTTTTAATAACCATATGATATAAAATACTATAATCATATATAAGATAGATGATTATAACTATATGATATAGGATAAGATACTATAACCACATAAGATAGGTGATTGTAGCACATGTTCCTACAGAAGTGAGAAGTGACATTTAATGACGATTACACCAGATGGATCTAAAGGCTATATATACTACTCAAAATAAGTCCCTTACAAAATCTCATCATCTTAGTTTCAGTCACCTGTACTCCTACAGGGTTGGATGCCCCTGTGCAGGTCCCAACTCTGGCGTGAGCTCTATGTATGTGGGTGGAGGATTTCCTGCCTAGTGGGCTAGTCTCGAGCAGCTTATTATTCCACTGTGTTGGGGCAAGTGCTGCGGAGGGTGGTTAATAGATGTGCGAGTCCATCTTAATAGACTCAAACACTAGAACAAAGAAGACCCACAGCCTGTGAGGTGCCATCTATGTTGCTCTTAACAAACACATAACCATGGCCAGTGTTATGCTATGTCACACAGTTAGTTGCCTCTTACGAGATGCTCTCTAAAAGGCAGTGATGCTATTATTGTCCTTGTCATACACAAATACCTTGGCGGACCACCATACAAAAAAAATGAGAATCAGTTATACGTATTTAATAAAATAGTTGTCCAGTAATTTGGTCATCACAGTGTGACAGTTTCATTAAGAAGAACAACTTGTCTGGGAAAAAATGCTTTTTAATTGGACACATGTGTCTTTCTGAAATTCCGCTCATGTTGTTCTTAAGTAATTTGGACATAGGAGTGGGACAATTTCATGAGAAATTGCTGGTTAATGGTCGCGCGGGTTGGGCGGCTTTCTCTTTGATAAAGCCTGTACTGGGCAACATCCACGACTAGAGTCTGTGCACTTCTTTCTTCAATTCTACATTACTACCTCCAATATGCTATGATACGGAAACATGGTCACTCACGAAGTAGTGACCCAAGCCTCCCTTGAGAGGCGCATGGTCAGCCTCATACATCATAGCCAGCACACAAAAGGTCTACATAACTCTGCCATTCGTCATTGTCCCTGGTGGAAGATTCAATTATTTATGCAGACGAGGTAAAAACTTCAGCAGGGAGGGGAGGGGCGGAGACTGTGCACTTACTGCAATGAACGGACGATCGATGGAGCACAGCGACAGCAATATGGTACACAAGAAGCGACCACGAGGATGAGCACCAACAATATTCACAATGCCACAGATGGGCGACTCATTATCCACTGTGGCCCATGACAGAGAACACTGGAAGAGAAGTTTGGACTCGCAACGGTGTAATCGCCGCTGAAGGATGGATCACCCAGTAATGTGAGTAACGTGTGTGACCTCCACGCGCATTAATACAAGCTAGGCAGCTTTATCTGAAATGGACCTGCCAGCAGTGGTCTGGGGCAGGTGGTTTTCAATGGCTGGTCCTCAAACTGCTGTTGGTCGGCGGAAATTTTCTTATGGTCTGTGAAAATGGAAATTGCTGCTAAACCCAATATCTATTTACTGCTCGAATTCTGGCTATTTTAAATGGCTATAGAATTTCCATTTGATAATATTAGCTTTAACAACTAATAGACAAAATACTATATAAATAATGGGATTTCTTTTTGTATGACCGGTCCCTGAAAAATTGTTACTATTTACACCTGGTCGTGAACAATTTTTCCTATTTTCACTTGTCCGCGAACAATTTTTTCTGTTTTCACTGGTCCGTGAACAATTTCTCTTGCTTTCACCAGTCTGCGAGGGTTAAGGTTGGAAAACACTGGCCACGGGTACTCTTTACAGATGATTCCATGTTCCAATTGTCATTTAATAATGGCAGAATTCATGTGTGGAGATGGGCTAGGGAGCGCTCTAAAGATGCCACAGTTAGGGAGCATGATCACTATGAAGGTGACTCAATTATGGTATGAGACAGCTGTGGCATGAAATGCAGAACATCCCTGCATCATGTGGAAGCAAATCTGACAGGCATTACATACAGTAATGATATTCTTCAGCCTCTTACACTCTCATGACTTCAGACTACGGGGCATGGTGATGTGCTTGAAGATAAGCAACGCTCACCCCCACAGAGCTTGTGTTGTTAATGACTTCCTCCAGCAGCGTCATATCATCAGGATGAACTGGTCAGCTTACCCACCTGACCTCAACTCTAATGAGCATATCTGGGATGTCTTGTGATGATCAGCAAGAGCTAACCATCCACTAGGAGATGACCTGAACCAATTGTTTCAGAACCTTCTGCAAGAGTGACACACACACTATCAGACGGTTGATTTTATCAATGAAGCATTGTTGCCTAGCTTGTTTCAATGCCCATAGAGGTCACACAAATTACTAAAAAACGTGAGCAGAATTTCAGAAAGAAGGGTGTGTCCAATTAAACAGCAGTTTCTCCAAGACAGGAAACTGTCACACTCTGATGTCAAACTGGCAGAACAACAATTTCATTAAATATAATAGGGATCAAGATGCTGAGCAGTGCAGTGCATAAGCTGCAGCTGTCAGTGACCCATTGCTGACTGCTAACGTCGGTGTCAGCGAGCCAGATATGCCAAGACCATTCTACACCCCCATGCGGTGATCCTGGATAACAGGCTGCAACAGAGCAGACTGACTAAGAAGAAGGGATGAAAGAGGGAAGACTAACCCTGTACCCAAAAATACTTGCTGAAGTCTGATGTGTCGGACCAAAAGGTGCAAATATCATAGTCAAGCTGTAAACTATAACACAACGCATTCCATTCTCCGGATAACATCCTTCTACTTGCAAAGCCCTTTCCAGTGCTTGGTAGCGAGAGAATGGAAACAAACGAAGAAAAAGAAGATTAAATATACTTCACTTCTATTTTTTAATTTTTTGTACGGTGAGATTATGTACGTGACTTTTTAATTTATTTTGAGTAGAATATAATCATTTTTATACCACACAGAACAAAGACTGTACCTAACTAATAATATGTTAGAAATGCTTATTTATTTGGGGGCCATTTGTGTGTTACCGAGGCTGAAAGGGAAGCAGAGAATTGCAACACTGTAACCTACAGGCATGCTGTAAGAGGCAACTATGGAAAAACAGGCATGGTGGCCAGCTACTCCATCCTATAGAAACTATAAGAGACGAGAAAAAGAACAGAAGGCCCTATGGTGGAAGAGGAGTAACTAAATTCAATAAGTCAAGACAAATCATTCCCTAGACCACAACAACTGATAACCCCAATCAGAAATTAGCTTTTAGTAAGTTTACAGACATCATTTGTAGAATCTTATTAGTGTTTTGTGTGTAGAATATGGTGCATACTACCATCCAACCTGCCAACTCATTAATTAGTTTACTTTGGCTGTTTTTTTTGTTACCTGAAAATTTTGTGTTTCAGAAAAAAATACCTTAGTAACAGATGATGAAATGCAATGAAAAACTGAGCGCAGCAGAAGTGGATAAGAGTTTTGTGATGACATGGACATGTTTTAGACAGTATAATACTAGTATAATAATAATTATAACAATTATAATAACTTTCAAATAATAATAATAATCAAATACCATAATTCCCACCATTTATACTTCAGTCACATTATGTCGGTAACAGTACCATTTCATTGGTTCATTATTTCCGCAACATCAAAGTCTAAAAATAATTGCAAGTGAAGGTTGACCTACATAACAATGCAACGATGACTTTCCTAATGAACAGCTTTCAGTTTCACAAATCCAGGTCGTAGAGGAACTCTTGACATCACAGAAGCAATGAACCAATGAATTATAGTATAGAATATTTTCAAAAGTATATTTAAACATTTTTTGAAACAAATCTAAGCACTTTCACCAAAAATTGATTCAAATGGCTCAATTGTAGAAAATGACTATTTAATTGACCTGAAAATATTTTAGAAATATTTCAACGTTTTAAATTTACTTCTGCCATTACTGACGGGTTATGTTAATAATTACAATAATAATAATATAAGTCAAAATTACGATAACAGTAATAATATTAGAGAAAAAATTTAACAAAATTGTATCAGATGGCAGGTTGGGTGGGTGGTGAGGGATAGCGGGGAACTAGTGGGTGTTGATTACCTTTAGCCGACCTCATCTTCGATTATTTTTAGCCTGTCGTACGAAACAAATGTCCACATATATTTATATGTATATATAAAACAGAGAAGCAAATGCATGCAAAGGATGAAACAAAAAGCCAGAAAAATATTGACTGAAACGATAGCGGTCTGAGCTAGCTTTCTGGGTATTTTTTTAAAAAATGGTTGACATTCCAACCAGATATTACCTAGCCATGGTCGCTCTTCTTTGAGGCCGACTAGTAGGCGACTTTCACCTCCATAAACAGCAGACTATGTGGGCAATAGTTGGGAGAAATAAGGTTAGGTTTACTGGAGGGATTCAATAAGCTGGAGGAGTGTGAGGGGGTAAGTGAGAGGAGGCAGTGTTGGGAAGGGGGATAGTGAGAGGTTGAGGTGGTGAGAGGGGGGAGGTGGTGAAAAGAGGGAGATGGTGAAAAAGGAGATGGTGAGAAGGACGATGTGAGAAGTGGATAGTGAGAGGTGTAGATGGTAAGAGTGGAGATGGTAAGAGTGGAGATATAAAGAGGATTGGGTTAGAAGCAGAAATGTTGAGAGAGGGACAAAGACTGGAAGACGATGAGAGAGAGAAACAATGAAAAGAAGACAATGAAAGAGAGAGAGAGAGAGAGAGAGTGAGTGTGTGTAACAGGAAGAGTGTGAGACAGTGAAAGCAAGACAATGAGAAAGTGACAGGAGGAGAATGAGAGAGAGAGACAGTAACATGAACCCAGTGCTGCCGAAGACGGATGTGTCGGACCAAAAGGTGCAAATATCACAGTCAAGCTGTAAACTAGCGACACAACGCATTCCGTTCTCCGGACTATATCCTGTTACTTACAAAGCGCTGTTCAGAGCATGGTAGTGGGAGATTGAGAACAAACGCAGAAGAAGAAGAAGAAAGAACCCAGTGAAAGAGCCGATAGTAACTGGAAGACAATCTGAGAGGCCACGAGGAAGACAGCGGGAGGGAGATTATGACAGAGACGGGTAGTCAAAGAGAGTGACACCACAAGTGAGGGACCGCATTGAACAGATACAGAGCAAATGAGTGATAAATAGCGAAAGAGATAGAGAGAAAGTGGGAGACTGTGAGTGAGTAGTTGAAATATAATAATTACAGACATAAGTCAAGAGGGAGAATCATTTAAGGACGAATGATTAATTGTGACGATGAAAGTGAAGAGAAACACTGATGTTATAAACACAACAGTCATGTTAATACACATGGATTCCTGCATGGCAGTGGTGCATCCAAGTCTCAGTCTGAACACACATGTGAGGCTTCGTGTGAACAATCTCTTGTCTCTATCCTGCACTTTCTCACTAAATGCAAAGCATAGTGCCACAATTACAGCTGGCCCCCTAACAGGAAGTCTCTAATATAACCTTGGCTGTTGCAGTGGCAATGCTTTTATATGAGGAGCTTGCTAACCCCATGCACAATCCTATTTAGTCCCTTTTCAACAACATGCTTGGAAGGTCACAGTGGTTCTATTCCTTGATCTAAAGGTACCACTCTGATGAATGCACACAACCATTTTGAATAAATGTGCATTCCTGAATGTCCAAAATTATTTTGGATGAATTCGCACAATTATTTTTCGGAGAATGTTTACAATTATTTTGGACGAATGTTTACAATTATTTTGGACGAATGTTTACAATTATTTTGGATGGCTTGGCTTGGGTTCGTTTGTTCTCAATCTTCTGCTACCAAACCCTGACAAGGGCTTAAGTAGCAGAATGTAGTCCAGACAACGGATTGCGTTGTGTCATAGTTTACAGCTTGACCTTTCGGTTCAACACATCCGACTTCAGCAAGTTATTTTGGATGAATATGCGCTACTATTTTTGAGGTATGTGCACAATTATTTTGAACAAATGTGCATAAACCTTTTTGAGGGATGTGCACAATTATTATGGACAGATGTGCACGACTATTTTTGAGGGATGTGCACAATTATTTTAAGACAATGTTTACAATTATTTTGGGAGAATGTTTGCAATTATTTTGGACGAATGTGCACAATTATTTTAGGAGAATGTTTACAATTATTTTGGACGAATATGCATGACTATTTTTGAGGTATGCGCAGAATTATTTTGAATAAATGTGCACGACTAAGTTTGAGGGATGAGCACAATTATTTTACAATTATTTTGGACGAATATGGACAATTATTTTTTAGGGATGTGCACAATTATTTTTGGAGCTGACAGCATCCATTGACACATAGTTGGCTGCTTCCATCTAGGCCAACAAATAAGAGCTGATAGCATCCTTCTTCTTCTTCTTCTTCATCGTACGCAGCCAGACATCAACCTTTATTTATTAGAAAAAAGCAGCGGTCATCCTGAGGCTGTCGACACTGCCATAGAGCTTGTCTAGTGTTGCCACTGGTGATGGCCACATCTGCTTTCTCTGGTCCTCGTATGTCGGGCAGTTTTGCAGCATATGTTCAGCGGTCATTTTCCCGGTGCCGCACGTGCATTCGTCAGTGCCACCTATCTTCAATTTATCGAATAGGTGGTACCTCAGTCTATTGTGGCCAGTGCGAAGTCTGAAGACCACGACCTGCTCTCTTCTGTTCAACTGGTAAAAGGCATCGTTTTTTGTGTAGCCAGTATGTTCTGTTTCCCATTTGGTCATGTATCTAGCTCTAATAAGCCTTTTTGACTCTTCGTATGTCACACTAGTATCTGGTTGTGGTAGTCTTGCACCTTCTTTTGCCAGTCTGTCTGCCTCCTCGTTGCCTTAGATGTTACAGTGGGATGGAACCTATTGTACCATTACTCTTTTTTGCGCGGACTGCTGGCATAGTTGACAGAGTACTGCTCTTAAATCATTAAGTTCAGTATTTTTCTGGCTTTTTAGTGCTGTGACTATGGCCAGGGCATATGTAAGCAGGACTATATGGTTTTCATTACTCTTGCTTGTCACCATTTCTTCTACTGCAGCCCTCAGTGCCTCAGCTTCCGCTCTGAAATTGCTTGAGTATTTTCCAGTTGCCACTGATCGTGTTATTTTTCTACCATTTGGTAGGCACAGGAATACCCCTGCCCCTCCGTTCTGTGTTGTGTTTGTTACAGAACCGTCGGTGTATGCATGTTTCCAGTCTATGCTTGGGTAGTTTTCCGTTATGTACCTCAGAGTTGTATCTCTTCTTTCTTTTTCAGTCTGCCTGTTTTTGTTTCCAATACGTGGTATGTTTTCTACCACCTATGGAAATATATGCTGCCTTCAGGTAGGTTTTCGTACAGTAGGGACGGGCTTTGGTGTTGTTAATGTGTTCATAGGGTCTTTGCTCATCTTTGCTTTGGCTATTTCTGCAAAGTTTCTCCGCTTTAGTTTCCCATTTCCCAAATTGTTTAGTCTCTGGTGCATTGGATGGTCAGTCAGTCTTCGGAGTTTCTCTGCTTGCTGCTGGGCTCTGCAGTCTCTTCTGTCGGTCATGGATTGCAGTTTTGTAATCTTTTCAAGTTCTACAATTGGCGTTGACTTCATGCCTCCTGTTATAACTCTCATGGCTTGGTTTTGGAGTTTGCTAATTTTATCAAAGTTCACCTTTGCTGCTGTTGTCCATGCCGCAATGCCATACTCGAGAACTGGTCTCACTCTTCCAGTGTACAGTTTATTTAGTATACTTTCGTCTGCTCCCCAGCTTGTGTCAGCAAGTTTCCTCATGATTGCCATTCTTTCTCTGGCTCTCATTCGGTTTCTCTCGATCTGACTTTTCCATGTCATGCGCCAATCAAATGTGACTCCCAAGTAGTTTGGGTTGTCGTTTGGCTGCAGGTATTGGCCGTTAAGACTTAATTTGGTGTTTTGGGGTTTGTTTGATAGCGAGAATATCGTACATGTCATTTTTTCCTCGTTTATTTTGACCAGCCATGAGTTCGCCCACTCTTCCAGCGATGTTAGGGCCTGCTGCATCCGATTTCTTGCTATGGTGAGATTCTTTTCAGAGGTCCACAAAGCCAGATCGTCTGCAAACATTGAGCTATGGACTCTTCTTGGTATATTCTCTGTTATGTTATTTATATACACCAGGAAGAGTGTGGGTGACAGTACTCCCCCTTGGGGTACTCCCTGCTCAAGTGTCACCTTTTTGCTCATCTGCCCTTGTACTTGAACTCTGGCCGTTCTGTTTTTGAGGTAGTGACTGATCCATTTGTACATTTTCCTGACAGCATCCAGTGACTCATAGTTGGCTGCTTCCATCTAGGTCAACAAATAAGAGCTGACAGCATCCAGTGACTCATAGTTGGCTGCTTCCATCTAGGTCAACAAATAAGAGCTGATAGCATCCAGTGACTCATAGTTGGCTGCTTCCATCTAGGTCAACAAATAAGAGCTGATAGCATCCAGTGACTCATAGTTGGCTGCTTCCATCTAGGTCAACAAATAAGAGCTGATAGCATCCAGTGACTCATAGTTGGCTGCTTCCATCTAGGTCAACAAATAAGAGCTGATAGCATCCAGTGACTCATAGTTGGCTGCTTCCATCTAGGTCAACAAATAAGAGCTGATAGCATCCAGTGACTCATAGTTGGCTGCTTCCATCTAGGTCAACAAATAAGAGCTGATAGCATCCAGTGACTCATAGTTGGCTGCTTCCATCTAGGTCAACAAATAAGAGCTGATAGCATCCAGTGACTCATAGTTGGCTGCTTCCATCTAGGTCAACAAATAAGAGCTGACAGCATCCAGTGACTCATAGTTGGCTGCTTCCATCTAGGTCAACAAATAAGAGCTGACAGCATACAGTGACTCATAGTTGGCTGCTTCCATCTAGGTCAACAAATAAGAGATGACAGACAACATCTAGTGACTCATAGTTGGCTGCTTCCATCTAGGCCAACAAATAAGAGATGACAGACAACATCTAGTGACTCATAGTTGGCTGCTTCCATCCATCTAGGCCAACAAATAAGAGCTGACAGACAGCATATAGTGACTCATAGTTGTCTGCTTCCATCTAGGTCAACAAATAAGAGATGACAGACAACATCTAGTGACTCATAGCTGGCTGCATACATCTATCTAGGTCAACAAATAAGGGCTGGCCTGGACCCTATTCTGCCTCCAAGCGGTGGCCCTGGAAACAGACTGCATCCATACACCCTGGATGAGAGAATAGCGATAGAAGAATAAAGGTAAACCTGGTACCAATAACGCAGTGCTGAAACTGGATGTGTCTGGCCGAAAGGCACACACATAGCAACCTAGCCGCAAACTACGATGCAACATCACACATCCTTTTTAGGATAAAAGCATGAATTACGGGCAGTTCGTAGATCCCGAAAAACGTTTTCCAAGACTCTTTACGACATTTATTGCAATGTATTAATACAAGACGGATGTATTTTGAAGGGGACAAGATTGACTAAGTTCCAGGTAATCCAGAAAAAGTTGGATAAAATAAGTTCTGAAACTTTTTAAACCATACGCCCATGTAAAATACAGGAATAGAAGAATATATAATTCATTATCCCAGGGGATTGGACAGAGAATAATAGTCTACCCCAGCACTGATACTTTGTTTTAGCACTGGAGGCACCACTGCATGGAATATGTACACATGATCTATATGCTAATTTAACTTAACACATCACAGACTTAAGTCATATTCAAATCTGATCTGATAACTGTCAATAAAACAAAGGTTAGCATGCACAAATTAAACATTTAAACTAAGTGAATCATTCGTTACAAAGTAATAACAAATTAAAAACTATCAGGCAAACTACACAAAAGTTATGCATCATGGTCCAGCTATGCTTTCTGCTGAAAGAAGTATCATCATCTTTTTATTTGGGGGACTTTCAATCAGCCCCATATTTGTCTTTGGTGGGTCTTGATCAGCCACATACTTGCCTTTGATACTTTCAATCAGCCCCATATTTGTCTTTGGTGGGTCTTGATCAGCCACATACTTGCCTTTGATACTTTCAATCAGCCCCATATTTGTCTTTGGTGGGTCTTGATCAGCCACATACTTGCCTTTGATACTTTCAATCAGCCCCATATTTGTCTTTGGTGGGTCTTGATCAGCCACATACTTGCCTTTGATACTTTCAATCAGCCCCATATTTGTCTTTGGTGGGTCTTGATCACCCACATACTTGCCTTTTATACTTTCAATCAGCCCCATATTTGTCTCTGATGAATCTCAATCAGCCACATACTTGTCTCTGAAGGGTCTCAATCAGCCACATACTTGCCTCTGATGGCTCTCAATCAACCCCATATTTGCCCAGATACATATTTGCCAATAGTTTTCAACAGTTCCACATTAGTGGCCTTATACCATTTCAACCCCTTTATTCTGAGTAGAAACCCATTTATAAAAGTGTGACCATTTTTGGTTGCTGTTTTTGTTCTTCTCCACATGAGACATCTTCTGTGACATGATAAAAGGGTTACACGTTTCTCTTATTTCTGCTCCATTAAGGGTTCCGTGTATGCACACAAAAAACTTACATCAAGATTAACCATTCAATGGACGACCATCTCCTCATTAGAACAGTGCTACGTGTAGCCAACTCACATCAAGATTAGCCATCAAATGGATGACCATCTGCTCAACAAGAACAGTGCTACGTGTAGCCAACTCACATCAAGATTAGCCATCAACTGGATGACCATCTGCTCAACAAGAACAGTGCTACGTGTAGCCAACTCACATCAAGATTAGCCATCAAATGTATGACCATCTCCTCATTAGAACAGTGCTACATGTAGCCAACTCACATCAAGATTAGCCATCAACTGGATGACCATCTGCTCAACAAGAACAGTGCTACGTGTAGCCAACTCACATCAAGATTAGCCATCAACTGGATGACCATCTGCTCAACAAGAACAGTGCTACATGTAGCCAACTCACATCAAGAGTAGCCATCAAATGGATGACAATCTGCTCAACAAGAACAGTGCTACGTGTAGCCAACTCACATCAAGATTAGCCATCAACTGGATGACCATCCGCTCAACAAGAACAGTGCTACATGTAGCCAACTCACATCAAGAGTAGCCATCAAATGGATGACAATCTGCTCAACAAGAACAGTGCTACGTGTAGCCAACTCATTTCAACTGAATGTCCATCTTCTCAACAAGAACAGTGCTACATGTAGCCAACTCACATCAAGAGTAGCCATCAAATGGATGAACATGTCCTTATAAGAACATTACTACATGTTGCCAACTCACATCAAGATTAAATGGACGACCATCTACTCATAAGAACAATGCTACATGTAGCCAACTCACATCAAGTGGATGGGGTCGAAGATGCAGCAGCGAATGAGCTGACAGCAGCCAGCGACTCATAGCTGGCTGCTTACACCAGGGCCAGTGACCCATAACTGACCAAGACCCTATCCACCTCCAAATAGTGGCCCTGGAAACAGACAGCAACCATGCATCCTGGCTAAGAAATTAACTCTTAAAGGCCAAAAGAATGCTATAGGCGTTCTTCGTGACGTTCGCTTGATGCCAGAAAAACGCTCATATCTTTAACAGTACATTGAACTAAATTTGTTTAGTTTTTTAAGAGAAGTGACTCTCATTTTGTAAAAGCAGCGATGTGCTTTGTGTGGAAATTCAAAGTTGGAAAACATTTATCATCTTTCAAGTCAGCCAAATTTTTGTTGTGTTTATCACAAAAATGTGTAGCGAACCTAGCACTTCAAGATTGTCTAATAGCAGGTTGTTTTTATCTGTAGAGAAGGCTAGGGAGTTGTGTATGCTAGATGAATTTAGTGAAGATGATTCACATGTTTCTGATGTTGAATCAGAGTCACATATAATATATTATTATTCAACCTACACAGCCTACTGAATCTGAAGCTGAAGATGAGGGGGCATTGTCACAGCCAGGACCTAGTGCTGCTAAATGGGAAAATCGTTTGACTGCACCATCAACAGAAAAACAAAGTTGCAATATTTCTAAAGCAAATTCTAGAGAACATGATAGCGAATGTGTTTCAGTACCAAATTCCATCACCACTGACTGACTGAGACCCAGAACTCATTCAGATTGCTGCTAAAATGTGGTCGACCATGTGGAGTGAATGGAGACCTGCAGCTCAGTGACACACCAACTCCATTTGACTGCTACAGAAAAAAAATTTCTAGTAGATATTATTCATATGTGGATTACTGTTATTCTGAAGTACACTTGACCAATCTGCATTGCGTTTCAGTGATTATTCATGGATTGGTGACATTTTTGTGTGTGAAAAATAGTTTTTATTTTTTAAAAATGACAATATAATTATTAATAATTCCTTGTTATATTTTATGAAATTCTACAAGACCTTCACATTCTTACTGCACATTCATTTTCCTTTAATTTTATATATAATATGTTTGTCTTCCTTGTGAAATAATTAAGAAAAGATTTATGAAGAAACTGCTTTTATAGAAAAAATAATTCTGGCAAAACTAGCTACAAAATTATGGCTTTTAAGAGTTAAGGATCAAAGAGGGAAAGCAAAGCCTACCCTAAAGTGCTATGCTGAAATCGGATATGTCAGACCGTAAGGCACAGCTATTGTAGCCTAGTTGTAAACTATGACACAACATTACAAATGTCCTTTTCAGGACAAATGCAGAAGAAGGAGACATCAAGTATTAGACTAAATTAGACTATAACAAGTTTTTCAAAATACAACCACCTACAAGATCAAGAGGGAAACAAATTAACTAAAGAAAGGTCCAGATTGGATTTTAGGAAATATTTTTTTAGTCAGAGAGTATGGAATGCATTGCCACAAGAAGTAGTGGAGGCAGGGACAGTTAACGCATTTAAGAATACATTGGATGCACATAGCTTTTAGAGCAAGGTAATGTAAATTAAACTGGTTAAGTTAAGTGGATGAACATCTCCTCAACAAAAGCCGTTATACTCACATCAAGAACCGTCTCTTCTTATTTGTTCCAGAAGAATCATAAAATTTTATTAGAAAAAGTTGGACAAATGCAGAGTTGTACGAGTAGAGAGACGGATGAATGCCAAGGGCTTCACTGTATAACTTTATTCACAAAAGATGTTCTATATGGTAAATAAATGAATATGTTCAGTTTAGTTCAGCTGTCCATCCCCTTATGCTAATGAGCCTTGGGGAGCTAAGACATTGTTCTTGGACATAATGTGTTGCATTGGTTGTTTTAACCTGCAGCACTCCGCATATTTTTTGATGAAAATTTGACCTAATTAATTTCTCGCTATGGTAGTCGACTTTCAAAATTGGTAACGTTTCTGTTTGTTTGTCAATAAATATGATTTTCTTGTGTGTAGAGACACAATTGAATAACGAACATGTGGGTGTTATTGTTTTTGTTGTGTGTTTGTTAGTTTCTGAGATACAAAAAGATGGAAGTTGAAAATGTATGAAAATCTTGGACAAAATTTGGACTCGACCACTAGGCCTAGTCGCTCCGATAGAAAACCATGGAAACCACAACAATGTCTCGATACTGTGTTTACACTATCGACACAACTGTTAGTTTCCAATTCAAATGTAGTTCTTTCATTTAAACAAACAAAATGAACAGATCTACTCGATAAAGATCTTTCCCAACAACCTACTTCACCTTTCGCAAAAAGTCGGCTTGCTCCAAACGGCGTATACAAAATTAAAACTGTTCAAAAGCCATTTGTTATCGAACATACGATATTTTAACTGGCAAAATATCGTGTATATATGGGGGATGTATTCGGCAGTAAAAAATGGCTGTTGGGAGTGGCTCCGTTAAAAAAAAAAAAAATTTTTTTTTACGCACACCGTTTTTGTAGGCTGAGTTGGTTAGAGAGGATCGGACAAGGCGTGCTAAAGGTTAAGAAAATTCATAAGTTATGGTAGATGTTCTGACTTCATGTTTAATATCTCTATCAAGCCTTCTATCAATAATTTAGGACGCGTGGCCGAATGATTTCAATGTCAGCCTTCTGCAAAGGAGAGTAGTGGATTGAATCAACTTGTTGACTTTGTTGTTGGGAGTGAAATAAACAATAGCCAACACACGATGTATTAACAGTAGTTGCAAAGAGGCCTGTATTCCTCAGTCGAAAACCCCCTCGACTACCCTAGCAGTGAGAATAAAGTCATTTGACGATACAACAATTAATTGTGTGAAAAGGTTTAATTTTGTGAAATGTTAATTGTCCTTACATATGGAGATTTTTGGAGCACTTTGTACTGTTTTGGTCATGTAGTACTTATGTATAGAGATTTTTGGAGCATTTTGTACTGTTCTGGTCATGTAGACTTATGTATAGAGATTTTTGGAGCATTTTGTACTGTTCTGGTCATGTAGTACTTATGTATGGAGATTTTTGGAGTAATTTATACTGTTCTGGTCATGCAGTACTTATGTTTGGAGATTTTTGGAGTAATTTATACTGTTCTGGTCATGTAGTACTTATGTATGGAGATTTTTGGAGTAATTTATACTGTTCTGGTCATGCAGTTCTTATGTTTGGAGATTTTTGGAGTAATTTATACTGTTCTGGTCATGCAGTTCTTATGTTTGGAGATTTTTGGAGTAATTTATACTGTTCTGGTCATGCAGTTCTCATTTATGGAGATGTTTGGAGCACTTTGTACTGTCTTGGTCTTAAAGGCAATCACGAAGATGAGCTCTTTCACCTCGGCTTTCTAGTGGCCCATAACGGGAATATTGTATATGGACAAGGGGACATGCACAGATCTATCACAGACTTTTGATTGCGGCACTCGAAACAGTAGTCAGGCTGAAAAAGTTTGAAACTAAACATGGCTTGGGCAGTGAAAAAAGCAACTAATAGATAGGAGAGGAGTGTATGCAACCAGTGGGCTGCATGAACCAGCAGTATCAATAGCATTGAGACTTGACACCTATGGGTCAACCCGGAGTGCAGTGATGTCAATTCTGTATGAAATAACACAAACAGCAGTCAACTTGCATATGCATAAAACAACAAAAATCAGAGACATTTAGATTAACAAAACATTTTCCATATATACTTTTGAATGTACATAACAACGACAGAAATAACCGGGCAACCAGTCTTACCTCGTCTAACCGTCTGTCGGTTCCTTTGGCTAGCATGTTGTTAAACTCCCTTTCTAGAATTTGCCTGGCCTGTGAAGAACAAGTTTTGATCATCAATCAATCATCAATCAAAACATTTGAAGCTCCCTGTGGAATCTAGGTCCTCAACAAATGCACATCAAGTCATCATATATTGACCTGCACATATAAATTGAAGTTCTTGTGGCCTAAATTTACTTCAGAATGGAGTGGTCAGCCCCATGTCCAACCCTCTTTAGTCACATCTTACAACATGCCTAGTAGGACACAGTATTACTTCTTCTTCTGCGTTCGTTCTCAATCTCCCGCTACCAAGCCTTGAACAGGGCTTTGCAAATAGCAGGATGTAATATTGAGAACGGAATGCGTTGTGTCGCTAGTTTACAGCTTAACTGCGATATTTGTACCTTTCGGTCCAACACATCCGTCTTCAGCGAAAAGTATTACTATTCTGTGCTCCCTTTAAGCGCCACAGGTAAAGTTTTGATGAGTCTGTCTTACTATTTTATTAATTGTTTTCTTCGCAAGTGTTTAACCTTGACCAACCCTGAGTCGAGAGCGCTCACATTCCAGTTTTCCACCCATTGTTAAGACACAGGGCCGCACCATTTTTTTCCATATATTACCAAAACGGGCTACCGTAGATCAACTTAAATCTGTTTGTTATGATGAATGCGTCACATCCTTCTGCACAGGTTTGACCAGCAGGAAGCCTTTTGTGTTAGATTAAAATGAAGGCTCAAGACGCAAAGCATGAGCTGCAGTGGTCAGGGACTCATAGCTGACTGCTAGCGTTTGGGCCGGCGAACCAGAGATGTCAAGACCCTTCCACGCCTGCTTCACGAGGTGATCCCGAATAACAGGCTGCAATAGAGCAGAATGGCAGAGTAGAAGGTATCGAAGATGATTTGTGGTGAATTTATGGAATTTATTGAGGAGCGATGTACCTGTACCGGAGAGATTAAATGTTTGTGCTTTGTTTTATAAATGTTCACCTTCATCTTCTTGTATCTCAGAAACTAACACACACACACAACAAAAACAATAACACCAACAAGTTCTTTATTCATGTATGTCTCTACACACAACAAAATCATATCTATAGACCAACAAACAAAAAGGTTGCAGGCTTTCGAAGTCAACAACCATAGAAAACGTGACTTTCTAAAAATAATGCCATCGCAGATGAAATTGCATTAATTTTTTAATGTAGTGAGTTATCCCTACTATGGGGATCACAGAGTTGATCCCAATCTCACTTGCCAACTCGCTGTGACACATTCTGTTTCCAGGACAACAATCAGGATGAGAAATGAGATCTTGGTCAGTATGTTTCACCTGATCCTGATATTAAACTTCCCTCCTTGCATTTGATTTCAACAGGCACTTCTATCACGTTTTCCTTCCTCAACACTTGACTGCAGAGCAAACAGGTTTGCGTCTCACTTCATCTGGCCCATACCCACAAACATGTCAAGCTTGAGTGACCCAGCTGATAACTATTTTACTGTCAACACAGCTCGGTTTCCCAATGCAGGATCAAGCTGCTGAGCAGTGCTCATGAGCTATAGCAGTCAGTGACCCAAAGCTGACTGCTAGCTTCAGGGCCAACGAACCAGAGCTGCCAAGTACCTTCTACACCTCTACGTTGTGATCCTGGATTACAGGCTGCAGCAGGGCAAACTGGCTAAGGAGAAGGGATAAAAAAAAGAGGACTAACCTGGTACCCAAAAATACTATGCTGAAGTCGGATGTGTTGAACCATTATGTGCAAAGATCGCAGTCAAGCTGTAAACTATGCCACAACGCATTCCGTTCACCGGAACACATCCTGCTACTTGCAAAATCCTTTTCAGGGCTTGGTAGCAGGAGTTTAAGACCGAACGAAAAAGAATCTCCAAGACAAAAGACATAAAGGTAAACCTACACACTAATGCAGAGGAGAGTTTTTGATAAACATAAAGGTAACAGGGAAGTTATGGAGCAGCGTAGCGCAGTGTTGAGCCTTTGAAATGTGAGATAGCTAACATCTCACACCCCTACGGCATTGCTGCTATGGGTTACTTTACTTTACTCAACAAGAAGATGTGGATAATGCTGGAATGGCTCAGGACAGGAAGACATGGCATGTATTTGTAGAGGGCTTATTCTCCACAGGGAGCAGACAGATTTTGATTGATTGACTGACAGTTCTTGGGGTCAAAGGGACACACAAACTCTTCTCCCACGTCATGGCACATACACAAAAGAGCAGTCATAAAGACAATGAAGACCATGCAACTGCTACCTGCTGGTTCTGTGTTGGAATCTGCAAGGCAAGAGCCATACTGTTGTGGTCAAAGCTTTCATCCAGAGCAATCAGAGATCCATGTACTCCAGACTCCTGTAGACTGCTTGCATACTCTCGCAGGTTAATGCCCTGTACCCACTGGATGACTCGCTCGTTAGACCACACTAAAACATCTGAGGATGTCAAGAAACAAAATCTAATTGGATGACACTTAAACATTTTGGGATGTCAATAAAAAATCTAATTGGATGACACTAAAACATTTTGGGTGGCAATATAAAATCTAATTGGATGACACTAAAACATTTTGGGTGGCAATATAAAATCTAATTGGATGACACTAAAACATTTTGGGTGGCAATATAAAATCTAATTGGATGACACTAAAACATTTTGGGATGTCAATAAAACTAAAATTTAAGGTAGTGCCAAGAAAGCAATCAAATCTCTCTCTTAGTCGCTCCTGTTCTAGTCCTAGAAGGTGTAGAGGTCCTTTTATGCATATACTTGCAATTGAGTGTGCAGATAAACAGGTGATTGACCTGTTGTGTCTTTCCATGGTGTAGGGGCCGCCTCCTTTAGACCTTCATGCACATCAGTATTGCGTTGGAATTTCATTACGTTTTGAATTTTTGCTTGGACAGAGTCTAGCAAGCTGCTCTTTTCAATTTTCAATTTATATGCACAGCATATACACAGGACCTCCAAAATTACAATCTGCCTCTGATAGGACTAGGTGTCGATCTCACCTTCCCTTGAGACCAGGCAGCGCTTGAAACTTGAGGGGCTCAAATTTTCATGCTTTGGTTCACTCATTTCTTGAGTGGTGACAGAGTTACCCCTCAGCTACAGTGATCCACAGAAAACCTATAAACTCCTTTCAGCTCAGAAGCGCCTTTATTCGCCAAGGGCAGAAATAGTTACATCAAACTGATCCGTCAGAATTCACCCATTTACCCACTAGTGTCGGAATTCTATTTGGTTAGAAAGACAAAATTTTAACAGAACATCCAGGACACATGACTCAATGTTTTCCCAAAAAAAGGCATGTGATTCGGATAGCGTGTTTTCAATTTTTAGTGAATATTTCAGAAATGGCTTTTAAAAGTCACCGATTTTTTTCTTCAGAAATGGCTTTTAAAGTCATAGATTTTTTTCTTCAGAAATGGCTTTTAAAGTCATCGATTTTTTTCTTCAGAAATGGCTTTTAAAGTCAGATTTTTTTCTTCAGAAATGGCTTTTAAAGTCATAGATTTTTTTCTTCAGAAATGTATTATTTGATGAGTCCAATGACTCCCCTAACCAGCATTTAAGAAACCTGGATACAATAATTTGCAATGCAGTTTTATAGTAATGGTTTTTACATGGTAGCATGTAGTCACTTCTGACAAGCAAGAAAGGAACCAGTGGTCCTATTTTGTTTGCCCAGAGATCGACTCTAATTGGACTGCACTAAAACATCTGGGGACAACATTAGAGTTACTTGTATTGTTTTCAGGGTGCTAATGAGGCACAAGCAAGCTCCATTGATAATGTGGCGCTCGAGGTAGTTGATCCCTTTACGTACCTGGGATCCTCAGTCATTAATAAACTACCCCTGAACCAAGAAATCAATATCAGGATTGACAAGGCAGCAATAACAATGAGAAGACTAACAAAAAGGGTCTGGGAGAACAAAAAACTCACTATTAAAACAACAACCCTTGTTTACCAGGCCTGTGACCTCCGCACCCTCCTTTATGGCAGGGAAACATGGTCTACACACATAGGGGAGGAAGACTAACGTCTGGTCAGGCAAAATATACTGACCGGACATATCAGTCAGGGTTGGGCAAAACATACTGACCAAGACTCTCACCTCAGCTTCCTAGTAGCCCTCCCTAGAAATGGACTGTTTTCATTGCAGCCTGGCTAACGAGGTTAGGAATCGACGTGATCCCCGTAGTATTGAGTGACACACAGATGACGCCAAGTAAAGACCAACCGCATGGAGGATCCCGGTCCACCTTAATCAGTACGCTCAGGATATGAGGAAAGCTAGCGTAACCCGCCACTTAACGTCCTTTTCAGGTGCACAAAAGAGTAAACTATTCATTGTGGGCATTCGCAAATAACAACCTACACGCACTAGAAAAACCTGGAAGTTGGCTGGCAGAACAAGATCACCAATGCAGAGGTACTGGAGAGAATAAGTACTGTCATGGTCTTTTCATGACTCAGATGGCTGGGACACACTTGGAAGATTGAGGATGGCAGAATACCAAAGAATCTTCTCTATCGAGAATTAGTTGGGGAAAAAATCTCGGGAACTGGCTACTACTTCGATACAAGGATGTGCACAAGTGGGATATGAATGATACAGGCATTGAATTGGAATCATGGAAACAGGACACCATGGATCGTAGTGCATGGAGGGGCAAGATTAAGCATGGCATACAGACAAATGCGATACTGCCTAAGGTAAGGACTCAGCGTTTAAGAAGACACCACACCATGCGATAACGCAAACAGTCCTGATTTTCCTTGCGCAGACTGTGGAAGACGCTTCTCTGCTCAGAATGGTCAAGCAAGTCAGATTCGTTATCATCATAGACTATAGTCACATTTTTTGCCCCAAACCAAAACATACGAGGCGTGTTCAAATGAAACCCGGACGTGCTGCACCATGTGGACATAAGTGCGTGGAGCATGATGACGTCACATCTGACTTAATAATTACATAGTGTTAATAATCACAAGTGTGTGCTGACCGAAAGGTGCAAATATCGCAGCCAGGCTGTAAACTAGCGACACAATGCGTTCCGTTCTCCGGACTACATCTAGCTACTTACAAAGCCCTGTTTAGGGCTTGGTAGTGGGAGATTGAGAACGAACACAGAAGAAGAAGAAGAAGAAGAAGAAATGTGTACGTGTTCATTATCCTCGCATCCATAAGTTCAGCTCCAGACCGTTGAGAAAATGGCAGGTGTGATACAGAAATCATCCAGGGTTGATCAGTGGTTCAGTTCTTAACAGCTGAAGGATGTTGACCAGTTGAAATTCATAGCAGAATGCAGAAAGTGAATGGTTGTCAAAAGTGTGTCGAAGACAACAGTGAAGGACTGAGCACGGATGTTTGGGAAGGACGTCAGTTAACAAAAGATCTTCCGTGACCAGGTCAGGTGCATGTTGTTGTGGTAGAAGCCATCGCCGCCATTGATGCAGCAATAGCAATGTTGTAGGAGCTTATGTTTGCTAGCAGAAGAATTCGCTGTCTCTTGAGACAGTTCAATTGTGGTTAGAAAGAAGAATTCGCTGTGTCTCTTGAGACAGTTTAATTGTGGTTAGAAAGAAGAATTCGCTGTGTCTCTTGAGACAGTTCAATTGTGGTTAGAAAGAAGAATTCGCTGTGTCTCTTGAGACAGTTCAATGGTGGTTAGAAAGAAGAATTCGCTGTGTCTCTTGAGACAGTTCAATTGTGGTTAGAAAGAAGAATTCGCTGTGTCTCTTGAGACAGTTCAATTGTGGTTAGAAAGAAGAATTCGCTGTGTCTCTTGAGACAGTTCAATTGTGGTTAGAAAGAAGAATTCGCTGTGTCTCTTGAGACAGTTCAATTGTGGTTAGAAAGAAGAATTCGCTGTGTCTCTTGAGACAGTTCAATTGTGGTTAGAAAGAAGAATTCGCTGTGTCTCTTGAGACAGTTCAATGGTGGTTAGAAAGAAGAATTCGCTGTGTCTCTTGAGACAGTTCAATGGTGGTTAGAAAGAAGAATTCGCTGTGTCTCTTGAGACAGTTCAATGGTGGTTAGAAAGAAGAATTCGCTGTGTCTCTTGAGACAGTTCAATGGTGGTTAGAAAGAAGAATTCGCTGTGTCTCTTGAGACAGTTCAATGGTGGTTAGAAAGAAGAATTCGCTGTGTCTCTTGAGACAGTTCAATGGTGGTTAGAAAGAAGAATTCGCTGTGTCTCTTGAGACAGTTCAATGGTGGTTAGAAAGAAGAATTCGCTGTGTCTCTTGAGACAGTTCAATGGTGGTTAGAAAGAAGAATTCGCTGTGTCTCTTGAGACAGTTCAATTGTGGTTAGAAAGAAGAATTCGCTGTGTCTCTTGAGACAGTTCAATGGTGGTTAGAAAGAAGAATTCGCTGTGTCTCTTGAGACAGTTCAATGGTGGTTAGAAAGAAGAATTCGCTGTGTCTCTTGAGACAGTTCAATGGTGGTTAGAAAGAAGAATTCGCTGTGTCTCTTGAGACAGTTCAATGGTGGTTAGAAAAAAGAATTCGCTGTGTCTCTTGAGACAGTTCAATGGTGGTTAGAAAGAAGAATTCGCTGTGTCTCTTGAGACAGTTCAATGGTGGTTAGAAAGAAGAATTCGCTGTGTCTCTTGAGACAGTTCAATGGTGGTTAGAAAGAAGAATTCGCTGTGTCTCTTGAGACAGTTCAATGGTGGTTAGAAAGAAGAATTCGCTGTGTCTCTTGAGACAGTTCAATTGTGGTTAGAAAGAAGAATTCGCTGTGTCTCTTGAGACAGTTCAATGGTGGTTAGAAAGAAGAATTCGCTGTGTCTCTTGAGACAGTTCAATGGTGGTTAGAAAGAAGAATTCGCTGTGTCTCTTGAGACAGTTCAATTGTGGTTAGAAAGAAGAATTCGTTGTGTCTCTTTAGACAGTTCAATGGTGGTTAGAAAGAAACTGAAGTATCAGAAGGTGTGTTCACAATGGGCCCCACAGATGCTGACCAATCACCATAAGGAAGAACGCATGGGGTGGAGTTTGAACCACTTGCTGCATGATGAATTTCTGTTGCGCATAGTGGCTGGTGATAAGTCATGGTGCCATCCATTTGAGCTGTTCAGCAAAACAGCAAACATGCAATAAAAGCATCCCGGATTACCATAACAAAAAAAAATTCAAATCAGAAGAGGTTTCTGCTGGTAAGGTTATGGATTGGATTGGCATAGTCAGTTGTTGCCATTGCTTCTGTCGCACATGTTTGGAGTCTGCATCTCGGCGCATCTTGGTTTCCCCTGTCTGCAGGCCAGTACATAAAACCTGGTCTGTCTTTGGCAAGCTCCTTCCAGTTGCACGTGTTCATATCCAACACTTTCAGATCACGCTTGCAAACATCTTTTTAGCGGAGGAAGGGTAGACTTTTATTACACTAGGCCGTGGTAAGCTCTCCTTATAAGATATCTTTTGGAATTTGTTCATCCTCCATTCTGCACACATGACCAAGTCACCACAAGCAGCACTGGCGGAGGATACTAACTAACCTGGCAATCTTTGCACGTTCCAACATGTCGTTGTTTGTCACTCTGCCACTCCATGAAATTTCAATTATGCGCCTCAAGCATACAGGGTCCACGTTTCGCTGGCATAGAACAGGGTACTAATAGAACAGGGTACTAAGCACACATGATCTGTACACAGCAACCTTTGTGGAGATGGTCAGCATGTTGTTATTCCACACTCTCTGTGAAAGCCTGGCAAGTGTTGTTGAGGTCATACCTAATCTCTTGTGCAGCTCTGGGTCCAGTGAAAGGTCAGTGATGATATATCCGAGGTAGTTAAAATGATTTACTACCTCCAGATTTGTATCGCTTAGGGCAACCTCTGGAGGATCTGCACTCCCAGCCATCACTTTCGTCTTGTCTAAGCTGATGCTAATCTATTAATGAGGATCTGTAACTCAGCTTCTGTGTGGGCAACCAGGGCTGCATCATTAAGGTTATGATGATCAAATTTGTTTCCACCATGGGCTTCTATTGGCAGACTTCAAAGAGCCTGGAGTGAACTTCCATGCCATCTGCTACAAAGACACTAGACATCCTGCATACAGTCGTTAAGAATAAATGACCCTGCATGCTTTCGTTGGATGTGATTCTGTTGCACGACAATACTCGTCCAGACGTCGCGGGCATTGTGCAGGAAACGTTAGCATGGAAAAGATGGGAAGTTCTGCCACACCCAGCCTATAGCTCCGATCTGTCACCATGTAACTTTCATTTGTTCGGACCCTCAAATAAATTTCTAAAGGGACAGTGACTCGACGTCATGGCCTCTTTGACTAAATGGTTCAATGATCAACCAGTCATTTTTCTCGGATGGCATCCAACGTGGGGTTATCTGAATGCATATGGTGACTTTTTCTAACAAACCCCAATGCATGCTTGCTTCATAACAATTGCTTTGATTAATTCTGCCACACCTGCTGATGTCCCTTCCATTTGTTTGTAATAAAACCACTTGGGCACTTTTCGTTTGAACACGCTTCATACTATTGTCTGAAAAGACGGAAAGAGTCAATATTTGTTTACATCTCCTATGAAAAGACACAGGTTTGTGTTAGAAGAACTGCTTAAGCTTCATCAATGGTTATCTTAAATCTCATGGTATAAACACATTCTACATATTTTCATTGGGTTCCTGTTCTTTTCTTCCTCTCAATTCAACTATCTGTTTGTCTATCTAATCTTTTCATCCATCTATCTATCATCTATTCTAGCCATCACTCTCTCAGTTCTTCTCTCTCTCAATTTATCTCTTTCCCCCACTTTCAGTTTATTTCTGTCTTTCTCTATGTTCATCTCTCTCTTTCTCAGTTCATCTCTCTCTTTTCTCAGTTCATCTCTCTCTTTTCTCAGTTCATCATTCTCTTAACAGAACAATTCTTTTTTTAAAAATTACACAACACCGGGCTGACCTTTAACCTCTAACTGACTCTCCTCACGTCTGCGCTCAAGCTCCTTTTTATCATAGTTGATTTTCTTTAAACAGTTGATGCCATACTGCAAGCTTGTCCTGGGGAAACAAGGGAAAGTTGGAGGTAGTCACACAGCAGGCACTACCATCAGGAATGGAGTGTTAGAGATTTCATTGTGCTAGGTCTCAAACTTTTATGTGAGTGAGAGAGAGAGAAAGAGGGCGGGGAGAGGAAGAAAGGAAAATGTTCTGATATGACTGACAAATTTGTGTTAACCTTTGTTACCAGAGGCAAAAAAATTGTACCAGGGGGCATAGCTTGTTACTTTTTTACGACGTTCCATGGTTAAGGTTTTTTCAAAGCGTTTTAATCAAAGACAAACTGGACTACAGTAGAAATCGGCTGAACATACTTCCCATATAGAGAGTTCCACTTCCATCTTGTCCGGTCAAACTCAATGACGATTTTGAAATTTGTATTAGACATTTGCTGGATTTCAATATTCATCAATTATTGAGAATGAGGAAGTTAAGTTTTTGTAACGGATTTTTCTGAGGTAGATCTGTTTAGTTTGTTTATGTAGATATAATAATTATGCTTATAGTGGAAACTAACATATTTAGCTATCTTGTAAACATTGGTAATCTGTTTTCTGTGGAATTTTTTTGTTTTCCAAGAGAGGGACGTCAAGGAGTGAGAGGGACAGGTGAGTCTATATTGTTTGTGCTATATTTCAACACTATCATCTTCATCCATCTCAGAAACTAACACACACACAACAAAAACAATAACACCAACAAGTTCTTTATTCATTTATGCATCTACACACAACAAAATCATATCTATACACCAAACAAATAAAAAGGTTCCAGGCTCTCAAAGTCAAAAACCATAGTAAAATGTGATGTGCTGAAAAAAATAATGTAGCAGCATAAATTTTAATACAGGAAAGACAGGGAAAAAAGGTTGTCACATGAATCCTACTTAGGACTGTTCACTGACATCTCTTTGGAATATAACGGCAATGAAGAAGAGCTTATTCATTTATGTACAGAAAATTATGGTCTTCTTCTCCTTTGGCATTTGTCCTGAAAAGGACATTGTGTCGTAGTTTACAGCGAGGTTGCGATATCTGCACCTTTTGGCTCGACACATCTGATTTCAGTGGACTTTTTTTAGTACCGGGTTTGCCTTTCCACTGTAATCCCTATCCCTTGGGTAGACTACACTAATGCAGCCTGTTTCCAGGGTTGCCCCGTGGAGGTGGAATAGGGTTTTTGGTCAGCTATGGGTCACTGACCCTGATGCAAACAGCCAGCTATGAGTTGATGGCTGCCGTTAGCTCATACCCTGCTGCATATTGTCCCCAGAGAATGGTCTAACAATAACAAACACCAACATTGAGAAAGTCTTATCAAATCATGGTATGTACATGTGTATGTATGTGTGTATGTATATATATATATATATGAGAGAGAGAGAGAGCATGAGAGAGAGAGAGAGAGAGAGAGAGAGAGAGAGAGAGAGAGAGAGAGAGAGAGAGAGAGAGAGAGAGAGAGAGAGAAAGAGAGAGAGAGAAAATATAATTTAACAGAAATATAAGTTGGCCTAAAACCCAAAACAGTTCCCTGAATCCTGATACTTCACCATCTGCTGCAAGAGCCTGAGTGCCCTTGAATCTGCCGGGAGTGATAATGATGCCAATTTTGTATAACATAACATAAGATTTAGAACTGCTGACCTGTGAAAGCTATCCACCATCTTCAACTGTCCTCTGAGGTCCTTCTTGGTCAGATGGTCTAACATGCGAGCATCAACGAGGCACTCCATGAAGTGGCTGCGATACTGAGGTAGTCCCAGGCTAGGTAGCCATTCCTTGCCTATCCACTCATGGTTCATGTCCCCAAATGCTAAAGTCTGAAACATAAAACACAAAATAGTCAGAGTGGTTCATGTCCCCAAATGCTCAAGTTGGAAACAAAACACAACAGAGACAAGAAAACGCAACAGAGTCAGAATCAGCAAACAACTACAGGTTTGCGTATCCCTAAGTTAGAGTTGAACACCCTGTCGAAGACAGATGTGTCGGACCCGAAGGTGCAAATATCGTAGTCAAGCTGTAAACTGGTGACACAATCCATTCCATTCTCCGGAATACATCCTGCTACTTGCACAGCACTGTTCAGAGTTTGGTAGCAGGAGATTGAGAGCGGGCGTAGAAGAAGAAGTCGGTCATATCACCAAATGCTAAAGTTTGAAACAGAAAACACAACAGAGACAAGAAAACACAACAGAGTCAGAGTCAGCAAACAACTATAGGTTTGAGTGTTCCTTAGAGTGGTTCATGTTACCAAATGCTAGTCTGAAACAGAAAACAACAGAGTCAGAGTCAGCAAACAACTACAGGTTTGAGTGTCCCTTAGTTAGAGTGGTTCATGTCACCAAATGCTAAAATCTGAAACAGAAAACAACAGAGTCAGCAAACAACTACAGATTTGAGTATCCCTTAGTTAGAGTGGTTCATGTCACCAAATGCTAAAATCTGAAACAGAAAACAACAGAGTCAGCAAACAACTACAGATTTGAGTATCCCTTAGTTAGAGTGGTTCATGTCACCAAATGCTAAAATCTGAAACAGAAAACAACAGAGTCAGCAAACAACTACAGATTTGAGTATCCCTTAGTTAGAGTGGTTCCTGTCACCAAATGCTAAAATCTGAAACAGAAAACAACAGAGTCAGCAAACAACTACAGATTTGAGTATCCCTTAGTTAGAGTGGTTCATGTCACCAAATGCTAAAATCTGAAACAGAAAACACAACAGTCAGAAAACAACTATAAGTTAGAGTAGTTAATTTTCGTTTAAAAATGTACCCCATCAAATTATTACTTACTGTTCTGGAAGTCTTGGGAGCAGAGGGGCTGGTCAGTGAAACCATTTCTTGGATGGCCAGTCGCAACTTTAACCTATGGAGGGGATTGCTTATACCAATCTCCCGCTGAATTTCGGTGTCCGACAAGGCTGACATGATGGCGCCACTTTTCACGTTGGCTCTGCAGGCTGCCACGTACCAGGCTGGCATGCCAACCCATAACTGTTGGAGTGAAAGTGAAAAAAGCTGTAATGAAAGAGTTTAGTTTAGATGCTCTGGTCTTCTCTATATTTATGGAGAATCTCAGCACAAAGCACGAACTCTGTAGCACCAACGAGGATCCCGTAATAGATTGGCTAGATTTTTTACACAATTTTGAATTTTGCCCAGGCAGCGACCATTAAACCTACTCTTTCCGATTTCCAAATGCCATGTGATTTTTAATGTGCGGGACACTGCACGTGGGCATCTGATCTCTACTACTCAGAGATCCGGGGCTATACCAGAAAGTCCATGTGAAATTAATCCTGGTCCCCACCGTGATTTGAACCCATGACCTCCAGCACCAGAGACCGATGTCTTACCTCACGGCCACTCAGTCCCCTCCTTGTAATGAAAGAAAGTCATGTCAACCAACAACTGTTGGACCATGACTTGATCTCATGTCCATGTTGTACTCCTGAAAAAAGCTATATTACAATACCCTGGTCATGGAAGTGGGGGTTCACCACTGTGAGCCCAGAGTTGTGAGCCTAGTAACAAGCCTCACATTACACTATAAACTGAAGGGTCCACATCCATCTTCTTCAGTATACCCCGGGATATGAGAGGAGCCACTGTAACCTACTACCAGAGAAAAATAATCAAAAGTTAAGAGCTCATAACAAGTAGCTTCAAACAACAATAGTTGAAAAATGTCAACCAGATACCTAGAATTTTTTTGAAAATAAAAATCATCTGGTTAATTAGTCCTGACAAGTTGACGTCTGACAGTGTACGAAGAAGAAGATTAGTCCTGAGATTGGTTGTAAGGTTGTCTGAGCATATCTCTCCATTTGACCCTGTCCTTTGGTTGATCAGTCCTATAACTGATTGTAAGGTTGTCTGAGTATGTCTCTCCATTTGACTCTAGCCTCTGGTTAATCAGTTCTAACTGGTTGTAAGGTTGTCTGAGTACGTCTCTCCATTTAACTTATTCCTCTGCAGCTCTCTTGATTTCTGCAAGTCTCTGCATGTCTGAGATGTAAAGGTGAGTCTTTGTTGCCCCCTTCCTCTTTTCACCTGGATCTTGCCTTCTAGTATCCTCAATAGTAGAAGTTCATGCCCGATATTGTGTCCTAGCCAACTTAATCTTCATTTTTTTAAATATTTGTCTTTGGGAACCTGTTGAGGACATTGTCATTGGATCTTCTATCTGTCCAACTCACTCGTTTCATTCTCGTTTCCTAGGATCTCACAGTAGGCCAGAATTCACTGGACTAAATCTGTTTTTTGGGACAGCAACCTGATGTTATCTTAATTCGTGGTGAGAATCTATCTTGTTGGGGTTTAAGATGGCTTGGAGTCTGTTAGAACGACAGTTTTTCCTACAAGTTGTGTTTTGGCTGATAAGGATCTGTCCATACAAATTAAAGTTGAGACGCACAATTGGACATCTATGCTGACATAAAGCATAACATACTAACTTCAAGCCAAGCTACAACTGTTGGTCCATTCCATAAAGCAAATGGCGTACTGGCTTTCATAGCTTCCTCCAAGAGCTCATGTCTGGTAGAAGAAAACAGACAATTATCAGACTAATAATTCAGGCAGACATAACAGATGAATATAACACAAAAATTGAGGACAAGAAAAAGGAAAGAACAAATCGTGAATGGTGAACAATATCCATTGCAGCATTGGAACAAGCAACATATATTGTAATGTTGGAACAAACAACACCCATTGCAGCATTGGAACAAACAACACCCATTGCAGCATTGGAACAAACAACACCCATTGCAGCATTGGAACAAACAACACCCATTGCAGCATTGGAACAAACAACACCCATTGCAGCATTGGAACAAACAACACCCATTGCAGCATTGGAACAAACAACACCCATTGCAGCATTGGAACAAACAACACCCATTGCAGCATTGGAACAAACAACACCCATTGCAGCATTGGAACAAACAACATATATTGTAATGTTGGAACAAACAACATATATTGTAATGTTGGAACAAACAACACCCATTGCAGCATTGGAACAAACAACATATTGTAATGTTGGAACAAACAACATATATTGTAATGTTGGAACAAACAACATATATTGTAATGTTGGAACAAACAACACCCATTGCAGCATTGGAACAAAAAACATATATTGTAATGTTGGAACAAACAACATATATTGTAATGTTGGAACAAACAACATATATTGTAATGTTGGAACAAACAACATATATTGTAATGTTGGAACAAACAACATATATTGTAATGTTGAAACAAACAACATATATTGTAATGTTGGAACCAACATCTATTTCAGCATTAAAACAAAAACAATTATGTGTCAAGTCAAAAGAGAAAATATAACTTTCGACTATATTTTCCTTCCAACCCAAAATAGAACATATACTGAGCCACTTTTTCTTTCCAAACCAAAATATAACATGTACTGAACCATATTTTCCTTCTAAACCAAAATACAACATATACTGAGTCATATTTACCTTCTAAACCAAAATACAACATATACTGAGTCATATTTTCCTTCTAAGCCAAAATACAACATATACTGAGCCATTTTTTCCTTCTAAACCAAAATACAACATATACTGAGCCATATTTTCCTTCTAAACCAAAATACAACATATACTGAGCCATTTTTTCCTTCTAAACCAAAATACAACATATACTGAGCCATATTTTCCTTCTAAACGAAAATACAACATATACTGAGCCATATTTTTCTTCTAAACCAAAATACAACATATACTGAGCCATATTTTCCTTCTAAACCAAATTTCAACATATACTGAGCCATATTTTCCTTCTAAACGAAAATACAACATATACTGAGCCATATTTTTCTTCTAAACCAAAGTATAACATATTCTGAGCCATATTTTCTTACCAAACAAGAATAGAACATACACTGAGCCATGTTTTCCTTTCTAAACTAAAATAGAACATATACGGAGCCATGTTTTCCTTTCTAAACTAAAATAGAACATATACGGAGCCATGTTTTCCTTTCTAAACTAAAATAGAACATATACGGAGCCATGTTTTCCTTTCTAAACTAAAATAGAACATATACGGAGCCATGTTTTCCTTTCTAAACTAAAATAGAACATATACGGAACCATGTTTTCCTTTCTAAACTAAAATAGAACATATACGGAGCCATGTTTTCCTTTCTAAACTAAAATAGAACATATACGGAGCCATGTTTTCCTTTCTAAACTAAAATAGAATATATACGGAGCCATGTTTTCCTTTCTAAACTAAAAACTTACTTTTTCTTTTTTCTGCGGTCAAAGTCTGACTGTCCAAGCCCCATACTCATCTCTGAGCCGCTGTTATCACCACCGTCGCTATAGTTTCCTGAAATACAATAGTAGTTGTAGCGTGATGTCATTGTGAGTGTGTAGTTATAATGTATAGTTTCAGTCACTGAAAGTCTGTAATCATGTTTTGCATGCAATGTTGGGCGGCGCCACCAGATTTTTGAGGTGGAGTGTGGGTGCATCAGAGATGACCCCTGTCAACAATTCTCTTCCTGTCTGCCATTCACTTGGTAATGCTGCATGCCGCAGCGGGTTCCCTGGGAGAAGTAGGATGAACTTTGTTTTAATCACTGTGGGATCTGGGGTGCGCAGATGACATTGGCAGTGTTAGCTCACGCATACTGGCACATTCAAGGGAAGATGAAGGGACTGAGCGCAAGTGGCAAACAGGTGGGACTGGGCACATTAATACTGGATACATTGAGTTGAATACCAGCTAATGTCCCAAGTGGTCCGCCGGGGTCTTTGTGTATAACAAAGATAAGAATAGCACCACTGCCCCACAGAGAGAATTTCGTTAGAGGCAGCAGTGTGAAATAGCATAAAACCGGCAATGGTTAAGTGGTTTGTTAAGAGCAACATAGATGACGTATAACAGGCTGCGGGTCAACTCTAGAGTTTGAGTCTATTAAGATGGACTACCACATTGGTTAACCACCCTCTGTAACAAGCTGCTTGAGCTTAGCCCTCTATGCAGGAAATCTTCCTCCAGGTTTCATCCAGCTCACACCATAGATGGGAACTGCATAAGGGCATCTGCCCTTGTAGAAGTACAGGTCAACTAAGACCTAAGACCAGTTAAGGTGGGGAATGGGGAACTATGTAAGACTCAATTGCATGTCTTTGGGATACGATTGCACTGGGCTGTGAAGTGGGCAGGGATATCAGGAGTAGAATGGACAGAGTCAGTGGCCTTTGCTGGCTTAGGGCACATTTAAAGGTCTTTCCGGTACATCACAAAAGCCAAGCTAGGAATATAGAGTCATGTGTTTGCCTTTATTATCGTGAAATAACGCACTAAAGATTCTGATATGGGATGAGATTCGAAAACAAGAAATTGGACGTCAAACTTTGTTTTGGGATGTTGTGGAAGCAGCGATATCACGCAAACATTGTTGAACTGGACATGTAGTATGCATGCCTGAGAACTGATGGACAAGTAGAAAACATTTTGGGGACCCTATACCTGTACACATCCATTGGTCGCCCACCTATGCAATTGTGAGATGGACTGAAGAAAGGCCTCAGTTCACATTGGTACAACACTGTAAAAGATCAGGACACACACAGAATATTGTTGGCTCTCTTCAACACGACACACTTTGGGTGATGTAATAATGTGATGTGTGTGTTCGTTGTGCTTCTTGTGTTGTCCAGAGTGTTGGAGAGTGGCAGAACAAGTGATGCCAGTATTGTCATCATTCCACATGTTGTGCCTGGGAGAGATTCCGGCTCAGCACCACCACTGGCTGAGAACTGCTTGCCCTGACCAAACAGGAAAACATGTGTGCCATAATGGCTGGTCGCCGATGGGGTTGCGAGGGATGGCGGCCAACTTTAAGCCAGCATGGCGAGGAACCGTGGAAGCAGAAATGAAAATTATGAGTCAGATTTGGGGCACTGTGTGAGGTATGGCTGCGGACCACAGGAAGTGGAGGTATATTGTTGCTGTCTTAAAGTCTTCATACAACCATTCACTGACCTAGGACCTAAGCGAGGAAGACAGATTGGTACTTATACATGTCTACTTGAATAACTTACCCATAATGCATTTCCTTTAGTGTACTATTCTACACTATATTGTACACGTTTATTCATTGAAGCATTTTGTTATTAAAAGTTATGCAAATATATTTTATTTAAATACCTACAGAAATTGGAATTATTTATATATCTTGGTAGCACATAAAGAGTAGGAGGTACTGATAAAGATATCAAAATAAGAGTACAAAAGGTGAGAGGAACTTTCATTGCATTGACAAACTTACGGAAATCAAAAGAAATGAAGTCCAATACAAAAGTATAATTCTTCAACTCTAATGTAAAATCTGTTCTATTGTATGGCTTTGAAACATGGAGCAAAAAAAAACAAAACAACAAAGCATGTGTGGATTTTCATGAATGGGTGTCTGCGCAGAATAGAGAGATTGAAATGGTATGAAAATAAGACTATACAAATTTTTTTTGAAAATACAACCACCTACACAACAAGAGGGCATAGCCATAAATTAACTAAAGAAAGGTCTAGATTAGATATTAGGAAATATTTTTTTAGTCAGAGAGCGGTGAATGCTTGGAATGCATTGCCACAGGAAGCAAGGACAATTAATGCATTTAAGAATAGATTGTATGCTCAACGCTTTTAGAACAAGGAAATGTAAATGAAACTGGTTGTATACAGACTCTGCAGAGTCTTCTAAACCAGCATAAAGATGTTAAGCTAAGTCAAGTTAGATAAGATCATTGATATGGAAGAGCTGCAAAGAACCAGCCCCAACCTACCACAACATCCCTCCTAACCTACAAGAACCTTCCTCCCTCCCAACTTACTACAAAAACCTTCCCAACCTACCACCAGTCTCCCCCCCCCCCCCCCCCCCCCCACCTACCAGCAGCCATATCCCGTGCCATGTACTCCTTTGGCTTCTGTTTCTCTTTCTTGGAAAAAAATCTGCCTAGTGAACTTTTAATGCCTTTTTTCTTGGTATTTGGCTGATGCTGTTTGTGCAGCGAGTCCTGGCTACTGGTCAGGCTGCCTAGTGGACTGCTGGAGGATCCGATACTAAGATCTTGCAGGCGGCTGGAAAGAGTAAAATACAAATTGTCGTATTGCAGATAATCACATACACAAGTATGGGAGCAAATATAAAATCTTTTTAAAATGCAGCTTAATACATAAAGGGCTATGGGGCAAGACCCCCAACTTACATCCTCACCTTGTTTCTGAAAACATACTGTGTTCCAGCAATCTGGCCAATGAGATGGGGGATCGACACTTACATCCCCAATGTGGTGAAATTGCTGAGGAGCATTGCACTGCAATACAGCAAGGAAGACCTGTCCACCTTTTTCAGTCAAACTCCACAATGTAGTAAGTGTCATTATAAATTCACTATCAGCGAAAATTCGCAGACAGTGACAAAGTGACCACAACTATTTTCAATAACAAAGTGACCACAACTATTGTGAATAACAAAATTGCCAAAACTACTTTTAATAACAAAGCTACAACAACTATTTTCAGTAACTAAGCATCCACAACTATTTTCAATAACAGAATGACCACAACTATTTTCAATAACAAAGCGACCACAAACATTTTCAATAACAAAATCACCACAACTACTCTCAATAACAAAGCTACAACAACTATTTTCAGTAACTAAGTATCCACAACTATTTTCAATAACAGAATGACCACAACTATTTTCAATAACAAAGCGACCACAAACATTTTCAATAACAAAATCACCACAACTACTCTCAATAACAAAGCAACAATTATTTTCAATAACAAAATGAACACAACTATTTTAAATAACAAAATGAGCACAGCTATTTTTAATAACAAAGCTACAACTATTTTTGATCACTATCTGAAACAGGTTATCAGCAAACACATTTTAGATTGTTTTAGACTGCCACTGTAAATGCTCAGATAGGATATTTCTGCAATGGAGTCATCAGTATTTACATCCTGCACACTTACTAGGCCTGGGGAAAGGTAGACTTCATATTGGGTAGGATTTTCATCACTTATATAATTGTGCCCGGATTGCTCATAACAGTCTACTCTTATTGATTTTCAACTGCCCAGCGTGTACACAGGGTCTCCACATTTTTCGCCCATCTCCTACAGGAGTAGTCTCGGTTCTCATCACCCTTGAGCCCAGGGATGCTTGAAGCTTGCAGGATTTGAAAACTCCACCATTTCACACTTTCGCTTCTTGAGAAGAAAGGGACTTGACCTCTCAACTATAGTGGCCCCCCTTTTCATGTTTCACTAGTGCAGTGAAAAGCCAAATCCATTAGACCAATACAGCCCTTGGTCATTAACTACTTCATGTGGCCATCAGTGTGGTTTCAGACCCCCTGAGCCAGACCCACCTTGATGTTTCTTCAGGACTCTTGGCAAGTGCAGCAGCCACTCTTTCTAACCGCAATGCTCTTGGGGTAGGTGGACTTGACTCACACTTGATCTGGCGAGCTTCTTCCTTGGAGTTGATGGTGCTGTCATCTCGACTGTATTGCTGCTGCACAGGAAATAACAGATAAAGTGAAGAGATACAGGCAAGACTATCGAATTAAATTTGCAAGCGAGGGATTTCGCTTAACCTATAACGTGGTTGCGTCAACCTGGTCACTGGTTTATCGTGTGTAAACATCTGGGTTAATGCTATAGGAACGGCTGAACATACGGCAGTTTGAATTAGTTTAGACAACATTTCTTTTATCTCTGATTTTAACAGAGAAAAGAGCTTGTGTTATTTTAAATCAAATTTTCAAATATATTCTCTTTTATCTGATTTTAACAGAGAAAAGAGCTTGTGTTATTTTAAATCAAATTTTCAAATATATTCTCTTTTATCTGATTTTAACAGAGAAAAGAGCTTGTGTTATTTTAAATCAAATTTTCAAATATATTCTCTTTTATCTGATTTTAACAGAGAAAAGAGCTTGTGTTATTTTAAATCAAATTTTCAAATATATTCTCTTGTCACTGGGATTTACAAATTTTGCCATTATTGAGGGCGATGAAGTTAGGTTGTTGCAACTGATTGTTTGGAGGGAGATCTGTTTATGTTGATGCAATAAATATGTTTGTAGTGGAAACTAACAGATATGTCAATCTTATACAAGAACACTGTCCCTCCTCTGTGTCAATTTCAAATATTGACTACACTCAGCACACTCTGAAATATGCGAGTCTAAATGTTTGTGCCGTTTTTCAACATTTTCGCCTTCTTCTTCTTGTATCTCAGAAACTAACAGACGCACAACAAATACAATAACAAATTCTTTATTAATTTATGTCTCGAAACACACAAAAATCATATCTATAGACCAACAAATAACGAAGGTTACAGGCTCTCAAAGTCAACAACCATAGTAAAACTTTACTTTAGGAAAAATAATGCAGTTGCAGGGGAAATTGCGTCAATTTTTAATAATAAAAAGGGCATTTATCAATGAGTTTGTATACACATCTTGTGACATATAGATTTGAGATATATCCTCTCAAATAACATGACAAAACTAACATTGTCTTTAATTCATTCCTTTCTCACTCCATTGACATCAGCTGAAGAAGATTTCCAGAACTCACTATATGCACACAAAAAGTGTGCAACGTTGCCAACAATGCTGCACATTGGAACAAAACATCCAGTTTATGAATAAAATTTATCTCACCTGTTGACTAGGACTAGAGTCTGCTGCTGTTGCTAACTGAGGACTTGAGGTGGAATAAGTATACATCTGTGCCGTCATACCAGCCGGAGCCTGATTGGTAGGGAGGAACAACAACAAATTTAACCTCTCATTACTGACATGATGATCACCATACTAGTCTGTTTTGATTGGCTGATAAATTAGATCATTAATTATATGACAAAATAACCAGCAGACAGACATTGTATTTATAATCTGCCTTCCTTAAAGACATTTTTGACTGAAATCCTTTATTTTATATATTGTTTACTTAGTAGCTCCTTAGCTTATTTAGTGAACTTCAGAGGTTTTGAATATTCCAAGTTCATTACTAAGTTGTTGTTGAATGCCTACAATGAGTAAGTTGACTCTTTTGTGCGCACTGAAAAGGACGTTAAGTGGCGGTTTGTAGTAGCTTTCCTCACATCCTAAGCATGCTGATGACGGTGGACTGCGAGCCTCCATGCGATTCTGCTATTCTTGGTTTCATTAGCACGGCACTCACTACTATGGGGATCACATTGATCCACATCTCGTCAGCCAGGCTGCCTTGAAAACAGTTTGTTTTCAGGGAACACTACATGGAAGAGAGATTGTGGTCTTGGTCAGTGTGTCGACACTGATGCAACGTCCTGGTCAGTGTGTTGTGCCTGACTGGACTAGCGTCTCAGTTGCCTCCCATTACTAAGTAAACGTTTATAGCAAAGAATGTTTGTTCGGCCGATCACAAAACAAGTATGTATCTGTACTCGAGTAACATACATAATGAACAACACAAAATAACACCCGCCATGTTTTCAACGGTCTGCTAAGGTATGAGTAAGAGGATAATGAAATTTTGCAAACTTGACGGTTGGTATGTGCTGTTTACACCAGAAGTGACGTCATAATTCACATCATACGTATGTTCACTTGGTGCAGCTAGGTCTGGTTTCATTTGAACACGCCTCATAGTTCCGAGTTCAATTCAGACAAATTTATACACTCAATTATTTTGAAACCGTCATCGGGAGGTCAGGAATGTGAGTTCCAGGTTGCCCATGACTTCCCTGTTGGTCGGTATGTATGTCGTCACTACAGTGCAGATAAATATTTGTCTGGTGATTCTTGTGAAGCATTCTTAACTTGCTGCCTCAAAGTTTCCACATATTCACTTAGCAAGCGTTACAAGTTATGAATATCTAAAACCACTTTCTTAGTGAACATCACAAGTTTTGAATATCTCTAGTCCATTATAAACAAAAATGGAGACCAGCAGAGTCTGTCCGTGCCAGGATTGGACTTTACAGTCATGTGAGATCACATCTCGCATCAGCTGCCTAATGCTGCTGCATTCTTCGCTTGTGATGGACAACTATTATTATTGTTGTACTCTCTGCATTTTTCTATGACATTCCCCTTGTTCAGGATGTGATTGATCATGAGATAGCCATGTCTGAAACGTGGCTGCACTTCATATACTTCCTCATTTAATTTCTTTTCTGTCCTCTTCAAAATGATCGGTGGAAGGATTTTGCTCGGATGACTTATTAAAGCAATGGTTCAGTAATTTGTGCATTTCCCTACCCCCATTTAGCGATTTTAAATAACTGACCTCTCGCTTTTGCCAGAAGTGGATCTGGATTTACCTCATTCTTGCAAGAGCAGAATTTGTAGTTCACATTGTGTGCCTAAAGGAGAGGTCAAGGCTCAGTGCAGAGCAGATCCTTTTAAGTCCAATGATATCTAACAGATGGCGATAAACAATCTACCGACTATCTGGAAACAAGGCTGCACTACTCCAGGGACATGATAAAAAATGATCTAAGATTTCATAATGTCAAATCTGGCTCATTTCTTTGATGAAACTTATGTCAAGCATTCCTACCGCCTGCCTTCCTGGCATTGTGACTGAGGGTCGCTCGCTACCAAGACATAGTACCATGTCCACCAGACACAAATCAACCAAACACAGCCTAACTGCCACAAAGTGACTTGCCAACCAAACACAGCCTAACTGCCACAAAGTGACTTGCCAACCAAACACAGCCTAACTGCCACAAAGTGACTTGCCAACCAAACACAGCCTAACTGCCACAAAGTGACTTGCCAACCACATACAGCTGAACAAGGATAGACAATACCAACTGGAGCACCAATTTAGGTTGTTGTTGAATGCCCAGAATATGTTTAATCTTTTATGCGCTTTGAAAAGGGCATTATGTGGTGGGTTATAGTCATTTTCCTCACATCCTGAGTGTGCTGATATGGTGGACCATGGTCCTCCAGGCAGTTGTGCTATGATTGGCTTCATCTGCGTTTCGCTCACTAGTACACGAGGATGCCCCACCTCGTTAGCTAGGCTGCCATGTAAATAGCCCGTTTTCAGGGAGAACTACAAGGAAGTGAGGTGGCGTCTTGGCCAGTATATTTTACCTGACCCTGACTAACATGTCGGATCAGTATGTTTTCCCTTACCAGACATTATTTTCTTCTTCCCCCTAATTGAGTAGCAATACCTGTACACCTCTGCAACTATTTGCTGGGAGGTGGCTTGTCAGCCCCCCACACACAACCATTCGAGTACATAAAGCGCCTACTGGGACATCTATTTATGTAGAAATATCTGTACACATCTGTTGCTGCTCTCATGTCAACTTACATTTTAACCTTATTTGTATTATATGAGGGGCAGTCTTTAAGTAACAGGAATTTTATTAGTAACTTTTTTACAAGATTACGAACCAGAAATTTTGTCTTTTTTTTTTTTATACATAGTTCCCATTTTGAAATCTTTCTACCCATTCATATACTCTCCACTAACTCAAACAACTGCCCCTATATTAAACCTTCATTCTTCTATAGATTTCAGAAGTTTTCCCACCCTCTGACCACAAAAAGTGAATAACACCTTGTTGTTCTTTCACAGTGCAAATCGACTGCGGGGTGGCCATGTTGTATGCTACATTGCGCATGCATATACTGCTCAATCATCATGACACCTACATGAAGTATTGCTAAAGAGCCATTCTATGTCCTGAAATAAAAAATTTTTGTTTTAAATACTCTTCAATGCACTTTATAATAAAATTCTGGTTATTTTATGACTGTTCCTCATAGCTTCTCGTAACTTCAACAAATATGCTTGTCAGCAAACAGGAAAAATACAGCTCAACCATCGAAGACAGAATAAGGTCCTGGGACTAAAGAAGCGATGCAGAAAAAAATTGCAAGAAATCTGCATCGCTGACTTACCTATTTCCTTCTTCGAGACAAACATAAATAAAAGGAACCAGAAAAGACATGGACAGACCTGGAAGAAATGGCCCAAGACGAGAGGACTTGGTGAGTATTAATATGGTACAGTTTTTATGGCAAAAAGTGAGCAAGAATTACAGGAGCTTGTGACAACAATATACAAAATAAGTCAAGAATTTGGATTGGACATAAACATAAAGAAAACAAAGACTGTGATAATTGGGAAAAGTGACAAGAAACCTTGTAAGCAGATACAAATAACAGATCAACTACTTGAACAGGTACAGAGTTTCTCCTATCTAGGTCATATAATAACTGAAGGAGACAGCTGTGAAAAAGAAATCAGAAAGAGAATAGGTATGGCCAAGATGGTATTCAACAACTTGCGACATATACTGACATCCAAACACATAAATCATTATTTGAAAATGAGAATGTCAGGTGTTATGTATACTCGTCACTACTTTATGGCGCAGAAACATGGACAATGAATAATAAGTTGGAAAAAAGTATTGAAGCCTTCAAAATGTGGGTATATAGAAGATTGGGGGCATTTCTTAAAAAGATTTGGAGTTATTGAAAAAGTTGAGGGTAAAAAGAGAATCAATAACCAAAATCATGGTTAGACATTTATGTTATTTTGTTCATATATCAAGACCTTGTTGAAGACCATTTTGGAGGGTAGGGTGGAAGGCAGTCATTAAAGAGGCAGACAACATTTTAAGTGGGTAGATAACATCAGGAGAGACTGGATTTGCACCATTACGGCAAGAGATAGAGTACACTGGAGATCCATTGTAGTCAACCTTTGATGCGGAGATGGCACTTGAACTGAACATATTCTCCACAGGAGATAAAAGGGTTTTGATTGAACGATATTGATCAAAATTTGGATTGTCAGGATTGTCTGTCAGATTTCAGCACCCTATGTGCATCAACAGTGGGTTAAAAGAATGGTATATTTTAGTAAAGTGTAAGTATTTTTGTATAGTACAAGTTCGACGTATCTCCATCATGAATGATACATACAAAACATACATGATCTAAAGGCTACAGAATAACAATCAAATGAAAACATTTATAAAGGTACAAGCAAAACAAAATGGCAATCGTGCAGAATATAAATGTGCAAATAAACAGAAACACACATACAGAAATATATAAATTGATAATTTTTTGTTCGCAGGATAACGATGTTTTCCAAAAAAGAAAACACCCCAAACATCAGTATTGCCACAGGACCAAGTCTTTCTTCACACTCAACTTGAAACAAAGGAAACTAGGCCTTTTGGATCCAGACATTTTGATATCATCCAGGGGACGGCGTGGGCTAGTGGTTAAGTGACACGGCTTACAACACGAAGGTGCTGTGTTCGATCCGCATCACAGCATCGGCTGTTACCTCGGGGAAGAAAACCCTTACAAAATGCAGGAGGAAACAGACCCTTACATAAAATGCATGCCGAAGTCGGATGTATTGGGCTGACAGGAGCAAAATAAAAAAAAACGTAGTCACTGTCTTGGGGAATTGAGAAATAAGACGAAAGCACAAAAAAAAAAAAAAAAAAAAAAAAAAAAATATCCATTGCTTCCTTCCCCCGATGCGGATCCTGGAGCCCCCTTACAAGGGGGAAAAGAATAGGCCCACAGCACTTCCATGCATGTCTTCGCACAAAGTGACTACAGAGAGTTGTGCATGGGGGCTAGAGACCTCATTTTGCTAAAAAAAAAAGTACTAGAGAAATCACCACTGAAAGAACATGTGTTGCTGTGATGGACCTGAAAGAACACGCAGTGCATTGATGGGCCATTTCCCATGTCCATGGTCTGCTTCAAGAGCTGGTGGGCAGGGATGTCCTTGCCAAAGCAGGTCACATGTCCAAATAGAGTCAAATGGTATCATTCAATTTCCTGCTCTGTATGGATGAGCTACACGAGGGCATGCGTGCTCGTGTGCTTCACAGCGGTGAGACCTCTACATCATTCGAGGTCAACAACGACGAGAAGCAAGGATGTGTACTATCTCCAATCCTGTTCAGCTATGCTGGTAGATGCCTTCAAGGATACAGAGTATATGCATACCAATAAAGTTCAGCATGGATGGTGGCCTATTCAATCTCCGCAGACTGAATGCGAAGACCAAGGTGGTGCACGACACGATATGCGAACTCTTGTTTTGCGGATGACTTTGCTTTGAACAATAGCTCAGAATGGAATATGGAGCAGAGCATGGACTCGTTCTGTTGCTTGTAACAACTTTGGCTTGACCTTCAGCACAAAGAAAACTGAGACCATGTACCAACCAGCACCAGGCACAGTGCATAAACAGTAAATGGTTACAGTAAGGGGACAGAAATTACAAGCGGTTGAACAATTTATCTACCTCGGAAGTATGCTGTCGAGATCAGTGACTATTGCTGATGAGCTGGCTTATAGCATTGCAAAGACCAACATAGTTTTTTGCAGAATGCGCTCGACAGTGTAGGAACAACTAAGCGGAAGGTATATCGTGCCATCCTTTCCCCCGTCCTGCTCTACACGTGTGAGAGCTGGTCTCTATGCTGGAGATGCCATTTCCAAATTAAATGTCTGAGGCGCATACTGCATATACACTGGCAGGACCACATCACAGATAATGAAGTGCTATCCAGAGCCAACATGCTAGGTATTCGTGCACTTTTACAAAAAACTCAAATGAGACAGGGTGGCCACGTTGCTCAAAAGTCAAGTGAAAGGCTTCCAAAGAGGCTCCTATATAGTGAACTTAGTGAAGGAGAACGATCACAGAGACATCTAAAAAAAGTGTTTCAAGGACCTTTAGTTAGTTAGTTGCCCATTGTGAGTGAAGATGGCAACATCGCTAGGTATATTTATTCAGATGTGACCCTATTTAACTGTACAGTCCAATCTGAGCATGACGTAGAGCACATGTGAACAACGTTAGTAATAGTAATTGGGATGACTTTTGTGCAGCTGGCTTTTCCTGCGCCTCCGTAATAGATCTCTGATCAGCGGTACAAGCACCATGTGTGATGGCAGTGCACCAGGCTGAGCGGTTCAGAGCAAGCAGCGACATTGATAGAGAAACTATTAAAAGAAACTTTTAGAGTGTCTTCGTATCGTTTCTCACCGCACAACAATTGTTTAGGCCATACATGGACCTCAATGCTTATTTTAGCAACAATAAAAATGATAGGTAAGGATCAGAGGAAAACAATATGCATAATTATCTTGTAAGCCATATACCAAACAAGGGGTTAAAAACATTCAATCAATCATGCACAAAAAGTTACAATAATCTAAGAGCACTAAGACACTGAGTAGATCATACATTACTTTCTTCACATTTAGAAATTAAACACTGTACATTTTGTCTTCAAAATGTTTTTGGAAAAAGTGACACCCTGCATCATGTTTCTACATTGTCTTCATTGCGTTTAAAACAAGCCTCCACGCACCTATACAATGGATTCCTCTAGAAAAAAAGTATTTAGGTTGCACGTGTAGCTACTCATGCACAATGTCATTATTTCATTTTTGGAGTCAGGGGACAAAGATGTGACCCATAACTGACCAAGGCCCTATTCCACCTTCAAGTGGCGGCCTCCTGGAAACTGAATGCATCCATGCAGCCTGGCTAAGCGATTGGGCATAAAAGAGGAAAGGCAAACCCAGTCCTAAAAACACTGTGCTGAAATTGGATGTGTTGAGCCAAAAGGAGTTCTCTGGAGTCAGCTACCTTGACACCCACCTTGCAGACACATTGTGGGAGATGGACTACATCATGGCTGATGTGCAACTATTTCATTCAGTTACTCAGATATGTTAGCATCACAATGCCTCAAACTGTTACAACGACAGGTGTGCCCAACAGAGCTCAAGCTGTTTCAGAACTTCCTAATCCATTCACACACTTGCTAGAGTGGAAGATATTTATCACTGTGATCAACTTTCATTTGCAGATGAATGTCAATAGTTTTCACCCCTGCACCGCTAAAAAAACAGATAACAGAGCTTTGTTCTCTTTAGTGCACGTCACTAGTGTGGTGGCATTCTTGAAACCGATACAATGAAGTCATGTAACTCTTCTGTACCATGATGTCACAGACAGGACACTTTTGAAGTCCTTAGCAGCAATACAGAAAACTTATATGACAATGGAAACAGTGTACCACAATTTTTCACCTTAGACCAGGTCATTGCAGGCTTCTTCTTTCTTCCTTTCATTTCTTTTTCTTTTCGCTTATCCTGTTATGCCTTTAAGTGTAAGGTTATTAAGAGATCTCTAGAACGAGCCCGCCTGTGTGACTCATATACATTGGCATTTACCACTTCAGATATTTCTGTAAGCCATATCTGTAAGATATTTCTCGTGGTTGGTCATTGGCCTTGAATGCGTTGTATCTCAATAGCATTACTTGTTTTGTTGTTTTTTTTCTTGTTTTTTTTGTGGGGGGTGGGGGTGTGTGTGTTTGTGTTGTTGTTGTAGTGGTAGTCTTGTTGCATGGCCAAACCATTTTAGTTGCTGTCTTTTGATGTGGTCTTCTACTGGTATTGTTCCTATTAGTCTCCTGATGTTATCGCTTCTGATCATGTTTATCCTTGCTACAAAATATTTTATACAGCCATTTCATTACTGCTATTACCATGTGTCGTTTTTTTAATATTGATGTTAGTGTCCAGGTTTTGACATTGGTTGCATAGTACCGGGATGAATGAAAGCCTGCACAATGCAGAAGAGGCCCCAGACACATCTTGCAAACATGCCCACTGCATCAAAATTCACACCAGAATACCTAAACTGAAGAAAAAAGCATGCAAGACAAACTGTGGAGAACTAGGATTGACAAGCCACTTCATGGAGGTGACCCATTATGTTGCTTAAAACAAGCATACAAAATCAAAAGCAAAGAAGAACAAGATTTGACAGCCCCCACATTAAACAATAAAAAAAACAGAAGCAAAATAATAAACAACAGCAAATAATTTTGATCAGTCTTCAATTATAACCTTGATAAAGGTGACAAATAAAAAGAAGATGTCAATCTCTTCATACTCATCTACTGCTAATCATGCAATGCTGCACCTACAACACGATGCAGTGGCACATTCAATGAGGCTGTTTCACAAAGCAGGCAGGTACAACATCCAGTAATATCCATGGATTGGCAGGTATAGGAGAGGATCTAGTCCAGAACCTTGAGCAGAAAATGCTCCACTAGATACCACTTCCCATAGAAGGCACCAACCTACTTCCTTCATGTTCTAAACGCAAGCAGACATTTGATGGCATAAAGCAATGCTTCTTAATATTTTAGATTGGATGCGACCGTTTACAACGCAATCGGCTCCGCAGACCTTTACAGTGTAACCATTTACCATTGGACCTACTTTAACAAATGTTTGCGTTAATGTCTAAGGCAAGACCAGTAACTTACTTTGGTAGATACTTATAGTCTTTAGAATCTAGTTAAAACTAAACTTAAATGGTCTACATATGTATATTAAGACTGTAACTACAGCTGAAAGTTAAGGTGTTCGTTTCTTAAGAAATGAACCCAAAAAATAACTAAAGCAAGAAATTATAAATTTTGAATCTTGCAAGTTTCAAGTGTGCCCTTAATGATTTAAGAGCAGTACTCTGTCAACTATGCCAGCAGGCCGCACCAAAAAGGGTAGTGGTGCAGTGGGTTCCATCTCACTGCAACATCCAAGGCAACGAGGAGGCAGACAGACTGGCAAAAGAAGGTGCAAAACTACCACAACCAGATACTAGTATGACATACGAAGAGTCAAAACGGCTCATTAGAGCTAGATACATGACCAAATGGGAAACCGAACATACTGGCTACACCAAAAACGATGCCTATTACCAGTTGAACAGAAGAGAGCAGGTCGTGGTCTTCAGACTTCGCACTGGCCACAATAGACTCAGGTACCACCTATTCAACAAATTGAAGATAGGTGGAACCGACGAATGCCCGTGTGGAAAATGACCGCTGAGCATTTGCTGCAAAACTGCCCAACATACGAGGATCAGAGAGAGCAGATGTGGCCATCACCAGTGGCAACACTAGACAAGCTCTACGGCAGTGTCGACAGCCTCAGGATGACGGCTGCTTTTTTCGAAAAAATAAATGTTACTGTCTGACTGCGTACGATGAAGAAGAAGAAGTGTGCCCTGATCTCAAATAAAAAATATTAATTGAACACCCTCTATATTAATAACATTGAATACTTCACACAAATTCAAGTGTTTCTATTTAATTACAAATAATTTATATCATGGATAATTTAACTATGTGTCTTTAGATATTTAGATCTGCCGAAGACAGATGTGTCGGACCGAAAGGTGCAAATATCGCAGTCAAACTGTAAACTAGCGACACAACGCATTCCGTTCTTTGGACTACATCCTGCTGCTTGCAAAGCCCTTTTTGGGGTTTGGTAGCGGGAGATTGAGAACAAACGACGAAGAAGAAGATATTTAGATTGTAATAGTAGAACACTTTATTTAATATTAATTTATTTTACTTTAGGGAAAAAAACTACAGTAGAATGTCAATTATCAGAGGTAATTGGGAGGCATGTGTGTCCATAAAACTTAGTTTGCATAATTGAACATTACAAGTTTATACACATCAACATATATGAAAATATAGTCCCATAGCAGACACTGCCATCGAGGATGAAGTGTAAGAGTCTTCATTGTACTAAGTTACAGCTTGTGTTAGGTAGGGTGACCAGTTCCCTTCCCTTTTCCTTCCCTTGTCATTAGCCAGGTACCCATTTACAGCTAGGTCAACTGGACTGCCGGTAGCAACAGTTGAGTCCCGTATTGTTGCCATGAAAAGCACTTGTTAACAGCGTCATCTAACTTCGTATTTTCTGCTACCTTCATGGTCTTTCGCATTAATCAATTGAATGAAGGTTCATCAAGAAAGATGCAATGGCAGCTTATTGCTTCTTTAAACCACTTATTGTAGATGTTGTGACACTATATTTGTGTGCTATTTCATAACATACTCATCATTTTGATTCCTTTCAGCTATTGTAAATTTATCTTTCATAGATAATAATGTTCTCTTCTGCTTTAGCATTTTATTTAACCCTAGGTAAGTCAAAAAATTAATGAATATGCCCAGAACACTTGTCACTCGAATGTCATATCCGGAAATAAGTCTAGACATATTTATTTTGGTGTTTGGATAACTGGTCATTCGGATAACCGATTTTTCATTAATTGACATTCTACTGCATTTTAGATATGGAATTGTGGAACTTGCCTTAGACTGTAAGAAACAAATCTACCAAATTAGGCTAGACTGTTAATGGCTAATCTAGGTGACGTCTGCTTACATATACTTTGTAATTCTGCAATTCTTATCCGAGATTAATATGCTTTTAGTTCCTTTGCATCAGCTGCAAACAACTTCCCAGCATGCTCCTTGTGACCATAAGGACAATGTCCAATCCCATACCTCTGCCAACCATGGCCCACCGCCTGCACTTACAGTGTGGTACTTCTGAAGTGAATCCCTCGACTGGTACGATGAGGGATGTGTGGGAGTGGAACGCCCACTCACTGGCGGAGAGGCTGACCGCTCGTACCCCCGCCACCGCCCTGACAAAGTATCCAAACTACCACTGCCTACCCTGATTTCCAGCTCATCTGCCCTCTGCTCTGTACTCTCTTTCTCCTCCTGAATTAACCTGGGACAGAAGCAAACATCACTATCATGAGCATAATCTCTTACCATTTTGAACACACACATACAAAAAGTTATTTTAAGTATTTTTCCTTAGAAGCGTGTGAGCAGGTTGTAAGTACACCCTCCGATTAGCAGCAAAGATGGCGCCGTAACCGGCTGCGGGTCTACATTGCTCTGCTGTTTTAGTTCATCATGGATGCCGCCAGACTACCGATTTGCCTGGAATTCACACTAGTCGATGACTTTTACTTGTGTTCACAGAAATGTGTTGTTATTTTCCCTTTGGACTGGTAACTAGCTGTTAGCTGTAAACTAGCAAAACAATGCATTACGTTCTCTGGACTACATCCTGCTACTTGCGGGAGATTGAGAACGAACACAGAAGACACGACTATAATGGACTGAACACAGCCGGGGAGAGATGCCCAACTCACTCCCATGAGTGATGTCACTATGACCTCTTGTGGTTATAGAAAAGGCACGACACACATTAGATGTCATCTCCCCTCTGCTGCCTTGCGGGATATATATTTACGGTAAAGGCTTCAAGAGTAAACCCTGAGGAAAAATCTGCATCCGATGCTATCTCCAGTTGTCTCGATAAATATCTTGCCACTAGCCAATGGCATCTCAGGACCAGAGAGTGAGGTTGACAAAAAGTGCAGTTTTTTTCTTCACATTAATCCAAATCACTGCGCAAGTCACCCATTTTAGCGGACACAGCAAGAGAAAAGACTGTCCACACGGCTGAACAAAGAAAGTGGACTTCATCACATGTGATGAACAAACATTATATTAGTACACTCTCCTATTGGAAAAGGGTAGGTTTTTTTCCCTCTTTTTGGTGGTCAAACAAAAACCCAGCATACCCACCTTGGTGATGACTGTCAAGCAAGCAGCCTTTATTTAAACAACATTAGATTCATTGGGCAGAATCCAGCAATGGGAACAACACTTGCTTTCATTAGGACAAAAATGGACCAAACAAAAAGACAAAAACATTGGATTTCATTTTTACAAAATATAATCATCATGTAGCATATCCTTTATAGAACGTCACGCCCATCACAGTCTGTCTGAAAGAAACTAATTCCCTTACTAAAACTCCAGCCTCTGCGACAGTCATACCAGGCATTCATGGATATCTTGGTACCATCGTCTTCTTGGTCTACCCCTTCCTCTTTTGCCTGGCACCATACCTTCCATTACTGTTCTCTCAAGACAATTGTGTCTCTTGATGTGACAAGGAAGTATTTACATTTTCTGGCCAAAATGGAATTGATAAACCAGTTTTCATCCATGTTCAACTCTTGCCAAATGTTTATATTTGTCTTTTTCTCTGTCCAGGGTATTTTTGAATCTTGCTGTAACATTTGGACTCAAAGGATTCAATTCTTTGTCTAGAAGTTTTGGTTTACGCCCATAATTACAAAATATACCAGATTTAAATTAAGACAAACATACCAGATTTCATTAAGACAAAACATACAAGATTTCATTAAGACAAAGAATAGAAGATTTCATTAAGACGAAGCATAGAAGACAAAACACACTAGATTTCATTAAGATGTAGCATAGAAGATTTCATTAAGGCAAAACACACTAGATTTCATTAAGACAAAAAGTAAATAGCATGTTCTTTGCAGAACGTCGCTTCTTACAACCTATTTGGCTATTATAAGTTTTTTGGCAAGTGTGCAGTATGGTAGGTTGCCATTACTTTCTGAACAAAGAGGAGCGAAAAAAAAACCCAAACCAGATTTAATTAAGATAAAACATGCCTGCTTTAATTAAGATAAAACGTGCCTGATTTCATAAAGACAAAACAAACCAGATTTAATTAGGACAAAACATGCCTGCTTTAATTAAGACAAAACATGTCCGATTTCATCAAGACAAAACAAAACCAGATTGAATTAGAACAAAACATGCCTGCTTTAATTAAGACAAAAGACACCTGATTTCATTAAGACATACAAGATTTAATAATACCTGATTTCATTAAAACAAAACATACCTGATTTCATTATTAATGGCATCCAACTGTTCTTGAAGCATTATGGCCAATGTCTGAGCTCCAGTGTGCCCTGATGGAGACAACAGGTCCACGCCCCCAAAGAGTGACTCACTATCATCTGTGCCTTCAGTATCGCTGGCATCAAACGCATGAGCCACATTGGCTAGAACATGCGCCTGCTGAAGTTTCTCCCACTCCTGTTCGTTTAGAGTGTTTACCTGCATACAATGTACAAATAAATGAATCAGATCTGCAGATGTATTGAAGGGCAAGTCTATAATAACATATTTAGGTAAGGGCTCTGAGACTGCACTGGACAGAAGCAAAACAAAATCAATGTTCTGGCAACAAGACCCTTGTAAGGGACAAAAAACAAATGAAAACAGCTGCTAATAATTTACTTCTTCTTTCTTCTTTTGTCCTACTGCTCTTGTCATACGGTGTCGCAGAGAGGTGCGATGCGTAGATTTCTTGTTATCGCCAAGTGGGAGGCTTGTGCTGTCATTAGGTGTAACTTCCTGAGAGTGTCAGAGACACCCTCGATCCATCGATGTCGTGGTCTGCCTCTTGCTTGTGGACCAGAGACCTGCATATGATATGCTCTTGATGCAGGCTGGTCATAATGCATTCTGACTAAATTATTTGTTGAGAGTCAATGTAGGCATTAACTGGGTTTTGTCCCCACTGTCTGCCTCAGCATGGGGACATGACAATCAATACAGATTTGAGATAGCAGTCATAACTGACAGAGAATGGCCAGAAATGAGACAAAACCAAACACAAAATAGATGCTGTATGTAAAATACGAGAGACAATTATTAAGTAACAGGAATTTTATTATAATGTAAATGAGTGTGCACAACGGAAAATCTTATTTCAGGACACGAACTGGCTCTTTAGCAATACCCCATGTAGGGGTTGCGACGATCGAGCAGTATGCGCAATATAGCATCCAGCATGACCGTCACACTGTTGACTTGTATCATGCAAGAACAACGAGACGCTATTTGTTTGTTGTGGTCTGAGGGTGTGAAAGCTTCTGCTTCGTCTTTTTGTGGTCCAATAGTGTGAAATCTTCTTAAATCTGCAGAAGAATGATGGTTCTGTATGGAGACAGTTGTTTGAGCAGGGGAGAATATATAAATTGGTAGAAATATTTTAGAATGGAAGACAAAATGTTATTGATGAACTGCGAGTATGAGACCAGCAAGATGGTGGTGGATTCGAATTGACATATCTATACATTTCAGATAAGTATTAGTGTTGAGAATCAATTTGTGCAAAAATAACGTAGTTGTAATTGTAGTTTACTGTAGCATACATTTTTTCAAATTTAGTGGTATGGTTGTAACAACTAGTTAGTGACTTGACAGAATTAAATAGTGTGGTATAGTGAGCGGTAGTAACAGTCTGTGAACCAGTGTAGGCCTAGTAGTTAGCGATAAGTTGTTGTAAGGTAAATACCAGCGAAATCTGATTTTTGTGTGTTGCTATAACAAGTATACATTGTATTAGGTATTAGTATAATTTATTGGCTAACAGTAATAAATAGCATAATTAGTATGGCCAATAAGACCAGACAAAATGCTACAAATAAAGGCCAGGACAGATTGTGTGATTTCTGTGGCGGCAATGTTTGTGTTAGTGTAGGGTTAGAAACAACGTTGGAAGATGAAGTAAAAGTTTTATGTAGGGTATGTAGAGTAGAAGATAGTCAGGCTCGAATGGAGTGCAATATTAGGACAAATGAGAAGAGATAGAAAAGAGGCAGATCAAAATAGAAGGGAAACAAGAGAAAATTGAGGAAATTTTAATGAAGCTGCAGTTAGGTAGTAGAGGTGATAAAATAAAACCACTGTCAGTTAAGTATGGGTTAGAGAAGGTAATACGAATTGGAAGTAAGGGAGATTCTAGTGAGGAAATAGTTCACAGGGCAGAGAGCTTTGCAGAGAAGTATGCAAATATAGGTCAGGGTTCAGTATTGGTAGTAGGGAATTCAACGGTGAGGGAGGTTGGCAGACATTTATCTAAACAACACAAAATGTTTGAAAAAATGGATATTGGGGGAGCAAAATTGAGGACATGGGGAGAATAAAGAGGATAGATGACAAAGCAAACAGTCATGTTGTGGTAGGAACTAATAATGTAAAGAGAGATTGTACAGAAATAATTATGAAAAGATAGAAGAGTCTTATGGGGACATATAAGGGAAAAAAGTTCAGAAAGGTCACCATGATGGGCATTTTTGATAGAGCAGATGGGTCAGACTATTTAGAAAGTAAGATAATAGGTATCAACCTTAGGTTGCAGATGATGTGTGTAGACATGGGAGTGGAATTTATTGATGTGAAAGTAGACAAAAGTAAAATGCTAGACAGGAGAGGTTTACATCTAAATGAGTTAGGACAGCATGCTGTAGCAAAGTATATGTTTAATCATTGTGTTACAAATTTAAACTAGTAAGGCCTATGAAGTATAAAACTAAAGATAGGCCTACAATAGGGTGTTATAGAGAATGCAGTCAAAGAGAAGAGTTGAGGTCAGGAAAGTGTGTAATCAGAAGTGGAAAAGCAAAAATAAAAATAATTAAGCAAAAGCTGGAAAAACAACAAAATAACAAACTAAAATGTTTTTATGCAAATGTGAGAAGCATAATAAATAAAAGAGAAGAATATCCACATTTCAAAGGCTTTAATATGTTTCTACATTTTTGCTAGAATAATCCAAAAAAAATTTCTTTTTTAAAAAGGCTAACTATGTCGTGACAAGACGTGCAAAAAATTAAGCAGCTGTTAGAAAAACATGTAATTTTGTAATCTGGTATGGTAAAGGTTAATATCGGTCTCTTGACAAGAAAAAGGAGAAGGGGGAAAAAACAACAAAGCACACAACTCTCAAAGTCAACAAACCATGAGGGATCAAGACACTGAGCAGCACATGAGCTGCAGCGTTCAGCGACTCATAGCTCGCTGCTAGCGTCAAGGCCAGCGAACCAGAGCTGCCAAGACCCTTCATGCGGCGATCCTGGATAACAGGCTGCAACAGTGCAGACTGTCTATGGAGATAGGATCGAAGAAAGAAGTCAACCCGGTACTAAAAAAATTCCTACTGAAGTCGAATGTGTTGGACTGAAAGGTGCAAATAGCGCAGTCAAGCTGTAAACTACAACACGCATTCCATTCTTCGGACTAACTTAACTTAACGTCTTTATACTGGTTTAGAAGACCCTGCAGAGTCTGTATACAACCAGTTACATTTACATCACCTTGCTCTAAAAGCTATGCGCATCCAGTTTATTCTTAAATGCATTAACTGTCCCTGCCTCCACTACCTCCCCTGGCAATGCATTCCAAGCAGACACCACTCTCTGACTAAAAGAATATTTCCTAATATCTAACCTGGACCTCTCTTTAGTCAGCTTGTAGCTATGCCCTCGTGTTATTGTAGGTGGCTGTATTTAAAAAAACTTGTTATAGTCTAATTTATCGATTCCTTTGATCATCTTATAAACCTGTATTAAGTCACCACGAATTCTTCTCTCTTCGAGACACTGTAGGCCGGTTTTTCTGAGTCGTTCCTGATAACTGGAATCCCACTATCATCTTTGTCGCTCTTTTTTGTATTCTTTCTAGCATGTTTATGGACTCCACACCTGTACACAGTACTCCAATCTAGGTCTAACTAAAGCTTTATACAGTTTGACGATCACTTCCTTGCTCCTATGTTTAATATTTCTTTTTATCATACCTAACATAGCATTTTCCTTTTTTACTGCTACCGTAACTTGCTCACTCACCTTTCCTGTATGATCTATTATAACCCCTAGGTCCCTTTCCTTATCTATCTTTCTAATATTGTTTTCTCCAATTCTGTAATTATGTTCCATATTGGATCGACCCATGTGGATGACTGTACATTTATCTACATTAAACTCCATTTGCCAGCTTACAGACCATTCTCGAATTTTATGTAAATCCGACATCAATATATCCCCTTCCGCTTTAGATGAGACACTACTGCATAGTTTTGTGTCATCAGCAAATTTTGCAATCATGGATCTCATATCAATGTCCAAATCATTTATATATATCAAGAACAAAATTGGTCCCAAAATCGAGCCCTGTGGCACACCACTTTTCACTTCACTCCACTCAGAGTACTCCTTATTTATGCCCACCCTCTGCCTTCTTCCCGTTAACCAATTTTCAATCCATTTGGCAACTTCCCCACCTATTCCATGTGATTTTAACTTTCGAAATAATCTTTGATGAGGTACTCTATCAAAGGCCTTTGCAAAGTCTGGATAAATAACATCCACTGGCTCCCATTTATCTATAATTTTAGTAACCTCCTCCATGAATTCTAATAGATTTGTTAAGCATGATCTCCCTCTAGTAAACCCATGCTGACTATTTCTAATTAGATTAAATTTATCTAAATGCATTACAATGTTTTTTTTTATTATTGACTCTAACAATTTACAGACTATGCTCGTTAAACTCACTGGTCTATAATTTGCTGGATCTGATTTTTTGCCTTTTTCGAATAAGGGGATCACTCCTGCATCTTTCCAATCCCGTGGAACAATCCCTTTTGTAAGTGATTGAGAACATAATATAGCCAATGGTTTTGCTAGTTGGTCTCTAATTTCATACAGCAATTTTGGATGAATACCATCTTGACCTGGACATTTATTCACTTTCAACCCCTCCAATTTTTTAAAAACCATTTCCTCTGTAATACAGATTGATCTTAATCCCGCTGTATCCATGTCTCTTTGAAAAATATCTATAGGCTCTGGGATCTCGGAGCAGTCCTCCTTTGTGAAGACTGTGCCAAAGTACTGATTGAGCAGATTAGCTGCCTCCCTATTCTCACTTATTATTTTCCCTGTACTGTCCATGAGAGGGCCTACTTTGTCTTTCGTTCTTTGTTTATTTCTAACATAAGAAAAGAAGCTTTTACTGTCTGTCTTGATCCACTGAGCAAGTTGTTTTTCAAAGTCTATTTTTTCTGTTTTATTCGCTTTCTGAGATATGTTCTGCTTGTCCAAATATTTTACATATGTTTCTTTTGATTTTCCTGCCTCTATATATTTTTTCCATGCTTTATTTTTTGCTCTTCTACATTTCACTACAAATCTAGTTATCCACTTTTTACACTTGGGGTTTACCTCCCTACATGGAACACATTCCTCTTTTAGCGTTTCTAGAACTGTTTTAAAACTTTCCCACTCCTGTTCAACATCTGTTCCTACAACAATATCTTTCCAGATTATGTGGTTCGCTGCCTCTTTCATCCTCTTAACATATGCCTTAGAGTAGTCGTATGTTCGCGTGTTTATGTTTACTTCTTTCCCTGCAATAAGATCCCATCGGATGATTTGATGGTCACTTGAGCCAAACAGTTCCCCTACAGTAACGTTTTCAATCATATTTTCCTCTGTAGTAAATTCTAGGTCGAGTATGTTTTTGCCTCTGGTGGCTGCTACTACATGTTGAATTAAAAAATTGTCAGTTATGCACTTAACAAAAGGTTTTGACTCTACAAGTGCTTCTGCCATATCCCATTTTATTTCTGGATAGTTGAAATCTCCCATTAATAATAATTTCCCTTCACTTGCCTTTGCTATGCTACTAATCAGCTCCTCATCTTCCTCTTTTTGACTTGATGGACATCTATAGCACACTCCAATCACTGTTTTTTCACCCCCACTTTCTATTTCTCCCCATACACTTTCATTTTTGTTACCACATGATAAATAATCTTTGATCGTTATATTAACAGAATTTATACAGTATAATAAAATGCCACCTCCCTTAGTCTTGTCTCCAACTATCCTATCTTTCCTTAACATTGTATATCCCTCAAATTCAAGTTCACTATCTGCAATCTCCTCATATGTCCATGATTCTGTTAACCCTATTATATCTGATTTTTCTTCTTCTACATACAGTTCCAATTCTTCTCTTTTATTTACTATGCTTCTCAGATTTGCATAAAAACATTTTAGTTTGTAATGTTGTTGGTTTTCCTCTTTTTGCTTCTGCTTTATCATTTTAGTGTTTGCTTTTCTACTATGTATTTCACACTTCCCTGACACCAACTTACCCCTTTGACTACATCCTCTATAGCACCCTATTGTAGACCTATCTTTAGTCTCATACTTCATAGGCCTTACTAGTTTAAATTTCTAACACAATGACAGAACATATACTTTGCTACAACATGCTGTCCTATCTCATTTAGATGTAAACCTCCCCTATCTAACATTTTACTTTTGTCTACTTTAACATCAATAAATTCCATTCCCATGTCCGCACATTATGCTACTTGTAAATTCCTTTTCAGGGCTTGGTAGCGGGAGATTGAGATCGAACAAAGAAAATGAACAAACCATGAGGTGATGTGCTGAAAAATGATGCTTTGGAGGAAAAAGTCGTCATTTTTTGGGGTGTGATATGGTAAATGTTAAGTTACAGCCACAATGTCTTCATCAGGGACAAAGAACAATACAAATAATAACACCTACTTAACAAACGACAACAGCAATAATGAACATAAGACTTTACGTATTAGGGGATAATGGGAAGGTAACGAGATTCCCAAATAGTAGATGCTGTAAAATGGACGCTGGGTCTCCGCAAGAAGGATCATGCCATGTGTGAGGTTGTCTATTATCAAAAAGGATTATGTTTGTTTTGCTTCGTAGTGAAGTGGTTAGTGACTTTTAACACAAAAAAGCATGTTTGAATTAAACTTTAGCACGCTGCACAAAGTTTTTGAAAACCTTTCGTAACTTTATATTTCGCTATGGTGGTTGACTTTCAAAGATTTTAACTTTTCTGTTTGTTGGTCAATAAATATGATTTTCTTGTGTGTAGAAACATAAATGAATAAAGAAGTTGTTGATGTTATTGTTGTGTGTTTGTTAGTTTCTGAGATTCAAGAAGATGAAATTTATTGGGGAAAAAAATATTTGTCCTTTCCCCGCTAGGCCTAGTCACGCTGAGCTAGGCCTAGTCGCTCACATAGAAATCCATAGAAACCACAACAAAGTATCGATACTGTGTTTATAATATTGGCACAACTGTTAGTTTCCAATTCAAACATAGTTATTACATCTAAACAAACAAAATAAACAGATCTACCCGATAAAGATCTTTCCCAACAACCTACTTCACCTTTCCCAAAAAAAGTCGGCAGGCTCCAATCGGCGTAATAGAAAGATAAATCGTTCAAATTCCATTTGTAATTTAACATACAATCATTTTACCTGCAAAAAGCCTGTGTAGATGAACGTGACGTATTCAGCAGTAAAATAAATGGCTATTGGTAGGGTCTCCGTGCTTTACTCATTTATGAATGATACAAAATTTTTTTAGTCAAGTTTGGCTGTGTCAGACGGTACTCAGAGTGCTAAATGTTAAATAAGGCAATATCCTTAAAGAGATGTAAACCTATTGAAAAAAAACGTGCTGAAGTCGGATGGACTGGGCCCCATGTGCAAATCAGAAATACTTCGTCCTCCAAAGCTAAACAAATGGAACATTTTGTATAAATCTAAACAACAAATAACAAACATGAGTAGATGCCTTTTACATGGCACTAGGCTGAAAGATAAGAGCCAGAACACTACTGCATCCTAACAACATGACCTTGAATAGTCTTCAAGCAGCTAGACAAGCACACTAGCCAAAAGTCAAATGTTACCTTTGATGGATCCTCATTCATTGCTTGCTCCCTGCCTCTGTGACGACGACGAGACACATTGTCCTCAAATGCATAGCCAGCTCTACAAACAGGCAAAAAATTCTTCTATTATAAATCTGTATATACATACGTACATATATACATACGAGGGACGTTCAAATCAAACTTTTTTGTTCTAGCTCTACCTGAATGGGTCATAGCGTGCTGGAACTACTATCATTAGTTAGGGGCACTTACATCCTATTACTGCTAGGTGGCTCACTTGCAATGGGCCAGTCACGTGACAGATAAATAAAAGTGGCGGACAAAACTGTTAGTGCTTGCATGGAACAAAGTATTGTGATGAAGTTTCTTGTGAAAAAAAGGCGTTAAACTTGCGGAAATTTACAAAAGACTGCAATCACAATACAGTGATTAGACACTCAGCCGCAGTAAGACATTTGAATTGTGTAACCTTTTTAGAGAAGGCCGTACATCCATGAGTGATGATTCAGGCCGTGGTGGCTCTCAACTCGCCAGTCATTCCTGTGAATATCCAGATTGTGAAACGCCTTATCCTGAAAAATCGACGCATAACCTGTCGCGAAATTGCACAAGAGGCAAGTCTTTCTCTGGGATAAGGTGAACACTTTTATTCATGAACATTTGCATTTTTTTTAAGTTTAGTGCACATTGGGTTTGATCACAAGATAACGCTCAACCTCATACAGCACACCGCACTTTGTGTCATCTGCAGCAACTCGGATGGGAGGTATTGCCACATCGACCTTTACCGTCTAGACCTCGCTCCAAGTGATTTCCACCTGTTTGGACACCTAAAAGAATTCTTGAGAGGTCAGCATTTCAGCACTGATGATGAAGTCCTTGATTGGTTCAGACATACTGACAAATCTTTCTACGCTGAAACTTTTCAAACATTACTCAAATGCTGTGATGAGTGCATAAACGTTGCATGAGATTATATGATTATATCAAAAAATAAATGGCATTTTGACTACTTGAAAAAAAAAAAAATTTTCCTTACAAAATAAGTCCTGGTTTGACTTGAACCTCCATCGTAAATATATATTTTTTTAGAGTATTCCCATAGCATACACTGCCGTCCTAAATATTCTGTTTTTAGGTGGAATCATTTTACAAGGTCCAGCTATTCTGTTTTTAAGTGAAGTCATTTTATTAGGTCCCAGATATTCTGTTTTTAGGTGAAGTAATTTTAACAGCCCTCAGCTTATTTTGTATTTAGGTGGAGTGAACCATTGCCTACTTCGCTGCTTTGTCTTCCTCAACTATAAGTCCGGTATCTATTTACAGCTCAGTAGACTGGAGTGTGTTGAATGGACCTAGTATCGTTGGCACTAGAGCCAGAAGACGCTGATCCATATTCACAAGTATTCCTCAGAATGTAAGAAGAGCAACTGAAACACGCTACCAATGAAGTGTCAACAGTTAACTCAGCACAAACAACACATCTTCCGGCTGAAGAAAACTAACTAAGCCAGTCAGTAATTCAGGGAAAAGATGCAGCAGTGAATGAGCTGACAGCAGCCAGCGACCCATAGCTGGCTGCTTGCATCGGGGTCAGCGAACCATAGCTGACAAAGACCCAATTCTGCCTTCACGTGGTGATCCCGGAAGACTGTATTAGTCACTAGTGTAGTCTTCTGGCCAAGGGATAGAGATCGCAGTGAGGTGAGAAGGCGAACACGGTACTTTAAAATGCTTTAGATGAAATCGGAAGTGTCGGGGCGAAAAACGCAAATATCGCAGCCTCGCTGTAAACTACAAGGAAATGTAAATGAGACTGATTGTATACAGACTCTGCAGATTCTTCTAAACCAGTATAAAGACGTGAAGTTAAGTTTTTCTTTCCAGGACATACGAGGAAGAAGAAAATCAGATATTTCAACTCCCAATAAAACCAGTTTTTTTAAAAAACAACCCCAAGCACACAGCACAGTGGCAAATAAGATAACAAACAACTGACCTCATCAGCTGCTCCATCTGCATGCGTAATGTCTCAACCTCCTTCCTGTACCTTAGTAAGTCATCATTTATTCGCTCCTGTGAAATGAGAGAGAGCAAATGTGATATCTGCCCTATACAGCATACAGAGTATTACAATCCAGACTGCCAATCTCCATCAAATAATGTCTCATTTGTCTACTTTCTATTTCATCTTTGCATGTATTTAAAAAAATCTTTGTGCTCATTATTTTTTTTGCAATCTTTGTATGGTATCTTTGTGTAGTGTCAATCATTGTTATCTTTGTGTAGTACCAATAATTGTTATCTTAGTGTAGTGCCAATCATTGTTATCATTGTGTAGCACCAATAATTGTTATCTTTGTGTAGTACCAATCATTATCTTTGTGTAGTACCAATGTTGTTGTTTGTTTGCATTCGCCTTATTTCTCTAATCCTCAAGGCGGTGTGTGTTGCATTGTGGTTTTTATTTTGCACCTGTCGGCCCAGTGCATCCGACTTCAGCATGCATTTTATGTAAAGACCTGCTTCCTCCATGTTCTAAGGGTTTGCTTCCCCGCAGTGATGGCTGGCGCTGTGATGGGGATCGAACTCAGCACCTTCTGCTTGTGAGCCATGTCCCTTAACCACTAGCCCACGCCATCCCTCATCTAGTACCAATCATTGTTATCTTTGTAAAGCACCCATTATTCTTATCTTTGTCTAGTACCAATCTGTCATCTTTGCGTAGTACCCAACATTCTCATCTTTGTATATTACCCATCTTTGTCTAGTACCAATCTTTGTCATCTTTGTGTAGTGCCCTTCACTCTCCTCCCAGCTACCTGCTTTTTCCTTCTCCATGTAATGCTAGAAGTCTTTTTAAAAAAAAGGAATTTTGTCTCATAATCTGATCACTTACACATCTAACTTACCTCGTACACATCTATCTGACCTCGTACACATCTATCGGACCTCATACACATCCATCAGATCATGCACACACATAGTATATATCTATCTGACCTCATACACATCAGACCCAGTACACATCTATCAGACCCCGTACACTCCCATCAGGCCCTGTTCACACCTATCAAACCACGTACACACCTATCAGGCCTCATATACACCTATCAGACCATGTACACACCAATCAGGCCCTGTATACACCTATAGACCCCATAACACCTATCTGACTTTGTACACACCTACCTGACCTCAATACACATCTATCAGACTTACATGCCTTTCAGATCTCGTACACAATTAAGTGACATCGTCACATAAGTTTCCTGACCTTTTCTTGTTGAGTATCTTCCAAAATTTTGCTGATTCTCTGTAAGTCCGACGTCAGCTGATTTTTGTCTTCCAGGGCACTCATTCGCTCTTTCAGATGAAGCTGAAGTCGCTCGTTGGACTCCGTTAACAATCTGTCAACTGTAGCCGAAAGCCGTAGATTGTGTTCTTCGTTCATCTTCTCTCTCTGGCGAGACTGTTTGGAGGAATTGTTTATCAGGTAGAGTGAGAGATGGTTAAACATCATGGCACATAAAAGTGGTAACTGTAAAAACCATAGTCTGAACTAAGGAGCAAGGATATGAGGATTCATGATCATCTACATAAACTGGTATGCAGCAAAATCATGAAGAAGAAGAAAAGGAAAAAGAAATAGAGGAAAAAAGGACCTGAAGTCGTGGACAGACATCAGTTGGAATGGAACATGGTGGAGAAAAAGAGGATGAAGAAGAACAAGCTGAAGAAAATGAGGAAGTAGAGTAAAATAAATTGTGGAGAGTCACATTGCCGACATCAGCCAGTCTTGAACATGGTGAAGAAGATGAGGAAGAAAACAAATAAGAAGAGTAAGAAAATGAAAGATGAGTTAAAATAAAATGTGTAAGAATAAGAGAAAGTAGAAAAAGAGGAAGAACGAAAGAAAAAAGATGAACAGGAAGAAAAAAAGAGGGGAAAAGAATTAGTAAGAGTGATAATAATATTAGGAAGAAGAAGAAAGGTGAAGACGAAGAAGGATTAACATGAAGATAAAGAAAGATTTACAAGAAGAAGAAAGATTGGGGGGGGGGGGGGGGGGGGAGAAGAGATAAGTAAGGTCAGGTCAGGCCAGGTCATCCCGTAACCGGCAAGGTCGATGGGGCACACATGAAGACATCCTCACAACCCTCCGCCACCCCTCTCTGTCAGATGCCGCTGCCTGTGACTCTTCTGGTCAGAGACTGGTCCATTCTTTTATGTTGTCATCCCATCTCTTTTTGGGCCGGCCTCTTCGTCGTCTGCCATGCACCTTTCCGTGGAGGATTATATTTGCAAGACCATTTGATCTCGATATGTGACCGTACCAAGTGAGTTTCCTTCTTTTGACAGTTGCTAAGAGGTCTTCGAAAGGCCCTATTGTACGGCTGTTGTAATTCTATCTCGTATTTCCTCATTTGTAACTCGATCTTTGTACGTGACGTTTAAAAGTTTTCGGAAACATCTCATCTCCAAGGCCTGTATCCTTCGTTGAAGGTCAGCTGTAACTGCCCATGTCTCACACGCATAGAGGAATATTGACAGAACCAGTGTACGCATTAATCTGATTTTCGTGCATAGTGCTAACCGTTTATCTTGCCAGATTTTGTTAAGCCGTGCAAGCGTTGCTATTGCCTGTGCTATTCTGGCCAACACCTCACATTTTGATCCTTCATCACTGAAAATTGACCTAAGATATTTAAAACGGTCAACCACTTTGAGTTCCTGACTGTTAGCTTTTATCCTGCTGTTGAAGCCCGTGGCGTTGTTGGTCATTAATTTTGTCTTTCCAGCGTTTATCTCCATACCATAGTCAAGAGCTGTTTCATCGAGCCTTCTGACCCATTCCTGGAATTCTGCTTCTGAACCCACCGATATCATCTGCAAAACGAAGGTTGGTAATCGTTCGGCCCCCTATCTTGACAGTACCAACGTGACCTCCAAGTGCTTCACTCATAATTCCTTCAAGGAATATATTGAAAAGAGTTGGAGAGAGTGTACACCCCTGTCTCACACCAACTGATGTGCGAAACCAGTCCCCTCGCCTCCCATTCACAAAAACTGCGCTAGACGCCTTGTCATACAGGTGTTCAAGGACCGTTATAATATTTCCGTTGATATTATACATCCTCATGGTTGCCCAAAGCGCTTTATGCCATACCCTATCAAACACCTTCTTAAAATCCACAAACACATGATACAGTGTTTGCTGCTGTTCTAGATATTTCTCGCTTAGCAGCCTTAAATTAAATATCTGTTCTGTGGTGCTTCTTCCCTGTCTGAACCCTGCTTGCTCCTCGGCAATGATGTTCTCTGCTTGGGGTTTCAATCGGTCGAGGATTAATTTAAGCATGACCTTGCTAGGGTGGCTGATGAGGCTTATTGTTCTGTAATTTTGGCACATCTTTAGGTTTCCAGACTTATGTAACGGTAGAACATGTGGCCCATACGGAAATAAAGAAACCAATGACCGGGGCCTCAGACTCCTAGAATTTGCAAGATGCAACCAGCTGTTGGTGGCAAATACGTTTGGGTTAAACAAGCCGTCGAGACGCTGGACATGGCATAACCCAAGCAAGGAAGTGCACAGCCAGATTAACTATATACTGGTCCAGAGGAGGTTCCGATCGAGCATCAACACCGACAAAACGAGAAGTTTCACCGGAGCTGATATAGGAAGTGACCCCGATCTGGTTATGATGACCATGCATCTGCGATTGAAGGGAGTCGCAAAGAAGGATGTGACCAGGCTAAAGTTTGACCTGGACAAACTAATGGACCCAAAAATCACTGAAGTGTTTCAAGCAAGGGTGGGAGGTAGATTTGCACCACTGTTGGCTCTCAGAGAGGGGCTGGATACAGATACAGTTACAGAGTCTCTTAACGCAGCTCTCATAGATACTGCAACAGAGATCCTGGGATGCCACCAAACAAAAAAAAAGCCATGGGTGACAAAAGACATTCTAGACCTTTGTGATAAAAGAAGGTCACTGAAAAAACACAATCACCCACCGGAGGAGGTCGGCAGTTATAAAGAGGTCAAGAAAGATATACAACAAAAGATGAGAGAGGCGTAAGAAGCGTGGATATGTGAGCAATGCACAAACATCGAAGAGAAACTAAACAGAAATGATGCTAAAGGAGCATACAAGGTTGTCAAAGAACTGGTAACACCAAGACAAGGCAGGAACCTTATGATCCATGATAAAAGCGGCAAGTGCCTTATTGAGGAAAATGACGTACTGGCACGATGGACATAGTACTGTTCTGAGTTATATAACTATGAAGGGCGAAACAAACCTGAGAAAACATTCCCCCCAACACCAACAAATATAGAGGATAACCAACTGATAACGAAGGAAGAGGTAACTGCGGCGGTAAAGACATTGAGAAGAGGGAAGGCGGCCGGCGTGGACAATATACCAGCAGAGCTCTTACAAGCAGGTGGAGAGGTAGTGGTGGAAGGCCTGACACACATCTGCAACAAAATATGGGCGACAGAAACTGGCCGGACTTAATGAGTAAGCAAGCAGAGAAAAAATAAAAAAGCATTGAAGAAAAATGGATTAAGAAAATAAAGGAGAAAATAGTAACACAACACTTACCCTCAACAGCTAAGAGGCTCTAATCTATAGACACACAAGAGACATCTCCCCAGACACCAAACATAAGGCTTACCCTAATCTATAGACACACAAGAGACATCTCCCCAGATACCAAACATAAGGCTTACCCTAATCTATAGACACACAAGAGACATCTCCCCAGACACCAAACATAAGGCTTACCCTAATCTATAGACACACAAGAGACATCTCCCCAGACACCAAACACAAGACTTACCCTAATCTATAGACACACAAGAGACATCTCTCCAGACACCAAATGCAAGACTTACCCTAATCTATAGACACACAAGAGACATCTCCCCAGACACCAAATGCAAGACTTACCCTAATCTATAGACACACATGAGACATCTCCCCAGACACCAAACTTTCCCTAATCTAAAGACACACAAGAGACATCTCCCCAGACACCAAATGCAAGACTTACCCTCAACAGCTCAGATTCCTTGTCTCGCAGAGCTTGCTCCAGGTTCACTATCCTCTCCTCCGTGGACCCGTGCCTTTCCTCTGCCTGGTGAAACAGAAACCTCTATGTCCATCACACAATAAAGCATAGTGGTCGAAGACTTTCCATGACTATCAACTGATGTTACTCATTGATTCACTTTTCTGCCCCAAATCAAGCATTAGGACACTTCTTTTTCTTCGATCAACTGATGCTATGTTTCTAGCGAGGTGAGGTTACAAAGTAGACTGTACGTTCCAGGTCTTCGCTGCCCCCCCCCCCCCCCCCAGCTTTTTGAGCTTTGTAGCTTCCCCGGATCAGTCTGCCTGTCTTTGGTCTGTATAAGTAGGGCAGTCCTGCGGGATATGTTCCGCTGTATGCTTGGGTGCTCAACAATCGCACATGGCAGTGTCTCTGAGACCCAGTCTGGGTCACCTCTACAGGAAGTCTGTATACAAGCATTCAGAGCGGCTGGCAGCTTCAAAAGCAATCATTCAGTGTTCCCCAAAAAGGAAAATACGTTATGATGTAGTTTACAGTGAGTTTGCTATATCTGCACCGTTTGGCCCTGACACATCCAGTTTCAGCACAGTATTTTTTGGGGGGGGATTGGGTTATCCTTCCCAATGTGATTACTTTTCTCTTAGCTAGAATACACTAGTGAGGTCTGTTTTCAGTACCGCCACGTGCCGAAGACGGATGTGTCGGATCGAAAGGTGCAAATATTGCAGACAAACTGTATACTAGTGACACAATGCATTCCGTTTTCCGGACTACATACTGCTACTTACAAAACCCTGTTCAGGGCTTGGTAGCGGGAGATTGAGAACGAACTCAGAAGAAGAAGGAGTACCGCCACTTGGAGACAGAATAAGGTCTTGATCAGCAATGGTTCAACGACCCTAAACACATTTTAAAACAAATTTAGGATGATTGAAAAAGAACAATAATAAATCAGTTCCTGCTGCAATTGATAAATCTGGTGTAAAAAGATCATAAATAGGTACAGCCAGATACAGCGTTAAGACGAAGACACGAAATGAGACCTAGCTGCCAGTCTGTCACAATGAAATGTTTTCAAAGTACACCATCATTACTATCACCACCATCTTCACATCACTAACCTGACAAAGTGCTTCCAGTCGCTGCTGAAGCTCTGCCTCAATAGAAGGCATGGCTTCCACCTTTTTCAGCGACTGAGTCAGTTTCTGCTCCAAATGTTCAACCTTTTCCTGGAGACTTCTCAACTTCTCCTCGGCCTGCAAAAGAAGAGGTCAGATTGTATTTATCACATGTACTATATATCTCTTCAACTACACTGTGTTATGCTGCTGAAACATGGACACTTACAAAGGTTATAGACAACAAACTGCGAGTGACCCAGGCAACTTGAGAGGTCTTACTCTCCATAACAAATACATACAGAATCTCCACAATTCCTACATGTTAGTTTGTTGCCCATCACAAGTGATGATAGCGACATCATCACATGGTATTTTATCTTGATGATGTAACTTTCGCTGTATTTGGATTATAGTGAGGAAGTAATGGCACTGGTCATCAACCTCACTCTCTTGTCCCGAGCTATCTTGGACCAGTAACAAGATGATCAGTCAAGACCACTGTAGGTAACTCAGGATGTAGGCACTGTGGTCCCACCTCCTGTGAGACCAGGGGTCACTATGATACTTGTGGGATTCGAAAGTCCACCGCTTCTGTTCATCGCTTTGACCTCTCTACCACAGCGACCCCAGAAGACTGCTGAGTCCGTAGACAATCAGTGTTGAATTGCATCCCGTTGTGTATTTTGGCCTAAAAGGGACCAGCGGAGGATTGGAATGTTCATGCCCCACTGTGCTGCATCTTCAGCCTTTCCTGTATAACCAAAATCTGTGCATGGTGGTGAGTCTACTAATAACCCTTGCACTGAACTACAACCAGGAGGACCCAGTTCCTTGTCTTCTTGAGTGTGTCTCATAATATAAGAAAAGTCACTATAACCAACATCAAATACATATCATCAAGGTGAAGATCTCCACATGAGTAGCTTTGAGCAGCAACAACAAAAACATCAATAACAATCTGGGTTAACAATGTATCTTACACTCCGCAAGCTTGCATCCTTAGTCTGGACCTCGGCTTCCAACTTGTCATTAAGGTCATGGACTGAGGTGGACTCTCGCTGCGCATTAAGATACCTTTTCTCCAGAGTGGCTATTCGCTCCTCCTGATCCTCTTTCTGCGCCTGTGACTGATAAAAAAAACAACAAAAGCATTAACACTTTGGCCCTGGCCCTCTAATCCGTAAAATCCCCTTCCTAGAGTAGGCAGATGATCTGGTACTTTTGTCACACAGTCATAGCCAAACGCAAGAGAAACTTAATAGGATGAAAAAACAATCATCAAAATTGGTATTGAATATCAACAAAAAGAAAACCAAGCTCCTTAAACTCAACACTAACAGCAAAGAACCAATCATGCTGGAGAGATAGCAGTTGGAAGAAGTGTATACTTTTACCTATCTGCAGCACAATCAACACATCAGGAGGTACAGGTACAGGTGTAAGGACCAGAATTGGAAAGGCAAGAGGGGCATTCCTGACACTAAACAACATATGGAAATCCAGAGAAATCTAGATTCACACCAAAGTTGAATATTCAACGTCGGTGTCAAGTCAGCGCTGCTGTATGGAGCTGCAACATTGAGAACGACCAAGGCCATACAACAAAGAATCAAGTCCTCAATTAACAGATACCGACAAAGGATAATGAGCATAAAAGTGGCAGGGCATGGTGAAGAATGAAAATCTATGGGAAAGGAGCCAACAACATCCACTGGAACAACAAATAAAGCAAAGAAAATGGGCATGGATAGGACAACATAGCCAGTCAGGCTCTTATATGGAATCATCCAGAGGAGAGAGAGGTAGACCAATCATACATGATGGAGAGATTGTGAGAAGAAACTAAGATTAAATTATTACACCTGGAGAGAGGCAGAAAGCACAGCCCAGGACCGTGCATGCTTATGGGATGTTGTCAATGGCCTGTGCACAAAGAGGAGTCACAGACTTTGATTGATTGCTTGATATTGATTACCCTGATCATGTCCAATGTTCCTCCTTGTTACGCCAGTAGATTATGGAATACATTTATTGAAGACCATCTGTATCAAATTTACTTGACACTTACTTGAAACCTGGTATTGGAACAGATAAGGTTTCCTGCTGTAAGGTAGACAAAAAAACTGCTTGAATCTATGCATGTCCTTCACCTTGGATTACCATGATCATCTAAGGAGTAAGGTAGGCCATCTCTAATTTTGTTGACGGGCAACTCCCGGGTGGGCAGTTATAGTTGTATGGCCTCCTCGTCCATATATCATCAATCATGCGGACTACATGGCTGGCCCATCTGTAGTTTTGCATTGGCACAGAGTCAACAACATCATGAAATTCAGTTTGTTCATGGGTGTTGGATGTGGTATCTAAGGGAGATATTTTGGACTCTTCGCTCGATTGCTCTTTCATTACTATGGAGCTTCTCTGTGTCTGATTTACGTAGACTCCAAATCTCACACCCATATACCATTGCTGGTATAATACTATTGAAATGGTGAGCCTTGATACATTATGTACAAATTACCCATAGTCTGACCCTCCAAGAGACATGGACAGATCTAGCTTGCTCATAATCTGATTCACACATGTCAAAATCATCAAAATACACTTGGCCTTTTCAGAATAATCCCTATCTGCATCTAATTTATCAGCCTCGAAATCTTTGAAAATACTTTGAACAACTGGTTCTGTTGTTGGCCGTTTGGAATGGCCATTTCCCAAATTTTTCTAAACGTCCTTCCATCCATTACGGAAAACAATGAAAACTTCACAGAGCATGATTGTACGAAGGTGGTCCATTTTTATATATATGTCCAGAAATGTGTGTATGTACTGTCTGACATCAAAATAATATAATTCAGGCAATACAGGCAAAAATATGCCACACCAAAAGACTGATGGCTCGAGCAATGGGCTACTTACACACACAACGATATATTGGTGGCACAGATTCAAATGATTAAGATGGTTCAGATAACAGAATTATACAATTATCGCCATGAAAGAATACTAAGCAAGCAACTAAAGGTGGGTCTGTACACTGCTGGTGGAGATGAAGTGGTAGAGACTTCATTTTACTGAATCTCAGCTTGACGAGGTGCGGTGACCAGTTCCCATCCTTGCTGTCTTGCTTTCCCTAATAATAAGTCCAGTAGCCATTAACAGCTGGGTAGACTGGAGCTACTGTTGAGTGAGGGTCTCAGATTGGTTTAGATTTTGTTGACTCGTACTGCTGACCATTCCTCAAAAGACTCCTTCTGGTTCCCTAGTGGAGCCACTGTTTCCTTACTGGAAGTTCGTAACAGGCGATTAGAACAGGTTGTGCTAAGGTTGACAACCTCAATGTGTAAATACTTTTGCCAATGAAACCTCACTGCTAACAATTGGATTCAAGATTCCCTTTAAGCTGGATAGGGTAATCCAAATTGGACCCATCTGGTTTGACAGATACATGAAGAGTTTAGAGCATGCGAGACTGGGAATTGAACCCATGGTTGATGTGAGAAGCAAGCACTTTACCCACCAGATGCTCAGATGGACAATAACATCCAGAAAAGAACAAAGATGGAGTCACTGACTCCATCTCTGGCACGGCTAACTGAGGTCTCAACCTCTTTAACAAGAACAGTCATCGTGTCAGACTACAAATCCTTACTATAGAAGGATTGGCTAATGCATGGCTGGAAAGCCACTGTAAAGGCATTAATCCTCCAATGGTTGGTTCGGATCTATTACCCTGGTCCTGCTGGGGTCCCAGACAATGAAAGAGCAGATATCTTGGCTACAAAAAGTCCCCATTATGGCGCATTTGAGCATATCATGCAGGTTTTCAGTCCACGAGCAAGAGACAGACCACCATGTCGATGGATCGAGGGTGTCTCTGACACTCTCAGGAAGTTACACCTAACAACAGCACAAGCCCCCCACTTAGCAATAACAAGAAATCTACCCATCCTGCCTTTCTGCGACGCCGTATAGCAAGAGCAGTAGGACAAAGAAGAAGAAGTTGGATGATGACACTACTGCAATAGATGAATCAGCAATTCACATACTGCGGAACTTGAAATCAAAGGAGGATAGAGCTAGGCACAAGAGTGATACAGGAAACATCAGTAACCTCCCTCTTCATCATCTACTGAGAGAGACTGAGCACATGTGTGTATGCAAAGACTGCAGTGAAGTTGACTTGTAAGAACAGAGAACTGTAACTATGGTCTCTCACCTCTCTTAAGTCACGCTGCAGTTTGTTGACCAGGTCCTGAGCCTTGACCAGCTCCTTCTGACTGGTGGTGTAGTTCTCTTCCAGCTCCGTCATCTTGTTGTTCAGCTCTAGCAGGCGTGTCCTGGTGAACGTCAGCTCTGAATTCTGTTTTTCAACAGTTTCTTGGAGGTCCATTACTCGGCCCATGTCCGAGTCTGGTTCAATTGACCCATTGGATAATCTCTGTGGAGGATTAAAATTATAGCAATAAAAAACAACTGTACATGTCAAAGATACCTAAAAGAATCATCTTCATACCATGCGATATTTTGACTCCAGTAGGATTATGAAATTACCACTACCTTGCAGGAAGCCAGAATCATAGCATTAATCTGCTCTTGTTGAGGTGATTTATGTGATGCTTTGTTTCTTTTTTTTCCTTCTTCGTTCACTCTCAAATAATATCATCTATCTCTCTCACATGGGGAACTGAGGTGCTAGTTCGGTCAGACACAACATACTGACCAGGACGCCGCGTCAGGGACGATATGCTGAGCAAGACCACTATCTCTCTTCTATGTAGCATTCCCTGAAAGCAGCTGTTTTCAAGGCAGTCTGGCTGACGAGATGTGGATTGACGTGATCCCTGTAGTAGTGAGCGCCACGCAGTTGATGCCAAGCATTGCACAATCGCCTGGAGGACTACGGTCGATCTTCAACATGCTCAATGTGTGAGGAAAGCTACTACAACCTGCCACTTAACATCCTTTTCAGGGCGCACAAAAAAGCAAACTTACTCATTATGGACATTAAACAACATCATCTCCCTCATAAACCTGGCGGCCCATCTCAGGCTAGTCTCGTCACCATAGTTTATCCTGCAATTGGGTTGGGGAGGGCCATGTAGTTACTCTGTTACTCTCATGGAGTTGGCAGAGTTACTCTGTTACTCTCATGGAGTTGGCAGATCTGCAGAACATGTTCCACTATTTGTTCTCCCCACATGGGCCCATGTCGGTGTGTCCAATTTTTAATTTGTTGAACAAATGATTTTTCACTCTGCAGTGACCCGTTCGCAGTCTGAATATTGTCACTTGATCTATTCTGCTATATCAGATCCTGGGTGTTCTCTGTGCCGCTTGTCTTTGAAGTTAAATTGTATCTTTGTCTTCATATGTAGCTCTGTCATCAGTTTGAGGTTTGTCACTTCCCTCTTTTTTTCCGTCTATCTACCTACTCATTTCCGTGTATCTTACAGTGCGCAGGGATTCACTGAATTTTCAATCTGTTGAAATTTTAGCTTGCATTCGTGAGTGCTTCAGACAGGCTGTCCAATTCATTGCTTTTATTATGTTTTCTGTGGCCCATTATGACTGACAGCCCTGCCGAAGACGGATGAGTCGGACCGAAATGTGCAAATATCGCAGTCAAGCTGCAAACTAGCGACATACCGCATTCCGTTCTCCGGACTACATTCTACTACTTGCAAAGCCCTGTTCAGGACTTGGTAGTGGGAGATTGAGAACCAACGCCCAAAGAAGAAGGAGTGGTTCTATTTTTCTACTATGAGATAAACCTTGACTTAGTATACTGAAGACTATAACAACTTCATTCTCTGACATTTAGCATAACTACTATGAGACACACCTTGACTTAGTATACTGAAGACTATAACAACTTCATTCCCCGACAGCAGTGTAACTAGTACTGAAGAAAATGGATGTGCCGGACCGAAACGTGCAAAAATCACAGTCAAGCCGTAAAGTAGTGACACAGCGCATTATTCCGTTCTCCAGACTATATCCTGCTAACTGAAAAGCACTGTTCAAGGCTTGGTAGTGATAGATTAAGAATAAACAAAAAAGAAGACATGTAACTGGTATGGGACAAACCTAGATTTTATTTCCCTACGATTTGTTAGCTTATATTTTTTTTGTTTATTATTCCTGATGAAGGCCTTTACATTCGCAATGTAGGTTTCGTTTCTATTTTCATCTTAGCTTAATATCTGACACTACCTACGTATGCTTTTTCACACAATCACTAGCGAAGAGCTCTGTACAAGTAATTTCTAAAACCTCATGAGCAGGAAACATGATAAACAGAGGAAGAATCATTGGATTTTCAGGAGATCCAGCAAACATGTCCTGTCCTACATGCTGATTGTGAAAGAAAAGTGGACAATTACATAAATCTGATCTTCTTCTGCGTTCATTCTCAATCTCCCGCTACCAAACCCTGAAAAGGCTTCGTAAGTCACACTTAGGTAGGCCCCATGTTCCAATAGGAACCAGATGGATAAAATGTCAAGTCTAGTCACACTTGTGATAGACTCGAGCTCGAGTCTATCACAAGCTGTGTAAACAGATATGGCACAGTGCAGAGTGGCCAGAAGCATGAAAGAAATCAATTTATATTCCCCTCCCCAAAAAAGGCAACCTGAAGCTATGCACGAACTATCGTGCTGATCAGCCACGCTAGCAAGATACTCTTGCGAATCCTATTAAGAAGGATAGAGAAAAGGTTTGAATCTGAAATTCACGCATTCCAGGTAGGTTTTAGGAAAGACAGAGGGACCAGGGACCACGTATTCAATTTAAGAAATATCTATGAAAAATGTAGAGAGTTTAATGTAGACCTGTACACATGTTTCATTGATTACACCAAGGCCTTCGACAGGGTAAAACATCAAAATCTGTGGAGAATCATGAAAGAAATGGGGTTTCCTTTGCATATTGTCCATCTCATTGAAACATTATACCAAGATCAACAAGTCGCTGTCCGAGTATCTGGGCAAACATCAGATTGGTTTGCAGTACAGAAGGGAGTACGACAGAGATGTATCCTCTCACCTTATCTGTACAACATATATGCAGAATGTATAATGAGAGATGTTCGAGAAGACGAGAACATTTAAAGTTTCGACCCATTTACGATTGGGGGGTATGAGATTCCAGAGTTACGATACGCAGATGACACAGTGATACTATCAAGAAGTGCAGAAGGGCTAGAGCAGCTACTTTCAGCCGCTGGACAACAATGGACATAGTAAAGATCAAAATCTGTTCATAAACATAAATAAAACAAAGATAATGACCACCGACAAAACACAATGTCAGCATAAATTTACAGTGGGTGGTGAGGAAATAGATCAGGTCAAACATTTTGAATATCTGGGCTCCAGAATTGACAAAAATCAGAAGAAGACTAGCTATGGCAATGCAAAGACTGAACAGCCTGAAGAAATTATTGCAGAGCACCAACAAAATGATAAAAGTAAAAGTCTTGAGAGCCTGTGTTTTTCCTGTGGCAGCTTATGGCTGTGAATCATGGACGATTACCAAAACTTCCAGACAAAGAATCAAATTCTTTGAGTCAAAATGTTACAGAAAGATCCTCAGAATACCCTGGACAAAGAAAAAGACAATTGTAGACATTTGGCAAGAGTTGAGCATAGAGGAGAACTGGTTTATCAATTCAATTTTGGCTAGAAAATGCAAATACTTTGGTCACATCAAGAGACACAACGGTCTCGAGAGAACGGTGATGGAAGGTATGGTGCCAGGCAAAAGAGGAAGGGGTAGACCAAGAAGACGATGGCACCAAGATATCCAGGAATGCCTATGACTGTGATGGAAGCTAGAGTTTTGGCAAGAGAACGAGTTTCTTTCAGACAGACTGTGATGGGAGCGACGTTCTACAAAGGACATGCTACATGATGATGATGATGATGAGTCACGCTTAAGTAAGCCCCATGTTAAAATGGGAACCAGATGGATAAAATGTCAAGTCTAGCCATAGTTAAACAACGCTACCGTCCAATGGGAACTAGAAGAATAAAATGTTGTCTAGTCCCAATTAGACTAGCCCTATGTTCCAATGGGAACCAGATGGATTATATCAAGTCTAGCCATAGTTAAACAATGCTACCTTCCAATGGGAACCTGAGCGATTATATCAAGTCCCAGTTAGACAAGCCTTATGTTTAAATAGGAACCAGATGGATTAAATGGTGTTGTCCTAACCTTGGTCAGACTTGTTGTGGTAGCTGCTGAAGACTCCCTGGAATCAACATCTCCCTGACTAGTTGAGTCGGTGCGGTTGGACTTCATGTCCTCAATGCTGCCACTAGAGTGTCGAGATTTGGTCGCCTGTTCTCGGAATGTGAATAACTGTCATGAATAAAGGGTCAGTGAGAATTTTACTGTGAACATCAAACATTCATATCAAATGAATTGAGAAGAGATAATAATATTAACAAGTACGCAGCAGTTTGGTATGGGCACAGATCCAAAAGTAGAGATATAAATAGGTCTATATTACATAGATGCTGCAGATGGTGATGAGAAGAGGTAGGTGAACAATTTCATTTTTGAGGGACAAATCCAGAGCACTTTACCACACTGCTGGCACTCACTTCTTGATTGGCACTTGTTAGCTCCTCTTCCAACTGGGCAACTCGTTCTAAGGCAACACGAAGCCGTTCTCGAACCTTGAGGAAAAAAAACAATCACAAAAAAACATGATTTTGCATATGTCATTCATGTGGCTATATAAAATATATGTGGATGTGGGAGCTGGACAAAAACTGCAGACAAAGAAAGAAGGATGCAAGCTTTCCTTCTTCATTCGTTCGCTTGAAAATATGTCTATATCTGCAATGTTGTCTCCTGATATAAACTATAAACTTTTGGAGTTCACATATAAGTCCATAAAGTTTCTCATCCAGTGCTGTTTCTATGGGCCAGTGAGATTTTCTCTGTATAGTTATGTAGTATGTGGTCTGCAGTGTCTGTCCACATGTACACACAGCTGAGCTGCCAATCTTCAATTTTGTGTACATGTAGCTGCGGAGTCGGCTGTGTCAAGTTCTAAGGTGCAACACAACCGTTTGCTCTTGTCTGTTCATCTTATGGTAATCGTCTGGTGTTACTGTTGATGGCTTTCTGATTGATTTGCTCATCCTTATCTTCTGGATACAAGCTTTGAATATAAATGCTACAGAAGAAGTGAGCAATTCTCTTATTAAGAACATAAAACAAAGGGAGGACTCATTGGTCTCGAGGTAAGGTGCACGCCTCAGGCGCCGGAAGCCAGATTAAAATCAGGGTGGAGACCGGGATTTTTTCACGTGGATCTTCTGGTAATACTTTCCCTGATATCTGAGTAGTGAGATTGGACTCCCGTGTTCTGTGTCGAGCACGTTAAAAATCCCTTGGTATTTAGAAATGGAAAAGAGTAGGCTTAACGTCCGCTGCCCGGACAAAATTATAAAATCTAGCTAAAAAAATTCCAACCAAAAATGTTTGTACCTTCCCTCAGGCAGTTTGTTAACAGCAGCTATAAATGGCGCCTAACTGGCTGTGGGTCTACTTAGCTCTAGTGTGTTTTTTTTTGTTCGCCTTATTTCTCTAATCCCCAAGGCGGTGTGCGTTGCACTGCGTTTTTACTTTGCGCCTGTCGGCCCAGTGCATCTGACTTCAGCATGCATTTTATGTAAGGGTATGCTTCCCCGGGGTAACAGCCGGTGCTGTGATGGGGATTGAACCCAGCACCTTCTGTTTGTGAGCCGTGTCACTTAACCACTAGGCCACGCCGTCCCCTGTACTCTAGTGTGTTTGAGTCTATTAAGATGGACTCGCACATCGGTTAAACCATCTTCCAAGAAACTGGTTGTATATAGACTCTGCAGAGTCTTCTAAACCAGAATAAAAGACGATGAGTTATCCTAACATTTCAGACATAAACTGGCATAAGTCAAAGCCTATATGCGTGTCAAGCCTATATGCGTGTCACCACAAACACGCAGCAGCCTCTGTACAGTAGTATCTAAGACACCAAGGTATCAAGAATCAAGAGAGGGGCGTCATGGATGGCACAGGTAGAGACAACAATCGGACACGTCACTCCAGCTGAGACGATAACCAAAGGGGAAGAATGGGTCCACACGGTGTGATAGAATGATAGAGTACCAGAGTGTCATCATAACCGTAGGCAAGGAATGCAGAGAACGAAGCAACGGGAGAGCAGAGCAAGAGGTGAATCAGCTGATAACTAAGAACACGCAGGAGAGTGACGCTGTCATCCTGGTATCTAAACAGGCATGTTAATGTCTGTTGCCAGGTAGCCGAAGGCTTTCGGCTATCCGTAGTAGGTATTTTAAACTTCCTGCGGTTTACTAGACCTGGGGGAAAGGAACAAATAATTTGGGTAGATTATTAACTTGAATTCTGTCTGGGCAGCGGCTGCTAAGCCTAATCTTTTTGATTTCTGTCAAGTGATTTTTAACGTACTTGACACTGAACAACGGCGTTCGATTTCACTACCCGAGATCAGGGCAATTTTTACCATAAGATCCATGTGAACAAATCCTGGTCTCCACCGTGATTTGAACCCGCGACCTCTGCACCCGACACTTTACCTTGAGACCACTGAGGCCCCCCCCCCCTCCCCTCATGACATTATTGTTATATGAAAAGCATTACAAGGTAGCATCTGTTCTGGAATCCTCAAGGTAAGAGAAACATACATGGAGAAGAGAGCTTGAGACAGCCATGACAGAGATAAGATGACAGAGAGCTGGAATGAATGTACCAGGACATGAGGATATGACTTCTCCATGGGGAACTGAAAATATTTAGATTAATTCAACTAATGAACTGCATATAAGGACTACAGAAATGGAAATTATACAAATGTATGCCTTACCTTCTCATCAAGAGCCTTGTGATGCTCAAAGAGAGACTTCAAGGCCTTTAATACCTCCACCTCGCTGGACACCCCAGCTGGTGATGAGGCCTGACGTTTTACCACGGTCATCCTCAGCGACCTCTCATGCCGAGACACTAAACATTCTAAATGTTCCAGCAGCAACTAGGAATACAGTTCACATGTTAGGAGAGTGGGTGGCAGAAGCATTATGCTATCTAATGTGATATTATGCTGCATTATGCTATGCTGTGATATGATATGCTTTGTTATTTCATGTTGTGATATGATACACAGTTATTCTTTGCTATGTTGTGGTATTGTATGCTAAGATTTGGTATTTTGTGTTTTACAATGTTATAGTACTCTATGCTATGTTATGGTATTATGTGCTATATTGTGTGGCATGCATTCTGTGTTATGTTGTTGTATTGTACGCTATGTTATGGTAGTGTATGCTGAATGGTATTCTGTTCTATAATGTGGTATTCTCTGCTGCTATGGTATTATGAGTTGGCTTGGCTTGGTTCTCAATCTCCCGCTACTAAACCCTGAAAAGGGCTTAAGTAGCAGAATGTAGTCCGGAGAACGGAATGCAGTGTGTTGTAGTTTACAGCTTGACTGCGATATTTGCACTTTTCGGCCCAACACATCCGACTTCAGCAGGCATTTTTTTAGTACTGGGTTAGCATTCCCTCTTCAATCCCTTCTTCTTGTCCAGTGTGCTCTGTTGCAGGTTGTTATCAAGGATCAACGCCTGGAGGTGTAGAAGAGTATTGACAGCTCTGGTTCGCTGACACGTTATGGTATTCTATGCTAAGTTATGGCATTCCATTTTTTAAATAATATTGATAGAGATCTCTAACTATTTGGCTGGATACGAATGGTGAGTGAGTTTACGTTTGGCATAACAAGTTGTGTTCAATGAATCTACCATCAACTCCTGGGGAGAGGAGATAAACATATTGATCAAGAACCCCACCTCACTTCAATGCAGTTCTCTCTGGAAGGTTTTTTTTAAAAATTGCAGTCTGGCTAACGTGATCCCCACAGTAGTATGCAACATGCAAAAAAAGCCAAGCATAGCACAACCGCCTGGAGGACCCCGGTCCACCTTCATCTGCACAATCGGAAAGCTACTGCAACCCGCCACTTAATGTCCTTTTCTGAGCACACAAAAGAGTAAGTTACTCATGTGGACATTCAACAACAACAATACTGTGTTACGGTATTCTATCTATGTCATGTTATTGTATGTTATGCCATGTTTTACTATGCTACGGCATTCCATACGGTGTGTCACGGTATAGTATGCCATGCTACGAGGCGTGTTCAAACGAAACTGGACCTAACTGCACCAAGTGAACATACGTATGATGCGCATGATGACGTCACTTCTGTTGTAAACAGCATATACCAACCGTCAAGTCTGCAAAATTTCATTATCCTCCGACTCATAGTTTCCTCAGCAGACCGTTGAAAACATGGCGGTGTGATACGGAATCTGTCCAGAGTTGAGCAGCGAGTGGTGATTCGGTTTTTAACAGCTGAAGGATGTCGACCAGTTGACATTCATCGCAGAATGCAGGCAGTGTATGGACAAATATTATAGTGAACTCATCAAATGAATACATTTCCTCCTTTCTTTCATACAACCATCAGACAATCTCTTGAAAACTGAGAATTAGACTGGATTCAGGACAAATGGAACACAACTCATAGAACAGTACATCCTTCTTTGGCTAACATCCCCAGGGCATAAGACAGCTGATAAGGCAGCATATTGTCATCTCTGATAAACTACATTCCACTGATCATTAATGTGAAAACTACAGCACAAAGAGCTAGACCTACCCGTGTATTGTTTCTCTCTGCCTTGAGTTCTGATATCTCCTCTTCTCTTTCCAAGAGTAGCTCCCTCACTTGGTTCAACTCTTTTGTCACTGTGGCCAACTCCTGGGGACAACAAAACAAAGACATCAATTCATAAGAAGTCCAAAACGACTTGAAATTCTTGGAACTCTGGTATTCAAACAGACATATTACATATTAATGTCTGTTGCCAGGTAGCTGAATGCTATCGGCTATGTGTAGTAGGTATTTTAAACGTCCTGCGGCTTACTAAACTGGTGTGGGGGGGAATGTACAAATAACTTGGGTAGATTTTTAACATGAATTTTGTCTCGGCAGCGGCCACTAAGTCTACTTTTTAAAAATTTCTATCTGCCAAGGAATTTTTAACGTGCTCAACGCTGAACACAGGAGTCAGATCTTACTACCCTGAGATCAGTGGAATTTTTACCAGATCCACGTGAAAAAATCCCGGTCATCACCGTGATTTGAACCAGCACCCGAGGCGTACACCTTACCTCGAGACCATGTAGCCCTCCTAACAATGACGTAATGTCTTTTTTTACTGCTTGTGAAATAATAACATCACAGCAAGAAGACATGATTTATAACTAGAAACAAAAGTAGAGTCATTACTATTATAGGTCAGTCAAGCTATAAACTAGCACCACAATGCATTCCGTTCTCTGGACTACATCGTGCTACTTGGCAGCAGGAAATTGAGAACAAATGCAGAAGAAGGTCAGACACCTGGCAACAATTGCCGCTGGGGATGAAGATAACAGTTCCCTTCCTTGCTGTTTTTACCTTCCCCCAACCCATACGTCAGGTTTACTTCTGCTAGTCAACCAAGAAATCACAAAAAAGAACAAGAGGAAATGTATAGTTAGGGAGAAAAATAAGGAGACATTACCACTACCAGGGGCAAGATGATGATGATACAATTCCTTTAGCTGAAAGCTCTTGACAGCACAATGCTTACTGGACATAAGTACAATATGTCCTCCTCAGTTGTGGAAATGTATAGAGTGTGTTGTGTATGGTGGGAGCAGCAGGTTTCACAGATATGCTAGCCCTGGGCACAGAGTCAGGAGGTGCATAACGATTTCCTCGTGGTCGCGACAGAATCTGCAATTTGGTTCATGAAGTAGGTCTATTCTATTTACATGTTTGTTGAAAGGGGCATGGCCTGTTCTCAGTTTAAAGATTAAACTCTGGTATGGTCTCTTCCATTTCAAATTCTTGGCTGGGTCCTGGGGTCTAGTTTTGCTTGGTGTTTGAAACATGTTCGGCCTATCTGGGATGTTGCCCACTAATTTTGCCATTCCTATCTATCTAAAGTTGTTTCTCAGAATCTGCTTGCACATCTGTAGCGTGATACTTGGTAGTGGCTGTGGCGTTTGCTGCGCTTTCGGCCAGCTCATCAGCCTTCTCATTTTCTAGGACTCTGACAAGGCCAGGTATCCACTAGAGCACGACTTCCACTCCATAGGAGATGGACAGTCGGTTAATTAATTTGTAAATGTTGACATCTGAAGATGCTATGTTTTCCAAGGTTTGAAGCGCATATTTTGAGTCTGAGAGTATGGCGATTTCCTTAGGCTGTATGGTGCTGCTTTTAAAATTTGAGATTATTCGGCACATAGCTTTTTTTATTGCCATTATTTCTTGGTGCAGGTTATGGTATATAATTACAGCCCCATATCCAGCATTGGTGGCAGATTCATTCATATATACTTTGATGATTTGTGGATATCAGTCTATAATTTCCAAAGTGATCGTTTCCAGGAATAATGGAGCATAAGCATATCACAACAAGAACATGAGAAGACGTGAATATCGTTACTGATGGGATACACAAGAACTTTACCATTACAGCATATATATTTAACCAGGCCGAAGGGTGAGAGTCTGAATGCAACTGTATCCGCAACATATGTTGTATTGGGTGACATGAAAATAGCAGAACTTTTCTCCCATTGGGAGATGGTAAAAAACGTGCAATCTGTTCACCGAATGCAGTGTCCTTTTCAAAGAGCCAGTTATTGACAAAATTTGGAATGTTACCTGTAGCCATATTGAATGTATCTACTACATGCAGATTCAACCCAAGGAAAGACTAACAAAAACCAGCCTACAGTGTTTAAAGAGAAGAGAAGAATTTGATGTGACAATACAGGTTTATAAGATAATCAAAGGAACAGATAATTTAGACTATAACAAGTTTTTCAAAATATTAACACCTACAAGATCAAGAGGGCATAGTTACAAATTAACTTAAGAAAGGTTCAGATTAGATATTGGGAAACATTTTATTAATCAGAGAGTGGTGAATGCTTGGAATGCATTGCCACAGGAAGTAGTGGAGGCAGGGACAATTAATGCATTTAAGAATAGATTTGATGTGCATAGCTTTCAGAGCAAGGAAATGTAAATGAAACTGGTTGTATACGGACTCTGAAGAGTCTTCTAAACTAGTATAAAGACATTAAGTTTTAAATGTTCCTTTGAGGCTAGGGCGTCAGATTTTTCATTGCCATAAACTTCAGCATGACCAGGGAAGTAGATCTACACAAGAAGGTCTAAAGTGTCTGTGTCCACTATCCACTCATGCCACAGCATCCTGTTTGCTTTCTGATGTAAGAATTCAGTCTGACACAACGACGACCCTCAGAGGCCTCAGGCAGCCACCTCATAGTTGAAGTCACTGAAGTACAACCGGAGATACAGTACATTGAATGAGCTGACAGCATCAGCGCCAGTAAAGACCTTATTCCATCTTCATGGAAACATGCTGCACTACTGGCTAAGAGATAGGGATCGCAGCAGGAAGGCAAACCCGGTACCAAAAAAAACTAGCTGAAATCGAATGTGTCAGACCGAAAAATGCAAATAACACAGCCTCGCTGTAAACTAGAAAACAACATCCTTTTCAGGAAGAATGCTAAAATAGAAACTCTGTTCTCGTACTTGAAGTTACTGTCGTATATGCCCTAACCCACAGAAGCTACTGTCATATATGGCCCAACCCACAGAAGCTGCTGTTGTATTTGCCCCAACCCCCAGAAGTTGCTGTTGTATATGCCCCAGCCACAAAGACTTTACCTGCCTCAACCCACAAAGACTTTACCTATCACTTAGAAAAGTCAAATACAGACAGACAAAGTTTGATGACAGGTTCGGTTCATTGCACTAGGTCACACCTTTTTTTGCGAGATGGGGCGAATAGCTTCCTGTCTTGCATTCTCTAACAGACAATCATGCCCCCATTCTGGATAGGCTCTAGTATGTCACTAACAAGAAGTGAACCAGGTAATTCTGTTGTAAAGAGCAAAAATTACCCATCATTTTCTTTTAGTCTCAGTTGACCTGTACTTTTACAATGGCAGATGTCCATGTGCAGGTCCCAGGTCTGGCATGAGCTGGAAGGAGGATATCCTGCTTGGCGGTCTAAGCTAGAGCAGCTTATTACTCCGCTGCGTTGTGTCAAGTGCCGCAGAAGGTGGTTAACCGATATGCGAGTCTGTCTTAATAGACTAACCAACCACCTAACCATGGCTGGTGTTATGCCATGTTACACAGTTAGTCGCCTCTTACGACATGCTCTTTGTGGGGAAGTGGTGCTATTCTTGTCCTTGTCATGCACAGTGACCTCGGCAGACCACTCATCATTTTCTCACGTATGTAAAATAAATGTGCGAAGGGAAGCAGAGAAAGAGGAGTGTGGGTAGGTCGAGAGAGAGATGGGGAGGAGACAAAAGAAAAAAAATTCTCCCTGGCCCAAGATAAACATAACCAGGCGTTGATGTATTGCCCTTACATTGATAAGCCTTTGTAAACACCAGCCAACCTCCCTGCTGACCTGCCTCAGCAGAATATCCACGCCAGGTAAAACTAAGTCCAGCTGGGTTTTCACACCATTTGCCATTAGCCACGGATACCAGTCAACCTGAATGTAATGGTCTACCATCTAACCATACATGTTGCTACACAAATTCTGTTATAACATACGAGACCTTCCAAATGAGATGATTGAACTCACCATGAGACAGAAATCTGGACCAAAAATGATGTGAAATAGAATGCCCTAACTGGACTGAAGATGCAGCAGTGAATGAGCTGATAGCAGTCAGTGGCTGAAAGCTGACTAAAACCATATACATATCTTCTTCGTCGTTCGTTATCAAACTCTCGCTATCAAGCCCTGACAAGGGCTTTGCAAGTAGCAGGATGTAGTCTGAAGAACAGTATGTGTTGTGTTGTAGTTTACAGATTGACTGCAATGTTTGCACTTTTCGGTCCGGCACATCAGATTTCAGCATACCATTTTTAAGTGCTGGGTTAGCCTTCCCTCTTTGATCTTTTATCCTTAGCTTGTCTGCCCTGTTGCAGCCCCTGTAAGCCAGGATCACAACATGGAGGTGGAGAAGGGTATAGGCTCAGCATCTTGATTCCTGTCATACATATTAGCAGTTTCGTTGATAAGAACACTGCCCTGCAGGTGGTATTACAGTGAAGACAAGTCACATGACGTCACAGTTGCCATTTTAAGATGGCCGGATCACTAGTGACATGCACCAAAGAGAAGCTGCATATGTATTTTTGAGCAGCAAAACTGACAAAATTACATGTCGTCCAATGACATGTATACACATTTACTTCAGCATTGTAACACAAGATCTAATATAACAAAAGTAACATAAAAATAGCCTGTATGATGACGAAAAGAAATTATGTCCAATTTGGGTCTCACCGGAGGAACTCAAGAAGAAGCACAGAATAGGAACAAAAAAAGAGCATCTGTTTAGGTTTCAAATGAACTAGCTGGATAAATGATGGTGACAATATTTACTCCAGCATTAGACACAAATTACTATACTAATTCACCACAACCACTGTTAGCCTATCCTTGAGGTTTATACACAAACCAACAATACTACACAAATTCTAATATAACTGTAATATCAGAATAACACAGCCACTATTAGTTTAGCCTTGAGGTGCATACACAACCTAACAACAATACACACATTCTAATATTACAACTGTTACATCAAAATAATAACTATTAGTTTATCCTGATAGCTACACTGGAGGTCCTGTAACCTGCATGTATATACAGTTCTACAGACCTAGTGGCCTCAGTTGACGATACACACACAGGGACCAGTCAAAAGATGGTCTGTCCATTGTAAGAGCTATCAAAGGTTCAAATGATCGCAAGTGATATTAATTAATAATGAACCGAGAGGTGATCAATAACTCACCGCAGGCAGGTAGTTTAAAAAAAATTTTTAGGTCTAGCAGAGGACGGTGTTGTGGAGGTATGCAGAGTGAACGAGTCGAAGATAAATAAGGCACTTCAGGTGAGAGGAAAAGGTGCAGTCAGGTACCAATTTTCGATCTTCTTTCGTGCAATTGGGAGATAGTCGGGGCATCACATCTCATTTAATTAGGGTAATGGTAGTTTCATAGCAGACCCCACTGTTGGGGATGAAGTGTCAAGAGACTTCCCTGCACGAGGCTTGCTTATGTGGTGGGGTGGCCAGTTCCCTTCCCTTCCCTCCCCTAACAGTGTCAAGTAGCCATTTACAGCTGGATCAACTGAAGCGTTCAAAAGAGAGCAGGTCATGGTCTTCAGACTCCGCACAGGCCACAACAGACTGAGGTACCACCTATTCAATAAACTGAAGATAGGTGCTACTGACGAATGCACCTGTGGTACAGGGACCAGAGAAAGCACATGTGGCCATCACCAGTGGCAACACTAGACAAGCTCTATGGCAGTGTCGACAGCCTCACGATGACAGCTGCTTTCTTCGAACAAATACAAGTTGACGTCTGACAGCGTACGAAGAAGAACTGAAGCGTTCCAGTTAATGGGAGTTAAACCCCATACCGTTGCCATGAAAAGCAAGTTCTCTACCACTATGCTAATCAGACGTCGGCTCGAATGCCCACAATGAGTAGGTCTACTCTTTTGTGTGTCCTGAAAAGGGTGTTAAGTAACGGGTTACAGTAGCTTTCCTCACATCCTGAGCGTGCTGATGAAGGTGGACCGGGGGGTCCTGCAAGTGGTTGTGCTATGCTTGGCTTCATCTGCGTATCGCTCGCTACTACAGGGATCACATTGATCCCCCACTTCGTTAGCCAGGCTGTCATGAAAACAGCCCGCTTCCAGGGAATGTTATTGGGAAGCTGAAGTGAGGGTCTTGGCCTGTAAATTTTGCCTGAACCGACAGTCTTCCTCCGCTAATCAGATGTAATGCACAACATTATCCCATTTCCACACCAGTGGTGCCTTGGTTAAAAAAATAGGACCACTATAACCTAAAAGCATGTCATGAAAGTGACTAAAGAGTGTTGTGCATGGGGACTAGCAGCCTCATCATGTAAAACAATCTATATGAGCTGCCACCGCAAATACTAGGATTTCTGTAAAGCGGGCAAGCTGTTGTTCAAGTCCTATACTTTGTCTTCACTCCCCTCTATGATCGGGAAGGAACCAGATACATTTCTGGTTTCTGCCCGGGGTGAGGAAGGAACGCCATGGCACCCCCAGCTCTATTATCTAGAATCCCCAAGAGCTAATCTCGCAGGGAAGTTGACTAATAAGATGAAGATACTTTGTCTGCAGTCAAAAGGCAACTCTCTCTAATCTATTTACACTTTTGTAAATTTGGCTTAGGAACCTGGACATTATTCAAACACAGCATTTCGAGACTGGAGACCTTCCCCATGCGCAACCAGCAGCCTATCCTGGGCACCTGATGGCATGACAACATCCACACCATAGAGGTCTCTGTTAAAACAGGCCTATTTCGATTTCAGAAACACTTGACAGCCGTCGAGTTTATTTGTTCGGCTGGGCCAGGAAACCCCGGCTCACAAGAAACACAAGTCATTCCTCAGCGCCAAAAGCCCCCCCCCCCCCCCCCCCGAGGCAAAGAAGAGGCCGCACACGCAAACTGTAGCTCCAGCGGATAGCAACCTCAACCTCCGTTCCGGACGAAGCCTGGAACCACGCTGCAGTAGGGGATAATGGATGTGGCTGACCGACGAAACAGGCCTCAGACGCCTAAGCGAACATTATTATATTTATCTACTGCAAATATTTAATCCATTATCAATGTTTTTCCTAGCCATTTCTCAGTCCAATGCAATTTAGGTCTTCCTTTCTTTCTTGTTACTGTTCCCTTGAGCAAAGTGTTGGGCAGTCTATTTCATCTTGATTCAAGTCTGTGTTTGCTATTACATCTAACACTTAACATGCAATGAAGACATCTAGCGATGGTCTGCTGTCTTGATGTGATATACTTAGCTGTATCTGAGGCATCGTTGCACTGATTTTGCATATTTGAACATCACACATATCTCTTCTCCTTCTTCCCAGCAAACATTCTCCACTGCTCAGCCTAAAGTACTGTCTTCCCACATCAAGTAGAGAATCATTACTGCAGTTTGAAGGACAGAATGCAAGACGGTCTATTTAACCGATGCCATCCATGTGCTGTAAAATTTGTCCCGCTCAAATGAATTGATCTATCATATCTTGTCTGCATATATCAGACACTGACATCATTTTTGCATGTGATTGACAACTATTATTATTAGAAGTTCATTAGCTCATCACATTACAACGTATTATGAAATGTCTGTTTCCCTTTTGTCTTCGTTGTTTTCCAGATCCTGCAGCATCCGGGCTCTTGCGCTTTGGCCCAATGCCATGTAATGGTTTACATGTGTTTGTTAGTTGTTGTTTAGTGCCATACAAAGTGTTCCATTTATCTGGCCTTAAATAACACAGCATTTTGCTAACATTGTTAAGCTTTGAGCACACAAAGAGATGATGATCAATGTTTTGCATGAGTGTGTGCACAGCTGGCACTCTGGAGTGTGTTGTGGTTGGATTCTGTTCAGGTGTTTGTCAAGTGGGGTGTGTTGGGCTCTCAGTTGGAAAGCGTTAATCTGATACATTCTAGTGAGTTGACTGATACTGTCATTTCGGTTGGGGCTTGCCATATTTCTGTAGACCTCCCTACCTGTGTTTTACATGACCCATCTGCTCAGCCAAGAGTCTTTGTTTGCTGTTCGCATGAGCTGTCTATCACCAGAGTTTTTCTTTTCTCTCAAAGATTTTCATGTCAACTTCTGAATATTGTATTAGGTCTTCCTTTCTTTCTTGGGACTGTTTCCTTGATTACAATGTCGGGCAGGCTATTTTGTCTTGATTCATGACAGCACATATGGAGTTTGCATGTTTTACAGTCGATCTTTGTATGGTACTAAAATTCCATCTCGGAATATCTCTAGATGCCAACCAACTTCTCCCATTCCATAAGTTAGAACAATTATGCAATTGATCCGTGGTCATTCAATTACACCACGTAATGGAAAGACAGACAGGCTGGCTAAGCAGGGATCAAGCCAAGAACAACAATACACATCAACAACCCTACAGACAGTCAAACAACTACTGAAGACTGCCAATAGAAAGGCTTGGCTGAATAGATGGGCAATGGGGAATACTGGGAGAGAAATCTACAAATATATGGCCATCCTAAATCCCCAAAAGACAACATCAACATCATGATAAAGAGAGACCAAAGCACCATTTTCCTACTTCACACTCAACACATACAACTTAACAATCACTTGAACAGAATCCAACCAGAACATACTCAAGTATGCCGGCTGTGCACACATCCCTATGAAACTGTTGAGCACCATCGTTTTGAATGTTTGGCGCTTGCTGGTGTTAGGAAAAAGCTTCTTCCTCCCAGGCCTGGCAAATGGAACACTTTGTATGGAACTAAACAACAGCTCACAAACACTCGCAGATATATACCAATATTTGGCATTGGGTCAAAGGGCATGAGCACACAAGTCCCTGGATCAATAACCAACAAACCCTATCACTTGGATTTGTGAAACCATTGTTTCTAATGCTATCCTAAGGTTCACCTTCCCTTGTCAAGTTATTTTTAGAGGATACTAAAAATATTACAATCACACACTTTCACAAAAAATGTCATCAAAGAGCTTTAAAATTGATTTTGAAAATATTTTTAATTTACTTCCATAATTATTAAATAAAGTGAATTTGATTTCTCCATTTCAGAATTGATTCACTGAATATTTTACACAAAAATTTTTTTTGAGAGAGCGTGATAAGTAAATTTAATAATTGAACATTTATATAATTATTGACTTGAACAATATTTTTAATATATATCAAAGCTTTTTATTTACATTCCACATTAATGAAAGGCGATTGCTAGTTCAATAATGATTATTAAAAGAAATTAATTAACAACGGATAACGAGGGTCTACTGCATGTGTATATGGTATCAAAAGATTGATACTCAACTTATTTAAGTGGCCCACATAGAAAACCAGTTCCTTACTTTGCTCAACAACATCACAAGCCCCTTCAGCCACTTACAACTAAGGAAGCTATTACTTGTACTCACACTTCACACAATGCTAACAAGTGAGAAATCAGCCCCTGGCCAAACAATCCAACACACTGCATGTTATTTATGTCATAAATAAAAATTGTCCACGTTGTACTAGTCATCAAACCTCTAAAACCTAACGAGAGAATGCTCAGTTGTGGAACCACATAAAAGATACTTGAGAATGGACACTACAGAGAAGAATAGGAAAATGATAGAACATTGGCACCAAAAGCACAGAATATCAAAAATATATCTTTCCTTAAAAAATGCACCAAACACCACCAACCAGAGAATAGAAGGCATATGGCAGCCATCAATGACTACCCCCATAGTAACAACTGTATTTTTCAACCATTCTGCAGACAAGAACACTTACTATCTTTGTTGAAAATTATCACCTTAGAAACAACAGACTATCCATAAAACAATCAAGTATACACATCTGCTACCAGGGTAACCACACCACTGGGTATGGCATAGTAATTAAATTGCATAACCTGCACCAAGAAAACCACCACTGCATCTATGATCCTTGCAGAGCGACCTGCTCCAACTTTGAAGCAGAAATAATAGCAATAGAAAAAGCTCTACCACTGAATAATCTCCGATTTTGAAAACGACATCATACAACATGTGGACATCGTTATTTTCTCAGACTCCAAATCTACACTTCAAGCCTTGGAAAACAATGTCTACAGATGTGAATAACATCTACAAATTAACTGACTGTCTACCTCTTATGAAGCAGAACTGGTACTCCAGTACATACCTGGCCATATTGCAGTAACAGGATATGTGAAGGCCGATGAGCTGGCCAGAAGCGGAAAACGCTACCACAGTGACTACCTAATATCACACTTCAGACCTGCGGACAGATCCTGAGAAATATCTATAGACAGGAATGGCTTAAATCCCAGACAGGCCAAACATACTGCAGACATCAAGCAAAACTAGATTCCAAGTCAAGAAATTGAAATGAAGAGACCAGAGTTATATTTCTTATTATAGTCATTTTCTTAACAAACATCTGAACAGAAAGACCCACTACGTGAACCAAATTGTAGATTCTGTCACGATGAGGAACAGTCGAGTACCTCCTGACTCTTTGCTCAGGGCTAGCTGATAGAAAGCCACTCTGTGCCCGCAGAAGAGGCATGTGCCGATAGAGGAGCTGATGTGAGGGATGTGCGTACTCAGATTCTTATCGGTCAAAACACAGCTGCAGGAAAGGCAGTCATTCTGGCTGATTCTAGGAGCGTGCTCCAAGCCATCTCAGGCCCCCGGCAGGATGAACACACACACTAAGTCAAATACGGCATCAGGTTGCTGCCTCAGGGGACAGATTTAGTCCTACAGTGAATTCTGCCCACTGTGGAGTCATTGGAAATAAGAAGGCAGATGACAAAGGTGACGATGCATGGACTCTGTTCACTGGCCAAGAACATTCATCAAACAATTGATAAGGGAGGAATGGAGAGACCGGCACAAAGAATACAAGCCAGAGAATGATAGCATGGACAGAATTGGCAGAGATGGGCCGACAGAGATCTTCGGACACAGGACAGGACATTACAGACTCGGGGCCCACAACTATAGAATGGGTGCTAGAGACACCACCACATGCGATTGTGGAGCACCCGGGCATACACCAGAACATGTCCTGTAGGACTCTCCCACTTATGCAGTCTGACCCGGGATAACGACCATGCTCAAAAAACTGTGGGGGAACAAGCAAAGACCTGAAGTGCAGTCTCCTTTGTGAACCTCACCAAGTTTGAAACATAGCCTCCGTTTTCTAAATAGTTTTTTTGTGTGTTGACTTTATTTCTCTTTTCCCAGAGGAGATGTGCATTGCACTATGTTTTTATTTTCCGCCTGTCGACCCGTGCATCCAACTTTGGCATGCATTTTATGTAAGGGTCTGCTTCCTCCTGTATTTTCTAAGGGTTTGCTTCCCGGGGGTAAGGCATGTGCTGTGATGAGGAGCGAACCCAGCACCTTTGAGTTGTGAGACGTGTCCCTTAACCACTAGCCCATGCCGTCCCTTAGAAGCAGAATGAAAATCGTGTTTCATCTCTATCATTCAGTGAACATGAGAAGAACCCAGATTTGTCTCTACCCATCAATGATAATGATGGTGAAGAAGAGCCACTGTAACCTCCCTACCAAAAACCTTAACAACATCTGTTAAGTATCAAGTAGATATTTTATTTGTGTTTATTTATCTTATTTGTATATGTAGTACACTTTCATGATTAAGTTAAAATACAGCTTGGTGATAAATGCTCTTTCAATATGGAGAAGTGAAACAACAACGCTGTAAGAAGAAAGAGAACATTTAGCATGCCATTGCACTTGTCCTCGTGCAACAGTTGGGCTGATTTGAGTTTGATGCCCTTGCTATAAATCTCAAAGGAAAAATTCAGATAAAAGCCATAGCAAAAATTGTTGATGGTGATGAAGTGTTGTAGACTTTACTGCAATATGCTTTTCTGTTGTGGGGTGACTAGTTCTCTTATTATAATTGGCACAATGCTTGCACATGCAAAGATATCACCTCCCAGACACAAAAAAAGAAACAGAGTATCAAGAAATTTACGACCACATACATGTGCAGATACTGCTGTCACCATGGTAAAACAGACATTGATCACAAAGCACCTGCAGACATGAGGAAACGATTCTTACAAGTGCCACCAGCAATCGCCAATACACTGTGAGGAACAACTGAAGACCAGTATCTATATTCTTCTTCTTCTTGTGATAGTCATCGTTTGGCTGGTTCTGTTCTCTTCTGACAGCCTGGACAACTCTCATGTTCTCAAAGTATGTGATTTTGCTATCCTCTTGTTCTAATTCTCCTCCCCTCCCTGCAAGTCCATCTGTCCTCTCATTTCCCGGCACGCCTCAGTGGAATGGCAGCTACTAGAGTATAGTTCACTTTCCAGTAGCTACCCTACCCAGTTCACTTCTCAGAAGGGAGAGTTTACCACCCCTAAGAGGTTACAGTACAAATAATGCGTCTGTGAAGATGACTACTTGGCGGCAATCAGAATTACTGTTCTGGATCATGTTGGCAGCCTGTTTGAGAGCTTGAACCTCTGCTGTATAGTTGGAGCAGAATTTACCAGTGGGAACACTTCTTGTCTCACAATGGTCCTCAGGGTATGTTATAAAGCTGTATTTATATAAGAATGGCATTGGACTGTCAAGAGCAGGCTTGCTCAGCTGCTATGGGATAGCAACAACAACAGGGAGTGTAAAGGTCCTTTTTTGCATATACTTGTGTGCACACAAACAGGTGATTGGCCTGTTATGTCCCAGCATGATAGAGGGGACCTGCCTACTTTTTTACCTTCATTACAACTATAATTTTTGCCGGATAGTGCCTAATAGCATTGCTCTTTTTTTTAATTTTCAACCGCCAATGGTTATTTTTTGTGTACAGCATGCACAGGTAACCTCAGAATTTATTGTCCATCTCTAACAGGACGAGACAACTGATCTCACCTCCCTTGAAATCAGGGGACACTTGAAACTTGTGGGAACTCAACTCAAACATACACCGCTTCGTGTTAACACCCCCCCCCCCCCCCCCGTTGGTTGATAGGTGAACACCTTACCTCTCAGCCATAAACACATAACACCCCCCCCCCCCCCCACAATAATTTAAAATAGTTTTGCTGTCAATTTTATTTAACAATTGCCTTAGTGCAAGTTGATTGTCTGACCAATGAAAAACATTTTTAAAATTTTATTCACAAAAAAAAAAAAGAGGGCACAGGAAAAACTGGCAACGTTACTGTTTAATTTATTTGCTAGTACCAATGAGAAAAATATGAGCTGGCCCAAGGCACCCAATGTTTGGACATCAGGTACAGAGCACAAGACTCAAATCCTGACAGTTTCCTAAAATCAACAAAGCTGATACAGCCAAGCCCTGAAAGCCGTCGTATAGAGAGATGACACAAATTGATACAGATGGAACTTCGGGAGGAAGCTGCTCCCGGACATCATCTACTGTACACAACATGGAAATCGCTGAACAGACTCCAAACTGGTGTCTCACGGTGCAAGAGAAATACGAAACGATATGGATACACAAATGAGGCATATGACTCTGGCGCAATACAGGACCTAGACCACCTGCCCCAACCTCCAGGAAACACGCAATAGGTACGACATGCTAGAGGCAAAAGACAAGGCAATCCATGTAGCTGATAACTGAATGCATGCTGTATGACGTGCTGCTGGGACATAGAAAATAAGTATTCATGTACCAATTTTTCACACGAGTGATTGTGAACAGATTAGAGAAGCAATTTAATGAGAATCAACCACGAGAGCTGGCAGGTTTCAGAAGGTAACTTAACCATCAGCAACCTCAGTAAAAACAACCAGTCAATGGAGAGGGCACAGGAAGTGCATATGTTTGTTTACATTTACAGACATATATGTTTAATTCCCCCCCCCCCCCCCCCCGAGTTTCGGTTGGTTAGTGGTAAAGGTAGTGTATTAGCAAAAGTATCTATCAGCAGATCTACTTTTAGAATCACTTAACAGATAGACTAATGAGGACAATTTAGGTAGGTAGGTTAGTAGTTCACTTTGGCAACAACGGCCTATTCGTGCCAACTGTCTATGAACACAATGAATGGCTTGACTTAGTCCAAGGCTGCAAGCAATGAAGATGATAACTTTCTGAGTTAACATCACCAGGTGGTGTGTGGGATGCCCTCATCAAGTTGAGCCACATGTCCAAATAGTGCAGATCGGTGAGGGTTTAACAAAGTGATTGTGCTTTCAAGGCCTGTCCATCGAGTGACTTTGTCATTTGAGACCAGGTTATTAAGTAGGTTGCAAGAATGTGCCTCTGGTTGTGCATGTGGCAGACTTCTATGCTCTATGGAATAATCCAGATCTTGTACGGCAGGATGGGAACACAAGTTATGTAACTGTAAATCTGTAACTTGGTTTTCAGTTGAAAGTTACTACCGGTTCCAGATATGATACAGACCTGATCATAGAGGCAGCAGCCAGGCCAACTCTTCAAATGATGTCCTGGTAGCTTCATGCTAATTTTTTTTTTATTGCTGCCCAGGCAAATGAAATCCTCAGTGGAGTTTACATGGTTGCTGTCTACAATAATTCCTGTCATTGTGGGGATTGTTTTTGGTTTTTTACTTTGCATTCGCGTTATTTCTCTATTCCCCATGGCAGTATGCGTTGCATTGCGGTTTTTATTTTGCGACAGTCAGCCCAGTGCATCCGACTTCGGCATGCATTTAATGTAAGGGTCTGCTTCCTCCTGCATTTTTAAGAGTTTGCTTCCCCAGGGTAATGGCTGTTGCTGTGATGGGAATTGAATCCAGCACCTTTGAGTTGTGAGCCATGTCACTTAACCACGCCTTCCCCATTGTGGGGATGCAGCCAAGGTTTTGGATCTTCGTATTTGCCCATGAGATGTGAGGGTTTAATCTAGATACAAGGTCTTCTAGGTTTTATCTCCAGAAGTTTTATTAGTGCCTGAAGGTGGAAGCCTGGTATGATTACATCATCTGCGTATTCCGTCACATGCAGCTATCTGGTGGTGACTGCTGGGTTGTGCACCTCCAGCTAACCGAAGATACAGTCTATGGTGCAGCAGGGGAGGTCGATATAAGTAGCATGGAGGCAGCAGTTGAATTCCCAGTGTAGCCATGAGTAAACAAGAATGGCATTGATGGTGGAATAGAAGGCAGTAAAGCTAGGTTGTTGGAGGTAATGATTTCTTTTCAGCAAAGGCTGGATGAGGGAGAGAAGCATAAGGGCAAAGGCATTCCCACAAACATTTCAACAACATTTTTCTGTTTAATTTTAAGGAGAAGAGGTTTGTCAAAGATGGATGTGTCGGACCGAAATGTGCAAATATCGCAGTCAAGCTGTAAACCAGCGACACAGCGCATTCTGTTCTCTGGACTACATTCTGCTACATGCAAAGCTCTGCTCAGGGCTTGGTAACGGGAGATTGAGAACAAACGCAGAAGAACTAGTAGAGGAATGAGGGCCGCAAAGCAGAGGTAAGGTGCTCATCTCCTGTGAATCTAATTAAAGCACAAATGAGGCAAACATTTAAAAGACAAAAATTAAATTCCTACTCAATATGCCACTGGCCTTCCTTAGAAAGCAGCAGGAAGTGAAAATTGCAGCAACAAAAAAAAAAAAAAAAAAAGAAGACACTGCTATGAACAGCCTTTGGTTACCTAGCAGCAGGCATACATCTGTCTGTTTGGATACCAGGATTCTAAGAGAAGATGATTAAGGCACACTGAGAGACCAAGAACAATTTTAAGAAAATGAGACAGAAGACAACTGAGAAAGAGAAGTGACAGGACAGTTTAACACCATGGCAGAAAAGTCAACAATTGAATAGGTAAATAGCACAAAGCTGGCTGCCACATCATGAAGATGGTAAATACACCTATTTAAACCAAAAGGACTTTGTGATTGAAAAAAAACTTGCCTTACCTAGATGAGGCAAAAATACCTAAATAACAACAATCATCACAAAAAACAGGTAGTTGTGGAGAGACATGATCCCTAAATAGGAGTTCATTTCCATGGCGAGCTTTGTTCAAATATAAGACATCCCATTTGGTGGAGCATGGAAGCAACACTATTTGGCTTGCCCTATCCAGTTTGCCTTCTATCCCTATCAGTCAGTGTTATTTCATAGACTAACTACATCACACATGAGATGGCCACAGTACCATTAATAAATGTTTTCTGACAAATATGTTATTTTAACTTCACATATTCAAACAATATTATAACAGAAATTAACTCAATGAAATATCAGTACATCTAATTTAATCAATTACAAGAAGTCTAGATCTATTCTATGTGCCACTCAAATTATAACACTTCTTACTTAAAAGTTATTAAGAATAAATTATTATTGTTTAGAGTCTAATAGTTATTTTTTTAATATAATTTAAACTAAAGCAATCTGAGCTGTACAATATAACTGCTAATAATCTGTATTATAAATTAATTCTTATTATAAATAATTAATTAATTATTTAATAATAGGGGGAGTAGACTATAAATCATTTTCACTTAAATAATACAAAGAAATACTTCAAAGCAAAAATACATTTATGCACCAACTCCACTCTTAATTCTCTCAATGCCCTTAATTATTGTTAACCTGTGTGGCCTGTTGTTATATTTTGTCAGGGAACTCAATGAATGAAAAGGCAAGCAGGATCAATCAATATTAAGGGCAGCCATTCCAAAACGAGGATAGAATGACATCATTTCAAGGGAGCTAGTCAAAGAATTTCAATCACTACGTACTGTCACATGTAGCACATTGATATAGTGTCCCTCCTTTCTGGTTCTGTGGTACAATCGTGTCTTACTACAAAAATTACTGATAGTAATGACAAGAAAATTCGCACTTTTCTTATACAAGACATTATGTTAGCAAGCACTATATTTCAATAATATTAAAATTAGCGATAGTACTAGTGTAGTGGTTGAGGGATAGTAGTAGAGTAGTTTAGTAATGGTAGTAGACTGACGATTTTGACACAAGCAGAATGATCGATTTATGTTTTACCTGCGGTGTTGTTTGCTGCAACTGCTTTTGCATAATCTCCCTGTCTTTATTTGCTTCTATCAATTTGGACTCTACCATCTCCAGCGCTTCTTGCTTCTCTCGCAGACTCTCCATCAACTTATCTCGCTCATCCAACATGTTCACCATCAACTGCTCGAAGTTCGAGTCGTCCCCGGAACCCTGAGACTCCCGATCGTTTGAACCATCTTCCGAGATGGTTGGCATTACGTCGCACATCATCTTGAACGGTTTACACGTTTACAACAACAGATATACCTCCAAAAATTCGTGAACGGTTGGAATCAATTCCTAATGCGATAAACTTACTATCATACACTAGAAACCATGGCAGTCTCTTCAAGCACCGGTACCTTTGGCTGCCGGGTTTACATATTCCTAGGCACTGTGTGAACTTTGCTATAATCTGGATTAAATATAGTTACATTTCGTCTTGCCATCGGTGACTGTCATCTATCCATTATATTTTGTAATCATAATTGAGACGAACATAAAATACGGTTTCACCCTCGACAATAAACAGGGGAGGCCATTTTGTGTCAGGAAAGTGTGTCATACCCACAATGCATCATTGATGGGGAGATAACTCCCTCATACTTTCCAATAGTGGGCGTTGGTCCGTCCGCTTCAACTTGATTTATGACTGGGGTCTGCTACATAGGTTTTTTCGGCCCGTCGTTCAAATTTAATCGTTGGATCAATCGATAAATCAATACATTTGAGCTCACTGTGGAGCACATGTCTTCAATAAATAAATATGAAGTTCTCCTGTCCTGAGAGACATTATTTATACGTCTGACCGTGTCGTGTGTTGATGACTCACGTCAAACTCTCCCTCCTCGCGAGGCAGTGGAGTATAGGGTTCCCTCTCTGGATCCCACATGGACCTTGGTCAACACACCCTCCGTCCAGGCAACACAGTTGCGCACAAAGTATGAGACTAAAGATAGGCCTAAAATAGGGTGCTATAGAGGATGTAGTCAAAGGGGAGAGTTTAGGTCAGAGAAGTGGGAATTAAGTAGTGGAAAACCAAACATTAAAATGATGCAGCAAAAACAAAAAGTGGAAAAACAACAAAATTGCAAACTAAAATGTTTTTATGCAAATGTGAGAAGAATTGTAAATAAAAGAGAAGAATTGGAACTGTATGTAGAGGAAGAAAAACCAGATATAATAGGGTTAACAGAATCATGGGCAAATGAGGACATTGCAGATGATGAATTTGAAAAAGAGGGATATACAATGTTAAGGAAGGATAGGGTAGTTGGAGACAATGCTAAGGGGGGTGGTGTTTTATTATACTGTATAAATTCTGTTAATATAACTAGCAGAGAGGATTTATCATGTGGTAACAAAAATGAAAGTGTATGGGGTGAAATAGAAAGTGGGGGTGAAAAAACAGTGATTGGAGTATGCTATAGATGTCCATCAAGTCAAAAGGAGGAAGATGAGGAGCTGATTAGTAGCATAGTAAAGGCAAGTGATAGAAAATTATTATTAATGGGGGATTTCAACTTTCCAGAAATAAAATGGGATATGGCAGAAGCACTTGTAGAGTCAAAACCTTTTGTTAAGTGCATAACTGAAAATTTTTTAATTCAACATGTAGTAGCAGCCACCAGAGGCAAAAACATACTCGACCTAGTTTTTACTACAGAGGAAAATATGATTGAAAACGTTACCGTAGGGGAACTGTTTGGCTCAAGTGACCATCAAATCATCCGATGGGATCTTATTGCAGGGAAAGAAGTGAACATAAACACGCAAACATATGACTACTCTAAGACAGATGTTAAGAGGATGAAAGAGGCAGCGAACCACATAATCTGGGAAGATATTGTCAGAGGAACATATGTTGAACAGGAGTGGGTGAGTTTTAAAGCAGTTCTCGAAACGCTAAAAGAGGAATGTGTTCCATATAGGGAAGTAAACCCCAAGCGTAAAAAGTGGATCAATAAAATTGTAGTTAAATGTAGAAGAGCTAAAAATAAAGCATGGAAAAAATATATAGAGGCAGGTAAATCAAAAGAAACATATGTAAAATATTTGGACAAGCAGAACATATCTCAGAAAGCGAATAAAACAGCAAAAATAGACTTCGAAAAGAAACTTGCTCAGAGGATCAAGACTGATAGTAAAAGCTTCTTCTCTTATGTTAGAAATAAACAAAGATCAAAGGACAAAGTAGGCCCTCTCATAGACAGCACAGGAAAAAAAATAAGTGAAAATAGGGAGGCAGCAAATCTACTCAATCACTACTTTGGCACAGTGTACACAAAAGAGGACTGCTCCAAGATCCCAGAGCCTGTAGATATTTTTCAAAGAGACATGGATACAGCAGGATTAGGATCAATCTGTGTTACAGAGGAAATGGTTTTTAAAAAATTGGAGGGGTTGAAAGTGGATAAATGTCCAGGTCAAGATGGTATTCATCCAAAATTGCTGTTTGAAATTAGAGACCAATTAGCAAAACCATTGGCTATATTATGTTCTCAATCACTTACAAAAGGGATTGTTCCACGGGATTGGAAAGATACGGGAGTGATCCCCTTATTCAAAAAGGCAGATCCAGCAAATTATAGACCCGTGAGCTTAACGAGCATAGTCTGTAAATTGTTAGAGTCAATAATCAAAGAAAACATTGTAATGCATTTAGACAAATTTAATCTAATTAGAAATAGTCAGCATGGGTTTACCAGAGGGAGATCATGCTTAACAAATCTATTAGAATTCATGGAGTAGGTTACCAAAATGTTAGATAAAGGGGAGCCAGTGGATGTTATTTATCTGGATTTTGCAAAGGCCTTTGATAGAGTACCTCATCAAAGATTATTTCGAAAATTAAAATCACATGGAATATGTGGGGAAGTTGCCAAATGGATTGAAAATTGGTTAACGGGAAGAAGGCAAAGGGTGGGTATAAATAAGGCGTACTTAGATAAAATTCGAGAATGGTCAGTAATCTGGCAAATGGAGTTTAATGTAGATAAATGTACAGTCATGCACATGGGTAGATCCAAAATGGAACATAATTACAGAATGGGAGAGAACAATATTGGAAAGATAGATAAAGAAAGGGACTTAGGGGTTATAATAGATCATACATGTAAGGTGAGGGAGCAAGTTCAGGTAGCAGTAAAAAAGGCAAATGCAATGTTAGGGATGATAAGAAGAAATATTAAACATAGGAGCAAGGAAGTGATAATCAAACTGTATAAAGCATTAGTTAGACCTAGATTGGAGTACTGTGTACAGGTGTGGAGTCCTTATCAGAGAGGGGATATAGACATGCTGGAGAGAATACAAAAAAGAACGACAAAGCTGATAGTGGGATTACAGTTATGAAGAAAGATTAAAAAGAACTGGCCTTCAGTGTCTAGAAGAGAGAAGAATTCGTGGTGACTTAATACAGGTGTATAAGATGATCAGAGGAATGGATAAAGTAGACTATAACAAGTTTTTTAAAGTACAACCACCAACAAGGACAAGAGGGCACAGCTACAAGTTGACTAAGGAGAGGTCCAGATTAGATATTAGGAAGTATTTCTTTAGCCAGAGAGTAGTGAATGCTAGGAATGCATTGCCAAGTGAGGTGGTGGAGGCTGGGACGGTCAATGCATTTAAGAACAGATTGGATGCGTACAGCTTCTAGAGGAAGGTGATGTAAATGGAACTGGTTGTATACAGACTCTGCAGAGTCTTCTAAACCAGTATAAAGACGTTAAGTTAAGTTAGATTTATTTTCTTAACTTCAATTGACATTATAAGGTCGCCACTACAACTGAAACCTTCACGGGAAGCATGTTCCGAGCATTTGTAATGGCGGTTTCAAAGGAAGTGGTTTTGCATGTCGAAGTTGCTATCTTTGTACACATGGTTCGTATTAATAATAATAATGTTTGTTTAGTAGGCGTCTGAGGCCCGTTATGTCGGTCGGCTACATCCATGACCCACTGCTACGGTGTGGTTCCAGGGCGAAGGTGGAGGTTGATATCTGCAGCTGGAGCCATACCGTACGGGGACGACCTCTTCTGCGACTCCATCCGGCCGGGGGAAGTCTTTTGGCGATGAGGAACGACTTGTGTAGTATCTTGTGTGAATGGGTTTCCTGGTCCAGCCGTACAACATGACCGAACAAAGAAATTAGGTCAAGTGTTTCCTGGTCCAGCCGTACAACATGACCGAACAAAGAAACTCGGTCAAGTGTTTCTGAGATTGGGAGAAGGCCTGTTTTGGCTGAGACCTCCACGTTGCGGATGTAGGCATGCCAAGGGGTGCCCGGGATACGCCACTGGTTGCGCATGTGGAAGGTCTTTATTTTCGACATGTCGTGTTTCAGCAATGTCCAAGTTTCGGAGCCATAGAGCAGGACTGGAACAACGCAGGACTGGTAGATCTGGATTGTTGTCCCACATACGTCGGAGGTCGTGCATAGCAGACGCGGCTAGTCCGATCCGCCTTGACATATCGGGACCGCTGCGCCCATCAGATGATATCATGCTACCGAGATATATTAATTCGTTGGTGCCCTCTACAGTGTGGCCTTGGGTTTTGATACCCTGTGGCGCTGTTTCGGAAACGAGGTCCGTACTGCCTTTAATAAATTCTTGTTCCAAAAGGTCTCATTAACAAATGTCTTTATTTAATGAGGTTACTATATCGGGCATGTGTTCTCAGCACCCTGCTGTACGCATCAGAGACATGGACGACATACTCTAGGCGCGAGAGACATGGACGACATACTCTAGGCGCGAGAGACATGGACGACATACTCTAGGCGCGAGAGACATGGACGACATACTCTATGCACGAGAGACATGGACGACATACTCTAGGCGCGAGAGACAGCTAAACACTTTTCACCTCCGCTGCCTGCGGAAAATTTTGAACATCAGGTGGCAGGGCAAGAAAACAAACACAGAAGTACTGCAACGCGCAAATCTTTCTTCTGCTATAGGACTGTGCTAGAAGACTGGCCTGGCTGGGGAAAGAGAGTAGAATGGATAATGGACGCATTCCAAAACAGGTGTTGTATGGTGAGCTGTCAGAGGGGATGAGACTCCCAGGCAGACCACTACTCAGATATAAAGATGTTTGCAAGGCATCAATAACAGACTTTTCCATCGACCACAAGGCATCAATAACAGACTTTTCCATCGACCACAAGGCATCAATAACAGACTTTTCCATCGACCACAAGGCATCAATAACAGACTTTTCCATCGACCACAAGGCATCAATAACAGACTTTTCCATCGACCACAAGGCATCAATAACAGACACTTCCATCGACCACAGTGCTTGAGAAAACTCAGCCACAGTGCGAACCACATGGAAGACATCACTCCGAAATGGCCTAACGACATTTGAAGCCACTCGGAGAGAGAGACTAGAAGCCACTCGGAGAGAGAGACTAGAAGCCACTCGGAGAGAGAGACTAGAAGCCACTCGGAGAGAGAGACTAGAAGCTACTCGGAGTGAGAGACTAGAAGCTACTCGGAGAGAGAGACTAGAAGCCACTCGGAGAGAGAGACTAGAAGCTACTCGGAGAGAGAGACTTGAAGCTACTCGGAGAGAGGAACTCGAAAATAATCGTATACGTTGAAAGAAGAACATACCCATCTAGTGAAAAAAAACATACCTGCTTCATGACCGTCTGCATGGACGAAAAAGGACATTTATTTATTTATAATACATATTGGTGAAAGACGCGGTAATCTACCAGACAAGGTAAACCACTGATGGGCAGGCCATGTGTTGCGATTAAACGATGGTCGATGGAGCACGGCAACAGTAATCTGGTACCCCCGAGATAAAAAGAAAAAAAGAGACCGCGGTGAAGACCTCTAATAGGCTGGTTAGACTCTCTTGCTATACACAAAAACATCTGAGACGACTCTGGAGTAGGGCTTTTCATGCACTGGACTTCTCTGGCCCAAGACAGGGTCAGCTTGAGGCGAAGTTGGGACCCGCAGCCACACCGAGGAACGTGTCACCAAGATCAATAAATATTTGCATTTTGTTTTCACTTTCTGATCACGTTTTAAAGCTTACGGCTCAACACCTGCTCATATAATTTGCAATGGATTTCCAGTGAATTCTATTTCTTGCCATCATTTTGCAATTTGAGAGGCTGTTCCTGATATTATCCACCCACTTCAAACGTCTGCACCTCGAGCGATTGCCTTCCACCCTGCCCTCCAGTATGGTCTTCAACAAGGAGTATGTCTTGTTATATGACCAAAATCACTTAACTGTCTTAATGCTGATTTCGATCATTAATTCTCTTTTCACCCCCAACTTTTTAAATACCTCCAAATTTGTGTTCTTCTCTGTCCAAGAAATACGACCCAATCTTCTATATAAACATTCTGAAGGCTTTAATACTCTTTTCCGACATGTTATTCATTGTCCATGTTCCTGTGCCATAAAGTAGTGACGAGTATATATAACACCTGACAATTCTCATTTTCAAATTCTGATTTATCTGTTTGAATGTCAGTATGTGTCGCATGTTGCAGAATACCATCTTGGCCATACCTATTCTATGTTGGAGAAACTCTGTACCTGTTCAAATAGTTGATCTTTTATTTTTATCTGCAAACAAGGTTTCTTATAATTTTCCCCAATTATCTTAGTCTTTGTTTTCTTTATCTTTGTGCCTAATCCAAACTCTTGACTTATTTTGTCTTTACAAAACGAATTTAGTCATCATTATTCTCTACTTGATTTCCGTTTCACATGTTTCACATTCCGTTTCACGTGTTCCACATTCCGTTTCACATGTTCCACATTCCGTTTCACATGTTCCACATTCCGTTTCACATGTTCCACATTCCGTTTCCCATGTTCCACATTCCGTTTCACATGTTCCACATTCCGTTTCACATGTTCCACATTCCGTTTCCCATGTTCCACATTCCGTTTCACATGTTCCACATTCCGTTTCACATGTTCCACATTCCGTTTCACATGTTCCACATTCCGTTTCAATATTTCCAAAATAGGACAAGCTCGCAACCTGTCCCATTTTTTGATTATATGTATTTATCAATATTACTAGTGATTTTCTATACATATCCAGTTTTAATGAGAATACCTTTTTCTGATTCTTCATTAGTGCATTTACACAATAGGCAGTTAATTTACAAGCACAACGGGCGGGAGGGGTGGGGGTGGGTGGAGAAACCAAGTGAGAGAGAGAGACTGATAGAGAGACTGAGAGAGGGACCAAGAGACGGAGAAACCAAGAGAGAGTGATAAAGAGACCAAGAGAGAGACAGAGAGAGGGACCAAGAGATTGAAAAATCAAGCGAAAGACTGCTAGAGAGAACAAGAGAGAGACTGATAAAGAGACCAAGAGAGAGACTGAGAGAGGGACCAAGAGATTAAGACCAAGAGATTGAGAAATCAAGCGAGAGACTGCTAGAGAGAACAAGAGAGAGACTGATAAAGAGACCAAGACAGAGACAGAGAGAGGGACCAAGAGATTAAGAAACCAAGTGAGAGTGCTAGAGAGACCATGAGAGAGACTGATAAAGAGACTAAGAGAGAGAGACAGAGAGGGTTCCAAGAGATTGAGAAACCAAGAGTGTGACTGATAGACCAAGAGAGAGACTGAGAGAGGGACCAAGAGATGGAGAGAGACTGAGAGAGGGACCAAGAGATGGAGAGAGACTGAGAGAGGGACTAAGAGATGGAGAAACAATAGCGAGTGACAGAGAGATCAGGAGAGAGGCAGAGAGAGAGACCAAAAGAAGGAGGGGCCGAGAGAGAGCCCGAGAGAGACCATGAGAGAGAAACCGACAGGCGCTAAATTAGAACATAGTGCAACGCAAACCGCCTTGTGGAATAGAGAAATAAGGCGAACGCAAATCAAAAAAATGTTAAAAGAAGAGAAAAGATAAACTTTTAGAACAGGTACAGAGTTTCTCTTATCTATGTCATATAATAAAGGAAGAAGGCAGTTTTTAAAAAAGAAATCAGAAAGAGAATATGTATGGCCAGATGGTATTCAGCAACATGCGACACATATTGTATTCACATCCAAACAGATAAATCGAAACTTGAAAATGAGAGTTGTCAATTGTTACGTATACTCGTCACTACTTTACGGTGCAGAAACATGGAATGCGAATAAAAAGCTGGGAAAGAGAATCGCATCTTTCCAAAATGTGCGGTGTATAAAAGTTTTGGTCACATTTTGTGGACAGAAGAAACAAACAAATGTGAAGGTATTGAAAATGTTAGGGGTGAAAAGAGATTTGATGACCGAAAACAGGGTTAGACAGTTAAGTTATTTTGGTCATATACAAGGGGCTTGTCATAAGTCTTTACCCTGACTATGAAGGAGTAGGAGGAGAAAGTTGAAATTTGCCACATATGTAGCTCATTCAATTGTTACTGAACTTGAGAAGTATGAATTTCGCTCCTCGACGAGTTTACCCGGTATGATGCATGGTACAGGACACCTTATTGACCGGATCTGCTACTCTAACGGTTTGTCAGAACAATGGAGAAATTAGAGGCCAGAACTGTAATAACATTCTTGGTGTTGCAGGGAAAAACACCTACAGAAATACACAGGGAGATGGAACCAGTGTTTGAGGAATTCTGTCCTTCGTATGCTTCTGTAAAAGACTGGTGTATGTTTAAGTGTGGCCGTTCCCATGTTACTGATCTTCGAAGATCAGAAAAAGCATCCTCAGAGTGTCCGACCGCTCCAGAAGAAGGTGTTCCCAGCACCATCTTCTGTAATCTGTCCCTCGCCAGCAAGATGAGTGTAACTCAAGGCAGCAATATCGATCTTGTATCGGTCCAGTGTTCTAGCAATCAGGGCTTCTATTGGTTCTGTTCGTATTTGGACGGTCCAGGAGGGTGCGAATGTTCCACGCACTAACGGTCAGTGGAACTTGGCGAGTTTTTCTTTTATTATTATTTTTATTTCGACCGCAATGATAGGGATAATTGTCAGCCCCGGTATGATGGCCAGGATAGATGAAGCAGGCAATTTTTAGGGCACCTTTTCTAGTCCCTTCCTCAGGTCATGGAGGAAAGTAGTGCGAATCCTAAAGAGGGTTGCTTAGTCGCTCAGGTGGCTGCCGATATCCATATATATATATATATATATATATATATATATATATATATATATATATATATATATATATATAGCCTGAGTCACCTACGTGCGGGTTCACAGCTACGGCTACCAGTGATTCCACACCTGCCGCTTTGCCACTAGTCCATCGCCGCAGGACTTGAATGGATGATCCAATGAAATGACAGCATGATTTGCGCATGAGTTGGATGGAGGAGGGTTGCGCACCGCCAGCCTCACTCTCTCGTCCTGATTCCATTTGATCCAGTGGCAAGATATGATCAAGACGACTGGAATAGTAATCCGGATGCAGTGGATGACCAAGAGGATCTTCTGCGTCTAGCCTTGCTCCAAACGCTACACGTCGAGTTGCTGGTAGTCGCCTTGCTGCCCGTTGATCAGCCAGTGGTTCTTCCGTACAGTCCGCCATATCCAGTCTACGCAGGCTTAGGTAGACAAGCCCTGTATCACCGTGGGCTTATTAGACCCATCGGCTAGCTGCACACCTGGTTGTGTCGAGACCGCTGCCCGGGGTATGGCCGCTGCCGCATGCTGGCAGCTAAGTGGAGCCACAGATGAGAGGAGTGGCAGGTGAGGACTAATAATGGACAAACTATCCAAGATAGGGCACGACATGTCAGCCACTAGAGGTACTAACCCTCCCTGACTCCCCATACTCGTGTACGCACGCACGCACCTCCCCCCTCCCCTCCCACACACATACACGTACATACATGTATATAATACAACCTACAGAATACAAAATTGCTCCCCTTGTTGGTTGGTAATTGCGTGCCTCAGTAATCCAGTGATCTATGCCGGCGGGAACGTATATTAGCAGCCGGGTGATGTTCAAGAGTCCAGGAAGATAGACCACCTAGGAGAGAAAACTCTACCCAAGGTTAGGGTTAGATGGAGCTGCAAGCTCAGGAGGGCAGGACAACCAATGACTATCATCTAGCTCGTAACCCAGGAGGGCAGGACATCCAAGGACTATCATCTAGCGAGCCCAACCCAGGAGGGCTGGACAACCAAGGACTATCATCTAGCTCGCAACCCAGGAGAGCAGGACAACCAATGACTATCATCTAGCTCGTAACCCAGGAGGGCTGGACAACCAAGGACTATCCTCTAGCGACCCCAATCAAGGAAAAGCCAAAAAGGAAAGCCATTCCTAGACCTTAATATCTGACCAAAAATGGCTACAGTTAATGGAACAAATGACCTTAAGTCCACTGTGTATCAATGTGCTAATGGACTGCGTGGCTGCTGAGAGAGCAGTTACGAACGTGGGAGTCTGGTGGGCGAGAGGGGCGGCGCCAGGCCCGTGGCTCCAATTAGGACATCCCCTGCCTCTTCCTTGACAAAGGGCAACTGTCATGGTTATTATATAACTATCCCATCAAACCATATATAAGCATGGTGTCAATAAATAACCTGCTGCCTTGCAAGTTTGACCCCAGGCCAGTTGGGGACAATCAAAGGCTAAAGATGCGAACCTGAAGAAAATACTTGCTGAAAACGGAAGTGTTGGACCGAAAGGTGGGGATAAAATAGCTCGTTGCTGCAAACTACGTATCTCATCCAACGATTAGTGGGACGGCGTGGCCTAGTGGTTAAGTGGCACGGCTCACAACCCGAAGGTGCTGGGTTCGATACCCATCACAGCACCAGCCGTTACCACGGGAAAGCAAACCCTTAGAAAATGTAGGAGAAAGCAGACCCTTACATAAAATGCATGCTGAAGTTGGATACACTGGGCCGACAGGCGCAAAATAAAAACCACAGTGCAACGCACACCGCCTTGAGGATTAAAGAAATAAGGCGAACGCAAAACAAAAAACAAAAAAAACAACAAAAATCCAACGATTATCATGGACACAGACTATACAGAGAGACACCATAATGTACCCTCACCGACAAAGACATTTTTCTCCAATCAAAAGGTACCAACACAGACAAAGACATGTTTCTCCCACCATGGACACACTGATACATTTGCCACTCAAACCCTGCAGGTGTTGCAATGGAACGCTGAAGGCATATACAACAAAAAGGAAGCGCTGTCCAGAAGACTAATTAAGAAAGTAATACACATTGCCTGCATCCAGGAAACACACCTTAATTCAAACTACAGATTTTGCAAACGAGGATATGAGACCCATAGACTGGATAGGGATGGACATAAAAGGGAGGGGGGGGGGGTGTGTGCTTATCCTCTCCAAAATATCAATCCCATCAAAGGTGACCTCGGTAGAAACAAATGGAGAAGCCGAAACAATAGGGGTGGACATAACCTTACCGAATCAGACAGTTAGAATTTAAAATACATACTGCCCACCAACAAAAATATCTGGCACTAGAAGCCATGAATATTATGGACCAGACAACCATAGTGGTAGGAGACTTTAACAGCCAGTCTGATATGTGGGGTTACGCACAGACCAACGCAAAGGGACACAACCTAGAGGAATGGGAGGTTGACAAAAACCTCTATCTGACCAACCTCCTAGACGACCATCCCACGTTCTATTCAAGTCGATGGACATCAACGTCATCAACCGACCATGCATTTGCCACCGGTGACCTAAGCCAAAAATCCAAAAGAACAGTACACGCACCTCTTGCAGATCGCAGACCCATCAAACTTGGAAAACATTCCAACAGACCACAGACCCATCAAACTTGGGAAACATTCCAACAGACCACAGACCCATCAAACTTGGGAAACATACTATCAGACCACAGACCCATCAAACTTACAATAAACTTGGGAAACTTTCCAATAGATCACAGACCCATCAAACTTACAATAAACTTGGGAAACTTTCCAACAGATCACAGACCCATCAAACTTACAATAAACTTGGGAAACATTCCAACAGACCACAGACCCATCAAACTTACAATAAACTTGGGAAACTTTCCAACAGATCACAGACCCATCACACTTACAATAAACTTGGGAAACTTTCCAACAGATCACAGACCCATCAAACTTACAATAAACTTGGGAAACTTTCCAACAGATCACAGACCCATCACACTTACAATAAACTTGGGAAACATTCCAACAGATCACAGACCCATCAAACTTACAATAAACTTGGGAAACATTCCAACAGACCACAGACCCATCAAACTTACAATAAACTTGGGAAACATTCCAACAGATCACAGACCCATCAAACTTACAATAAACTTGGGAAACATTCCAACAGACCACAGACCCATCAAACTTACAATAAACTTGGGAAACATTCCAACAGACCACAAGCCATTGCCCAGGTGCAACTATAAGAGAGCCGACTGGCAGAAGTTTGCCACAAGTACAGATCTTTACTGCCAGTCCATCAACACTCACCACAAGAAAGTAGTCAAGATGGTGGCAAAATTCAACAAGGGTCTTCTAAAGGCAGCAATGGAGAACATCACAAGAGGCGCCAGAAGAAATTACAAACCGTATTGGTCACTTGAAGTGCAACAAATGGAACTTCAACTAAAAGAGGCAAGAGAAAAGGCGGAAATTGGCCAAAACAAAACATCACACTCAAGGCAGCTGGTGCAAGATATAGGAAAACAATCAACCAAGCATGCAGGAAAAGCTGGCACGAGCATACAGAAACCCTCAACTTTGATAGAGAGAGCAAGAAGCTCTGGAAGCTAGCAAAAGCCTTGATGGATGAAAACAGCTACAAGTCAGCAATTGCAATTTAAAATAAAGGCGAGGTACTAACTGAGAAAAAAGCAGCGGGTGTTTTTTTCCCAAAATTATGCAGAAACTAGTAGAAATAAAATCCCAAACAGGCGTGAAAAGGTATATTAAGACAAAATAAAGCACACGGATCACTTGATCTGAGGATGTAAGAGAAACCAGGACTTTGATCTGAGGATGTAAGAGAAACCGGGACCTTAATCTGAGGATGTAAGAGAAACCGGGACATTGATCTGAGGATGTAAAAGAAACCGGGAATTTGATCTGAGGATGTCAGAGAAGCTGGGACCTTGATCTGAGGATGTAAGAGAAACCGGGACCTTGATCTGAGGATGAACAAAGACGAAGAAGAGACCTACAGAATTATATACACGTGTGTGTGTATATATATATATATATACATATATATATATGTGTGTCTGCGTGTGCGTGTGCGTGCGTGTGTGTGTGTGTGTGTGTGTATGTATATATATATAAATATATATATATATATATATATATATATATATATATATATATATATATATATAAACCATATTTTTTTCGTATCATAAAGCGTATCTAGGAAAACCGCAAACTTTCAGCCAAGACCTAGGTCTACAATACCTGTGTCGTCAGTACGAAACGTGGACAACATATGTCAAACAAGAGCAAAGACTCAACATCTTTTACCATCTTATCCATCCTTGGCATCTCATGGAGAGATTATGCCATACCAGATTAAGCGCTTGAATTCTGTTAAGGATGTTAGTAGTCTGTCTTGAGTGTTTTTGACTGTTTTGGGAATATTATTTAACAAAACTGATCTAAACATGTCTCATTGAGTCCCACATAGCTTTCGTGCATGTACAATCTAAGCTAGCTGATGTGCCATGGGTGTGTGTTTTGTCTGTGGGTGTTGTCTCCCTGTCCTCTGGGTACTTTTGGCTGTATGTATCTAAAAATGCGTGTTAATCTAAAATGTATTTTAAAATGTCATTTGTTTTTCTTGTTTGCATTGTTCCACGTGATACGTGTACCGTAGCGGTTTTATTACAAAATTGAAATCTCCTCCAATTATCATGTTATGTTTTTTTATTATGTTGACTTAGTGTATCGAAAAGATAGTTGTAAAATGCATACGGTTGTGTCTTTATTGTGTCGGTTTATGTATTAGCTAGTTACTATCACACTTTACTTTTTACTTGTATTATTTGTACACTACCCTCTGTGTCTTTGTGGTTATATGTCATGTCCCACATGTCTGTAATATTGCTACTCCTGTCTGTGTAACTAAACTAAACCACGCATGTGCTATTTCCGTGTTTATTGTTAGTAAGATTGCATGCATGTCGTAGTCTATGTGTGTTTCTTGTAGAAAAGTGAAACCTGTTTTTTATCTGCGTATTAGTGATGTTATGTGTTGAAGTTTGTGCCTCATGCCTCTAAGGTGTAGGGATAAAAATGTAGTGTGTTTGTTGAGGTCATTGGTTGTGTGTGTGTGTGTGTGTGTCTGTGTGTGTTATTTGTGTTTATAGGTTTAATCGTGTATTTTACATATAAATTTGCTAGCATTGTTCTATTCAATTTTGTGAACTTTATCGCAAAACACATATATCCATATATTAACATATTATATTTACATTTTTATTCACACATTTCAAACATAAACAATTGTTTAAAGTATTCACACTTGAAAGTAATAATTTAATTAACGTAATGAGATAGGAGGGAAGTATGGCGCCTGTTCACACAGAAACATCCACATTCAGCAGTTCTTACAATATCAGAGGAAATAGCTAGACATACTACAAGGATGAAAGTTAGGAAGAGAGAGTATGTCTAGTGAATATAGGGCTGGGCAGTTGATAGATTGGTACATAGGAAAGAAGATAGATATTATATAATGTTGTGAGACAGTACAGATGAGTTTCTCTCTCTTTCTCTTTCTCCCTCTCCCTCTCTCTCTCTATCTATCTATCTATCTCAGAGTACAAATCCGTAAGTATAGAAAGAAATGAAGATGTCAAGACTATTCTATAATACATGAAGTGACGGAAGCTATGTATTATGAGGAAGAAGTGATAGAAGAAGGTATATTTGATAGAATTGAGAGCGAAAGGAAGATCTGAAAGGAAAGGTAACAACACTTACTTGTACAATTTATTAATTTAAGGGTTAATTTACAAACATCTTAATTTACGATTTTGTTTTAAATTTTATGTTTTATCTCATTAGTTTCAACTGGCGGAGGCGTGCATATTCCACCCCAGACCGTAGTTAATTGGGTGATATTAAGACGCATAAACCAGTGCTTGGATGTATGTGTGCGTCTGTATGTACCTATGCTAGGTTTGTGCGCTCTCAGAAGCCAGCCCAACCAAAGTGCAATGGAAGGGTCTCACCCTTATGCGCGTGTGAAAGTTGCGCAAGAGTGTGATTGTTGGACAGAGTCAAATGAAACTGAGTGTGTTTGTTGGACAGAGTCAAATGAAACAAAAGTGTGATTGTTGGACAGAGTCAAATGAAACTGAGTGTGTTTGTTGGACAGAGTCAAATGAAACAAAAGTGTGATTGTTGGACAGAGTCAAATGAAACAAAAGTGTGATTGTTGGACAGAGTCAAATGAAACCAGAGTGTGATTGTTGGACAGAGTCAAATGAAACAAAAGTGTGATTGTTGGACAGAGTCAAATGAAACCAGAGTGTCATTGTTGGACAGAGTCAAATGAAACTGAGTGTGATTGTTGGACAGAGTCAAATGAAATTGAGTGTGATTGTTGGACAGAGTCAAATGAAACAAAAGTGTGATTGTTGGACAGAGTCAAATGAAACTGAGTGTGATTGTTGGACAGAGTCAAATGAAACAAGAGTGTGATTGTTGGACAGAGTCAAATGAAACAAAAGTGTGATTGTTGGACAGAGTCAAATGAAACAAAAGTGTGATTGTTAGACAGAGTCAAATGAAACAAGAGTGTGATTGTTGGACAGAGTCAAATGAAACTGAGTGAGGTAAGAAGAGAGAGCCCACTAATAACAGCAATGGTTTCCGATAAAATAGGCCAAGGTTTCTGCAATAATTACGCTGACCTATATTCGGCCGAGAGCTCACCAGCAGAATCACGTGAAAGTCGTAAGACCTTCACAATGCGCTTGAAGGAAAACCTAATCCTTAGTGAACGGTCCTATCTTTCTATCTATCTTTCTATCTATTCTATCTATCTTTCTATCTATTCTATCTATCTTTCTATCTATCTTCAGTCCACTTATGACGTTAGACGTCGTGGGGAGGTGTGACCTCCTTTGTTTCATATTTTTTTTGGCAGGTGAAAATCCACTGGTGACTTTCCAGGTCAATCCTAGCATCTGTTAACCCTTGTAATATAAGATCGCCTATTTTTGAGACTGGTGGAGGTGGAAATGTAAACTAGAGCAAGGTAGACCCGCAGCCTGTCAGGCTGTTTAGATTAGTCATGCTAATTAATACCCCCCCCCCCCCCCTCCCAACAGACAAAAACACTCAAGATAGACTACTAACACTCTTAACAGAATTCAAACGTTTAATTTGGACATGCAAAAACAAAGCAGTATCAGGTCAGGTCAGATCATCCCGTAACCGGTGAGGTCGTTAGGGCACACATGAAGACACCCATACAACCCCAAGCCATCCCTCTCTGTCAGCGGCCGCTGCCTATGCCTCATCTGGTCGGAGATTGGTCCATTCTTTTATGTTGTCCTCCTACCTTTTTGGGACGGCCTCTTCGTCGCCTGCCTTTCTGCCTTGCACCTTTCTGTGGAGGATCGTATTTGCAAGACCATGTGATATCGATATGTGACCGTACCAAGCGTGTCCTTCTTTTGACAGTTGCCAAGAGGTCTTCAAAAGGCCCTATTGCTGTTGTAATTCTATCTCGTATTTCCTCATTTGTAACTCGACCTTTGTACGTGACGTTTAAAAGTCTTTGGAAACATCTAATCTCCAAGGCCTGTATGCTTCGTTGAAGATCAACTGTAACTGTCCATGTCTCACAAGCATAGAGGAATATTGACATGACCAATGTACCCATTAATATGATTTTCGTGCGTAGTGCTAACCGTTTATCTTGCCAGATTGTGTTAAGCCGCTCAAGCGCCGCTATTGGCTGTGCTGTTCTGGCCAACACCTCACGTTTTGATCCTTCATCACTGACAATCGACCCAAGATATTTAAAACGGTCAACCACTTCGAGTTCCTGACCATTAGCGTTTATCCTGCTGTTGAAGCCCTCGGCGTTGTTGATCATTAATTTTGTCTTTCCATCGTTTATCTGCATACCATAGTCAAGAGCTGTTTCATCGAGTCTTCTGACCGATTCCTGGAGTTCTGCTTCTGAAAGCGCCAACCCGGGGATGTCATCTGCAAAACGAAAGTTGGTAATCGTTCAGCCCCCTATTTGGACAGTACCAACGTGACCTCCAAGTGTCTCACTCCTAATTCTCTCAAGGAATATATTGAAAAGAGTTGGAGAGAGTGTACACCCCTGTCTCACACCAACTGATGTGCGAACCAGCCCCCTCGCCTTCTATTCAAAAGAACTGCGCTGAACGCCTTGTCATGCAGGTGTTCAAGGACCGTTATAATAGAGCTTTGGCCCATAGAGCTTTATGCCAGACCCTATCACACGCTTTCTTAAAATCAACAAACACATGATACAGTTTTTGCTGCTGTTCTAGATATGTCTCGCTTAGCAGCCTTAAATTAAATATCTGTTCTGTAGTACTTCCTCCCAGTCTGAACCCTGCTTGTTCCTCAGCAATAATGTTCTCTGCTTGAGGTTTCAATCGGTCGAGGATTAATCTAAGCATGACCTTGCTAGGGTGGCTGATGAGGCTTATTGTTCTGTAATTTTGGCACAGCTTCAGGTTTCCAGACTTATGTAACGGTATAACCATAGATTTTGTCCATAAGTCCGGCCAGTTTCCTGTCGCCCATATTTTGTTGCAGGTGTGTGTCATGCCTTCCACCACTACCTCCCCACCTCCCTCTAAGAGCTCTGCTGGTATATTGTTCACGCCAGCCACCTTCCCTCTTCTCAAGGTCTTTACCACTGCAGTTAACTCTTCCTTCATTATCAGTTGTTTATCCTCTGTAGTTGTCGGTGTTGGAGGGATTGTCTTCTCAGGTTCGTTTCGTCACTCAAAGTTGTATAACTCGGAACAGTACTCTGTCCATCGTGCCAGTACGATATTTTCATCAATAAGGCACTTGCCGCTTTTATCCTGGATCATAAAGTTCCTGCCTTGTCTTGGTGTTACCAGTTCTTTGACCACCTTGTATGCTCCTTGTAAAAGCAGTATACAAACAAAGAATTTACACACCAGAACTGTTCAAACACACATACTCACAAACATATTTGTGCAAGGAAGACCTCCTTCCTCTCTCTCTTCTTATATCACTCAGTTTAATTTGACTCTGTCCAACAATCACACTCTTGCACAACTTTCACACGCGCCCTCAGGGTGAGGCCCTTCTATTGCACTTTGGTTGGGCTGGCTTCTGAGAGCGCAAAAACCTAACATAGGTACATACAGACGCACACATACATCCAAGCACTGGTTTATGCGTCTTATTAATGCCAAATTGACTGCGGTTTGGGGTGGAATAGGCGCTCATTGCCCAGTAGAAACTAGTAAAATTTAAAAAAATATTTGTTCAATGTCTAATTTAACTTGAATTTTGTTTTCTATATGGAACAACACTGTTTGCTGTAATTGTTTTAACAAGGAAAGTTTTTTGTTTGTGTTGAGAAAAAATCATCAAAATGATAGAAATTTGAAAAAAAAAGGACACCATTTTTTAAAAATATATATTTACAACAAAAAATATATCTTTGTTACTCAACTTTCACTACTTTGTGTTTTTTTAAATCTTCACCTCTCTTTCTCTCCCTCCTCTCCCTCTGTCTCTCTTACTTCACTTTCCTATATACCTTTACCTTTTAATCCACTCAACTTCATATCAATTTACCCATCTCTCTCTATCTTTCTCTCTCTCTCTCTCTCTCTCTCTCTCTCTCTCTCTCTCTCCTCTTTCTCCCTCTACTGATGAAATAAAATTGAAATGTATATGCTGTAAATATAATTTATTTTATGTTATGTTGGACAAAAGTTAATAAACTTCAATTAAAACCTAGGCGGTTTTCCCAGGTTGGGGCCCTTTATTGCGCACCGGTTGGGTTGACGCCTGCGATTGCCCCAAATATGGACGACTCGAGTGAGTAATTTATGCGTAAGAGGGACTGCGTTCCCCGCTATCCCACCATTAAATCGTTAATGACATCAATTTAATTTTTATTTTATTTATTCTTACAGACTGTTTAACACAGTCTGGATTAACAACAGAAGACGGAAGTGCAACTATACAACCCATATGGGAGGACAAAGGGCAGAAAAAAGATTGTGCAAAATCGAGAAATTGCATTATTTTGTCATACTTTAAAAAAAACTATGCCCAATCACAGAATAATGCAAACTTCACACTCGAGGCAACTAGAGGCGATAGCAAATGAGTACGATCAGTCATTACACGTTGCTTTCGTAAACTGAGAGAATGCATTCGGTCGATTTAATAAACACCAACTGTGGACGACATTAGACTGTTATGTGGTACAGTAAGGACAAACGGAGGATATTCCGAAAAGATGTCATGTTAGATCCGGTGTACGGCAAGGTTGTGTACTATATCCTTTATAGTCTATCACAAAAATAGATGCAATCTGTAAAAAAAAAGATAACATTAGTAAGAGAAAACAACCTCTTTGATCACTTAAATGAATTTCTCTTTGCTGATGACCAAACAATAATAGCAATCTAACAAAAACACCTGCGGGGACATATCAACAATCTTGATGAGGTCTGTGTGAATTACAGTATGAAAAACAGCATAAAGTAACCCGAAGTTACGACCATTGCAAGAAACGAAATAAAAACAAATATATTTATTCAGTTTAGGTGCCATCTCCGTATCGAAAGTCGGCTGCAAAGGATTTCCAGTGTATCTCTTGCCGTAATTGTGTAATTTGAGAGGCTTTTTCCAGTGCATCTCCTGATGCTATCCACCCACTTAAAGCGTTGTCTGCCCCTTGAACGACTGCCTTCCACCCTACCCTCCAGTATGGTCTTCAACAAGGAGGTATGTCTGGTTATATGCCCAAAATAACGTAATTGTCTGTCTACTCCTGGTTTCGGTTGTTAATTCTCTTTTCACCTCCAACTTTTCCAATACCTTCACATTTGTTTTCTTCTCTTTCCAAGAAATGCGACCCAATCTTCTACATACCCACATTTCAACTCTTTCCAAGAAATGCGACCCAATCTTCTACATACCCACATTTCAACTCTTTCCAAGAAATGCGACCCAATCTTCTACATACCCACATTTCAACTCTTTCCAAGAAATGCTACCCAATCTTCTACATACCCACATTTCAACTCTTTCCAAGAAATGCGACCCAATCTTCTACATACCCACATTTCAACTCTTTCCAAGAAATGCGACCCAATCTTCTACATACCCACATTTCAACTCTTTCCAAGAAATGCGACCCAATCTTCTATATACCCACATTTCAACTCTTTCCAAGAAATGCGACCCAATCTTCTACATAATCACATTTCAACTCTTTCCAAGAAATGCGACCCAATATTCTATATACCCACATTTCAACTCTTTCCAAGAAATGCAACCCAATCTTCTATATACCCACATTTCAACTCTTTCCAAGAAATGCGACCCAATCTTCTACATACCCACATTTCAACTCTTTCCAAGAAATGCGACCCAATCTTCTATATACCCACATTTCGAAGGCCTCAATACTCTTTTCCAACTTGTTTTTCATTGTCCATGTTTCTGCGCCATAAAGTTGTAACGAGTATACATAACACCTGACAATTCTCATTTTCAAATTCTAATTTATCTGTTTGGATGTCAGTATGTGTCGCATGTTGCAGAATACCATCTTGGCCATACCTATTCTTCTGTTATTATATGACCTAGATAGGAGAAACTATATACCTGTTCAAGTAGTTAATCTGTTATTTGTATATGCTTACATGGTTTCTTGTCCCTTTTCCCAATTATCGTAGTCTTTGTTTTCTTTATGTTTATACCTAATCCCAACTCTTGACTTGTATATTGTTATCACAAGCTCCTGTATCTCTTGCTCAATATATTGATACAAAACCAAAAAGTAAAACAGGGGACCAGTTTCACCACCTACTTGGGCAACATAATCTCAGCAGACGGCAAATAATAATAATGTTCGCCTAGGCAACTAATGCCCGTTGCGAATGACGACCACTACCATGTCCAGCTGCTGAGGCTTATAGCCAAAACTCGTCCAGTGCTGAAAGAGAGACTGCTATCTGCCTTAGCCACGAAGAACGGTGTGAGACCGGTTTTACACATAACTGATTTAAGCATGATCTGGAGAGCCGGTACTTTCTAGTGCAGTCGAATCACATGTATGAACACAGACAGGCTGCGGCAGACCAAAGTGTCAGAGATGGAAGCAAGATTCGTCATTGCAGAGACATCGACATTGCGGACAATATTCAACCACCAGATACCGAGGATGCGTCGCTGGTTGCGCTGGTTGGGGAAAGACATCAAGTCCTGATGTGTCTCTGAACCCTACAGAAGGACAGGAATCGTACACGACACAAGCAACCCCGAATTCCAAAACAGATGTAATAAAGCAAGTCAATTCATTGGACAAATGTCTCAAATATTACAATGTAAGCACGAAACACTGGATACAAAAAGGATACTATACAACACAATATGCCTACCCACATTGCGTTATCAGTGGCCAGAATTGGACATTAAAAAACAGAGATAAAGGACACATCGTGACAACATAGATTAAATTCCTATGCAGAATATACATCCTACATAACATTTACCGCACTCCAACGTCCAAAACAAGTCTACTTGAATTTGAGCCTACGCCAATTTGATGGCATTCGTGCATTGTACGTAAACAGTGAATGTGTAGTACGAACGAATGTACGTATGACACATTGGTTTCCAGTGCCGAGTGATGTACGACAGGGGTGTGTTCTTTCTCCACTTTTGTTCATAATTTATATGGATAAAATTACAGTTTGCTAACCCTCATGAGGAGTCCCTCAATGAACTGTTGTTTGCTGATGATCAGGTCATCTTTTACCAAAATGGAGAAGACCTACACCACAACCTGTACCATCCCCATTTCGCTTGCAACGAAAATGATATGAAGATCAACACAGGTAAGACAGAGACTATGTTGATTTCCCGTGAAAAATTGCAGATAAGTTTCCACACCAGTGACATTGGAATCAAGCAGGTACGGTAGTTTAAATACATAGGTAGTATGTTCTCTGATGACGACAGAGTGGACAGAGATTTTGCACATAGATTTCAGAAGGTGAACAGTGTCCACTATCAGATTGCACTGATTTTGAAACGCCCTAGAGGGCTTCTTTCAATTAAGAGGAGGCTGATAAATACACTATTTATTCCTACATTATGTTACCAATGTCAATCTTGGTCCTTACTAGCAACACATACGAGTAAGATCCAGAGCTGTAAGGTGCGCTGTGTGAGAAGTGCAGCTGTAAAAACAATATGTGATCGAATCCGCAACACCACGCCGAAGCAGACAGTGGAGACAAACCCAGTTAGTGACCTACATTGACTCTCAACTGATCAAGTGGTTTGGTCATTTAGTCAGAATGTATTAGGACCAGTCTGTAGCGAGAGCATATCATACGCAGGTCTCCGGTCCACGCGCAAGAGGCAGACCACAACTTCGATGGATCGAGGGTGTCTCTGACACTCTCAGGAATCTACACTTAACGACAGCATAAGCCTCCAACTTGGCGATAACAAGAGATCTACGCATCCCACCTCTTTGCGACGCCGTATGGCAAGAGTAGTAGGATAACAGAAGAATATATATATTAATAGGCACACAAACAAACAGAGAGAGAGAGAGAGAGAGAGAGAGAGGGAGAGAGAGAGAGAGGGAGAGAGAGAGAGAGAGAGAGAGAATTCAAACCTACCTGAACCGACGTGCGAGCCCACAACCCCACACAGCAGTGCTTTCCTGCGAAAGAAAGACAAAGAAAAGGAGGCGTTAACTGCGGTGAAAGAACCATTCAGAAACATGGATTGAAAATAACGGTCACCAGATGTCCTAATAGTTGAGACCTCCCTATAAGGTCTGATGACATACGTTGACAAGCATAATGAAATAAGGTACATTTGTTGGTACACTAAGCTCCTTCCACTATTCCAATCTTCCTCTTCTTCAGCGACTTCAACTACTCTAACAAAGATAGCAGTCAACTCAAGACTGTGTACTTCCATATAGTTATTCATGAAAGGATACTGGTTGTTGTTGCTACTATAAAACAGTTGCTACTGAGATCACCTTTGCAAATGCTTTAACGCAAACTTCCTGAAAAGGACTTACTCCGCTGCAGTGGTCAACGCAGGCCGAGCCTTAGGATAAGACGAGCGATAATGAATAAACACTTTCTACTACTGTGAAATAAATGAAACAATGACGATTGCTAGTTATTCAAACAATAGATTCAATCAGACGATATGCCATCAAAACAAGATTTTAGGCAGAAAATAGAAAAGTGCCAACTAAAACAAAAAGCAACACAAGAAATACTAATTGGCGTAAACAGGATCTCTCGACAAATTTGTTGTACAATGAGAGCAAAGTTCGACAGCATCTGCAGAAGATCAAGATGTCACGATTTCTTAAAAGAACAATTAGTCTGATACTGACACTTGTATTGTTGGTAATTGTTGATACTTCGTATTTAAAAGATACTCCGACATCTAATAATAATAATAATAATAGCTGTCCATCGTTGTCGATGAGGACCGCCGACATCATCCTTGTCACAGATTTCCCTGTTGGGTGTGGGTGCGCATGTGGCTGAACAGGCCAATGCGGGCATGAAAACATCTGCTACATATCGGGCACACGAGGTTTGTAGAAGGTGATGGTGTTCCCAATGTTCGGGATTTCCGGGTCTCGCGTCTGCTCTGGGCTTTCACAACACGGTCGTCTTCGCCGGTAGCTACACCCGATTTGACTGCGCTTCTCCAGTCAGAATTGTTTTGCGCAAGACATTCCCAGGTGTCCAAGTCTATCTGGCAACTTTTCAGTCAGTACTTCAGACCGTCTTTAAAACGTTTCTTTGGGCGCCCTCTCTCGCGCCATCCCTCTTTCAGCTCGCCGTAGAGAAGCTTCTTTGGGAGCCGCTCGTCTGACATACGGAAGAGGTGTCCGGCCTATCCTAGTCGTGCTTTTTCTAGCAGTGCATGGATGCTGGGCATGTTAGCCCTCGAGAGAACCTCGATGTCAGTGACACGATCTTGCCAGCGGATGTGGAATATTCGCCTCAGGCAACCTGTGTGGAAGTGGTTTAACCTCCTTGCATGTCCAGAGTATACAGTCCAGCTTTCGCAAGCGTATAGTAGGGTTGGAATGATGATTGCACGGTAGACTTTGAGTTTGGTCTTGACGATGATGCCACGACGTGCCCAGACCATCGAGCGCATTCTACCAAAGGCTGTGCTGGCCTTTGCTATTCTGCTTGCCACCTCATCGTCTAGGCTGACAGATCTCGACAGCGTGCTGCCCAGATATGTGAATTTGTCTACGGCATTCAACGTCTGCCCGCTGACTGTAATCTCTGGTTTTGTGTACGGCATGCCTGGTGCTGGTTGGTACATGACCTCTGTTTTTTTGGCATTTATGGTCAGGCCAAAATTTTCGCGTGCGGCAGAGAACCGGTCCATTCCAACCTGCATGTTCAGTTTTGAGTTGCTCATTAGAGCGCAGTCGTCAGCAAATACAAGTTCCCTGATTATGTCGCCAGCCACTTTGGTTTTGGCCTTCATTCTTCTGGGATTGCCATCTGTGCAATACTTTATGGGTATTCCAAGCTCCAGTGATCTGAAGGCGTCTGTCATCGTGGCTGTGAACATCACGTTTGATACTATAAACTTTTTAGAGATTGCACCGCTGTCCAGTACACGAGCACACAACACATGACTTCGTGTAGCTGTTTCACCATAGTTATAAACTTGTTGGGGCAGCCAAACTTGGACATTATCATCCACAGCCCTCCTCTGTTTACTGTTTCAAATGCCTTTGTCAAATCAATAAATGTGGTGTACAAGGCCTGATTTTGTTCCCGACACTTCTCTTGTACTTGGCGAGCGGCAAAAATCATGTCCACTGTTCCTTTTCCGACTCTGAATTCACATTGGCTTTCTGGGAGGTTCTGGCTTTGTTCAAGTATTGGTTGAGCCTGTTTAGCAGTAATCGCGCTAGGATCTTGCCTGCTACGGAGAGTAGCGATATTCCACGATGATTGTCGCATTCCTGACGGTTGCCTTTTCTTTTGTACAGGTGAACGATTGAGGCGTCCTTTAGTTCAGTGATCCTTCTGGTGTCTTATATACCTCTGCTGGTATTGCATCCGCTCCTGGGGCTTTTCCTATAGATAGTGAACTGATTGCCCTGTCGACTTCCTCCTCTGTGATGACTTCATCCAACACCAGTTCCACTTGCGGCATTCGCCGGATGGCCTCTTCATTTATGGACGATAGGTGGTTTAGTATTTTGCAGAAGTGGTCTGCCCATCTGTATAGAATCTTAACCTTATCTGTTAGCAGTTCCCCATCCGCACTGCGAACTGGAGTATTACTAGAGGGCTGCGGGCCGTAGAGAGCTTTCAGTGCCTTAAAACCGTTTGGTGTCATGACGCTCGGCGAACATCTCAATTTCATCAGCTCTTTTGCTGAGCCAGGAGTCTTGCATCTCTCTAAGCCTGGTCTGGACAGCTTTGCGAGCAGTATTGAAGGTAGCTTTTGCTGCCGGAGATTGTGTATCCCTCTGGTATTCCCTGTGCGCTTCATGTTTTGCGTCGAGAAGGCCCTGTATTTTCAGATCGTTCTCATCAAACCAGTCCTTATGCTTGCGCGTGAGTGGGCCAATGTGTTTAACAGCTGTTTCGTAGAGACATCTAGAAATGAAGAATGTGTTGAAATGATACACGTAAATGAACCAGCAAATAGGCCAGAGTATCTGAACACTTTAACGCACCTGTGCAAAAGAAATTTGAAGAAAAAGGCTTTTCAGCAGGTACCAATAGGCGAACATTTTCTTTAGCCTACTGTCAACGAAATATGCCAAATGAAGAAAATGTCCACCGATAAAGGCTGGTATATTCAGCTGTGTAGCACAGAATATTTTGTTTCTGTTGTAAATTTTTGGCCGTACTTTGTCTGCTCTGAGATTCAGCGGTATTTGTGACCAAACAAATTCAAGCGTGCGACTGTCTGAGCATGAGAAATCAAAAGGGGACATGACTTCTTCTTTCAAAAGGTTTAGTTGGAAAACCAGCTAACAAAACAATGCGCAGTTAACAAACAAAACCAGAAACTAATAAACAGTGAAAAGAATCTTAGTCTTGATTTCCCTGTCAAGCCTATCGTCAGCTCAAAAAATGTTTTCTTCCGATAAACCAACTTTGGTCGGATGAGCTGATATTCTAGCGACTTAGCGAAGAACGACCTAGCGACCAAGAAGTTTTTGAGTTGGCAATATGAGCCGGTCAAGTAACAATGGACGTCAAAGAACTACAGATTGCCACTTTCGCTTTCAGCTCTAAAGTGTTTATTCTAGTTTTGCAGGTAAAATCAAACAAAATGTTGTTTCATTGAATTATTTTGCTTTCATCACATATTCATTTAACAATTCACAGTAATCTTCGGTTCTATAATAAGGTTAGTTATCAACGTAAAAACGTATAGTCGTATACTATAATAAGTAATAATAAATTATAAAATTTAAAATAAAATAAATAAGTTACAAGTAGTAAAGTACCATCCCATTCTGATTCAGCTTTGGTTGGATGGAGCTGGTCAAGTTATAAAATAGCTTTAACAAAATACAATACTTTCAAATAAAAAATAATTAGCACATTGACCTGCAATTTTGAGCTTTAGTGAACAGCATTTAGCCATAAGAAAGGTCAATAGCAAAACAAAAGTATGGGGTTCGACTCCCGCTACTCAGTACTGGTAAGCTCTTGTCAACCCAGCTGTAAGTGGGCAGTTGACTTACTGTTAGGGAATGAAAGGCAGCATGGAAGGGAACTAATCACCTTACCTCATGAACAAGCCTCATACAATGAAACCGTGAACACTTCATCCCTGACAGCAAAGGCAAGTGATAGGAAATGATTATTAATGGGGAATTTCAACTTTCCAGAAATAAAATGGGATATGGCAGAAGCACTTGTAGAGTCAAAACCTTTTGTTAAGTGCATAACTGACAATTTTTTAATTCAACATGTAGAAGCAGCCACCAGAGGCAAAAACACACTCGACCTAATTTTTACCACAGAGGAAAATATGATTGAAAACGTTACCGTTGGGGAACTGTTTGGCTCAAGTGACCATCAAATCATCCGATGGGATCTTATTGCAGGGAAAGAAGTAAACATAAACACGCGAACATACGACTACTCTAAGGCAGATGTTAAGAGGATGAAAGAGGCAGCGAACCACATAATCTGGAAAGATATTATTGTAGGAACAGATGTTGAACAGGAGTGGGAGAGTTTTAAAACAGTTCTAGAAACGCTAAAAGAGGATTGTGTTCCATGTAGGGAGGTAAACCCCAAACGTAAAAAGTGGATAACTAGATTTGTAGTTAAATGTAGGAGAGCTAAAAATAAAGCATGGAAAAAATATATAGAGGCAGGTAAATCAAAAGAAACATATGTAAAATATTTGGACAAGCAATACATATCTCAGAAAGTGAATAAAACAGCAAAAATAGACTTCGAAAAGAAACTTGCTTGGAGGATCAAGACTGATAGTAAAAGCTTCTTCTCTTATGTTAGAAATAAACAAAGAACGAAAGACAAAGTAGGCCCTCTCATAGACAGCACAGGGGAAAAAATAAGTGAGAATAGGAAGGCAGCAAATCTACTCAATCACTACTTTGGCACAGTCTACATAAAAGAGGACTGCTCCAAGAACCCAGAGCCTGTAGATATTTTTTAAAGAGACATGGATACAGCGGGATTAAGATCAATCTGTATTACAGAGGAAATGGTTTTTAAAAAATTGGAGGGGTTGAAAGTGAATAAATGTACAGGTCAAGATGGTATTCATCCAAAATTGCTGTTTGAAATTAGAGACCAATTAGCAAAACCATTGGCTATATTATTTTCTCAATCACTTGAACAAGGGATTGTTTCACGGGATTGGAAAGATGCGCGAGTGATCCCCTTATTCAAAAAGGGCAAAAAAGCAGATCCAGCAAACTATAGACCTGTGAGCTTAACGAGCATAGTCTGTAAATTGTTAGAGTCAATAATCAAAGAAAACATTGTAATGCATTTAGACAAATTTAATCTAATTAGAAATAGTCAGCATGGGTTTTCCAGAGGGAGATCATGCTTAACAAATCTATTAGATTTCATGGAGGAGGTTACCAAAATGCTAGATAAAGGGGAGCCAGTGGACGTTATTTATCTGGATTTTGCAAAGGCCTTTGATAGAGTACCTCATAAAAGATTATTTCGAAAGTTAAAATCACATGGAATAGGTGGGAAAGTTGCCAATGGATTGAAAATTGGTTAACGGGAAGAAGGCAAAGGGTGGGTATAAATAAGGAGTACTCTGAGTGGTGTGAAGTGAAAAGTGGAGTGCCACAGGGCTCGGTTATGGAACCAATTTTATTCTTGATATATATAAATGATTTGGACATAGGTATGGGATCCATGATTGCAAAATTTGCTGATGACACAAAACTATGCAGTAGTGTCTCATCTAAAGCAGAAGTGGATATATTGATGTCGGATTTAGATAAAATTCGAGAATGGTCTGTAATCTGGCAAATGGAGTTTAATGTAGATAAATGTACAGTCATCCACATCGGTAGATCCAATATGGAACATACTTACAGAATGGGAGAGAACAATATTAGAAAGATAGATAAGGAAAGGGACCTAGGGGTTATAATAGATCATACAGGAAAGGTGAGTGAGCAAGTTCAGGTAACAGTAAAAAAGGCAAATGCAATGTTAGGGATGATAAGAAGAAATATTAAACATAGGAGCAAGGAAGTGATAGTCAAACTGTATAAAGCATTAGTTAGACCTAGATTGGAGTACTGTGTACAGGTGTGGAGTCCTTATCAGAGAGGGGATATAGACATGCTGGAGAGAATACAAAAAAGAGCGACAAAGCTGATAGTGGGATTCCAAAATTACAGTTATGAAGAAAGATTAAAAAGAACTGGCCTTCAGTGTCTAGAAGAGAGAAGAATTCGTGGTGACTTAATACAGGTGTATAAGATGATCAGAGGAATGTATAAATTAGACTATAACAAGTTTTTTTAAATACAACCACCAACAAGAACAAGAGGGCACAGCTACAAGTTGACTAAGGAGAGGTCCAGATTAGATATTAGGAAGTATTTTTTTAGCCAGAGAGTTGTGAATGTTTGGAATGCATTGCCAGGGGAGGTGGTGGAGGCTGGGACGGTTAATGCATTTAAGAATAGATTCTATACGTACAGCTTCTAGAGCAAGGTGATGTAAATGGAACTGGTTGTATACAGACTCTGCAGAGTCTTCTAAACCAGTATAAAGACGTTAAGTTAAGTTAAGACAGCAGTGTCTGCTTTGGGAACACCTTAACCTAAGAAAGACTGAAGTTTCTGCTTTCAGTTCCATAGGAGCATGTTGTTGTTCGTCCATCACGAGTAATGAGGACCTTTTCTTTTTTCACCTAGCCAGTCCTTCCGGTAGAGTATTCTGTAATTCTGGGTTGTGGATGGGTGCGCAGATGGCTGACGAGTCCGATTTGGGATCTGCATACTCGCGGGCAGTGAAAGCATGGAAAGTTCGCTTCGCGAGACGGTGATCATGATTGTCAGCAAATCCATGTATCTCATCTGCTTTTTGATTGTAGTTTAGCTTGTCAGTGGACTTATGCTCTCCTCTCGCCCGTTGTCACAGGGCTCAACTGTTAGTACTGGATAAATGAAAAGAGAATGCCTTGTGCGATTAATTTGTTTTAAGTAAGGAAGGGTTGTTCAGTTCGTCGACCTCACTATCTCGTCTGAGTCCAACTTTAACCAGTGGCAAGACAAGTCAGGATGACTGGATATGGACTCGGGTGCAGTGGATGACCACGGCTGCTCAAGGGCTTCGCCGTGTTCTGCATGGTCCTCATCGCTCAGCACACTTACTGTCGAGGTAGCCTGTTGATGAATTTCCTGCTTAGCTGGCTGGGCTTGAGCAGGACGGGGCAAATCTAAAAAAATCTTTCTCTGTTCTTGGCTTCCTATTTGTTATTTTACCACCTCTCCTGCCCCCTTTCTTTCTGTACGTTTGTTTGGGTCTCTCACTGACAAGGACTCCGAGGTAGGCAAGATGTCTTGTCACCTCGAGTGGTAACGAGTGACCCCTACACACCTCCAGTCTAAGTGTCAGCAAGGTGCCTCGAGAGTACGTGTGCATTTTCACTGCACGGCCCAGCGATTTTGCGCTCGGGAATAGGGGACGTTAGGCTAAGAGTTTGACTATAACTAGAATACAGCATATTATCAAATAGGTGTCTTATTTCACATATACTAATTGTAGTACGATCCTCATGTGGGTATCCATCGATAAAACACTTCTTGAATTCATTAGAGTTGTGGAAGAAGATGAAATATCACAGTATATCCGAAGCTGATGTGTCAGCGGCCAGTCACGGCTGGAAGCTATAACCATAGGAGCATAATGTTACAATGACCACTGTACACTAAATTTAGTCTGTTTTAGTCTTGGCTTGGCTTCATTCGTTCTCAATCTCCCTGGACCAAGCACTACTGAAAGGGCTTAAGTAGCAGAATGTAGTCCAGAGAACGGAATGCGTTGTGTCGTAGTTTACAGCTTGACTGCGATATTTGCACCTTTCGGTCGAACACATCTGACTTCAGCAAGCATTTTTTGAGTACCGGGCTAGTATTCCCACTTCGGTCTCTTCTCCTTAGCCAGTCTGCCCTGCTGCAGCCTGTTATCCAGGATCACCGCATGGAGGTGTAGAAGGGTCTTGGCAGCTCTGGTTAGCTGGCCCTGATGCTAGCAGTCAGCTATGGGTCGTTGACCACTGCAGCTCATGCACTGCTCAGCATCTTGATCCCCTTTTCTATTTCACAATCCATTGTATTCTGATAATTTTCTAGAAGCACTTTACTTGACAAAATAAATCTTTTTTTTCTTTTTCGTCTTTCAGATGTCAACTTGGGCATGGGAGGGGACGGCGTGGCCTAGTGGTTAAGTGGCACGGCTCACAACCGGAAGGTGCTGGGTTCGATCCGTATCACAGCACCGGCCGTTACCCCGGGGAAGCAAACCCTTATAAAATGCAGGAGGAAGCAGACCCTTACATAAAATGCATGCGGAAGTCGGATGCACTGGACTGACAGGCGCAAAATAAAAACCATAGTGCAACGCACACCGCCTTGGGGATAAGATAAATAAGGCGAACCCAAAAAAAAACAACAAAAAAAACAAACAAACTTGGGCATGTTTAAAAAAAAAAGCAGTGTTTAACCTGAAGCTATTGGTATCTCCACAGGACGTTTCCAGAAATGGTGTCACACACATGCTTTCTCTGTTCCGCTTATGCTGAACACCTTTGTAGCAAATACTTAGCAGTAATTTTGCCATTGCCACAAACACATTCATCGGTATGCAATATTCTTAGTTTATGAACAGATGGTTATGACTTAATCTTTGCATTGGCCAGACCATTCTTTGTCTGAACTCCTTTTGGCAGTCTCAATTATTGCTTTTGTTTATGTTCGTTCTTAATCTCCTGCTACCAAGCCCTGAACAGGGCTTTGCGAGTAGTAGGATGTTGTCCGGAGAACGGTAATGCATTGTGTCGCTAGTTTACAGCTTGACTGCGATATTTGCATCTTTCGGTCTGACATCGTCGGCTGTACTTAGTGGCTATTTGTTAAAGAGCTACATCCTACTAATGGAGCAGAGATATTCAGAACATGACGTTTTATATTTCTTCCTTTCCTTTTGATCTGCTTTTTGCTTGTAGGTGGTTATTATCTTTGTTTTTTGAATGTTCAGGTAAAGATTATGTTCTGCAAATAATAATTAAAAAGTTGGGGGGGGGGGGGGGGGGGGGGGGGGGTGCGTGCGTGTGTGCGCGCGCCAAAAAAGCAGTACAGTGAAATAGCTGAAAGCATCTAGCAACTCATAGCTGGCTGCTTGCATCAGGGTTAGTGTCTACACTATTGGCCCTGGAAACAGGCTGCACTGGTGTAGTCTAGCTAAGAGAATTAGGGACCGCAGTGGGAAAGCAAACCCGATACCCAAAAATAAGCAGCCGAAATCTGATGTATCAAGCCGAAGGCACAGAAATTCCAGCCTTGTTGTAAACTGAGACACTGTGTCCTTTTCAAAACGAATGCTAAAGAAGAAGAGTATTAATAAATACTCAACGTTATTTATGAATTATTATTTGATCTGTCTTTTCTATCTGCAGTTTGTCGCAAATGCTCTGATACCTGACCACGATGCCGGAGTATTTCTTCCTCCACAAGACAAGAGTCAGTTCTCATGGCTCGACCACACCATTCACTTCATGTTTGGAGGCCTTCAAAGATGGGATGCTGTATATTTCACTCATATAATGCAGTTCGGATACACATACCAAAACTGTGTGGCGTTCTTTCCTTTTTATCCCCTGGTTGCATCCAGCATATCTTCACTTCTGCATATATTTGTACCACTGCATTACAGTTCTTGGATATTACTGACCTCTGTTTTATTAAATTTAATGTTGTTTGTCGTAACAGCGTTAATGTTGCATAGACTTGGCAAACTTGTCGTAAATTCGAATGTAGCGACATATGGAGCTATGATGTTCTGTATTAACCCAGCCAGCATTTTTATGACAGCTCCGTACTCAGAAATCATGTATATGTTTTTGTTGATCCTGGCCTTACTGAAGCTTCATACGGGCTCTACATTTACTGCATCATTCTTGATTGGTCTCAGTGTTTTCACCAGATCAAACGGAGTCATCGGAACAGGTTTCTTATTGCATGCTCATGCTAAGTCACTTATTGTTAACTTGCAAATGTTACTTTTGGCCAGGAAAGTTAATTCTGTTATTTTTGTAGGAAAGTGTCTATATCTCATACTGTCAACGATAACTAATGCAATTATTTGTCTTGTTCTAAGCCTTTCTCCATTTTTTATATATCAGTTCTATATTTATCAGAAGTTCTGTCTGCCATTACACCATGGTGCGTCACTGCCCGCTGATCTCATCTCTTATGGGAGAGCTCAGGGCTATCATCTTCTTGGAGATGACCCACCTCCTTGGTGCAGTGATCACTTACCAATATCCTACTTCTACATACAAAAACATCATTGGGATGTTGGCTTCCTACAGTACTACCAGGTGAAGCAACTTCCAAACTTTCTTTTAGCGTGTCCAGTTTTTCTTCTCAGTGTTGGATCATGCCTTTATTTCTTTCAAAGGAATCCCCAGCCATTTTATACACTGGGACTAGTCACAACACAAAATTTACATACTTCGCAAGCAAAAAGTGCAAGTCAAGAAAGAAACAGTGATGATGATACTGCTAACAACTGTCTCTTAGCAAGTAATAACACAACCAAGAATAAAGCGACTAAAAACAGCTATACCCATGATGACAACAAGAGCAGGAGAAGAATCATGCGTGAAGACCTTGTCATATATGTCTTCCATCTTATGGGTCTGACATTATCCGGCTGTTTCTTCATCCACATTCAGGTCAGTTATACAGCTGCCTTTTAACAGATTCTAGACTTGCATTCAGACTTTATATAGGGCTGAAGATGCAGCACAGTGTATGGGTTGACAGCAGCCAGGGACTCATAGCTGGCTGCTTGCATGAGTGTAAACAAACCAGAACTAACAAAGCCACTGTTCCATCTCCGCAATGCGGCCCTGAATGTGTTGGACTGAAAGGCACAGATACCGTAGCCTTGTTGTAAACTATGTCACCACTTCCTTTTCAGGACAAACACCAAAAACTTTATATCGGTGAACCAGAGCTGTTCAAGCCCCTATTCTGCCTCCCAAGTGGCAACGCCTCAAACGGGCTGCATCCGTGCAGCCTGGCTGAGAGAATAGGGATCAAAGAAGGAAAGCAAATCTGGTTCCAAAAAAGTTCATGTGCTGAAACTTAATGTGTCGGGCCAAAAACCACTGATATTGAAATCTCTCTGTAAAGCTATGACATGGCATAACAAAACGTCCTTTTCATGATGAACAAAGAAGATGGTTTTACTCGTAAAGTTGTATGTTGATTTCACTGCAGAAAACCTTTCTAACTATATTTTTTTCAAGTAAATTGCTTCTGGTATTACAAATTATGTATATATTGTCCACGCTGTGCGCCCGAACACACACTGTGTTACAGTTGATATTCTAATCCCGCAAGTTTCAAGTAACCCCCCTGATCTCACAGAAGGTGAGATTGTGTGCTGTCCTTTTGGAGATGGATGATAAAATCAGAGGTCCCATGTACATTCTGTGCACATAAAAGTACCCTCTGCAGTTTAATAACGAAAAGAGTATGCTGTTAGCCGCTGTCCACTAAAAGATATTAGGAAATTAATTAAATTCCCAAGCTGGATAGCTGGGAGTAAACTGAAGAACAAATAAAAATCTGGGGCTAAAAATGCAGCAGTGAGTGAGCTGACCACAGAAGAAGACGATGATGGCCTCTGACAAACACAGATGTATAGGAAAGAACACATGACAGCAACCAAAACAGTTTGAGATTGTGGAGATAAAATAGGGATGGATGGGACATATTCTCAGACAATGACTGGATTGGAACCAACAGGGAACTCAAGAAGATGTTGGATAACAGAAACAGATGGAGAGCATCCATTGTGGCGCTATGTTGCATGGGGAATAAATGATGATGATGACTGATGTTAATTGTAGACATTTTGATACCTCAGATCATAGTTTTTCAACTGGTGTTCCTCGGAACCGTAAGGTTCAACAAGAAATCACGAATACACTAATCATATGTAAATGTATTTTTGAGTAATTTTTGTGTTTAATTTCATGTTCGCAATATTACTGTACACTTACGACAGTTCTGGATATTATAATACATTCTTGACAAAAGATAACATGGGGCACACACATGGAGGATACTGAAAAGAAGGCCACACTCAGACTAAGGCTGACGAAAAAACTGGCAGGGACAAATTGTGGCGCAGATGCAAACACAATGAGACAGGTCTACACTGGATATGTACGGCCAACACTGGAATATGGCATGGGTGCCTATGCAACCGCGGCAAAGACCAACCTACAGAAACTAGACAGGGCACAGAATACCGGACTCAGAATTATTACTGGAGGTCTGAGAAGCACCCAAATCAGAGAACTCGAAGCGGTAGCAGGCCTCCAGAGCCTCGGTGAGCGCAGAGAAGGAAAAACACTAAACGTGACAGAAAAATACAAGCGTATGAAAAAACATCCAATGCAAGGAAAAGTCAATGAATTTTTAAAAAAAAAACCGCATAAAAAGAACAAGCTTCAATCATCTATCAAAAGCCCTCACAGCCAGGAACAGTGACATCATATCAATATGTTCAACGACATGGGAAATGATACTTCTTCTTCTTCTTCATCGTACGCAGTCAGACAGTAACCATTATTTTTTCGAAAAAGGCAGCGGTCATCCTGAGGCTGTCAACACTGCCATAGAGCTTGTCTAGTGTTGCCACTGGTGATGGCCACATCTGCTCTCTCTGATCCTCGTATGTCGGGCAGTTTTGCAGCAAATGCTCAGCGGTCATTTTACCGGTACCACATGGGCATTCGTCGGTGCCACCTATCTTCAATTTGTTGAATAGGTGGTACCTCAGTCTATTGTGGCCAGTGCGAAGTCTGAAGACCACGACCTGCTCTCTTCTGTTCAACTGGTAATAGGCATCGTTTTTTGTGTAGCCATTATGTTCGGTTTCCCATTTGGTCATGTATCAAGCTCTAATAAGCCGTTTTGACTCTTTGTAAGTCATACTAGTATCTGGTTGTGGTAGTTTTGCACCTTCTTTTGCCAGTCTGTCTGCCTCCTCGTTGCCTTGGATGTTGCAGTGAGATGGAACCCACTGCATCACTACCCTTTTTGGTGCGGACTGCTGGCATAGTTGACAGGGAAAATGATACAAGTATATGAAAATACAGACCAACAGCCCAACTTCACGGTGGAAGCAAAAATACCAGGTATCGATAGAAAGGTGGAAGAATCAGACCATGCATTGAGAGAAAAAAACCCTAAAGCATATTGGAGACACCTATCCCCAACCCATGTGGACGCACATCTACACAGATGGATCATCAGATGGATCATCAGAGGAAAGGAGGGGCGGGACTTGTCATATTTCTACAGGATGGAATCGTTATAGAAAAGGCAAGTGCTGCCGGGGAGCCCTCGACAAATCTAAGAACAGAGCAACAGGCAATAATTGAAGCAGTCAAACTATTGGATGAAAAGGGGGTTAACTGTGAACAGAATAATGTTTTTGTGTGACTGCATGTAAATTTTGCAGGCACAAAAAAACAGAACCATGGGATAGTATAGAAAGGGAACTGATATGCCAGCTAAATAAACTCTCAGACCACAATAAAATCACCCTCCAGTGGATTCCAGCTCACTGCGGCATACCTGGGAATGGATGGGCGGACAGACTGGCCAGGGAGGGAAGACAAAGAGAACAATTCACCCACCCAGTGTCAATGCCAGAAGTCAAGGCACACATCCAAAAAATATATAAACAACTGTGGACAGAGAGAACAAACAGTAAATACCCACAGGACCCAATCAATAGACTGAATAGGAAACAGTATATCACAATTTTCCGCCTCAGAACAGGTCATTGCAGACTAAATACACACATGCATAAAATGAAAGCAGCACAGACTGCACAATCCACATGTCAGAGAGGACCCCAGACTCCAGAACACATCCTGCAATCATATCCACTGCACCAAGGCTCCCGTGAGAAGACCTGGCCCGAGGAAAGAAACATACAAGACAAACTGTGAGGAACCATTGAGGACCTGCGACTGACATGTCACTTCATGGAGGCAGCCTATCTGGTGGCATAAAACGAGCACACAAAACCAAACACAAAGAAGAAGATAATACATTCTTCAAACTTTTATAACATTTAGAAATATAATCAGGATTGAGATGCTGACCGGCGCATGAGCTGCAGCGGTCAGCGACCCATAGCTGACTACTAGCATCAGGGCCAGCGAACTAGAGCTACCAAGACCCTTCTAGATCTCCACGTTATGATCATGGATAACAGGCTGCAATACAGCAGACTGGCTAAGGAGAGGGGATCAAAGAGGGGAGGCTAAACCGGTACTAAAAAAATGGCATGGCGAAGACGGATGTGCCGGACCAAAAGATGCAGAAATTGCAGTCAAACTGTAAACTAGCGACACAGCGCATTCCCTTCTCCGGACTACATCCTGCTACTTGCAAAACCCTGTTAAGGGTTCGGTAGCGGGAGATTGAGAATGAACGCAGAAGAAGAAATGTAATCGACCCCAAATTAAGTATTTGTATGCCAAAAGACAAGCGCAGGTTTCACATTAGAAAAGTACATTTTATTATCTGGCTTCAAAAATTCCATTTCCTTGGCACATATTTGTTGATATGATATTTTACCTTGATTTATCTTGTCTTTTCAACACGGACAATAAACAAGTAAGTTATTGTAGTAGTTATTACCTGTTTCATTCTGTTTATGTGTTTTATAAGATATTGGAATTTTAAATGTTTATTTTGTGTGTTTACAGGTATGGGGGTTAATTTGAGGTTCCTTGAACAGGCAGTTTGGTTAAATTTTGTTTTTGTATTGGCAAAAACTGTAGAAAATGTATTTTTTGCTTGAACCAGCTATCAGAAAAAATATGGGATGTTTTTCTGGAGATATATAATAATGCGTGAGTAGGGGGTTTCTCATCTGCAATTGAGCCAGTTTGGTTGAGTCTCCGTGAATTATTTTTGGGCTCTTAGCGGAGCCCATCTCCTCTTCAAGTTGGGGTGGGCCAACATATATCTGACCTGGAGGAGCTCGTCTTCCCAGGTGAGCCATTGCCTTGTTTGCCTACAGCCTCATGGCCATAGCCTCCCAGTGTGCATCACTTGGACATGAGGTTGACTTGTCTGTTAACTTAATCGGCAGGTTACTAATTTTACTTTTTGCCCCTGCGAAGAAGAGCTTACCGACATAGCTAGATTGTGATGCCGAGCGCAAAAACATCTGATTACCTCTTGGCAATGGTCAAAAGACAGAAACTCGCGACCACACATCGAGATCAACCGGTCTTGCAAATACAATCCTGCATGGAAAGATACAAAGTGGACGACGAAGACGTCCTGATAAGAGTTGGGAGGACAATATAAAAGAATGGGACCAATCTCCAACCAGAGGAGGCACAGGCAGCAGCTGCTGACAGAGAGAGGTGGCGTGCGTTGTGGGGGTGTCTTTATGTGTGCCCCAACAATCTCACTGGTTACGGGATGACAGAGTTCTTTGAGACATGAATATTATTTCAAGGCTTCTGAAAGTGTAAAAAGGTTGAGAAACATTGTTCCTTAGATGTTGACATACCTCCTAGAGGGGATAGTGGGAAATGCCCTGTAGCAAGAACAGCTTAGGAAATATCATCACCCTTAGAGAATATGTTGACATCTGAATATGTGCAAAGAATTATCTTGGTCAGAGCATATTTTTAATGTATTACATATTTTATTTACAGGTTCTAACTCGTCTGCTATGTTCCTCGAGTCCCCTTCTGTACTGGTACTGTGGTGCCCTCTATGTTCAAAGCAAGCACAAAGAAAGACAAAATCTGTCTACAAAGCAAACTGAGTCATCAAAAACTAGGAGCTCAACTAAAGCCAAAACATCAAACATTTTTCTGTTGATGTTTGCAAGACTCCATCTTGATTTTATTGTTGATGTTGCTGCTAGGTGGCCTAGTCTTTGTTGTGAGTTCCGTGCCGTGTTTGTTTATTGTATAGCTTACTGTGTAATTGGGACGGTGATGTTTTGTAACTTTTTTCCCTGGACATAAATTGAAAGTTTAAAGGACAGTTTTATGTACGCACCTCAGCAGGCAAAGACAAACTGATTCAAACAATCAATGTTTTTATCAAGGACCAATACATGTGTGTTACTGGGGAGCAAAGAAAGGTATCACTGTAACCTGCTATGCATGACTAAGGAGGGTTTGGCAACTTCTTCAGCATCCATCCTCAAAAGGACTTGTCATAGTTCACGATATCTGCACCTTTCGGCCTGACACAGCTCGATTTTTTGAGTATCGTGTTTGCCTTCCCACTGCGATCCCTATCACTTGGCGAGACTACACTAGTGACTAGTGCTGCCCATTTCCAGGGGCCACCATGTGGATGTGGAATAGTCTTGGTCAGCGATGGTTCGCTGACCCTTATACAAGCAGCCAGTTATGAGTCGCTGGCTGCTGTCAGCTCATGCACTGCTACATCTTGACCTCCTGTGGAAACTATACTAAATCAGTCAACACCTTTTCAGTTCAATTCTTTAGTACACCTTGAGATGTAAGAAGGGACACTACAATGCACCACCACAGACAGAAGTGCACAGTATGAACAGCTTTGGACAACAACAGTGCACACTACATGACAAGTCTGTGACCTAATTTTGTCTGCTTGTTGGTCCCTCGTGTCGACCTATTCGAGTTAACACCCCTTCTACACACATGCGAAATATGGACAGTTTATAGCAGCCATGTCAGGAAACTCTTTTCCATGTCTCTGCAGGCTGCTCAGGATTGGTTGGCAGGTTCGGGATGAAGATAACTCTTCATGGACTAAGTCACAGCCTATGTGAGGTGAGGTGGCTAGTTCCCTTCCTTGCTGCTCATACCTTCCCTAACTTATATGCCAGGAGAGAGATTGGCAGGATAAGAGTACCAAACTCTCATCAGCAGGGTGAGACTTTGTGGCATCAATATGCTTCTGCAGAGCCCAGATCAGGTGGACTGGGCATGTTGTTTGCGTACCCGATGAGTGCCTCTCTTAGCAGCTGTTATATGGTAAGCTCAGGGACAGGCAAGCGCTCGTCAGAGAGACATACGAAATGATACAAAGACTCAGTTTCTTTGCGAACAGTTTTTCCATTGATGTTACCATCTGAGAGCTGCTCAGCCTGGTGCACTGCTATTTACACATGGTGCTCGCATCACTGAGAAGATAACCTTTACTGATGCACATAAAATGCAAGATGCACGAAAGGACAGAATGGTCTTGTAGGTGGCTGCACTTTAAAAAACTTGTTATAGTCGTATTTATATTGTCCCTGAAATATCTTATAAACCTGTATTGAATCAACTGGAATTCTCTTTTCTAGACACTGTAGGATGGTTTTGAGTTTTTCCTCATAACTATAATTCCACTATCAGCTTTGTCGCTCTTCTTTGTATCCTTTCCAGCATGTTTATATACCGTTAACCGTAAACGATAAGGACTCCACACCTAAACACAGTACTCTAGTCTAGGTATACTAATGCTTTATATAGACTATCACTTCCTTGCTACTATGTTTTATATTTATTTTTATCATACCCAACATTGCATTTGCCTTTTTCAAGCTACCTGTATGATATATTACTAGGTCTCTTTCCATCTTTCTAATATTGTTTTCTCCTGTTCTGTAATTATATATATTGGATCTACCCATGTTTATGTAGATTAAACTCCATTTGGCAGCACTCAGACCATTCCCTAATTTTACCATAATCTGACTTCAATATATCCATCTCTGTTTTAGATAAGATGAATTAAATTTGTTAAGCACCATCTCCCCATAGTAAACCAATGCTGACTATTCCAGATTATATTAAATTTGTTTAAATGCATTACAATGTTTTCTTTGATTGACTATCTATGGGTTCTGGGATCTTGGCATAGTCTTCTTGTGTGTAGACTGTGCCAAAGCATTGAGTAGATTAACAGCATCTCTATTCTTACTTATTTTTCATGTGCTATCTTTGAAAGGGCTTATTTTATCTTTTGTTCTCTGTTTATTTCCAACATAAGAAAGAAAAGCTCTTGCTATCAGTCTTGATCAATTGAGCAAGTTTTTTTTGGGGTCTATTTTTGTTGCTATATTCACTTTATGACCTATGTTTTGCTTGTTCAAATATTTTAAATATGTTTCTTTCGATTTACTGACCTCCACATGAAAGTAGTTTGAAGGACATGTTGCACCCTAGTATTCCATTGCGCAGCAATAGAGTTTTTACAAGCTCCTGGTAGTTGTCACTCTTATTGTTCTTACTCGACCTGTAACACTAGCAGCCTCTGTGCATGAGCTGGATGTAGCCGGGAGAAGGGTTTCCTGCTTAGAGGGCTAGGCTCGAGCAGCTGATTATTCGTTTCCTATATAATTTGTGGCCACTTGCTGGAAAGCATTCTTAGCTAACTTTTCATCACCTATGAGGATATCATCAAATCGCTGATCTCGGAAAAGCTGACGTATCTGTGCACAGACAAATACACCTTCCTTGATTTTGGCCTCAAAAAGTCTTAGAAATTTATCACGAAGATATAAAATTCCAGCCCAATTTAGATCCACAGCCTTTACAAAATTCTTCTATAGTCGAAGTGTGAAGTGGAGAGAGAGCGAGATCTTGTAAAATTCGACAAGTAGTGTAGTCGTGTGAGTATATTGTTCGTTCCCAGTTCAAGTGATTGGGGACAATCTTTTTTCTTGTAGAGGAATGTCTTGGCACGGCTGTCCCACAGACGTAGGAAATAGCAAAACTGTGTGTAACCTTGCTGTAGGCCCATCAAGATGACAATAACCTACAGTTCACTACAAATAGGCCACCGTCATAGTTGATTGAGTGTAACAATTGTTCCATGTTGTAGCTTTCCTTCATGTGGACTGCTTACAGAAGGTAAACCATTACGGAGCAGCACAGCTTTTAAGCTCAACTTAGATGAACATAAACCAATCGTCATCTATGCAGTGCTGCCATAAGACCAACTATATCAATGAGGTTATGTAATTTTGAAATATTGATGCAGATATTTTTGCCGAGCATGAAACATGCACGTTCTCTTCTGTTACAGAAGATTCCATTGCTGCATTCTGCGCCCCAGCAGCTTTGCTTTATTTGTTGACAATTCCAGATTTCCCATTAACTTACTTTACGTCTTTATACTGGTTTAGAAGACTCTGCAGTCTGTATACAACCAGTTTCTTGGAGAGTGGTTTTTATCGATGTGCGAGTCCATCTTAATAACTTAACGCCTTTATACTGGTTTAGAAGACTCTGCAGAGTCTATATACAACCAGTAGCTGTGCCTTCTTGTGCTTGTTGGTGGTTGTATTTAAAAAAACTTGTTATAGTCTAACTTATCCATTCCTCTGATCATCTTATACACCTGTATTAAGTCACCATAAATTCTTCTCTCTTCCAGACACTGTAAGCCGGTTTTAAAAAATCTTTCCTCATAACTGTAATTATGGAATCCCACTATCAGCTTTGTCGCTCTTTTTTGTATTCTCTCCAGCATGTCTATATACCCTCTCTGATGAGGACTCCACACCTGTAAACAGTACTCCAATCTAGGTCTAACTAATGCTTTATACAGTTTGACTATCACTTCCTTGCTCCTATGTTTAATATTTCTTTTTATCATCCCTAACATTGCATTTGCCTTTTTTACTGCTACCTTAACTTGCTCCCTCACCTTACATGTATGATCTATTATAACCCCTAAGTCATATTCTTTATCTATCTTTCTAATATTGTTCTCTCCCATTCTATAATTATGTTCCATATTGGATCTACCCATGTGCATGACTGTACATTTATCTACATTAAACTCCATTTGCCAGATTACAGACCATTCTCGAATTTTATCTAAATCCGACCTCAATATATCCACTTCTGCTTTAGATGAGACACTACTGCATTGTTTTGTGTCATCAGCAAATTTTGCAATAATGGATCCCATACCTATGTCCAAATCATTTATATATTTCAAGAATAAAATTGGTCCCAAAACTGAGCCCTTTGGCACTTCAGAGTACTCCTTATTTATACCCACCCTTTGCCTTCTTCCCGTTAACCAATTTTCAATCCATTTGGCAACTTCCCCACCTATTTCATGTGATTTTAACTTTCGAAATAATCTTTGATGAGGTACTCTATCAAAGGCCTTTGCAAAGTCTAGATAAATAACATCCACTGGCTCCCCTGTATCTAACATTTTGGTAACCTCCTCCATGAATTCTAATAGATTTGTTAAGCATGATCCCCCTCTGGTAAACCCATGCTGACTATTTCTAATTAGATTAAATTTGTCTAAATGCATTACAATGTTTTCTTTGATTATTGACTCTAACAATTTACAGACTATGCTTGTTCCCTAATCCTGCTGTATCCATGTCTCTTTGAAAAATATCTACAGGCTCTGGGATCTTGGAGCAGTCTTCTTTTGTGTAAACTGTGCCAAAGTAATGATTGAATAGATTTGCTGCCTCCCTATTCTCACTTATTTTTTTCCCTGTGCTGTCTATAAGAGGGCCTACTTTGTCCTAAGAAGCTTTTACTATCAGTCTTGATCCTCTGAGCAAGTTTCTTTTCGAAGTCTATTTTTGCTGTTTTATTCACTTTCTGAGATATGTATTGCTTGTCCAAATATTTTAAATATGTTTCTTTTGATTTACCTACCTCTATAAATTTTTTCCATGCTTTATTTATAGCTCTTCTACATTTAACTACAATTCTAGTTATCCACTGTTTACGCTTGGGGTTTACCTCCCTATATGGAACACATTCCTCTTTTAGCTTTTCTAGAACTGTTTTAAAACTCTCCCACTCCTGTTCAACATCTGTTCCTCCGACAATATCTTCCCAGATTATGTGGTTCGCTGCCTCTTTCATCCTCTTAACATCTGTCTTAGTAGAGTAGTCATATGTTCGCGTGTTTATGTTTACTTCTTTCCCTGCAATAAGATCACATCAGACGATTTGATGGTCACTTGAGCCAAACAGTTCCCCAACTAAAACACTAAAACTAAGTAGACCCGCAGCAAGTAAGGCGTCATCTATAGCTGTTCCTAACCACTTGGGGAAAGGTACATATAACTTAGGTAGATTTTTAATTTGAATTTTGTCCGTGCAGCGGCCTTTAAGTCTACTCCTTTCAATTTCCAACTGCCAAGGAATTTTTAACGAGTTCTACGCTGAACAGAGATCAGGCGAATTTTGACCAGAAGATTCACGTGAAAAAAATCCTGGTCTTCATCGTGGTTCAAACCCGCGACCTCACCTCGAGACCCCCTAGATCATTCAATTCACTCTGGGTAATTGTATACGGCCGTGCAGACTCTTCATAAGGTGCAGAATCAGGATCTCTTGATGTAGATGCTTTCACAGAGGATGATGTCCCCTGGCATTATTATCTTCTTCACTGTCCAAGATATATGATTCTGTAGGTCCAGAGTAGGAAATCCTTCCCCTGGCTATGTCCAGGGATCCATTGCAAGGTGACATTAATCCCATGGGCAGTGATGATGATGATCGAAGAATATCTCCTCTTTTTGTATGGGGTGTGCTTCAGCACCTCCATGAACGACTTGCAGTCACTAAAAATCAGTGTCTGTCTGCATCTATTCGCCCAAGTCAAACTGTTGGTGGGGGACGGTGTGGGCTAGTGGTTAAGTGACACGGCTCACAAGCAGGAGGTGCTGGGTTTGATCCCCATTACAGCACCGGCCGTTACCCCGGGGAAGCAAACCGTTAGAAAATGCAGGAGGAAGCAGACCCTTAGATAAAATGCATGCTGAAGTCGGATACACTGGGCCGACAGGCGCAAAATAAAAACCACAGTGTAACGCACACCGCCTTGGGGAATAGAGAAATAAGGCGAACGCCAAAAAAAAAAAAGTTGGTGCAGAATCTCAACTAATGTTTTTATAGCCTCAGCCTCATTTGAACTGGTTTTCGCTGCATGAATCACAAAACACATATATGGACCCATCCGGATATTTCATATGGATACCATACCCTGTAAAAGAGGTAGTCCGAAGTACCTAGAATTTCAGTTTCTTGTACCTATATATGTTTGTTATTACTCATACTTTCAGTTTTGTAACAAATGTTTCATCAAATAAAATCTGGAAAATTCATGATGCGTTATTACACATACATTTTCATTGTACCAGAATGTGTTGGGCTAAATCTAGGATGCGTATGATTGTTGTTGTTTCGAATGCCCACAATGAGTAGGTTTACTCTTTTGTGCGCCTGAAAAGGACATTAAGTGGTGGGCTGCAGTAGCTTTCCTCACATCCCGAGCGTGCTGATAAAGGTGGACCGGGGTCCTCCAGGTGGTTGTGCTATGCTTGGCTTCATCTGCATATTGCTCACTACTACGGGGATCACGTCGTTAGCCAGGCTGCCATGAAAACAGCCCATTTCAAGGGAGGGCTACAAGGAAACCAAGGTGAGGGTCTTGTTCAGTATGTTTTGCCTGACCCTGACCAACATGTCTGTTCAGTATGTTTTGCCTGACCCTGACCAACATGTCTGTTCAGTATGTTTTGCCTGACCCTGACCAACATGTCTGTTCAGTATATTTTGCCTGACCAGACGTCAAGTCTTCCTCATATAAGTGTGTATTATATGTGAGACTTGACATTAGATTCTTGGTGAGGAAGACTGATGTCTGGTCAGGCACAACATACTGGTCAGACATGTTAGTCTGGGTCAGGCACAACATACTGGTCAGACATGTTAGTCTGGGTCAGGCACAACATACTGGTCAGACATGTTAGTCTGGGTCAGGCACAACATACTAGTCAGACATGTTAGTATGGGTCAGGCACAACATACTGGTCAGACATGTTAGTCTGGGTCAGGCACAACATACTGGTCAGACATGTTAGTATGGGTCAGGTACAACATACTGATCAGACATGTTAGTAGGGGTCAGGTACAACATACTGATCAGACATGTTAGTCTAGGTCAGGCACAACATACTGATCAGACATGTTAGTCTGGGTCAGGTACAACATACAGATCAGACATGTTAGTAGGGGTCAGGCAAAACATACTGATCAGACATGTTAGTCTGGGTCAGGTACAACATACTGATCAGACATGTTAGTCTGGGTCAGGTACAACATACAGATCAGACATGTTAGTAGGGGTCAGGCACAACATACTGATCAGACATGTTAGTCTGGGTCAGGTACAATATACTGATCAGACATGTTAGTCTGGGTCAGGTACAATATACAGATCAGACATGTTAGTCTGGGTCAGGTACAACATACTGATCAGACATGTTAGTAGGGGTCAGGTACAACATACTGATCAGACATGTTAGTCTAGGTCAGGCACAACATACTGATCAGACATGTTAGTCTGGGTCAGGTACAACATACAGATCAGACATGTTAGTAGGGGTCAGGCAAAACATACTGATCAGACATGTTAGTCTGGGTCAGGTACAACATACTGATCAGACATGTTAGTCTGGGTCAGGTACAACATACAGATCAGACATGTTAGTAGGGGTCAGGCACAACATACTGATCAGACATGTTAGTCTGGGTCAGGTACAATATACTGATCAGACATGTTAGTCTGGGTCAGGTACAATATACAGATCAGACATGTTAGTCTGGGTCAGGTACAACATACAGATCAGACATGTTAGTCTGGGTCAGGTACAATATACAGATCAGACATGTTAGTCTGGGTCAGGTACAACATACAGATCAGACATGTTAGTCTGGGTCAGGTACAACATACAGATCAGACATGTTAGTCTGGGTCAGGTACAACATACAGATCAGACATGTTAGTCTGGGTCAGGTACAATATACAGATCAGACATGTTAGTCTGGGTCAGGTACAACATACAGATCAGACATGTTAGTCTGGGTCAGGTACAACATACTGATCAGACATGTTAGTCTGGGTCAGGTACAACATACAGATCAGACATGTTAGTCTGGGTCAGGTACAACATACTGATCAGACATGTTAGTCTGGGTCAGGTACAACATACAGATCAGACATGTTAGTCTGGGTCAGGTACAATATACAGATCAGACATGTTAGTCTGGGTCAGGTACAACATACAGATCAGACATGTTAGTCTGGGTCAGGTACAATATACAGATCAGACATGTTAGTCTGGGTCAGGTACAACATACAGATCAGACATGTTAGTCTGGGTCAGGTACAACATACAGATCAGACATGTTAGTCTGGGTCAGGTACAACATACTGATCAGACATGTTAGTCTGGGTCAGGTACAATATACAGATCAGACATGTTAGTCTGGGTCAGGTACAATATACAGATCAGACATGTTAGTCTGGGTCAGGTACAACATACAGATCAGACATGTTAGTCTGGGTCAGGTACAACATACAGATCAGACATGTTAGTCTGGGTCAGGTACAACATACAGATCAGACATGTTAGTCTGGGTCAGGTACAACATACAGATCAGACATGTTAGTCTGGGTCAGGTACAATATACAGATCAGACATGTTAGTCTGGGTCAGGTACAACATACAGATCAGACATGTTAGTCTGGGTCAGGTACAATATACAGATCAGACATGTTAGTCTGGGTCAGGTACAACATACAGATCAGACATGTTAGTCTGGGTCAGGTACAATATACAGATCAGACATGTTAGTCTGGGTCAGGTACAACATACAGATCAGACATGTTAGTCTGGGTCAGGTACAATATACAGATCAGACATGTTAGTCTGGGTCAGGTACAACAGACATATCAGACATGTTAGTCTAGGTCAGGTACAACATACAGATCAGACATGTTAGTCTGGGTCAGGTACAACATACAGATCAGACATGTTAGTCTGGGTCAGGTACAACATACAGATCAGACATGTTAGTCTGGGTCAGGTACAATATACAGATCAGACATGTTAGTCTGGGTCAGGTACAACATACAGATCAGACATGTTAGTCTGGGTCAGGTACAATATACAGATCAGACATGTTAGTCTGGGTCAGGTACAACATACAGATCAGACATGTTAGTCTGGGTCAGGTACAATATACAGATCAGACATGTTAGTCTGGGTCAGGTACAACATACAGATCAGACATGTTAGTCTGGGTCAGGTACAATATACTGGCCAAGAGGAAAGCTACTGCAATCCACCACTTAATGTCCTTTTCAATGCTCGCAAAAGAGTAAACCTACTCATTGTGGGGATTTACAACAACAGTAGATCCTTCTACCTCTTATTTTTCATAGATCTCATTGCTGGTATGCCCTTTGAGTACAAAAACCACAACCAATTCCCAAGAAGATGGCTCACAATAAGAACAGCTGGAGAGTGTATTTCATTGTTTTGTATTTGTACCCATGCCAAGCGTACCAATATTTTTGTATGTTATTATCTTAAGTAGATATTACATTATTTGAGTAAATTAGTTAGCCACTTTCTTCTGTGCTGTTTACCATAGCCCCACTTTTGATGGAGACCTTTTCGTTAAAACATAAGATTTTTACTTACATGAAGCGAGTGACCTAGTGGTTGTCAGCTTTTCTTACAATCCCAATGTACCAGGTTCCTATCACATCATAGGATGATGGGGTGGTCTTGTGGTTAAGTGACACGACTCACAACCTAAAGGTGCTGGGTTCGCTCCACAATCACAGCACCGGCCGTTACTCCGGGAAAGCAAACCCTCACATAAAATGCATGTAAAAGTTGGATACACTGGGACGACAAGCGCAAAATAAAAACATAGTGCAACTCACACCGTCTTGGGAAATAGAGAAAAAGGCGGAGCAAAAAAATATATTTAAAAATCACATCATGTTCAGACTGGGCACATCATGGGTTTTTTTCCTTGCTATCCCACTGCAAATGGGTACCTGACAGTCAAGTGAAAATTGTTGAGCCGCCACAGAAACTATGGAGATCTTACTGTCCTCTGCACTTTCAGAAATGAACGAAACTGAGCACATATTGGGATGCCCTGGTGCAATGAAGCCTGTTCTATGAATCATAGATTTTGTCTGTTACTGTGTACTTGTGTTGTCGATCAAGATGCTGAGCAGTGCATGAGCTGCAGCGGTCAGCGATACAAAGCTGACTGCTAGCGTCAGGGTCAGCAAACTAGAGCTACCAAGACCTTTTTACAACACCGCAGGGTGATCCTGGTTAACAGGCTGCACTGCAACAGAGCAGACTGGCGAAGGAGAAAGGATCGAAGAGAGAAGGCTAACTCAGTACTCAGAAATGTCTGCTGAAGACTGATGTGTTGGAAAATATCGCAGTCAAACTGTAAATTAAACATATTCCATTCTCCGGACAACATCTTGTTACTCCCAAGTAGCTTGGTAGCTGGAGTTTGACAACGAAGAAGAAGATGTAGTAGTAATTGTGTTGTGGTAAATTAAATATATCATGTGAAAACAAAACAAAAGATAATTTGACAATTTAATGTCTTCACAAACTAATGAGGTAGCATAAATAAAATGGCAAATACAAATATTTCATCTGCAAAAAAAAAAAGTACAGTTTTGAGGTCTTGAAGTCATAAGAAACATATACAATGTGCAAATAAACATAATAAGGAAAACAGCAAACACCAAAGCTTACAGAAATGTTGAGGTATTGACTCAAATAAAAATATCAAGAACCCACTCCTGACAGATAAAACAAACAAGCACAAATAAAAATCGTTGACTTTTGTATGCCCAACTACAATTCACGTTTCCCGCTTGAATCCATGGCATCATTAGGCTACAATTCAGTTCTTTTTTGGGGGTGCATCTTCTTCACGAGACTACATACTTTAACTACTTCCACCACTTGCTTGGCCAGTTGTTCATTGGTCTCCTCACTCATCTAATACCCTGTGAGTTCCAATCCAGCACATATCTGATTATATTATTGGGTGTCAATTCAGAGTTAGGTAAGGTCAGAACCCAACCCTAATCAAGTCTTTAACCCAGGGGTTCCTGACCTGGGGTACATGTACCGCAGGTGTACGTGAAGTTCTTCACAAGGAGATCTGAGGGTATTACAGCTGTAAACTGCTGTAACAATCTCGTGCGAGTCAGCCCTTTCAGTGTTGTTGGGGATTCAATCAAAGCACAGATCAACTCTAAAAGGATCTGAACATGATCTTTGTTGTGCAGTTGCTAAAAGTGACCTCTTGAATTAATGAACTTGTCCACACACAAAAAAAAGGAATAGTTCAACCATCTTGCAATCCAGGACTAACATATTCAAAGAATGAATGACTTCCAACTTATAGAGCTAGGAGAGAATCTTCAAATGATATTTCCTATACATGTCACTAACAATGAAATGGAGCTCTTAGCAATATAATTTTTATCAATTTTTTTATCTTTAACTTTTAGGAGGTTTGGATTCCTTGCCCTATCACTTCATCCCATACGGCAGTATCTACAAGAGCACTTACTGCCTTTGTACAAATTCAGTCACAATCAGCAAAAATAAAACAAATTCAACTAGAACCGATATTATTACACTAGTTACATCAGAACCTACATAATTACATCATAAGTACATCGGAACTGACATAATCACATCATAACCTACATAATTATATCAGAACCAATATAATTACATCAGAACCTATATTACCTTAATTACATCAGTGATAATTACATCAGAACTGGTAATTACATCAGAACCAACATACAAGGGCAGGTCAGTAAATTGGTCACAAATGGCAATTTAAAAACAAAAAAAACTAGATGAGATGCGAACTTGAAAACCATTTAGTGTTGCACTTACATCTTCACTTATTTCTCAACGTAATTTCGCCAACATGGATACACTTTATCCCATTGGTTTATCTATGCCAGGACAAGCCCATTCGGTTCATCAGTCAGCTGTCTGGGCACCCACTGTGAGCACACTTTCCAGAAATTCAATCCATTATAATGTAGGCTAAACCGTGCAAACACCCTAATGCAGTTGCTGGACTGTCTATCTAACTTACTTTTCAGTTCAAGTCATCTTCCCCTACCTGCCGCACAGATGCTTCTGTTGTAATCTTAATACAGCGACCTGCAATTTGTTAGCGCCCTTTAGAAAATTTATCGACCCATTATGCATCGTTTTACGCTTCAAACACTTCTCACTGTAAACAGGAAGCATTTTTTTAAATGAATATCCTCAAAAAGAAAGTCCTTTTGTTCCCCAATAGACGTACAACAGCATGCCTGTTTTTTTATTTTACACTCTGTGAGTATGGATGCCATTATGTATCTGAGCTGTGCATGCGGCACCTAACATCTGCTACCTACAGTAATCACAAAAGTTGGATGTTGCTGCTACTTAATGCCACCTTTAGAAACTACCAGCTACTCCATACCTAATGATTGACTTACCCTCATAATTACACCAGAACCATCTTGTTTAAAATTAATTCTATGAAACCTTCCATACAACAAATAATATGTCACCATTCTATACCTTCCAAACTTAGACTTAGTGATCGACACTGTTAAAGAGGTTTCTGTTATATATATGTACTAATTATGTTTATGTCGAACTGTGTGGTCAAGGGATTGTGAACTTGCTTGCAAACCTGGGGGTTGTATGGTCAAGGGATTGTGAACTTGACTTACAAATTCGGAGACTGTGTGGTCAAGGGATTGTGAACTTGGCTTACAAATCCAGGTGCTGTGTGGCCAAGGGATTGTGAGCTTGGCTTATGAACCCAACGTTCCTTCCAAGTTGAAATCATGCAGCGTTATGTGTTGTGGCCGGGGATGTTGTGGGTTTTTTCATAATATGACTGCTTCTCCCAGTCAACCCAAATGTAAATGGGTATCTGGTGAAGCCAGTGGAAATTTCAGAGCAGCAGCAGGAGCTACAGAGTTTTTGTTCTGTCATCAGCACTTTCAGCGAGGAACAAGAAGGTGGAATAGGGTCTGGATCAGTTATGGATCAGTGATTCTGAAGCAAGCAGTCAGCTATGAGTCGCAGGATGGTTTCCCCAGTTTTCTTTCAGGACAATCTCCAAAAATGAAGAGCTCAATTCATATATAAATTGGCTTAGGGAGACACAAAGATAAAGCTGGAAATGATGGCTCAAGACAGATGGCGTGTAATTGTTGAATACCTGTGCTCCATTCTAGGCTAAAAGGTTTTGGTACAAAACTAGGCTAGTTGATTGATTGACAGTTTGTACTTGGACAGTAGAACAAATTTCTGTCAAATCTCCATGTACACAGAAAATTCTTTGATCCTATGTACATCAGTCCTACTTTGTGGTTCGGAAACATGGCTGCAGACTTTCACCAACAAGTATCTCCACTGAATATTGTGTGTTAGCTGACAAAATACAATAACACATAGATCTGCGGCAGGCAATCAACTCAACTACTAATATAGCTGGTGATTTGGGACTGAAAGTGGAAATGGATGGACACAAGCCCAATAATAAATTCTCAACAACATAACCACACAATGTGCTGGAAGAGAAGAATTGTTGTAAAGAAAATCAGGGCAAATAGAGTCAGATGGGCAAAACTCAAGAAGACAACCCAAAACAGAAACTGATGAAATGTGACCTTTCTGATGTAAACTAAAAATGGCTACTTAACCCTTTACTGTCCAGCCTATTTGACAAGATGTTAGTCTTAATGTTCAAGACAAGAAGTCGTTTGATGTTTCATGGTTAACACAATGAAAAGTCATTAAAATTATGATTTTTAAATTTAAAGAAACAGCTTTTGTAAATAAATCAAATTTAGCTAAACAACAAGATATGGTTAATATGCGACAAGTTGTTTAAGATAAATTGAACAGTAAGTGATGCTACTCTAGTTGACTGTAATGAACTGTAAAGTGATAAATGATGTTATGATCTTACATAAAGAGTTAGTTACATGGATTTCACATAAAGCCACCACATATACCGCACATGCTAAACCAAGCTGAATCTCCACACATCACAACTAATGCCCCTTGACCTCTGGTCTAGCCTAAATCATGTGACGGAACTAGTCACTGCATTCTTAGTGAACATAAATCTGAGACAGAGCAATAAAATCATTTCGACTGCTACTGCTGCCATTATGTGTCAGATCTTAAATATATACAATTATAATTCGATTGTACCTTCACACAAAACACACAAAATTAACACTTGACCCACAATATACATAGAACAAATTGAAGAAAAGAAAACCTGTTTAGCCATAAGACTTGGCATAAACAACTTATCAATTATACAAGAACAACTACAATACTATATGACCATAATATGATAATAATAAACACAAATTGGAAAAAGACCATCAAGAGACACAAAACATGACACAAAGTTAACCAAAAAATCCCATTGAGTCATATTATGACCACAAACAAACAAACTTACTTTGGTAATAATATGACAGCGACAGACAAACACATTGGGCTATAAATAATAATACAAAACCCACAAAAATGTACAAAAGTTGCCAGTGAAACTGCTCAAATTAATGACAGTAGCTGCGAGCTTAACCAGTTGCATAAATGACAGAAAAACCATGGCATGTGTCGCTTTAGAACGAAAATGTACGTGCACAACTGGTAATGACAACAATGGAAATATTATTTATATAATGTGTAAGATAAATTTACAAAAAAAACAAAAAAACTATCATTACAGCGGAAAATTACCATTCATGAGGTCAGCTGAGTAATTTTGAGGAGTAAGAGAGTTGTACGGTCGATGTTTACTGACATTTTATGGCTGATAAAAATAACAAAAGGTAAGTCAGGGGACAACTTGGTGTATACATATGTCCAAGGAAGTTGAATGCCACAAAGGGGTACAGAAACACTTGCTCAATAACTATATTGTTCCTTTCGCGCAAGCCAACGAGGGTATTGAAAAGGTTTATTAAAAGCTTAGGGGACTTCAGAAAGTTGGTTTACTACAAGTGAAGAGGGCATTTGAAGACTTACTAAAGGATAAGGGTGTAGCACAGGAAGTTGGTTTACTACAAGTGAAGAGGGTGTAGCACAGGAAGTTGGTTTACTACAAGTGAAGAGGGTGTAGCACAGGAAGTTGGTTTACTACAAGTGAAGAGGGTGTAGCACAGAAAGTTGGTTTACTACAAGTGAAGAGGGCATTTGAAGACTTACTGAAAGCTAGAGGTATAGCACAGGAAGTTGGTTTACTACAAGTGAAGAGGGCATTTGAAGACTTACTGAAAGCTAGAGGTATAGCACAGGAAGTTTACTAACAGCCCATAATTACAGAAAGTTTACTAACAGCCCAGATATACAAGAAGTTTACTAACAGCCCAGATATACAAGAAGTTTACTAACAGCCCAGATATTCAAGAAGTTTACTAACAGCCGAGATATGCAAGAAGTTTACTAACAGCCCAGATATGCAAGAAGTTTACTAACAGCCCATATATACAAGAAGTTTATTAACAGCCCAGATATACAAGAAGTTTACTAACAGCCCAGATATACAAAAAAAGTTTACTAACAGCCCAGATATACATACAGGAAGTTTACTAACAGCCCAGATATACAAGAAGTATACTAACAGCCCAGATATACAAGGTTTACTAACAGCCCAGATATACAAGAAGTTTACTAACAGTCCATAAGTACAGGAAGTTCAACAAGTTTACTAATAGCCGAGACGTACAAGAAGTTTACTAATAGACCAGAAGTTCAGGAAGTTTACCAATAAACCAGAAGTACAAGAAGTGTACTAATAGACCAGAAGTAGTTTACCAATAGGTCAGAAGTACAGGAAGTTTACTAATAGCCAAGAGGTACTAGGAATATTTACTAAAAACCAAGGGGTTATGTAATGGTTTACTTCATTCCAATGGTGTATGAAGCTGATAGCTAAATTCCAATGGTGTTTGGGATTAACTTAACGTCTTTATACAACCAGTTTCTTGGATGGTGGTTTAATAGACTCAACACTAGAGCTAATTAGACCCGCAGTCAGTTAGCCGCCATCTATAGCTGCTCTTAACAAACCACCCGAGGAAAGGTACAAATAACTTTTGGTAGATTTTTTGATACCAGAAGATTCACATGAAAAAATCCTGGTCTCCACTGTGATTCGAACCAGCGATCTCCTGCACCCGATGCAGATACCTTACCTTGAGACCACTGATGTTTACTAAATTCCAACTAAAACTGTTTACTAAATGCCAAGGGAAAATGGTACAGAAATCGGTAGGTAATAACTGAGAACAGTCAAGATTAATGAACACAACCAAGATATACTTGTGTTTAATAAAAATAAATGTAAATTATTTTTGTTTAAAGTGGGAGACAATAACACATCCTCAGTAAGTTCTATATGGCAGTGCTACTCAAATTGAGGTCTGCAGCTTGGCAGTGACAAGCGATGAAAAAAGATTTAAATATTGTATATAAATAATTACAAAATATTATATATCTACATCTGAGCCTAAAAAATAGTACACAAAGCGAGCTATCGGTAGGGGCCGGAAAATTTCAGAGTTGATGCATTGACAATTGCGGCAGAAGTTCTAACAAGAGATGAAAACACAGAGAGACAAGTGGTACTCTTCATAGATGCACTGTCGGTGGTTGTGACACTGGGGAGCCAAAATAAAATACAGACCAAAAGGAACTAAAAGTGATACTCTATAAACTATGTGACCTGTGCAAGAGAATTGTGATACAGTCGATTTCATCTCATTGCTATATATTTGGCTACAAAGTGACGGTGGAATACTATCACAACCTGATATTGTCTTCGTTCGTTCTCAATCACCCGCTACCATGTCCTGAAAAGAATTTGAAAGCAGCAGGATAAAGCCCAGATAATGGACTAATAATAATGGATAATGTAGTTTACAGCTTGACTGCGATATTTGCACCTTTCGGTCCGACCCATCTTGACTCCAGCAGGCATTTTTGAGTACCGGGCTAGCCTTCCCTCTTCGATCCGCTCTCCTTAGCCAGTCTGTTCTGTTGCACCTGTTATCCAGGATCACCACGTGGAGCTGTAGTGGGGTCATGACAGCTCTGTTTCGCTGGCCCTGACGCTAGTAGTCAGCTCTCAGTCGCTGCAGCTCATGCACTGCTCAGCATCTTGATCCCCAACCTGATATATAGGTATAACTTATGAAGAGATTGACAGACTGTCAAGAGAAGGTGGAAAACTGTCTCAACCTGATATATAGGTATAACTTATGAAGAGATTGACAGACTGTCAAGAGAAGGTGGAAAACTGTCTCAACCTGATATATAGGTATAACTTATGAAGAGATTGACAGACTGTCAAGAGAAGGTGGAAAACTGTCTCAACCTGATATATAGGTATAACCTATGAAGAGATTGACAGACTGTCAAGAGAAGGTGGAAAACTGTCTCAACCTGATATATAGGTATAACTTATGAAGAGATTGACAGACTGTCAAGAGAAGGTGGAAAACTGTCTCAGCCTGATATATAGGTATAACTTATGAAGAGATTGACAGACTGTCAAGAAACGGTGGAAAACTGTCTCAACCTGATATATAGGTATAACTTATGAAGAGATTGACAGACTGTCAAGAAAAGGTGGAAAACTGTCTCAACCTGATATAGGTATAACTTATGAAGAGACCAAGAGGTTTGCCAGGTGGAGATACAAAAACAAGTGGGAAGCAGAACACATAGGTCAACAACCAAATGCCACATAGCTCACCGAGGTTCACCATTTTTAAGTGATAATCTTTAGACTCCGCACAGGCAACAATAAACTGCGAGGCCATCTGTTCAACAAACTAAGGATAGGACATACCAATGAATGTGTCTGTGACACTGACAAAATGACTGCTGAACATCTGCTACAAATGTGTCCAACATACGAGGAACAGAGAAAGCATGTGTGGACATCACCAATACCATTCTTGGACAATCTCTATGGAGATACCAATAATTGCAGGCTAACTACTGCTTCTCTAGATGTATTCACATTGACGTCTGAACGCGTACGATGAAGACTTATCTACATTATTATTTTCCTATTTGAATTTGAGTATTTATTTTTACTATCTATTAAAAAATTATGTATTCAATTAAGCTTACCCCGGGGAATGGGGTAATGTAACCTTCCAAGCAGGTCATACAACTACAGAGGGTTGTGTTTGGAATTTGCAATCTCATCATGTCATTCAAATAGCCACAAAAATCGCCACTGTAAGAGCACACAGCTAGTGTCCAGGCTTCCTGTGAGGAGGTCAGCATGAGGTGATGATGACCTTAGTTTTTATAAGGAGGAAACATGGGACAAAAATATTTATAAAACTGCACAGGTGTCCCCTGCTTTTCGATGGTCCGCTCAATGAACCATTTTTCAATTATAATTAGAACCCATTCGATGAGTGGCCTGCTCTCTTGATCTATTTAGTCATGTCTCCGCAGCCTGGATATTCGACAGCACGTGCTACTTTAATAATCGACTTAGTGTCATCTTTACATTTAGATTGTAAATATAAGTAGCATGTCCTTTGCAGAACATCGCTTTTTACAGCTGCCAACCTATTTGGCTGTTGCAAGTTTTTTGACAAGTGTGTGCAGTATGGTAGGTTGCCATTACTTTCCATACACGGGGGAGCGACCGCAATGAGAAATAAAACCAGTATCTACCAAACTGGACACGGCGGAATTCAAACCCGGTGCGTTGGGATTGTGAAATGGACGTTTCATCACTAGGCCACATTGCCTCACACACTTACTCTGCTTATTGAAAATGGTCGCTGTGCATATCGTAGAAATTGTGCATAGTATGTCTCATATTTAGTTATCAACCGAACTTACAAGTGATATATATTGCGCTATTTACATATATCCGCAGCTACCGCATCTCGTTTTCCATAGCGCCCTGGCCCCTGACCTGTCAAACAAGCAAGGGGCGCCTGTACATACCATCAAATAATTATTTGTGAATTCTCTATAAATTATCAACCTTTAATCATGCTCGTCTATGGGTGACAAATGATAAAAAAAAACAACAGATGGTCCACATAGGACGGTTTTAAGTAGCATGCTGTAAAGGTGGGGAAAAGAATTTCGTCATTTTAGGAATATTACTTGTTCAGTTTTGTTAAGTGTTCCTAGCTTTCTTATCCCTAGAACTGTTCCATTGAGTTATAGTATAGGGTAGCCAATTTAGTCATGACACTTGAATCTTTACTATTATATATTATCATTACAGAAGAACAAAATTACAAATAAATACCTCAAGTTTCATGACTGAACAACTTTCTTCTCTTCAAGAATAACTATTAAGCCTGACACATGACTGAACAACTTTTCTTCTTCGAGAATTACTATTTTCCTGACATAATTATCTAAAAGACTGAACAATTTCTTTTTCCAAGAGTATATATTATCCTGACAGAATTATTTAGAAGACTGAACAATGTCTTTCTCCAAGAGTAACTATTATCCTGACAGAATTATTTAAAAGACTGAATAATTTCTTTCTCCAAGAGTATATATTATCCTGACAGAATTATTTAAAAGACTGAATAATTTATTTTTCCAAGAGTTAACTATTATCCTGACAGAATTATTTTAATGAATGAACAACTGTTCTTCAAGAATTAATCAGACATTGAAATTACTGAACAGTTTTTCTACAATAACTATTATCCTGATTGAACCATTTAAATGATTCTAAATTTTTACAAATAAAAAATTACAAGAATAATTACTAAAAATAAACTCATAAGCCGAAAGAATTATGCACAAAGTTTTCAAACTGAAAAATAAAAGTAAGATCCTGTTAACATGTCAGTGTGGCCTATTGGAAAAATGGTGTTTAGGCCCAAATTTCTCTTGACCAACAGCACACTAGGGGGTGATATTTTCAACATCAGCCTGCAGCCTTTACCTTCCAGATTATTCTGGTACCCAATTTTTTAGTCTGGGTCAACCTCAGGGGACGTTTTGCAATTGGAAAAATCCCAACTAACTGGGGCCGAACCTCGATCTCTCGACTGGGAAGCCAGTGCACTAACCATTGTGTATAACATAACATAAATGTGCACCAATTTCAAACTTTTCTTCATGAATAATTATTATCTAGAAATTAAGAATAAAAACAGTGAAATATAAGCCACAGACAAACTAATGTACCCAAAATTTAAAGGGGGACAAAAATACTTCAAAGAATAATAATGAAAATAAAATTGTTTAAATGTGTGTACTAAGTAGAGAGCTGTCAAATATTTCCTCCCATTCTAGACTTTAAACCTTTTCCTCATGAATAATTACCATGCATTATTTGTAAACAATTAATATGTAATACTACAGAACTAACATCTTTTTTATTTAAAAAAAAAATAATATAGTTAAACAACAAACAAATGACAGCAGCATAGAATGAAATAAATTAACAACCTTTCTGTAATAATAATTAAGATAATTAAATTAAAAATGGACATAAACAATACACGAATAAACACTGTGCATGAAAAAAACTAACTTGTAAAGAATCTCACAGTGAAAAACAGAGCCAATGTACCTTCAAAGTATGTAACACATAAAATGTCATTAACCCTTTACAGCTCGAAGATGGCAACACTGGCCCCCAAATACCTAACAAATTGCTGCAATGTCCAAAATGGATCCCTGAAACATGCGTTAGTACTTTTTTTATTAAAGCGGATGTTCACGGTGGCTGCATGTGCGCATGCACAATTGATATTTAACTGTACGATTATTTCCGGCATGTCGCCATTTGTGTCTTTGAAAGTCGATATATTAATCGCAACAAAGTTGGGCTTCAAGAGTCAAAAAATTATTCATTATTTTATCTGTCACACATCTGAATTACTTGTGGATATTTAACACTTGCCCGATTCAGAGTTTGACTGGGACACATAACACGAAAGGTAAATGGATTGAACAATATATTGACGAAATTCAACGCTGTTGTAGGTACCAACACAGTTTTTCCTTTTCAATTTCGAGCTTCGCAATAATGTCATTTAGTGCTTCATGTAAAACCTTTATTATGAATACTCCACGTAACAGATAGTTTAATTATGTACCCTTAGCTCACTCAATTTGTTGTTGTTCTTCTTCTTCTTCTTCATCGTACGCAGTCAGACAGTAACCATAATTTTTTTGAAAAAAGCAGCCGTCATCCTGAGGCTGTCGACACTGCCATAGAGCTTGTCTAGTGTTGCCACTGGTGATGGTCACATCTGCTCTCTCTGATCCTCGTATGTCGGGCAGTTTTGCAGCAAATGCTCAGTGGTCATTTTACCGGTACCACACGGGCATTCGTCGGTGCCACTTATCTTCAATTTGTTTAATAGGTGGTACCTCAGTCTATTGTGGCCAGTGCGAAGTCTGAAGACAACGACCTGCTCTCTTCTGTTCAACTGGTAATAGGCATCGTTTTTGGTGTAACCAGTATGTTCGGTTTCCCATTTGGTCATGTATCTGGCTTTGATAAGCCGTTTTGACTCTTCGTATGTCATACTAGTATCTGGTTGTGGTAGTTTTGCACCTTCTTTTGCCAGTCTGTCTGCCTCCTCGTTGCCTTGGATGTTGCAGTGAGATGGAACCTACTGCACCACTACCCTTTTTGGTGCGGCCTGCTGGCATAGTTGACAGAGTACTGCTCTTTTATCATTAAGTTCAGTATTTTTCTGGCTTTTTAGTGCTGTGACTACGGCCAGAGCATCTGTAAGCAGGACTATGTGGCTTTCATTCCTTTTACCTGTCACCATTTCTTCCACTGCCGCCCTCACTGCCTCTGCTCTGAAATTGCTTGTGTATTTTCCAGTAGCGAATGACAGTGTTATTTTTCTGCCATTTGGTAGGTTCAGAAATGCTCCTGTCCCTCCGTTCTGTGTTGTATTTGTTACGGAACCGTCGGTGTATGCATGGGTCCAGTCCATGCTTGGGTAGTTTTCCGTTATGTAACTCAGGGTAGTATCTCTTCTTTCATTTTCAGACTGGCAGTTTTTGTTTCCAATACCTGGTATATTTTCTACCACCTCTGGTAATATATGCTGCCTCCAGGTAGGTTTTCGTACAGTAGGGATGGGCTTTGGTGTTAGTGCGTTCATGGGGTTTTCGTGCATCTTTGCTTTGGCTATTTCTGCAAAGTTTCTTCGCTTTAGTTTCCCATTTCCGAAATTGTTTAGTCTCTGGTGCATTGGATGGTCAGTCAGTCTTCTGAGTTTCTCTGATTGCAGCTGGGCTCTGCAGTCTCTTCTGTCGGTCATGGATTGCAGTTTTGTAATCTTTTCAAGTTCTACAATTGGCGTTGACTTCATGCCTCCTGTTATAACTCTCATGGCTTGGTTTTGGAGTTTGCTAATTTTATCGAAGTTTGCCTTTGCTGCTGTTGTCCATGCCACAATGCCATACTCGAGAACTGGTCTCACTCTTCCAGTGTACAGTTTCTTTAGTATACTTTCGTCTGCTCCCCAGCTTGTGTCAGCAAGTTTCCTCATGATTGCCATTCTTTCTCTGGCTCTCATTCGGTTTCTCTTGATCTAACTATTCCATGTCATGCGCCGATCAAATGTGACTCCCAGGTAGTTTGGGTTGTCGTTTGGCTGCAGGTATTTGCCGTTTAGACTTAATTTGGTGTTTTGGGGTTTGATTGATAGCGAGAATATTGTACATGTTGTTTTTTTCTCGTTTATTTTGACCAGCCATGAGTTCGCCCACTCTTCCAGCGATGTTAGGGCCTGCTGCATCCGATTTCTTGCTATGGTGAGATTCTTTTCAGAGGTCCACATAGCCAGATCGTCTGCAAACATTGAGCTATGAACTCTTCTTGGTATATTCTCTGTAATGTCATTTATATACACCAGGAAGAGTGTGGGTGACAGTACTCCCCCTTGGGGTACTCCCTGCTCAAGTGTCACCGTTTTGCTCATCTGCCCTTGTACTTGAACTCTGGCCGTTCTGTTTTTGAGGTAGTGGTTGATCCACTTGTACATTTTCCCACAAACTTCACTTCTTCTTAGCTTGACTCTAAGTCCATCTTTCCAGACTTTGTCAAATGCCTTTTCCAGGTCCACCCAAACCGCTACTGTGTGTTTCTGTTCCTGGTAGGCATCTTCTATTTGCTGGGCTATGAGGATGACCTGATACTCAGTGGATCTGTGCTGTCTAAAGCCTGCTTGCTGTGGAATTAGTTTTTGCATTTTTCTTCCAGATGCCACATCAGTTACTCAATTTGTTCAATATTAATTTATTTTATTTTGAATAAAACTTGAACGCATAGAATCAGAAAAGAGTTAAGCAAGTTGTGGATGGGGCTAGCAACCTTACCATGTACAACAGAAACTGACTACAGAGACAATGAAAGCAAGAACACAAAAAGTGACTTTTTTTGCAGAATTCTTTAAGGGGCTCAACATCAGTGGTAGTCTTATGCTTCCTAAGTGGAGACCATAAGAAGAAAAAAAGAATATAACTTAAAATGACCCACGCTTAGAGCCGCTATTGCTGACAGGTATGGCGCTCACCTCTCAAAAAACAAAACTGTGAAATGGTGAGGATTTAAATCCCTCATATTTCATGCATCCCCTGGGTATCAAGTAAGGTGAGATAGACGCCTAGTCCTATTCAAAACAGACGATAAACTCTGAGGTCTCTTGTACACGCAGTGCACATAAAAGAACCCTTAGCAGTTGAAAATTGAAACGAGCAGGCGATTAGCCACTGTCTGGGCAGAAATTCTAAAGATAATGACATTCCTGCCCAATAGTGGCCTGCTTGAAGGCTGAAAGGAGACCCCTTCCTTCATGCAAAAACACAACAGGCCAATCACCCGTTTGTTTGTGCTCAAGTATATACAAAAAGCAACTAAGAGATGATAGGTACGTACATTTTCACTTGTAAAGAACCGTTCTTACTAGGACATTATGCTAAAATTATGCAGTGTCCATGCTAAGAAAGGTCACACAGATGACATTCACCTTAAACATCAAGATTTCCACAATATGTTACAAAAACGACAATACATTTCATTATCATAAATACAATAAAGTGCAAATTGTATAAGACCATCAAATTATGAAGGAAAATGCAGAAAGTAATGGCAATTATGGATTGAATGGGTGGCGGCTATCATAGAGGCCATATATTATCATTATGTCAAACATGAAAGAGCAAAAAACTGCAAAATTATATTAATCCACACAAGTAAACAATGACAATAATTTCAGTGACCTGAGGCTAGACACAAGATGACAAACAACACACAATGTCCAAATCAAAATATACAATTACAAGAATGTCAACTTGTACAAGTTACCAACAATCTCTCTTACAGCAGAGATCATAAACCTATGGCACCAACACACAATTCAAAAACTGAATATCGTAGCCCAGGTGCGTTTGGTCTTATAGATACGAGGGCTGATAAAAAAAAGTATCCGATCTCAGTGGAAAAAAAAACTTACCTATTTTATTCAAAACCTAACCCCCTTTGAAATTGGCCACCTTTGAGTTGACCTACTATGCTTCCATTGATGGAAGTACTTCTGGAAGCCATTTTTTTTTAACCTCGGGTGCTTCTGGTGTAAGGTTTTTATCTTGTACAAGTTGCCATGTATGCCACAAAAAAAACACCCAACATCCTGCTGACCGATCTGGCTCAACATTCACCCAGTCCAAATATAGTTTGCGCGACATTTTCAGACAGGCTTACAGTTGGGATAAGAAGACCAACAACACAATGTACGTTATGTGCAGACAACAAGCACATCAAGATACAAACATAACATACAGGAAAGCAAAAATCATTACATTATATGTAAAACATAAGACAGCAAACATTCATTTAAAACTGGAAAATATAAAACAATAAAAAAAAAATATATGAAAGCATAATTCAAAACAAAGACAAGATAGTCACAACGAGACATACACGTAACTTAATTAAATCAAACAAGACAGCAAAAATAGACATCACAGACAGACTTAACTCAAGACATTCACCATTTTCTGCATCACATTGCATTCGGTTGCGGCCAATTCGCTGTACCATATGAATTGTTTTGTGTGTGCCCTCCTATCTAGTTTTACTGCTACATCCTTTAGTATTCATTTTTACCCTTCCCGTTTGCAGTAGCAATAGCATCAGTTTTAACTAGATTTGATACAGTGTTCCTTTCAACCATCGTTTTGGCTTCTGTTTCTGGTGTATTTGTGGTTGCTAAAGATGTGCTAAATGGAAAAACACTTACTAAATGTGCCATGTCTTCACTTTTATTTGATATAATTACCTTAAAATATGGCCTGGACTAATTGGATTCGCACTAATGCTTAGAATCACATAATGGATCAGCATTGCAGATGCCAAGATAATGTCAAGTATTAGTTCACTGAATATCAATTTTTTTTAAAATTGTCATTTGATGCAATATTTGCTGCTGTTTCATCTAAAGTAATCTATGTATGGTTACGTAATCTTATTTTCCCAATAGATTGTTCCTTTTCCTTCAAATTGATGTATAATTAGATACAGATGTTTACAAATTAATTTACATGTAATTTTAAACACAAAACCTATGAGCCTTTTGCCTCCCTTAAATTGGCTGTGTACAGCTGAGAAAACAATTCATGTGGAAAGAGTTAAGACAGAAATAACAAAAACACTTTACAGTAAAAACAAATACTGTAAAAGTAAAAACAAATAACCATGACCAAAAACAATAAATTCAAAAAACAAACAAATACGCATAAACAAAAAACCAAACTAAAAAAAAAACCAAAAAACCACATAACATGCTACCAAAGATAATACAATTACATCACACTTCAAAATAAGACATTATCTGCAAACTTAGAACAGCGACATCACAATGTAAAAAAAGACAAAAACAAACTGAGGACAAAATATCGCAGCTCCCTGAGACACAAATATAGCTTATAACTCTGCAATATGCGGTGGAGAAAACTCCATAAATGCAATCAACTTCACAAAGAGAATGGGAAAAACAAGCAGCAAGCTGGGAATAAAATTCCAAGAAATGCCAGAGAATGCACACACTTTCCATGAACACTTCTTTGTACAGCAGAGCCTGGGAAACATATCAGCTGTTATTTTTGTGAAGGTTTGTTGACAGCCTTTGGGAAGGTTCCGTCCACCATTTTTCATCTGAATTTGTGTGCATGGGGCTGGTCAATTTATCAGGCTGTTTGAGGCGTTTCCCAACATACCCCACGCCTACACTGTGCACCTGGACGTAGGATTCATCAATCTGGAAAACAGGGTGGAGATCGACACTGTAATCCCCATAGTTGTGAGCAGCCTTGCATTGCACTACACATCTACCTTCTTCAGTATGCTGGGAGATGTAAGAACAGCCACTGTAAACATGCTACAAGAAAGAGCATTTGTCAGCTTGACTTTTTGAATCCCTGGGATAGCAAGTTTTCACTCTTCCTTTCCCTGAGGTCATGTACCAACCAGCATCTGGCACATCGTATAAACAGCCAGTGGTTAGAGTAAGGGGACAGAAATTACAAGCGGTTGAAAAATTTGTAAACGTCGATAGTATGCTGTTGAGATCAGTGACTATTGCTGAGGAGCTGGCTAATATAATTGCAAAATCCAGAACAGGTTTTGGTCGAATGTGCTCAACAGTGTGGGAACATAGAAGAATTAGCATAATGACTAAGCTGAAGGTTTACCTTGATACTACTCTTTCCGCCTTGCTCTACACGTGTGAGAGCTGGAATGTCTATGCTGAAGATGCCAGGTTAAATCATTTCTACATGACTTTCAGATTTTCTTCTTTCATTCTCTTGGAGTATGTCTACATCTGCAAAGTTGTCTATTGTATGAATCTCACTGTCTTCTGCCGCTTGGAGTATGCTTATATCTGCAAAGTTGTCTCTTGTATGAACCTCACTGTCTTCTGCAGTTCACACATAGGTCCATATAGTTTCCCTTCCAGTGTTGTTTCTTTTGGCCAGTATGCCCGCCTCAGTATCTCATACTCTGGACAGTTCTGAAGTATATACTCCGCAGTCTGGGGTGCCTGTCCACATGTACACATACTTGAGCTACCAATTCTAAATTTTGTATACATGTGGCTGCTGATTCGGTTGTGTCCCGTTCTGAGGCAGAGTATGACAATCTGCTCTTGCCTATTATATTATGATAGTGATCTTGTATTTGTCGTTTGAAGCTCTCTCATTGATTTAATCATCTTTTTCTGTTGATGGTATGTAACTGGTACATCTGGTTGCACATCTGCAGCACCTTCCCTCTCGCCAGTGTGTCAGCTCTCTCCTTTTCTGGTCTTCCGCAGTGACACGGTATCCACTGCACAGTGATTTTGCGCTGGTTGCTCAATGTTGACAATAAAACTTGTAGATCTGATAGCTTCCCGGATGATAGTGCTTGGAGTACTGATTTTACATCTATCAGAAATACCACAGGATACGGGGCACAATTGGTGTTCAGAAATTTTTCCGTTGCCAATTTCATCGCTTGTACCTCTGCATCATAATTATGGTAAAATGTTCCTGTTGGTGCTGCAACTGTTCTTGTCTCAGATAAGACGCATACTGCATATTCGCTGGTAGGATCATATCACAGATAATGAAGTGCTATACATGGGTAAACACGCCAGGTATTCATGTACTTTTTCAAAAAACGGTATTGAGATGGCTGGCCACCTTGTTCAAATGTCAAATGAAAGGCTTCCAAAGATGCTCCTGTATGGTGAAATGGGTGAAGGTGAATGAACGACCACAGTAATGTCTAAAAAAGCTGTTTCAAGGACAGACTGAAGGAGTCCCTTAGGTGCTGTCAAATAGACATTAACACCTGGGGAAACCTGGCTCAAAATCGTTTAACCTGAAAGAGTGCAGTCACAAATGGTGCTCAAATCAGTGGGAGCCTCAGTGTTCAGGCAGCACAATTGATTCTGTAATTCTGGCAATGATGGACAATCCAGAAGTTGGTGCTTTGCAGTTTGCTCTTGTCCTTTGCAATGCTTTCAGTATGGTCTGCAGACACTCTGTATAGATGTTTGTTCAATGTGCCATATCTTGTTCAGAACATGCAAAATAATACCCCCTGGTTCTTTGGCTGAAATTGATGCTATCTTCAGAATTGGGTCGATACATGTCTGCATACAGAGCTCTTGCAGCCCACCGATTATTCCATTGTTGTCTGCAGTTGAAGATTTGTTTTATGCTTCCTACAAGGTGGTGGCTAGCTGGAGGGCCATACAAGGTGTCAGCTCATTACAAAGAGGCAGACTTCAGGTGGTACCCATTACTACAAATGGTGTGAAAACCATGAGGTGAGTGTGTGTATATCATCAAAATCTTTCCGACCCCTGCAGAGCACAATATCTTCTATACACTTCGAGTCATCCTATCATCGGGCCCATCCATGGATTTTCCAGTCTGCCTCCACTTCTCCCACCACTGAGACAGGGGTAATGTAATTCTATAAGCAGGTTTCCTTAATGTATGTGTCCCATCCAATCTCAGGCCCTTCCCTCTATGCCATGTTCCACTGATATCTGCCTGGCTATCTGAAGCAGCTCCACACACAGAATTGACTCCTCCCCAATGGAGATAATTTTTGGTCAAACCTAATCTTCGATGCAATGAAAGCTTCACTTTTGTATGCCACCATCATCATGTGACATGCTCTTTCCAGAACGTAGTCTCCCTTACGGCAGCATTGAACATATCAAGGTTTCGAGCAGGTAAGCCTTTGTCATACAAGATACAAGGACATCTTCAAACTATAATATCTTGATACAATCCTCTTCTGGGCATCTACCCCAGCACCATGCCCAAGGTCAGCCTCTCCAGGCCAGTGTGTCCTTCCACATCACTGATCTTTAGCTTTTTCTTTGTGATGTTGTCTTTAATCCAATTATGTTTTTTTTTTACTCAGCTGTTGCAGAATTTCACTGTCTTATTCTGTCCATGGTATGTTCAGCATCCTTCTATAGCACTTCATTTAGAAAGATGCCATCTTTTTTTTGCAATGGTTTTGTTTAATGTCCATGTCTGCCAACCACATGTTGCCAGAGAAAAATACAACTTCTGATCAGTTGGATCTTCATTTTCTTGTTTGTGGCTTTCCATATATATCTGCCTTAGTTTGTGTCTGCCAATTGCAAGCTAATTTCTATTGAAGTCTCCAGGATTATTGATCGTGACTTCTAAATACTCAAATTCTTTCACATCTTCTATTGCTACAGCTCTCTATGGTGATTATAGATCTCCTCTCCACTTTGTTGTCATAATTTTAGCTTTTTAATTGTAGATTCTGTGCCTCAGTGCAATTTTGGTCGACACAATTAGATTTTATAGCCCAACTTGTGGATAGCGTCATCTACATGTAAATATACTTCTGTATGTCAATCAATCAATGTATATCACTCCTTTTGGAGCATAGACCATTGACAACCCTCCACCAGCAAGTCTGATCTTGATGGCTCTCTCCACGTGAGGTTCAGGGACCAAAGTTCATTTTCAGTTTCTTCTCCGGGTGTTTCTTGGTCTACCTCTTTTCCATTGTAGATTCCATGTCGGTACCTGTCTGGCCATGTTTGATGGTGCTTTCCGTGTTGTGTGTTCCATTTGACCCCATTTCGTAAGTTCGATCTGTCGCTCCACTGGTTGTTGTTGGCTCCTTTCCCATAGGTCTTCATTCCTCGCCATGTCTTGCCAGCGTATACCATTATCCTTATAGACATATATTGATAAACGACTAGACTTTCATGTGTATTCTTCTTCTTCTTCTTTTGTTCGCTTTAAAATATTGTCTATATCTGCAATGTTGTCTCTTGTATAAACTTCACTGTCTTTTGTAGTTCACACACAGGTCCATAAAGTTTCTCTTCCAGTGTTGTTTCTATGGGCCAGTGAGATTTTCTCTGTATATCATATTCGGGGCAGTTTTGCAGTATGTGCTCTGCTGTCTGGGCGCCTGTCCGCATGGCTGAGTTGCAGATCTTCATTTTTGTGTACATGTGGCTGCGGAGTCGGTTGTGTCCTGTTCTAAGGCGCAACACAACAGTTTGGTCTTGTCTGTTCATGTTATGGTAATCGTCTGGTGTTACTGTTGGTGGCTTTCTGATTGATTTGATCATCCTTATCTTCTGTTGGTATGTAACTGCTGGCACATCTGGTTGCTCGTCTGCAGCACCCTCCTTTGCCAGTCTATCTGCTCTCTCGTTTCCTGGTATTCCACAATGAGAAGGTATCCACTGCATGACAATCTTGCGCTGGTTGCTCAGTTCAGACAGTAGAGCCTGTAGATCTGGCAGTTTCTCAAATTTAAGTGCTTGGAGTGCTGATTCTGCATCTGTAAGAAATACTACAGGTTGTGGACCGACATTGGTGTTCAACAGTTTCTCAGTTGCCACCTTGATTGCCTGTATTTCTGCATATGACAGAATTTCCCAGTTGGTACTTTGACTGTATCCCTAATATTGTTTGGGTATTCTATGTACACTCCCGCTCCACCATTCTTTACTGCATTCTGTGCTGACCCATCTGTGTATACTCTGATCCAGAGGTCTTGTGGGTATTCTTCATCCAGGAAATTGAGGGTCACTATCCTACGTTGCACACTGTTCTGTTCATCCTTGTCTAATATTCCTTTCACTTTTGTTTGAATGCATACTGATAGTCCGTACTCCTCTCTCCAAGGGGTTTGTTCTGGCACAGACTTTAGGGGGATGTCAACTTCAGGTAGATCCATAATTTGCCTGCGAAGTCGTTTCGCTTGATGCATAAATCTACTTCTTTTCAGCCTTCCCATTGCTAAGTTTTGAAATCTGTCTTTCATTGGATGGCTCGGCATGCAGTAGAACTTTTCTGCCTGTGTTAATACCTTTGTGTCTCTGCGCTCTCTTAGTGCTTGTATCCTTCCCATTTTCTCCATCTCCACAATAGGTGTTGATTTCATTGCTCCTGTAATGACCCTAAGTGCCTGATTTTGCACCTTATCCACCTCTTTTAGGGTAGTGTTTGCTGCGGGGCACCACGCTGCTGACCCATATTCCAGATGTGGCCGTATACCTTGTTGGTAAACTTTGTTAAGTATTTTTCCACTAGCACCCCATGTGGTTCCACTTAATTTTCTCAGGATGGCTAACTTCCTCCTGGCTTTTTTGGCTGCCTTGTTGACGGGTTCCCTCCATGCCAACCTATCATCAAATGTAACTCCAAGATAGGTGGGTTGTTTATCTTCTTTGAGGTATTCTCCATTTATCTTGATAACTCCAGCTTTTTGTTTTGGGGAGAGGGTGAAAAGCGTAGTGCTACATTTTTCGGTGTTAATGTTTACACACCATCTGTTTGTCCATGAGGTCAAGGCATCAATAGCTCTTTGCAGCATTCTGGTGGCCACTGTTGGTTGCTCATTTACACACCATATTACCAAGTCATCTGCATACATTGCAACTTTTGTTCCTTGTGGTAGCTCAGCAATCAAGTCATTGATGAAGACTATGAAGAGTGTAGGGGAAAGAACTCCTCCCTGAGGCACACCATGTCGCAGTAGAATTTTCTTACTCTTGAGACCATCTAGTTGGACTCTGGCTCTTCTGTTATGTAAGTATGCTTTTATCCATTTGTACATCCTACCCATCACTCCATTATTTCTCAGTTTCTTTAAAAGTAATTCTTTCATGTGTATTAATTTTGTCATTCTCCAAGCTTCTGCTCCGTACAGGTGCACTGACTTGACTTTGGAATTAAATGGACATTGGGGTGTCAAAAGCTACCAGCTCACAACTAAAGAAAACATACATCATCAACGCATTTTGGTCTCCTTTTTTGCTTTCTGAGAGTCTTTTTAATTGAGTTAAATCTCTCTAGCCTTTGGCTGATTCCAGGCTGCCTGCAAGGAGGCAGGTTTGTCAGCCAAGAGTTCCATCAGTTAGCTGAATAATTATCTATGGCTTACAGACTTCGTCTACCTTGGAGCATTCTAGCTATAGGACACCAGAGACAATCACCCTGCTGCCCCTTCTGTTAGCAGGGCAAGTTCCGTCACAAGACGGCCAGGACTGTGCTACTGCTGTCAGAGCCCATGTGTTGTGCATGCTTGCGGGAAGGGGGGTGGGGGTAGTCCAATCCAGCACATGTCTGGTAATACTGTCCGGCTTTTTTATGAGAGCGTGTCCGAACTCGTAATGAGTTAAATTTTACTCTTCTAACATCCTGATGCATACTTGAGGTGTACTGGGGTCCTCTGGGCTGTAGTGCAGCGTGAGGCTCTTCAGCAAGCGAACCGCTATGAGGATTACAGTGATGATCCCCACTTCATTGGCCAGACTGCTGTGGCACAAACTGTTTCTAAGACCACAATCGAGGGCGTGGGATGGGGATCTTGATCAGTATGTTTCACCTGACCCTAATTACTCTTCGCTCCCTTTGGAACTGTACATGTATTTATGTCTTGGTGAGTGTGTAATGCGCGTGCATGTGATAATTATCTTTCTTCACTCCATTAGGGGAATGGCCCTACCACTATAGTTGGCCTGTTTGCAGGAAGCATGTATCTAAGCATTCATGTGCTATTGCAGAGGTGGTTGTCTGTAGCACTTTGTTTCACATGATGAGGTTGTCAGTAAGCATGCTGTACCCTATTTAGACCACTTGAACAACAACATGCACTACAGAGTTCAGTACCAATATTGATTCCTTCCCAGTAGGAGTCCTGGGATCCCCACCCCTATGGGAGGTTCCTAGAGTAGGATCTTATTTTGTTTCATTTTTTTCTCCACTGAAGACTTTGAGCCATGTCAATGGAGAGGTGTATGATGACATCAGTTGGAGAGTCTTCTAGAGTCTTGTTTCAACCCCAAATGACTGCCCAATCAGCATGCTTTTGGACTATGGAAATGTCAGTTTGTTCAATTACATGAGTTGGAGAGCCTTCTAGAGTTGTTTCAAGCCCAGATGACTACCACACTTTCAGCAGGCCTTTGGGTCATGGAAATGTCAGGGTGTTCAAAGACATGGAGAGTCTTCTACCCTAGACTTGATCCAATATTAGTATAAATTGCTGCAGTAACAATGAACACACATGCTACAATGACATACATCATACGATTGCCACTGACATGGAATAAACTAACTCATGACATACATCATACGATTGCCACTGACATGGAATAAACTAACTCATGACATACATTACAATAATGCTGCGACAAAATTGCACAGACATAAACTGTCAAAGGTAATATACATTTGTAGGACTGACAATGGTCAAACTGTGTACTGAAATCTGCTGTGATGAAGGATTTATTTGTAGGACTGACAATGGTCAAACTGTGTACTGAAATCTGCTGAAATGAAGTATTTATTTGTAGGACTGACAATGGTCAAACTGTGTACTGAAATCTGCTGTGATGAAGTATTTATTTGTAGGACTGACAATGGTCAAACTGCTGTAAAGAAGGACTTGTTTGTAAGACCTGACAATGGTGTAACTGAGTCATGAAATCTGCTGTAATGAAGAACTCATTTGCAGAACTGACAATGGTCAAACTGTGTCATGAAATGACAATCTGCTGTAATGACATACATCAATGCTTCCCATGGTGGTGTTTCATAGTCCGGCCCTGAGTCGCCCGTCTGTAAGGGGCGTTAAAAAAAAACTGGACAAGAAATGTAGACATTTTCTAGTTGTCTCCAGACTTTGAAATATCTTTTTAAAAAAACATGATTGTCTCACGATCAAAATATGATATTTGTCATATATTGGAAAAAAAATATGTTAATATAAATTTAAGATAATTGAAATAACAATCAACAAATTTGGCACCAGTCGCTGCGGCAACGGATAAATCTGTGCCATTCTGTCACACGGAAATGTTTGGGAAGCACTGACATACATGCAATGACAATTTGGCATAATTATATGTGATAGTGTACCTCACCCATCTGTTACTGAGATCTGAAAAGTAGGGGGGGGGGGGGGGTGTTTAGAGAATAGTAACACTGTAACCTACCAGGCAACTGGCTACCACATCCTGTAGAAACTATAAACGAGTAGAAAAAACCAATGAAGATTCTACTACACGTCATCGATCAATCAAGGGGCAGATAACGCAGTCAACAAGATGACAGCGGGTAGCAACTTATAGTTTGCTGTTTGCAACAGGGTCAGCAAACCAGATCTGATCGACCGCATTCTGTCTCCAAGTAGCGGCCCTGAAAACAGACTGCATCGGTACAACCTGGTGAAGCGAATAGAAATCGAAGCGCAAAGGCAAACCCATTTTTGGGTTAGCCATCCCTTCTCCCTAACCAATCTGCTCTGTTGCGGCCTGTTATCCAAGATCACCACGTGAAGGTGTAGAAGGGTCTTGGCAGCTCTGGGCCACTGGCCCTGGCGCTAGCAGTCAGCTTTGGGTTTCTGATCGTTGCTGCTCATGCAGTGCTCAACATCTTGATCCCGATCTATAAACTCACTGAGTGATTCTGTCTAGTGTGTGTGTATTCTGCATTTGGAGTTAGCTATGATAGGAGGACTATGTTGTCTGCAAGGATAGAGTGTTAGGTTTCATAAGGTCTTCAGCTATGGCGATCGTCTTGAAAAGGTAACACTGTGTCATAGTTTATAGCGAGGCTGTGAAATATGCACCTTTCGGCAGCCTGACACATTTCAGTATGGCTTTTTGGGGACGGGGTTTGTTTTCCGTCTCCAATCCCTAATTGCTCAGCACGGCTGCATGGTTGCAGTATGTTTTCAGTGTCGCCACTTGCAGGCGGAATATGATCTTTGACAGTTATAGGTCACTAACCCTCACGCAAGCAGCCATCTGTAAGACGCTGGCTGCCGTCAGCTCATTCACTGCTGCACCTTCGACGCTGTAACTGTCTATGACTCTCAATCCTTGCTTCAAAAGTACAGAAGGACATGAGTGGATAGCAGACAAAGTCCTAAAACATCCCGGGTCTCATGCAGATCTACTCTTCTGGTCATGCTGGGGTTTGCAGAAATGAAAGAGCAGACATCCTGGCCTCATGGGTCACCAGTAGTGTGGATATTGGCAATGGATATAGGAGATATTTTGAATTTGATCAAGACCACCTATTGGATGAAGACTGAAGTCTGTAACCCGGTTGTACACAAATTGCTAAGCTTTGACATCATATGAGTACAGCAGAGGGGGTTGCCTGAAACGATGGAGCAGGAGTGTGTAGGACCAGTGAGCTATGAGAACCATCAGTATCTACTCTCTCTCCACTATTTACTGAAAAGGACTGATCTCTTATGGGTCTGCCTGGAGTACAATGATGTCAATTCCAAATAGAAAAGAACAGTGGTGGCCAATAGTGCAGATAGACATATATCAAATGCAGTGGTAGTGGAGGAAGTGTTAGGTCTTCATTATGCTAGAAATTCAATTTTTCTGAGGTGGTGGTGGTGGTAGCCAGCTTCCTTCCTTGCTGCTTAATCTTCCTGAAACCAAATGCTCAATTTTACAGCTGGGTAAACTGCAACTAGGACTCCAACCCAGTCCCTTAAACTGCAAGAGAGAACACTCGAAGCACTCTACCTATTGTACAACCATAATGGCACATATGATATAAACATATACAGGCTTATCACTGCACACTTGAATTAATATCATTACATATATTCCACGTATGACACATTGCCCAAATCAACTTTCGTGCCACATTGGATCACATATCCAAGGCCATTTTTATTGGCACGAAAATTTTATTTTCACAAGAAATTTATTGTACAAATTGACCATACCATTTCACATCCGGCCCACGTGGGCAACGCAGAGGAAAAGAGATGTCCACTGCAACACTGCAAAGCACGTTGAATAAGGTGACTAAATCATCTCAGATGTGCGAATAACACAGTTCTGGCTGAAAGTGAACATGAACTACAGGAATTGGTGAATCGATTAAAATAGCAAAAGTTAGGTGAATGGATTGTAGACTCTTAATCTACTTTAGATAAAAATAGACAGCCAAATTCTAGAACATGTCCAGAGCTTCTATCTTAAAAAATTGTGTAATGGAACATGGAAGCTTGTATCGCCGGGCACTGGACCCAAATAACTATAAATGGCCGCCCCTCTCTAACAAAATGGACCTCTGATACATGTGTTTGGGTTTCGTGGTTTAGTCTAATGATACATTTTTTTACAACTTTACGGGTGCACAATTGACATCTAACTACTATTATTTCAGGTAAGTTGATCACAAATCATAATGCAATGAAAAGTTGGGCTTCAGTAACGTAGAAATGATTTATTGACCAGTCCAATGATCGAGCATCTGCATTACTTGTGGATATCCAACACATGTCCGATTCAGACTTTGACTGGGTCACCAATACAAAAGTTGTAAAGGAATTGACAGAATATTGGTGAAACACGCAACTGGGTAAGTACGAAAATAAATATTTTCTCTCCAATTTCCATCTCTGCATGAATGTCACTTAACAGTTCGTACTAATACATAAAATCTTTATTATGAATACTTCATGTCATAGATAGTTTAATTATTTATCTTGCAATATAGCTACTGTGAAGAGGGCCAGCTACAGTGATTATCACATGCTTCACTGGGAGTGGAAAGGCAACATCCAAATCATACAATTATCGCCATTAACCTTTATGTTGCAAATGTCAAGCATAGGCCATCACTGCAACTAGTCCTTTTTCAAGGAAGTCTGTCTCTGAGCATTCGCAGTGGCTACTTACAATAGCAGTACTTTTTAACATGACGAGGTTACCAGCCTCACGCACAACTCTCTTCAGTCACCCATTACAATATGCTTGGAAGTTTACAGTGGCCCTGATCCACCCCAGGTACCACTCGAGGAACCATACAATAAAAAACAAACTGATAATACATATTCACTTATATAATATTAAAAAATGATCAACATTCCCTGGGAAATTTCATGTTTTGCTGCCAATGACATCTCGGAGGGCTCTGGTAATTCCAGGAAAACCACACAAAAAAGCGGGTCACCGATTTCCAAGAAATGTCATAGAATACACACATCCTGCAAGAGCAGACTTCTTGGAAGTGACTGCAGTTTCTGGGGAAAAAATACAATCTGCACGATAAAAGATCTGGTAGCTTTATTTTGTCACATTTCTTAGTCCTTGTTAATAAATTTATTATTCATGTTTTGTCAATAATAGCGTAGATAAGTATGAGTCAGTTTATTCAAAGACGCAGATAAATCAACCAATATTATGACCAAAAGGTCTTCATCAGAGAATTAAAAAGTACAAATACACGGACAGGTGGTTGTTGAATGCCCACAATGAGTAGGAATACTGTTTTGTTTCTGTGAATCAAAGTCACTGCAATCCCATAGGGCATACCCATAGGTGCTCAGTCTCTCTCTCAGCAAATGGTGCAGGGTGTGGATGCTGATGGTCCCTGTAGCTCACTGGTTGTACTCTCTTGCTTTGTGCTCTCATGCACCCCACTCCGCTTGAACCTCTTTTCATGCAAAAAATTTGCTGCCTATGGATTATTGCTTCATCTATTGCAGTGTCATCTAACAGACGGTGTTCTTGCTGGAACACAGGCTATTTTCTACATCAGCCTCGATGACGAGGTCTGCATAAGCCTCTTTCCTGCTGACTGCATCTAAGATGCCTTTTCTAATTTTCTGACAGGCATATCTGTAGCCTTTGTCAGTCTGGGAAACATCCCCCATCTCTTCATTTTACTACAGGTGAGTTCCTGTGGTGTCTTGAATGTTGTGGATAAGCTGGCTTGTAGCCATGCAGCTAGGGTCAGGTTTTGTGCCCCCTGAAAAGGACGTTTAGTGGCGGGTTGTTGTAGCTTTTTTTTACATCCTGAGCTGGGGACTGGGGTTCTTTATGTGGTTGTGCTATGCTTGGCTTCATCTGCGTGTCGGTCACCACTATGGGGATTACAGCTTGTTTTCAGGGAGGACTGTGGGGAAAGTCGAGGTGGGGGTCTTTGGCCAGTATATTTTGCCTGACCCTGACTAACATGTCCGAGCAGTAAGTTGTGCCTGACCAGATGTTAGTCTTCTTCCCCTACAGACAGATAAGACTAATATATTGTGCTGGAATAAGCAGAAGAACAAAACCTATGGTACAACCAAAAGGTCTCCACCTGGGACAATGAACAACACACATGAGAACAACAGATCACACAAGTAATGAGAAAGATACTAACTTTGTCCGGCACAACAGCGTGAGATTACGACGATTTGGCTCCATTCCACTGGCATTGCACGCCGCCAGCTCTAGGGCCATCACTCTATCGTATATAAACTATGGGGTTAATGCTATAGTAACAGTTGAACATACTGCTCTTTTAATGGTAGACATACAACTTCCGTCATATGCAGTTAGACGAAAACAATGGCCATTTTTTAATTTGTTTTAGATTTTGGAAAGGATTTCTTCTGTTTTTTGCTTGGATTTGAAGATTTGCCCATTATTGAGAATAGGAGAGTTGAGTTTCTGCAATGGATTTTTCTGACGTGGATCTATTTAGTTTATGTAGGTACAATAATTACGTTTAAAGTCGAAGTGACAGACATAGCCATTACGGTAAACATCGATAGTAGTATTAGTACATTTTTCAACAATTTTTCTTTCCTTTTCCTAACCAAGTGACGCCGCTATCAGGTGAGTCTATATGTTTGTGCTATTTTTCACCACTATCACCTTCATCTTCTTGTATCTCAGAATCTAACATACACAAAATAACAAGTTCTTTATTAATATATATGTCTCTAGAGACACACACAAACAAAATTAAAAAATACAAATTAGAGGTTCTCAAAATAAGCAACCACATCGAGGCATGACGTGCTAAACAATTGTACAGATACGGAAATAGATATAATATTGTCAACTGAAAAGCATAAGGCTAAGCTGTGAAAAATCTCCCGGGATCAAGATGCTGCAGCGGCCCATAGCTGATTAATAGCATCAGGACCAGCGAACCAGAGCTGCCAAGACTCTTCACACATCCACGTGGTGATCCCGGATAACAGGCTACAACAGAGCAAGCAGACTGACTAAGGAGAAGGGATCAAAGAGGGGGGGGGGGAGAGGGGAGGGGGGGGGACGGGGCTAACCCTGTACTCAAAAATGCCTGTTGAAGTCGAATGTGTTGGTTGAAGTCGAATGTGTTGGACTGAAAGGTGCAAATATCGCAGTCAAGCTGTAAATTAGGACACAATGCATTCTGTTTTCCACAACAGCATCCTGTTACTTGCAAAGCACTTTTCAGGGCTTGGTAGCGGGAGATTGAGAACGAACGAAGAAGAAGAAATGTGCTGACATGCTAATTGGAAGAGGACAAGGGATATCACAAACAAAGGGTAACGGTAGTCCGTAGAAGAACACTGCTGTTCGGGATGTAGTGTTAGAGACTTTATTGTACTAGGCCCCAGGTTTTTATGAGGTGGGATGGCGTTCCCTTTCTTGCTGCCATTCCTGTCAGTAAAACAGGTATCTGTTTACAGCTGGGTTGATTACAGTTTGTCAATAATGGAGAACTTTTTTTGTGAGAAGCAAGTAAGTAACTAATCTAAATGATAACGAAGAAAACCATTAGAGGAATGATAGACATATCTGGACTACAGAGATTTTTAGATGAGGGTGAACTCAAAGGAAGCTGAAAATGCGACAAGCAGATTGTGACATTTCCATTTTTAAAAAATATTCTATATATTTTCTCCAAATTCTATGCTTATACAATTGGAAATGACACAGAACCAAATTCATTGCATCTAGGTGACCTCTAGTTGCCATACAAAGTCTCTTTTTCTGAAAGTGTTGACGACAGAGCACCAACTCCATATCTCCAACTCCAAATTTGCCCCTCACTTCGCCATGTACCCATTTACCCACAGCTAGGTCGACTGGGAGAAGCGGCCATGCCATGACAAAATTCACGACGTGTCCAATCACAGATAACCAAGCGTGACATGATTTAAACCTGGTACTTTAGATGCAATCCACGACTGGAGGGGAACATGTGGCCCATACGGAAATAAAGAAACCAATGACCGGGGTCTCAGACTCCTAGAATTTGCAAGATGCAACCAGCTGTTGGTGGCAAATATGTTTGGGTTAAACAAGCCGTCGAGACGCTGGACATGGCATTACCCAAGCAAGGAAGTGCACAGCCAGATTGACTATATACTGGTCCAGAGGAAGTTCCGATCGAGCATCAACACCGACCAAACGAGAGAAGTTTCCCCAGAGCTGATATAGGAAGCGACCACGATCTGGTTATGATGACCATGCGTCTGCGATTGAAGGGAGTTGCAAAGAAGGATGTGACCAGGCTAAAGTTTGACCTGGACAAACCAATGGACCCAAAAATCACAGAAGTGTTCCAAGCAAGGGTGGGAGGGAGATTTGCGCCACTGTTGGCTCTCAGAGAGGGACTGGATACAGCTACAGTTACAGAGTCTCTTAACGCAGCTCTCATAGATACTGCAACAGAGATCCTGTGATGCCACCAAACAAAAAAGAAGCCATGGGTGACCAAAGACATTCTAGACCTTTGTGATAAAAGAAGGTCACTGAAAAAACACAATCACCCACCGGAGGAGGTCGGCAGTTATAAAGAGGTCAAGAAAGCCATACAACAAAAGATGAGAGAGGCGAAAGAAGTGTGGATATGTGAGCAATGCGCAAACATCGAAGAGAGACTAAACAGAAATGATGCTAAAGGAGCATACAAGGTTGTCAAAGAACTGGTAACACCAAGACAAGGTGGGAACCTTATGATCCATGACAAAAGTGGCAAGTGCCTTATTGAGGAAAATGACGTACTGGCACGATGGACAGAGTACTGTTCTGAGTTATATAACTATGAAGGGCGAAAACATTCCCCTCAACACCAACAAATTTAGAGGATAACCAACTGATAACGAAGGAAGAGGTAACTGCAGCGGTAAAGACATTGAGAAGAGGGAAGGCAGCCGGCGTGGACAATATACCAGCAGAGCTCTTACAAGCAGGTGGAGAGGTAGTGGTGGAAGGCCTGACACACATCTGCAACAAAATATGGGCGACAGGAAACTGGCCAGACTTATGGACGAAATTAATAGTTATACCGCTACATAAGTCTGGAAACCTAAAGCTGTGCCAAAATTACAGAACAATAAGCCTCATCAGCCACCCTAGCAAGGTCATGCTTAGATTAATCCTCGACCGATTGAAACCCCAAGCAGAGAACATTATTGCCGAGGAGCAAGCAGGGTTCAGACAGGGAAGAAGCACTACAGAACAGATATTTAATTTAAGGCTGCTAAGCGAGAAATATCTAGAACAGCAGCAAACACTGTATCATGTGTTTGTGGATTTTAAGAAGGCGTTTGATAGGGTATGGCATTAAGCGCTTTGGGCAACCATGAGGATGTATAATATCAACGGAAATATTATAACGGTCATTGAACACCTGTATGACAAGGCGTCTAGCGCAGTTCTTGTGAATGGGAGGCGAGAGGACTGGTTTTGCACATCAGTTGGGGTGAGACAGGGGTGTACACTCTCTCCAACTCTTTTCAATATATTCCCTGAAGGAATTATTAGCGAGGCACTTGGAGGTCACGTTCGTACTGTTAAGATAGGGGGCCGAACGATTACCAACCTTCGTTTTGCAGATGATATCGACGGGTTGGCGGGTTTAGAAACAGAACTCCAGGAATGGGTCAGAAGGCTCGATGAAACAGCTCTTGACTATGGTATAGAGATAAACGCTGGAAAGACAAAATTTATGACCAACAACGCCACGGGCTTCAACAGCAGGATAAAAGCTAACGGTCAGGAACTCGAAGTGGTTGACCGTTTTAAATATCTTGGGTCGATTGTCAGTGATGAAGGATCAAAATGTGAGGTGTTGGCCAGAATAGCACAGACAATAGCGGTGCTTGCACAGCTTAACAAAATCTGAGACATGGACAGTTACAGCTGACCTTCAACGAAGGATACAGGCCTTGGAGATGAGATGTTTCCGAAAACTTTTAAACGTCACGTACAAAGATCGAGTTACAAATGAGGAAGTACGAGATAGAATTACAACAGCAATAGGGCCTTTCGAAGACCTCTTGGCAACTGTCAAAAGAAGGAAACTCACTTGGTATGGTCACATACCGAGATCAAATGGTCTTGCAAATACAATCCTCCCCGGAAAGGTGAATAGCAGACGACGAAGAGGCCAGCCCAAAAAAAGAGATGGGAGGACAACATAAAAGAATGGACCAGTCTCCGACCAGAAGAGTCACAGGCAGCGGCATCTGACAGAGAGGGGTGGTGTAGGGTTGTGAGGATGTCTTCATGTGTGCCCCAACGACCTCACCGGTTATGGGATGACCTGACCTGACCTGAGGTTTGTAAGCCCAGCTCATAACCGCTTGGCCATATGCCCCCATGCTTGTACAAGCAAATCATCGTTTCATGTAATGACTGGACCTTAATGTTCCTCTTCTACTTTTGGGTGCGAAGGTCTTCTCTTAATTTTTCATGTGGCTGAAAAGTTTCTACAGGATTGGTAGTTGGTCCCATACCCAACAATCTTTAGCGATCGCTTACAACAGGCCTGGCAGATATCTATTCTCTGTTCCCCTTTCGGATCTGATAATGGTGACATTATTCTGTAGGTACTTGTTACAACATTAATTTTTTTTTAAATAAAAAGACGAAATTATGAAACAATCAATTAACCAAAATTGTATGACAAAGATTACACATAATCTGTAATATCTGTCTGCAATCTGCAAACCTATTATTCAATCTGGCAAATGATATACCAGATGCCAGGTAGTCAATTGTTTTTTTCTTAATCTTTTGCCCTGGGAGTACCATGTTGGACCAAGGGTTCTGACACAGGCCATTTCTCCAACTCATTGGTGGACATCCGCTTGGGCGCATTAAGTTATAGTGCCACCAAGATGTCACCTTTCATGACCAGCTGTTATCATGCATACACACCACATGTCCAGCCCATCTGAATTTTTAAACAATGCAGCATCTATGACGTCATTGTAGGTAGTTCGCCGTCTGATTTCTGTGTTGCAAATTCGGTTCCATAGAGAGACTGTCGAATTGATGCCGATAGACACTGATTTTTAGTGGCTCCAAGTCGGTTCTGGAGGCGCTGAACATACAACAAAAATGAGATATTTTTGGTGGGGAGAGCGATTAACAACATTATCACTGCCCACAGGATTAATGGCGCCTTGTAATTGGACCCTGGACACAGTGGCTACCAGGAAACGAGATGGCTAACAGATTGGCAAAAAATATCAATCAACTATACAGAGAATACATCTTTATCAAATAGCCACTAAGTACAGCCGACGATGGATATGTCTGACTGAAAGGTGCAAATATCGCAGTCAAGCTGTAAACTAATGACAATGCATTCCGTTCTCCGAACTACATCCTGCTACTTGCAAAGCCCTGTTCGGAGATTGGTAGCGGCAGATTGAGAACAAACGAAGAAGAAGCCACTAAACATGTCTATCATGTGCCAACCTTTCTGACATTGTCCAAGAAGGACCAGAGTCTTTCCGATTTACCTCCATTTTGCATCTCTAAGTGTGTCAAGGTCTGTCCCTTGTACCTTCAGGGTTCCGCCTAGAGACAACATAGGAATGCCATCAGAATCATTCCTCAGCGTATGACCTCCTAGCCCCATTGTCATCTCTTTACTTCATGTACCAGTGACAGTTGACTGACCGTATGCCACATTTCGATACTAGTGGTCTTGTCATAACCATTTCACACCTAGTACACAAAACAGTAGTTACTGTTTACAAATGCCTAGACGTTACTTGTTAATGTCTTTGTCATCCATCCTGGTCACCCTCTGACCATAAACTAGAGAATGGTTGGAATGGATTGCCCCAGGAAATAGTGGAGGCAGGGTCAATTAATACATTCAAGAATAGATTGGATGAATTAGGTATGTTTAGATCAAGTGAATGTAAAAGAAACTGGTTGTATACATACTCTGCAGAGTCTTATAAACCAGTATAAAGAAGCTAAGTTAAGTTTACCACTCACATGCATTTCAATGACGTAACCCACCTAACTGTGAGGATCTGATTGGTTCTTGGGAATATCAAATATTTCTGCAAACAGCGGCGGCAAGTTCCCACGATGCCACTGCATACGGTACCAGCGCAAGAGATCATTGTGTGTTGACCCTAGCGTACGTAACTCTGGCAGTTTCATGATGACGGATGCAAAGAGATTCTCCTCTGTTGAGTGGTTGCGACTCACTTGCAGTTTGAGTGCTTCGACCAAGTGGTCCTGGATCTTCTCCACTGATTGTGGATCAGAGAGGCCCTGTCGGTCTGTAATGAAAAAAAGTTGAATATGATAATACTTCATTACATAGTCACATTCATTTTCTTCTTCAGTGTGTAGAGGTTTGCCAGAGAACACAAGACTATTCTTCTAGCATGTTTATAGAATATTGCTTTTAGTTCCCTAAGGTGAACCCATGAAAAAAACAAAAATATGTACAGTCTTAACTTAACGTCTTTATACTGGTTTAGAAGACTCTGCAGAGTATGTATACAACCAGTTTCATTTACATTACCTTGCTCTAAAAGCTAGGCGCATCCAATTTATTCTTAAATGCATTAACTGTCCCTGCCTCCACTACCTCCCCTGGCAATCCATTCCAAGCATTCACCACTCTCTGACTAAAAAAATATTTCCTAACATCTAATCTGGACCTCTCTTTAGTCAGCTTGTAGCTATGCCCTCGTGTTATTGTGAGTGGCCGCATTTAAAAAAAAACTTGTTATAGTCTAATTTATCCATTCCTCTGATCATCTTATAAACCTGTATTAAGTCACCACGAATTCTTCTCTCTTCTAGGCACTGTAGGCCGGTTTTTCTGAGTCTTTCCTCATAACTGTAATTCTGGAAAATTTCCTCATAACTGTAATTCTGGAATCCCACTATCAGCTTTGTCGCTCTTTTTTGTATTTATATACACTTGGCATAAGGCTCAAAACACAGTACATCTCTCATCTTAGGTAATAGTTTGACTAGCAAACTGTGTCAGCATTAGCAGAAACACATAAATGTATACATGTTTTTGTGTTGATGAACAATTTAAAAATTATTGTAAGTACAATATTTTTTGTTCTGTTTTGTAAATTTACATTTGTTCTATTTCAGTCTTTAAATATCTTTCATAAATATTTGTAACTGTTTACATGTTTAACTATGTTCATATAATAGGTCTTTCATTTCTGAATATTTTGACATATATCACTTTAGTTTATCCTTATAAATAAGTATGCTAATCTACAATGAGTAACAACAGTCAAGTATAAAAAGTAACTTCTTAAAATGAGCTAGTAAAAACGTGGTTTTTCTAAAGAGTTAAGAACTCAGGCTCCTTTCTCTGGGTTTACTCCCGAACTCTTTCACATGTTTAGGTATTCCCCACAAGGCAGTGGAGATTTAAAATCAAAGTTCACCTTCTCCTAGACAGACTACCTACTTGGAATCCTGGTATTCAAAGAGACATGTTGCCTATTTCCAGGGAAACCGAAGGCTATTCGTTGTAGGTATTTTAAACTTCCTGCAGCTTACTAGGCCTGAGGGAAGGTACAAAATAATTTGGGTAGAATTTTAACTAGAATCTTTTAATTTTGTCCGGGAAGTGGCTGTTAAACCTACCAGCCAAGGTTAACAAGCTCTATCTGCCAGAAGAAAACTGGTTTTTTAAGGCAAGAAGATCAGGGGTCAGACTTGACTGTCAGAGTCTTTATTTGACGCACACCTTAAGAGCATTTGGTCACTGTGGGATATTACCTCCACAGCAACTCCAAGCTATGACAGTCCATATGACAGCTGAGGAGAATTGGTCAAACACATATGAGGGGATGACGTGGCCTAGTGGTTAAGTGGCACGGCTCATGACCCGAAGGTGCTGGGTTCGATCCCCATCACAGCACCGGCCGTTACCCCAGGGAAGCAAACCCTTAGAAAATGCAGGAGGAAGCAGACCCTTACATAAAATGCGTGCCGAAGTCGGATGCACTGGGCCGACAGGCGTAAAATAAAAACCACAGTGCAACGCACACCGCCTTGGGAAATAGAGATATAAGGCGAACGCAAAAAAAAACCAAAAAAAAACACATATGAACTTAAGAACTGAACAAACACGTACTGCCAAACAGATTGGTCACGTATTGTAACATAAACTGACATGTTTATATTTCACAATATGTAAACAAGAATAGCTTACCACATGTTGCCACGACGATGCCTGTAAACAAGCCAATTTCTGTGTCATTCAAGTTAAGCATGTTGAAGCCACTGCCAATTTCAAACATGGAGCTGACAAAGTCCGGCTGTGGTGGGAACAAAAGACGAAATACATAACAAAAACTAGGTCATCAAGCAGATGTTGGTTGGAATTGAGTATTTTCATTATGTTATGTCTTTGGCTTTATGGGATAGGATCATACAAGGTAATGCAGGACAAATCCCAGTCATCATGACACTTGAAATGCTTCTGTCGCACTTAACCCTTTTCGGTCCAGGCTAATTTTGTAGATTTGTGCCTTTCAGCCTGGGCCAAACCAAAATGCAGGAATTCCAAGTGTCAAAGTTTTATTAAAAATAAAATAATATCACATAAATTGAGCTAACATTATAATCTAAACACCCCCAGACACAAAATTACACTACGGCATGAAGTATTCATAATAAAAATTATATATTAGTATGAAGCGTTAAATGACATTGGGCAGGTTGAAATTGGAGAGAAAACCACTTTTTCGGTATCTAAGTCTGAATCTGGCATGTGTTGAATATCCACGAGTAATCTACATGCTTCACCATCGAACTGATAAAATATTAAATCATTTCTAGAGCAAAAAACCCCAAAATTTAAAGCCATTTCTGAAATATTCGCCAACAATTTTAATCACGTCCAATTCGCATGCCATTTTGTGAAAATGGTAGCATCATGTGAAATGGATGTTCAGTTGTAATTTTGTCTCCAAAACCATGGAGAGTTCATTGCTATGGCTATGCAACAATGGCAGAAGCTAGTGTTAAATGGTTGAATTCTGAGGGATCAATTCCCCCTTTTCTGCCAGGTAATGCAGTGCTGCATAGCTGAAAAAAGTTTAACATTTCAGGACCAGTGTTGTATTTACTCGCAAAAGTATATCTTTTCATCTAGCACTAAGTTTGATTCCTAAATATTTTACCTTGCTCCAAAATTACAACCAAATTTGTTATCCCCTGAGGTAACGGACCTTCTATGCTGTCCGATAAGTAAATAAAAGACTCTTCAAAATGTTAAAGGTTAAAATCAAGGGCTCGATTTTATCACCTCGGGTTTCCCCCATATGAGTCTCTCTCAGCAGAAGTGTATCCCATCTGCCGAGAGCATCGCACAAAGCATGAACTCCGTAGCTCCAGCGATAAACCCAGGGATCTCCGGAAAAATTGACATGTACCAGCCATTGCAGCTCAAATTCGAACCGTGACCGTCTGAACACGAGGCAAACGGCTTGACCTCTTCGCCACAGAGACCCCCAACCGTACACTCAAAGAAAGACTTCCCCAAGGCTTCTCACTTAGCCGTACATTATTTATAATATTCATAAATGACCTGCCATATATATGTTTACTGATGATCTTGGCATATGGACAACTGGGTCAGACCTATATTGCAAGTTCTGGATGTTTGACACTTTACAGTTTGTATTGTCCGAAAATGGCAGTGCATCTCGCCCAAAATCTACCTTTGAAACATGCGTTTATGTTTTGTGATTACTAAATTTTAATTTTTTTACGGCTCTAGGCAATGGTTGCATCCACAACTGACATTTAAATGTGAGATTATTTCAGAGAGGTCAATAAAAGCGCTTGTTACAATACTTGAAAGTTTACCCATTTATTGCAAGAAAAGTTGAGTTTCAAGACCATAGAAATGATTTATTATTTTATCAATCCAATGATCATGTATCTGGATTACTTGTGAATTTTCAACACATGCCTGATTCAGACTTTAACTGGGGCACATAAAAAGAAATACATGTGTTTGGGAATTAACAGAAACATCAGTGAAACACGATGGGGAAAGTAAGGAAAACAAAATTTCTCTCCAATTTTCACATCTGGATTAATGTCATTTAACGCTTTGTACTAATATATAACCTTTATAATGAATACTTCATGTCATAGATAGTTTCATTATGTGTCTCACGATGTTTAGATCACAATTTTACCTTAATTTGTTCAATAATAATGAATTTGATTTGTAAAAAATCTTTCACGCATGGAATTCCTGCATTTCCACCCAGACCGAAAGGCACAAATCTGCAAAATTAGCCTGGGCGAAAAGGGTTCAGATTTATATCAGTAAAGCTGAACACAACTGATTTATTGCTGAGGATGGGTATTCCTATCTGCATTGTCTCTCCTTAATCTCCATCTGACCTCCCCATTTTTTCCTTTCCTGTGGGTTCTAACATAGAAAATGGCTTGTTATATTGTTAAATTTCCTTTTAAGTATGTATCCTATATGTCTGCATTGTCTCCCCTTAATCTCCTGCTAGCATCCCCGTTTTCCCTGTTGGTTACAATTCAGCACATCTGAGGGGATCAAGATGCTGAGCAGTGCATAAGGTGTAGCTGTCAATGACCCATAGCTGATTGCTAGGGCCAGCGAACCAGAACTGCCAAGACCCTTCTACACCTCCATGCGGTGATAACGAGCTGAAACAGAGCAGACTGGCTTAGTAAACGGGATCAAACAAGGAAGGCTAACCGGGTACTCAAAAATGCCTGCTGAAGTCAGATGTACCAGACCGAAAGGTGCAATTATTGCAGTCGAGCTGTAAACTACGACACATTCCGTTCTCCAGACAACAGCCTGTTACTTGCAAAGCCCTTTTCAGGGCTTGGTAGTGGGAGATTGAGAACGAAGAAGAAGCAGCAGCACATCTGATTACACATCTAGCTTTCTTACTGAGGGCGAGAGTGTGTCCAATCCATCTCTCATTAATCTCCAGCTCGTCTCCACACCTTCCCCTTTCGGTTAGAACACAAAAAATGTCTAGCTATATTTTAAAGTTTCTAAGTGAGCGACAACTTTCTCTCCTTAATCTCCAGGCAGCCTACACACCTGTCTAGTGGGTTCCAATATAAAAAATGTCTGATTATCTTTTTAGGTTTCTTTCTACGTGTATGTACTATCCATCACCACTATCTCTAGAAAATCTCCGGCTGTGCACATACCGAATACACTACAGCCAGCTCCTCCCTGGGTATACAGCTGCCATCCTCAAACACCATGACGTTCTGGTCCTTGTTGATCATACGGGACATCCGGGTCAGCCAGACCTCGAAGAAGCCTGTCTTGATCAAGATGAGCTGGTCGTCCTGGGATAGGTCAGGGAAGTCTGTGGAACAAACAAATGGGCACCATCAAAGGAAAGATACAGATCATCTGGTGCTAAGGAGATCACAAATAGAAGCAACTAATGTACCTAAATGATAAAGATAGTAACCATTAACCTTCATCGTACCAACGATGCGCAAAGGCACCGGAACATATTTACGTCCATTTCCAACGACGCACTACGGCGCCAGCTAAAGGGTCATCGGTTTATCATATATAAACTACCGGGTTAATGCCATAGAAACGGTTGTACATGATGTTCATATGTTTGTAGAGAGTTCCGACTTCTGTCCTGTACAGATAAAAACAATGGCGATTTTGAAATTTTGGGAAAGGGTTTCTTGTTTTTCGCTTGGATTGGAAATTCATCCATTATTAAAAATGGGGTAGTTTCTGCAACACATTTTTCTGAGGTAGATATATTTAGTTTGTTTATGCAGATTCAATAATTACGTTTATAGTTGAAAGTGACAGAATTTTTTATGAGAAAATGTTTTTCAACCAAGGGACGCCGAAAGTTGGCGAGTCAATATGCTGTGCTGTTTTTCAACACTATCACCTTCATCTTCTTGCATCTCAGAAACTAACACACACACACAATAAAAACAATAACACCAACAAGCTCTTTATTCATGTATGTCTCTACACACAAGAAGAAGAAGAAAACAAAACAAGTTAGAGTCTGAGCTCAACAACCATGACGTGACATGAAGAAAAATTAATGTGGCTACCGGAAACTAAACGTAATTTTTGTGTGCGGTGTATCAAGGTTAATGGAATGATAGACATGAAGGACTACAGAGATTCTTTGCTGAGGTGAATATAGAGAATTCCAGAAATGAGATGTCAACATCATCATCATGTAGCATGGCCTTTGGTATTATTGCAGTCTTTGCTGCTTAATGAGAGTGTACATATGCACATCTGCATTCGTCACCCTATCTTTCCATGAGACGTTAAGGATGGATCTCAGGTGTCGTAGGTGGAAAGTGTTGAGCCTATGCTTTTGTTTGGCATAGGTTGTCCATGTTTTGCTACCATGTAGGAGCGTACGTGCGACACAGGCATTGTTGATTATGGTCTTGGCTGTGAGTTTTCTTAAATGTTGTGAGACGGGAAAATATCGCAGCAGCTTAGCAAAAGACAATTTCGGGGTCTAAGGAGAGCTTATCATTGATGAGGGACCCCTGGTAATTTAACTGGTCTATATCTGTCAATTCGTAGTAGTTGATAGAGATGGTTGGAATTATATCTATGTCTTGTCCCAGCACATTTGTATTATTCAGGTTTATTGTGAGGCAAAAATCCTTGCACGCCTTGAATTCCTGCTGACTGTGGGTGACAATTGCAGCAAACTGTCCCTGACAGCAATTTCCCTGAACTTGGTTTTTGCCTTGAGCCTCACAAGATTAAACAGACGACCATCCGACCTAGTGTGAAGGCAAACCCCCTCTGCTGTATAGTTGTTATGCATTACAGTCAAATTAGACTGTTTTCTTACATATCCTCACGAGATGATACTATTAGCCGCAGCAGATTATTAGGGTAGACTTTCCCACTGCACTATTTTTGTAAAGTTGGTTTAGTACCTAACAGGCAGCTGACACTTTTAATCCAGTTCTTTGTGCTATTCTATCTGCTTCCATTGTCTGATGTGGATTCATAATGCTACATCTATAGCAAGCCACCGATAGTGGACCATATTAAGATAAGTTCTGTGCATAATTTCTATCATCGTGCTGTGTTTTTCGATAGCATCAAACTAAATATTATGCCTCCTCTTATCGAAAAAGGGCGAGTGTGCAGCCATTGAAGTCAATATCATAGACACGTCTCTTCATTCTGCATTTGCCCCTCGAGTGGGTTCACACAGTGTTTTTGTTTCCCTGTCATTGCTCAATTTAAAATTTAATCCTATCCAATGCTCTATATCTTGCGTTCCCGTTAGTTCGAGGTCAACATTATTGAATGCCGTAGGCTACTGAGACCTTGTCCACTACACTCACCTAGCCAATAGTTGAACTAGAAATGTGTATGCACAGCCTGTTTTTCATGGAGATGTCATGCACAATATCCTGTTTCAGCTTTCTCATTACTGCAACTTACACAACCACAACTTTCCCAAAAGTCAACTAATTTAGAAGCAAACAAAGGGTGGATGAGGGAGTGGTGCAGCAGCCAGACAAGAGTAGTGAAACCAACGACCCTACTCAAGCCTAGCCCGCTGATTAGGAACGAGATGGTCAATACCAATCCCAGAACCAATAGCGCAGACCTCTACAGCACCAGCATGACTGTGCAGTGGCAAGTTCAGTGGGCATGAACAATCCAATCATCCACTGGTCAGTTTGTGACAAGACCATGGTTGGAGATAGGGTTGGGACCTGCACAAAATTAACTACCTTGTTGAGGAACAAGTCACTTATCATTTACAACTAGTTTTATTTCCCCTTGTACCCTTGTTTCCCCTTGTGCCTTTTATGCTGGTTTTGGTTAGACTGGTTTTATATATAGCATGTCATTCTACCCACCCATTACAAAAATTAATTGCAGACCACAATTCTGGACCAGCAATCCCCATACACAGTCAGTCGCCCCCTTATCCACTTACTTGGCACCCGCTTGGAGAACTCAACCACACCATGTATAGAGGGAGTGATCAAGGCTGCCAGTTGCTGCCACATGAGTAGTCTTTGCATTTCAAGCTCTTCATTGCTAAATTGCAGCTGACCTTGAGGTATATGGATTTTCGTCATCTGAAGGGACGGATACAATTAATTACAGAAACAATTATAATTGTGAAGGTTAAAAAAATTTTAATGAATAAATAATAATTCAGCGGCTAGATTGTGTATTAATGGTTGGTCAAACTGTTGAATTTTGAATCCCACAAGTTTTAAGTGTCACCTGATCTTAAAAAAGGTGAGATCAGTATTTAACCACATTGGAGATTAACGAAAAACTCAAAGGTGCTGTGTACATACCGAGTATGTAAAAGAATAGAAACTCCCAAGACATTTGATCATAGGATCTCAGGTGGGTATGTCAATTATGGGGTATATTTTATGGGCACCTAGTGGTCTTGAGGTAAGGGGCTCGCCTCAGGTGTTGGAGGTAGCGGGTTCAAATCACAGTGGAGACATTTTTTTCACATGGATCATCTGGTAAAAATTTCCCTGATCTCTATATAGTGAGATCGGACGCATGTGTGCACATTAAAAATCCCTTAGCAGTATTAAATAAAAATGAGTAGGCTTAAAGGCCGCTGCTAGGGCAAAATTCAAGTTAAAAATCTACTCAAATTATTCTGGAGATTCCTGCTCAACAGAGAATGTCCCAAAAAAGGGATACTGTGTGACATAAGGTCTTGGTTAGCGGAGCGGAATAGATGGCGCCTGACAAGACCATGGGTCTATCTTACTCAAATGTGCGCTTCCACCGCCACCAGTCCCAAAAATAGGCGATCGTATATTCCAGGGGTAACCAACCAATCGTCTGCCAACAGATACTGGGATTGACCTGGCAACAGGGCCGTTTCTACCCTTAGGCAAGACTAGGCGACTGCCTAGGGCGGCAAAAGGCGGAACAAACTTTGAAATCAAAACTGCGAAAACATTGAGAAAATTAGAAGTATACAAATTAAATACAGGAAAAATGTTGGTTCTATTGATGTTTTTAGTGTTACTATTAATAATTTATTTTTGATAATCAATCAAGCGCTAGGTTTTATACTTCTCTTTCAACATATCTAAAAGGTAATCGCAATTCATGTTTCATATAAAAAAGATAAGTTACTATTAATGTCATATTATACAAATTGAATACAAATTCTTTTATATCTAATACATTAATTCTTCTAGCCTGGATAACAGGGGGAGAGCGTGATAGTAGTAAAAGGGAAGGGGCGGCATTTTTCAATTCTCGCTTAGGGCGGCAAACCACCTAAATTGACCTAGAAATGGTTCTGCCTGGCAAGTCACCTGTGGATTTTCGCCTGCCAAAAATAATCCAACAAAGAAGGTCTCAGCTCCCCGCGATATCTAACGAGACAAGTGGACTGAAGATAGATATATATATTATCGATGGGGGTGGGATTTACGTACCCTAATGCTATCTGACATGCCTCATTTATTGCTGTGGCAATTAATTTTGTATGGGCAGAGTTTTTCCAGACAGATGCAGCTATTTCCACTATGGGAAAACACTGGTACTGATAAGATATCACATATATAGTTTTCCTGAATTTATAGAAATGAGGTCCTCAGTCACATTTATGAATATTCGAATTGAATGACATTTTTCCTATAATATGGTTCTGTATACAACAGATACAACTTTGATCAATGGATGCCTACACTGATTGGTCGAGAAGACTCCAGAAGCAGTTGAGGTGATGAAAAGGTGTTAGATTGGGCACATATAATGGAAGCCCACTTTATGCAGGCCCTGTTCTGGAACACACAGGACAGAAGATATAGGGTCAGGCCATGGCCCATATGGAGAAGGCAGATTGTGGTTGTGGCCAGAACTTGACCAGTTGGCACAAGATAAGCAGGCATGGCACAATATTTATTGAAGACGATTCTCTGCAGGAAGCTCAGAGGTTTTGATTGATGATTCATTGGTTGCCCCATATTGTAGAACCTATAAGCGACAAGAAAAAGGAAATAAGACCTCCGCACCCCATATTAGAATTTTCAAAATCTCTTTTCATCATGAAAATCATCAAAATAATTGTGAAGACATGCTTTGATATTTGCACAGTCATATTTGTTATTTCATAATATGTGTGTACTGTGTTGATGTTACTATATTATGGCTTAAATTCAAGCGGTACAGCCATAAATATGCCTTAAAATAATGGTCCACCTGTCACACTGGTGGCTTGGAGAAGGGTTTTTACCAATATATGTAGACCCTGGTGCAAAGTGTTAATGTCCCAAGAGAAATCAGGACCAGGTTTTGTTGAAGAGAGGAATGGGATATACATGACTACAACATCCAATATGGGAATATAGATAAAGGCTGTTACTTTAGCTGTCTGTGACTTTAACGAGGGTGTCATGTCGTACTACAAACTCTTACTTTATAAGGTACAGATGGGGGCTGATTGATAACAGACATAGAGGCCTCGAACCTTGGAATCTCTACAGTGAGCAGCGCATGAGCTGCAGCAGTAAGCTACCCATAGCTGACTGTCAGCGCCAGGGCCAGCAAACCAGAGCTGTCAAGACCTTTCTACATCTCCACGTGGTGACCCTGGATAACAGACTACAACAAAACAGACTGGCTAAGTAGAAGGGATCGAAGTGGGAAAGCAATCTGCTACTCAAAAATGTCTGTTGAAGTCAGATGTGTTGAACCGAAATGTGCAAATATAACATTCAAGCTGTAAACTACGACACAACGCATTCCGTTCTCTGGACCTCATTCTGCTACTTGCAAAGCCCTTTTCAGGGTTTGGTAGCAGGTGATTGAGAACAAATGAAGAAGAAGAAAAACCTTACAGATCTTGTGTCCATCTACTGTCCTAGTCATGATGAGGAAGGTAATTTCACAATGACTCATTGCTTACAGCAACTATCTCAACTCCACCAAGAATGGTATTTACCTGGACTGCGAATAAAAAACCAATGTACATAGCCATCTAAACAACATTCAAAGAGTCAGCCTGGCTACGCTTTTATGAATGTCCTGCATTGAGTCTGGACCAAGCAGAGGCTTTCATTGGAAACCAAGCTACAGATTTACATAACCTGTGTTAGCCCCATCCTGCTGGACGGTTCCAAAACTTAAACTATTCTACAGAGCGACCAGCAGCGCACTGAACCATCCCCATATGTAACCAGAGGCTTTCATTGGAAACCAAGCTACAGATTTACATAACCTGTGTTAGCCCCATCCTGCTGGACGGTTCCAAAACTTAAACTATTCTACAGAGCGACCAGCAGCGCACTGAAGCCATCCCCATATGTAACCAGAGGCTTTCATTGGAAACCAAGCTACAGATTTACATAACCTGTGTTAGCCCCATCCTGCTGGACGGTTCCAAAACTTAAACTATTCTACAGAGCGACCAGCAGCGCACTGAAGCCATCCCCATATGTAACCAGAGGCTTTCATTGGAAACCAAGCTACAGATTTACATAACCTGTGTTAGCCCCATCCTGCTGGACGGTTCCAAAACTTAAACTATTCTACAGAGCGACCAGCAGCGCACTGAAACCATCCCCATATGTAACCAGAGGCGACAACAGCGCACTGAAGCCATCCCCATATGTAACCAGAGGCGACCAGCAGCGCACTGAAGCCATCCCCATATGTAACCAGAGGCGACCAGCAGCGCACTGAAGCCATCCCCATATGTAACCAGAGGCTTTCATTGGAAACCAAGCTACAGATTTACATAACTTGTGTTAGCCCCATCCTACTGGACGGTTCCAAAACTTAAACTATTCTACAGAGCGACCAGCAGCGCACTGAAGCCATCCCCATATGTAACCAGAGGCGACCAGCAGCGCACTGAAGCCATCCCCATATGTAACCAGAGGCTTTCATTGGGAACCAAGCTACAGATTTACATAACCTGTGTTAGCCCCATCCTGCTGGACGGTTCCAAAACTTAAACTATTCTACAGAGCGACCAGCAGCACACTGAAACCATCCCCATATGTAACCAGAGGCGACCAGCAGCGCACTGAAGCCATCCCCATATGTAACCAGAGGCGACCAGCAGCGCACTGAAGCCATCCCCATATGTAACCAGAGGCTTTCATTGGAAACCAAGCTACAGATTTACATAACCTGTGTTAGCCCCATCCTGCTGGACGGTTCCAAAACTTAAACTATTCTACAGAGCGACCAGCAGCGCACTGAAACCATCCCCATATGTAACCAGAGGCGACCAGCAGCGCACTGAAGCCATCCCCATATGTAACCAGAGGCGACCAGCAGCGCACTGAAGCCATCCCCATATGTAACCAGAGGCTTTCATTGGAAACCAAGCTACAGATTTACATAACCTGTGTTAGCCCCATCCTGCTGGACGGTTCCAAAACTTAAACTATTCTACAGAGCGACCAGCAGCGCACTGAAGCCATCCCCATATGTAACCAGAGGCGACCAGCAGCGCACTGAAGCCATCCCCATATGTAACCAGAGGCTTTCATTGGAAACCAAGCTACAGATTTACATAACCTGTGTTAGCCCCATCCTGCTGGACGGTTCCAAAACTTAAACTATTCTACAGAGCGACCAGCAGCGCACTGAAACCATCCCCATATGTAACCAGAGGCGACCAGCAGCGCACTGAAGCCATCCCCATATGTAACCAGAGGCTTTCATTGGAAACCAAGCTACAGATTTACATAACCTGTGTTAGCCCCATCCTGCTGGACGGTTCCAAAACTTAAACTATTCTACAGAGCGACCAGCAGCGCACTGAAACCATCCCAATATGTAACCAGAGGCGACCAGCAGCGCACTGAAGCCATCCCCATATGTAACCAGAGGCTTTCATTGGAAACCAAGCTACAGATTTACATAACCTGTGTTAGCCCCATCCTGCTGGACGGTTCCAAAACTTAAACTATTCTACAGAGCGACCAGCAGCGCACTGAAGCCATCCCCATATGTAACCAGAGGCGACCAGCAGCGCACTGAAGCCATCCCCATATGTAACCAGAGGCTTTCATTGGGAACCAAGCTACAGATTTACATAACCTGTGTTAGCCCCATCCTGCTGGACGGTTCCAAAACTTAAACTATTCTACAGAGCGACCAGCAGCACACTGAAACCATCCCCATATGTAACCAGAGGCGACCAGCAGCGCACTGAAGCCATCCCCATATGTAACCAGAGGCGACCAGCAGCGCACTGAAGCCATCCCCATATGTAACCAGAGGCTTTCATTGGAAACCAAGCTACAGATTTACATAACCTGTGTTAGCCCCATCCTGCTGGACGGTTCCAAAACTTAAACTATTCTACAGAGCGACCAGCAGCGCACTGAAACCATCCCCATATGTAACCAGAGGCGACCAGCAGCGCACTGAAGCCATCCCCATATGTAACCAGAGGCGACCAGCAGCGCACTGAAGCCATCCCCATATGTAACCAGAGGCTTTCATTGGAAACCAAGCTACAGATTTACATAACCTGTGTTAGCCCCATCCTGCTGGACGGTTCCAAAACTTAAACTATTCTACAGAGCGACCAGCAGCGCACTGAAGCCATCCCCATATGTAACCAGAGGCGACCAGCAGCGCACTGAAGCCATCCCCATATGTAACCAGAGGCTTTCATTGGAAACCAAGCTACAGATTTACATAACCTGTGTTAGCCCCATCCTGCTGGACGGTTCCAAAACTTAAACTATTCTACAGAGCGACCAGCAGCGCACTGAAACCATCCCCATATGTAACCAGAGGCGACCAGCAGCGCACTGAAGCCATCCCCATATGTAACCAGAGGCTTTCATTGGAAACCAAGCTACAGATTTACATAACCTGTGTTAGCCCCATCCTGCTGGACGGTTCCAAAACTTAAACTATTCTACAGAGCGACCAGCAGCGCACTGAAGCCATCCCCATATGTAACCAGAGGCTTTCATTGGAAACCAAGCTACAGATTTACATAACCTGTGTTAGCCCCATCCTGCTGGACGGTTCCAAAACTTAAGCTATTCTACAGAGCGACCAGCAGCGCACTGAAGCCATCCCCATATGTAACCAGAGGCTTTCATTGGAAACCAAGCTACAGATTTACATAACCTGTGTTAGCCCCATCCTGCTGGACGGTTCCAAAACTTAAACTATTCTACAGAGCGACCAGCAGCGCACTGAAACCATCCCAATATGTAACCAGAGGCGACCAGCAGCGCACTGAAGCCATCCCCATATGTAACCAGAGGCTTTCATTGGAAACCAAGCTACAGATTTACATAACCTGTGTTAGCCCCATCCTGCTGGACGGTTCCAAAACTTAAACTATTCTACAGAGCGACCAGCAGCGCACTGAAGCCATCCCCATATGTAACCAGAGGCTTTCATTGGAAACCAAGCTACAGATTTACATAACCTGTGTTAGCCCCATCCTGCTGGACGGTTCCAAAACTTAAACTATTCTACAGAGCGACCAGCAGCGCACTGAAGCCATCCCCATATGTAACCAGAGGCTTTCATTGGAAACCAAGCTACAGATTTACATAACCTGTGTTAGCCCCATCCTGCTGGACGGTTCCAAAACTTAAACTATTCTACAGAGCGACCAGCAGCGCACTGAAACCATCCCCATATGTAACCAGAGGCGACAACAGCGCACTGAAGCCATCCCCATATGTAACCAGAGGCGACCAGCAGCGCACTGAAGCCATCCCCATATGTAACCAGAGGCTTTCATTGGAAACCAAGCTACAGATTTACATAACCTGTGTTAGCCCCATCCTGCTGGACGGTTCCAAAACTTAAACTATTCTACAGAGCGACCAGCAGCGCACTGAAACCATCCCCATATGTAACCAGAGGCTTTCATTGGAAACCAAGCTACAGATTTACATAACCTGTGTTAGCCCCATCCTGCTGGACGGTTCCAAAACTTAAACTATTCTACAGAGCGACCAGCAGCGCACTGAAACCATCCCCATATGTAACCAGAGGCGACCAGCAGCGCACTGAAGCCATCCCCATATGTAACCAGAGGCGACCAGCAGCGCACTGAAGCCATCCCCATATGTAACCAGAGGCTTTCATTGGAAACCAAGCTACAGATTTACATAACCTGTGTTAGCCCCATCCTACTGGACGGTTCCAAAACTTAAACTATTCTACAGAGCGACCAGCAGCGCACTGAAGCCATCCCCATATGTAACCAGAGGCGACCAGCAGCGCACTGAAGCCATCCCCATATGTAACCAGAGGCTTTCATTGGAAACCAAGCTACAGATTTACATAACCTGTGTTAGCCCCATCCTGCTGGACGGTTCCAAAACTTAAACTATTCTACAGAGCGACCAGCAGCACACTGAAACCATCCCCATATGTAACCAGAGGCGACCAGCAGCGCACTGAAGCCATCCCCATATGTAACCAGAGGCGACCAGCAGCGCACTGAAGCCATCCCCATATGTAACCAGAGGCTTTCATTGGAAACCAAGCTACAGATTTACATAACCTGGGTTAGCCCCATCCTGCTGGACGGTTCCAAAACTTAAACTATTCTACAAAGCGACCAGCAGCGCACTGAAGCCATCCCCATATGTAACCAGAGGCTTTCATTGGAAACCAAGCTACAGATTTACATAACCTGTGTTAGCCCCATCCTGCTGGACGGTTCCAAAACTTAAACTATTCTACAGAGCGACCAGCAGCGCACTGAAACCATCCCCATATGTAACCAAAGGCGACCAGCAGCGCACTGAAGCCATCCCCATATGTAACCAGAGGCTTTCATTGGAAACCAAGCTACAGATTTACATAACCTGTGTTAGCCCCATCCTGCTGGACGGTTCCAAAACTTAAACTATTCTACAGAGCGACCAGCAGCGCACTGAAACCATCCCCATATGTAACCAGAGGCTTTCATTGGAAACCAAGCTACAGATTTACATAACCTGTGTTAGCCCCATCCTGCTGGACGGTTCCAAAACTTAAACTATTCTACAGAGCGACCAGCAGCGCACTGAAACCATCCCCATATGTAACCAGAGGCGACCAGCAGCGCACTGAAGCCATCCCCATATGTAACCAGAGGCGACCAGCAGCGCACTGAAGCCATCCCCATATGTAACCAGAGGCTTTCATTGGAAACCAAGCTACAGATTTACATAACCTGTGTTAGCCCCATCCTACTGGACGGTTCCAAAACTTAAACTATTCTACAGAGCGACCAGCAGCGCACTGAAGCCATCCCCATATGTAACCAGAGGCGACCAGCAGCGCACTGAAGCCATCCCCATATGTAACCAGAGGCTTTCATTGGAAACCAAGCTACAGATTTACATAACCTGTGTTAGCCCCATCCTGCTGGACGGTTCCAAAACTTAAACTATTCTACAGAGCGACCAGCAGCACACTGAAACCATCCCCATATGTAACCAGAGGCGACCAGCAGCGCACTGAAGCCATCCCCATATGTAACCAGAGGCGACCAGCAGCGCACTGAAGCCATCCCCATATGTAACCAGAGGCTTTCATTGGAAACCAAGCTACAGATTTACATAACCTGGGTTAGCCCCATCCTGCTGGACGGTTCCAAAACTTAAACTATTCTACAAAGCGACCAGCAGCGCACTGAAGCCATCCCCATATGTAACCAGAGGCTTTCATTGGAAACCAAGCTACAGATTTACATAACCTGTGTTAGCCCCATCCTGCTGGACGGTTCCAAAACTTAAACTATTCTACAGAGCGACCAGCAGCGCACTGAAACCATCCCCATATGTAACCAAAGGCGACCAGCAGCGCACTGAAGCCATCCCCATATGTAACCAGAGGCTTTCATTGGAAACCAAGCTACAGATTTACATAACCTGTGTTAGCCCCATCCTGCTGGACGGTTCCAAAACTTAAACTATTCTACAGAGCGACCAGCAGCGCACTGAAGCCATCCCCATATGTAACCAGAGGCTTTCATTGGAAACCAAGCTACAGATTTACATAACCTGTGTTAGCCCCATCCTGCTGGACGGTTCCAAAACTTAAACTATTCTACAGAGCGACCAGCAGCGCACTGAAACCATCCCCATATGTAACCAGAGGCGACAACAGCGCACTGAAGCCATCCCCATATGTAACCAGAGGCGACCAGCAGCGCACTGAAGCCATCCCCATATGTAACCAGAGGCGACCAGCAGCGCACTGAAGCCATCCCCATATGTAACCAGAGGCTTTCATTGGAAACCAAGCTACAGATTTACATAACCTGTGTTAGCCCCATCCTACTGGACGGTTCCAAAACTTAAACTATTCTACAGAGCGACCAGCAGCGCACTGAAGCCATCCCCATATGTAACCAGAGGCGACCAGCAGCGCACTGAAGCCATCCCCATATGTAACCAGAGGCTTTCATTGGAAACCAAGCTACAGATTTACATAACCTGTGTTAGCCCCATCCTGCTGGACGGTTCCAAAACTTAAACTATTCTACAGAGCGACCAGCAGCACACTGAAACCATCCCCATATGTAACCAGAGGCGACCAGCAGCGCACTGAAGCCATCCCCATATGTAACCAGAGGCGACCAGCAGCGCACTGAAGCCATCCCCATATGTAACCAGAGGCTTTCATTGGAAACCAAGCTACAGATTTACATAACCTGGGTTAGCCCCATCCTGCTGGACGGTTCCAAAACTTAAACTATTCTACAGAGCGACCAGCAGCGCACTGAAGCCATCCCCATATGTAACCAGAGGCTTTCATTGGAAACCAAGCTACAGATTTACATAACCTGTGTTAGCCCCATCCTGCTGGACGGTTCCAAAACTTAAACTATTCTACAGAGCGACCAGCAGCGCACTGAAACCATCTCCATATGTAACCAGAGGCGACCAGCAGCGCACTGAAACCATCCCCATATGTAACCAGAGGCGACAACAGCGCACTGAAGCCATCCCCATATGTAACCAGAGGCGACCAGCAGCGCACTGAAGCCATCCCCATATGTAACCAGAGGCGACCAGCAGCGCACTGAAGCCATCCCCATATGTAACCAGAGGCTTTCATTGGAAACCAAGCTACAGATTTACATAACTTGTGTTAGCCCCATCCTACTGGACGGTTCCAAAACTTAAACTATTCTACAGAGCGACCAGCAGCGCACTGAAGCCATCCCCATATGTAACCAGAGGCGACCAGCAGCGCACTGAAGCCATCCCCATATGTAACCAGAGGCTTTCATTGGGAACCAAGCTACAGATTTACATAACCTGTGTTAGCCCCATCCTGCTGGACGGTTCCAAAACTTAAACTATTCTACAGAGCGACCAGCAGCACACTGAAACCATCCCCATATGTAACCAGAGGCGACCAGCAGCGCACTGAAGCCATCCCCATATGTAACCAGAGGCGACCAGCAGCGCACTGAAGCCATCCCCATATGTAACCAGAGGCTTTCATTGGAAACCAAGCTACAGATTTACATAACCTGTGTTAGCCCCATCCTGCTGGACGGTTCCAAAACTTAAACTATTCTACAGAGCGACCAGCAGCGCACTGAAACCATCCCCATATGTAACCAGAGGCGACCAGCAGCGCACTGAAGCCATCCCCATATGTAACCAGAGGCTTTCATTGGAAACCAAGCTACAGATTTACATAACTTGTGTTAGCCCCATCCTACTGGACGGTTCCAAAACTTAAACTATTCTACAGAGCGACCAGCAGCGCACTGAAGCCATCCCCATATGTAACCAGAGGCGACCAGCAGCGCACTGAAGCCATCCCCATATGTAACCAGAAGCTTTCATTGGGAACCAAGCTACAGATTTACATAACCTGTGTTAGCCCCATCCTGCTGGACGGTTCCAAAACTTAAACTATTCTACAGAGCGACCAGCAGCACACTGAAACCATCCCCATATGTAACCAGAGGCGACCAGCAGCGCACTGAAGCCATCCCCATATGTAACCAGAGGCGACCAGCAGCGCACTGAAGCCATCCCCATATGTAACCAGAGGCTTTCATTGGAAACCAAGCTACAGATTTACATAACCTGTGTTAGCCCCATCCTGCTGGACGGTTCCAAAACTTAAACTATTCTACAGAGCGACCAGCAGCGCACTGAAGCCATCCCCATATGTAACCAGAGGCGACCAGCAGCGCACTGAAGCCATCCCCATATGTAACCAGAGGCTTTCATTGGAAACCAAGCTACAGATTTACATAACCTGTGTTAGCCCCATCCTGCTGGACGGTTCCAAAACTTAAACTATTCTACAGAGCGACCAGCAGCGCACTGAAACCATCCCCATATGTAACCAGAGGCGACCAGCAGCGCACTGAAGCCATCCCCATATGTAACCAGAGGCTTTCATTGGAAACCAAGCTACAGATTTACATAACCTGTGTTAGCCCCATCCTGCTGGACGGTTCCAAAACTTAAACTATTCTACAGAGCGACCAGCAGCGCACTGAAGCCATCCCCATATGTAACCAGAGGCTTTCATTGGAAACCAAGCTACAGATTTACATAACCTGTGTTAGCCCCATCCTGCTGGACGGTTCCAAAACTTAAGCTATTCTACAGAGCGACCAGCAGCGCACTGAAGCCATCCCCATATGTAACCAGAGGCTTTCATTGGAAACCAAGCTACAGATTTACATAACCTGTGTTAGCCCCATCCTGCTGGACGGTTCCAAAACTTAAACTATTCTACAGAGCGACCAGCAGCGCACTGAAACCATCCCAATATGTAACCAGAGGCGACCAGCAGCGCACTGAAGCCATCCCCATATGTAACCAGAGGCTTTCATTGGAAACCAAGCTACAGATTTACATAACCTGTGTTAGCCCCATCCTGCTGGACGGTTCCAAAACTTAAACTATTCTACAGAGCGACCAGCAGCGCACTGAAGCCATCCCCATATGTAACCAGAGGCGACCAGCAGCGCACTGAAGCCATCCCCATATGTAACCAGAGGCTTTCATTGGGAACCAAGCTACAGATTTACATAACCTGTGTTAGCCCCATCCTGCTGGACGGTTCCAAAACTTAAACTATTCTACAGAGCGACCAGCAGCACACTGAAACCATCCCCATATGTAACCAGAGGCGACCAGCAGCGCACTGAAGCCATCCCCATATGTAACCAGAGGCGACCAGCAGCGCACTGAAGCCATCCCCATATGTAACCAGAGGCTTTCATTGGAAACCAAGCTACAGATTTACATAACCTGTGTTAGCCCCATCCTGCTGGACGGTTCCAAAACTTAAACTATTCTACAGAGCGACCAGCAGCGCACTGAAACCATCCCCATATGTAACCAGAGGCGACCAGCAGCGCACTGAAGCCATCCCCATATGTAACCAGAGGCGACCAGCAGCGCACTGAAGCCATCCCCATATGTAACCAGAGGCTTTCATTGGAAACCAAGCTACAGATTTACATAACCTGTGTTAGCCCCATCCTGCTGGACGGTTCCAAAACTTAAACTATTCTACAGAGCGACCAGCAGCGCACTGAAGCCATCCCCATATGTAACCAGAGGCGACCAGCAGCGCACTGAAGCCATCCCCATATGTAACCAGAGGCTTTCATTGGAAACCAAGCTACAGATTTACATAACCTGTGTTAGCCCCATCCTGCTGGACGGTTCCAAAACTTAAACTATTCTACAGAGCGACCAGCAGCGCACTGAAACCATCCCCATATGTAACCAGAGGCGACCAGCAGCGCACTGAAGCCATCCCCATATGTAACCAGAGGCTTTCATTGGAAACCAAGCTACAGATTTACATAACCTGTGTTAGCCCCATCCTGCTGGACGGTTCCAAAACTTAAACTATTCTACAGAGCGACCAGCAGCGCACTGAAGCCATCCCCATATGTAACCAGAGGCTTTCATTGGAAACCAAGCTACAGATTTACATAACCTGTGTTAGCCCCATCCTGCTGGACGGTTCCAAAACTTAAGCTATTCTACAGAGCGACCAGCAGCGCACTGAAGCCATCCCCATATGTAACCAGAGGCTTTCATTGGAAACCAAGCTACAGATTTACATAACCTGTGTTAGCCCCATCCTGCTGGACGGTTCCAAAACTTAAACTATTCTACAGAGCGACCAGCAGCGCACTGAAACCATCCCAATATGTAACCAGAGGCGACCAGCAGCGCACTGAAGCCATCCCCATATGTAACCAGAGGCTTTCATTGGAAACCAAGCTACAGATTTACATAACCTGTGTTAGCCCCATCCTGCTGGACGGTTCCAAAACTTAAACTATTCTACAGAGCGACCAGCAGCGCACTGAAGCCATCCCCATATGTAACCAGAGGCTTTCATTGGAAACCAAGCTACAGATTTACATAACCTGTGTTAGCCCCATCCTGCTGGACGGTTCCAAAACTTAAACTATTCTACAGAGCGACCAGCAGCGCACTGAAGCCATCCCCATATGTAACCAGAGGCTTTCATTGGAAACCAAGCTACAGATTTACATAACCTGTGTTAGCCCCATCCTGCTGGACGGTTCCAAAACTTAAACTATTCTACAGAGCGACCAGCAGCGCACTGAAACCATCCCCATATGTAACCAGAGGCGACAACAGCGCACTGAAGCCATCCCCATATGTAACCAGAGGCGACCAGCAGCGCACTGAAGCCATCCCCATATGTAACCAGAGGCTTTCATTGGAAACCAAGCTACAGATTTACATAACCTGTGTTAGCCCCATCCTGCTGGACGGTTCCAAAACTTAAACTATTCTACAGAGCGACCAGCAGCGCACTGAAACCATCCCCATATGTAACCAGAGGCTTTCATTGGAAACCAAGCTACAGATTTACATAACCTGTGTTAGCCCCATCCTGCTGGACGGTTCCAAAACTTAAACTATTCTACAGAGCGACCAGCAGCGCACTGAAACCATCCCCATATGTAACCAGAGGCGACCAGCAGCGCACTGAAGCCATCCCCATATGTAACCAGAGGCGACCAGCAGCGCACTGAAGCCATCCCCATATGTAACCAGAGGCTTTCATTGGAAACCAAGCTACAGATTTACATAACCTGTGTTAGCCCCATCCTACTGGACGGTTCCAAAACTTAAACTATTCTACAGAGCGACCAGCAGCGCACTGAAGCCATCCCCATATGTAACCAGAGGCGACCAGCAGCGCACTGAAGCCATCCCCATATGTAACCAGAGGCTTTCATTGGAAACCAAGCTACAGATTTACATAACCTGTGTTAGCCCCATCCTGCTGGACGGTTCCAAAACTTAAACTATTCTACAGAGCGACCAGCAGCACACTGAAACCATCCCCATATGTAACCAGAGGCGACCAGCAGCGCACTGAAGCCATCCCCATATGTAACCAGAGGCGACCAGCAGCGCACTGAAGCCATCCCCATATGTAACCAGAGGCTTTCATTGGAAACCAAGCTACAGATTTACATAACCTGGGTTAGCCCCATCCTGCTGGACGGTTCCAAAACTTAAACTATTCTACAGAGCGACCAGCAGCGCACTGAAGCCATCCCCATATGTAACCAGAGGCTTTCATTGGAAACCAAGCTACAGATTTACATAACCTGTGTTAGCCCCATCCTGCTGGACGGTTCCAAAACTTAAACTATTCTACAGAGCGACCAGCAGCGCACTGAAACCATCCCCATATGTAACCAAAGGCGACCAGCAGCGCACTGAAGCCATCCCCATATGTAACCAGAGGCTTTCATTGGAAACCAAGCTACAGATTTACATAACCTGTGTTAGCCCCATCCTGCTGGACGGTTCCAAAACTTAAACTATTCTACAGAGCGACCAGCAGCGCACTGAAGCCATCCCCATATGTAACCAGAGGCTTTCATTGGAAACCAAGCTACAGATTTACATAACCTGTGTTAGCCCCATCCTGCTGGACGGTTCCAAAACTTAAACTATTCTACAGAGCGACCAGCAGCGCACTGAAACCATCCCCATATGTAACCAGAGGCGACAACAGCGCACTGAAGCCATCCCCATATGTAACCAGAGGCGACCAGCAGCGCACTGAAGCCATCCCCATATGTAACCAGAGGCGACCAGCAGCGCACTGAAGCCATCCCCATATGTAACCAGAGGCTTTCATTGGAAACCAAGCTACAGATTTACATAACCTGTGTTAGCCCCATCCTACTGGACGGTTCCAAAACTTAAACTATTCTACAGAGCGACCAGCAGCGCACTGAAGCCATCCCCATATGTAACCAGAGGCGACCAGCAGCGCACTGAAGCCATCCCCATATGTAACCAGAGGCTTTCATTGGAAACCAAGCTACAGATTTACATAACCTGTGTTAGCCCCATCCTGCTGGACGGTTCCAAAACTTAAACTATTCTACAGAGCGACCAGCAGCACACTGAAACCATCCCCATATGTAACCAGAGGCGACCAGCAGCGCACTGAAGCCATCCCCATATGTAACCAGAGGCGACCAGCAGCGCACTGAAGCCATCCCCATATGTAACCAGAGGCTTTCATTGGAAACCAAGCTACAGATTTACATAACCTGGGTTAGCCCCATCCTGCTGGACGGTTCCAAAACTTAAACTATTCTACAGAGCGACCAGCAGCGCACTGAAGCCATCCCCATATGTAACCAGAGGCTTTCATTGGAAACCAAGCTACAGATTTACATAACCTGTGTTAGCCCCATCCTGCTGGACGGTTCCAAAACTTAAACTATTCTACAGAGCGACCAGCAGCGCACTGAAACCATCTCCATATGTAACCAGAGGCGACCAGCAGCGCACTGAAGCCATCCCCATATGTAACCAGAGGCTTTCATTGGAAACCAAGCTACAGATTTACATAACCTGTGTTAGCCCCATCCTGCTGGACGGTTCCAAAACTTAAACTATTCTACAGAGCGACCAGCAGCGCACTGAAGCCATCCCCATATGTAACCAGAGGCTTTCATTGGAAACCAAGCTACAGATTTACATAACCTGTGTTAGCCCCATCCTGCTGGACGGTTCCAAAACTTAAGCTATTCTACAGAGCGACCAGCAGCGCACTGAAGCCATCCCCATATGTAACCAGAGGCTTTCATTGGAAACCAAGCTACAGATTTACATAACCTGTGTTAGCCCCATCCTGCTGGACGGTTCCAAAACTTAAACTATTCTACAGAGCGACCAGCAGCGCACTGAAACCATCCCAATATGTAACCAGAGGCGACCAGCAGCGCACTGAAGCCATCCCCATATGTAACCAGAGGCTTTCATTGGAAACCAAGCTACAGATTTACATAACCTGTGTTAGCCCCATCCTGCTGGACGGTTCCAAAACTTAAACTATTCTACAGAGCGACCAGCAGCGCACTGAAGCCATCCCCATATGTAACCAGAGGCTTTCATTGGAAACCAAGCTACAGATTTACATAACCTGTGTTAGCCCCATCCTGCTGGACGGTTCCAAAACTTAAACTATTCTACAGAGCGACCAGCAGCGCACTGAAGCCATCCCCATATGTAACCAGAGGCTTTCATTGGAAACCAAGCTACAGATTTACATAACCTGTGTTAGCCCCATCCTGCTGGACGGTTCCAAAACTTAAACTATTCTACAGAGCGACCAGCAGCGCACTGAAACCATCCCCATATGTAACCAGAGGCGACAACAGCGCACTGAAGCCATCCCCATATGTAACCAGAGGCGACCAGCAGCGCACTGAAGCCATCCCCAAATGTAACCAGAGGCTTTCATTGGAAACCAAGCTACAGATTTACATAACCTGTGTTAGCCCCATCCTGCTGGACGGTTCCAAAACTTAAACTATTCTACAGAGCGACCAGCAGCGCACTGAAACCATCCCCATATGTAACCAGAGGCTTTCATTGGAAACCAAGCTACAGATTTACATAACCTGTGTTAGCCCCATCCTGCTGGACGGTTCCAAAACTTAAACTATTCTACAGAGCGACCAGCAGCGCACTGAAACCATCCCCATATGTAACCAGAGGCGACCAGCAGCGCACTGAAGCCATCCCCATATGTAACCAGAGGCGACCAGCAGCGCACTGAAGCCATCCCCATATGTAACCAGAGGCTTTCATTGGAAACCAAGCTACAGATTTACATAACCTGTGTTAGCCCCATCCTACTGGACGGTTCCAAAACTTAAACTATTCTACAGAGCGACCAGCAGCGCACTGAAGCCATCCCCATATGTAACCAGAGGCGACCAGCAGCGCACTGAAGCCATCCCCATATGTAACCAGAGGCTTTCATTGGAAACCAAGCTACAGATTTACATAACCTGTGTTAGCCCCATCCTGCTGGACGGTTCCAAAACTTAAACTATTCTACAGAGCGACCAGCAGCACACTGAAACCATCCCCATATGTAACCAGAGGCGACCAGCAGCGCACTGAAGCCATCCCCATATGTAACCAGAGGCGACCAGCAGCGCACTGAAGCCATCCCCATATGTAACCAGAGGCTTTCATTGGAAACCAAGCTACAGATTTACATAACCTGGGTTAGCCCCATCCTGCTGGACGGTTCCAAAACTTAAACTATTCTACAGAGCGACCAGCAGCGCACTGAAGCCATCCCCATATGTAACCAGAGGCTTTCATTGGAAACCAAGCTACAGATTTACATAACCTGTGTTAGCCCCATCCTGCTGGACGGTTCCAAAACTTAAACTATTCTACAGAGCGACCAGCAGCGCACTGAAACCATCCCCATATGTAACCAAAGGCGACCAGCAGCGCACTGAAGCCATCCCCATATGTAACCAGAGGCTTTCATTGGAAACCAAGCTACAGATTTACATAACCTGTGTTAGCCCCATCCTGCTGGACGGTTCCAAAACTTAAACTATTCTACAGAGCGACCAGCAGCGCACTGAAGCCATCCCCATATGTAACCAGAGGCTTTCATTGGAAACCAAGCTACAGATTTACATAACCTGTGTTAGCCCCATCCTGCTGGACGGTTCCAAAACTTAAACTATTCTACAGAGCGACCAGCAGCGCACTGAAACCATCCCCATATGTAACCAGAGGCGACAACAGCGCACTGAAGCCATCCCCATATGTCACCAGAGGCGACCAGCAGCGCACTGAAGCCATCCCCATATGTAACCAGAGGCGACCAGCAGCGCACTGAAGCCATCCCCATATGTAACCAGAGGCTTTCATTGGAAACCAAGCTACAGATTTACATAACCTGTGTTAGCCCCATCCTACTGGACGGTTCCAAAACTTAAACTATTCTACAGAGCGACCAGCAGCGCACTGAAGCCATCCCCATATGTAACCAGAGGCGACCAGCAGCGCACTGAAGCCATCCCCATATGTAACCAGAGGCTTTCATTGGAAACCAAGCTACAGATTTACATAACCTGTGTTAGCCCCATCCTGCTGGACGGTTCCAAAACTTAAACTATTCTACAGAGCGACCAGCAGCACACTGAAACCATCCCCATATGTAACCAGAGGCGACCAGCAGCGCACTGAAGCCATCCCCATATGTAACCAGAGGCGACCAGCAGCGCACTGAAGCCATCCCCATATGTAACCAGAGGCTTTCATTGGAAACCAAGCTACAGATTTACATAACCTGGGTTAGCCCCATCCTGCTGGACGGTTCCAAAACTTAAACTATTCTACAGAGCGACCAGCAGCGCACTGAAGCCATCCCCATATGTAACCAGAGGCTTTCATTGGAAACCAAGCTACAGATTTACATAACCTGTGTTAGCCCCATCCTGCTGGACGGTTCCAAAACTTAAACTATTCTACAGAGCGACCAGCAGCGCACTGAAACCATCTCCATATGTAACCAGAGGCGACCAGCAGCGCACTGAAGCCATCCCCATATGTAACCAGAGGCTTTCATTGGAAACCAAGCTACAGATTTACATAACCTGTGTTAGCCCCATCCTGCTGGACGGTTCCAAAACTTAAACTATTCTACAGAGCGACCAGCAGCGCACTGAAGCCATCCCCATATGTAACCAGAGGCTTTCATTGGAAACCAAGCTACAGATTTACATAACCTGTGTTAGCCCCATCCTGCTGGACGGTTCCAAAACTTAAACTATTCTACAGAGCGACCAGCAGCGCACTGAAACCATCCCCATATGTAACCAGAGGCGACCAGCAGCGCACTGAAGCCATCCCCATATGTAACCAGAGGCTTTCATTGGAAACCAAGCTACAGATTTACATAACCTGTGTTAGCCCCATCCTGCTGGACGGTTCCAAAACTTAAACTATTCTACAGAGCGACCAGCAGCGCACTGAAGCCATCCCCATATGTAACCAGAGGCTTTCATTGGAAACCAAGCTACAGATTTACATAACCTGTGTTAGCCCCATCCTGCTGGACGGTTCCAAAACTTAAACTATTCTACAGAGCGACCAGCAGCGCACTGAAACCATCCCAATATGTAACCAGAGGCGACCAGCAGCGCACTGAAGCCATCCCCATATGTAACCAGAGGCTTTCATTGGAAACCAAGCTACAGATTTACATAACCTGTGTTAGCCCCATCCTGCTGGACGGTTCCAAAACTTAAACTATTCTACAGAGCGACCAGCAGCGCACTGAAACCATCCCCATATGTAACCAGAGGCGACCAGCAGCGCACTGAAGCCATCCCCATATGTAACCAGAGGCTTTCATTGGAAACCAAGCTACAGATTTACATAACCTGTGTTAGCCCCATCCTGCTGGACGGTTCCAAAACTTAAACTATTCTACAGAGCGACCAGCAGCGCACTGAAGCCATCCCCATATGTAACCAGAGGCTTTCATTGGAAACCAAGCTACAGATTTACATAACCTGTGTTAGCCCCATCCTGCTGGACGGTTCCAAAACTTAAACTATTCTACAGAGCGACCAGCAGCGCACTGAAACCATCCCCATATGTAACCAGAGGCGACAACAGCGCACTGAAGCCATCCCCATATGTAACCAGAGGCGACCAGCAGCGCACTGAAGCCATCCCCATATGTAACCAGAGGCTTTCATTGGAAACCAAGCTACAGATTTACATAACCTGTGTTAGCCCCATCCTGCTGGACAGTTCCAAAACTTAAACTATTCTACAGAGCGACCAGCAGCGCACTGAAACCATCCCCATATGTAACCAGAGGCTTTCATTGGAAACCAAGCTACAGATTTACATAACCTGTGTTAGCCCCATCCTGCTGGACGGTTCCAAAACTTAAACTATTCTACAGAGCGACCAGCAGCGCACTGAAACCATCCCCATATGTAACCAGAGGCGACCAGCAGCGCACTGAAGCCATCCCCATATGTAACCAGAGGCGACCAGCAGCGCACTGAAGCCATCCCCATATGTAACCAGAGGCTTTCATTGGAAACCAAGCTACAGATTTACATAACCTGTGTTAGCCCCATCCTACTGGACGGTTCCAAAACTTAAACTATTCTACAGAGCGACCAGCAGCGCACTGAAGCCATCCCCATATGTAACCAGAGGCGACCAGCAGCGCACTGAAGCCATCCCCATATGTAACCAGAGGCTTTCATTGGAAACCAAGCTATAGATTTACATAACCTGTGTTAGCCCCATCCTGCTGGACGGTTCCAAAACTTAAACTATTCTACAGAGCGACCAGCAGCACACTGAAACCATCCCCATATGTAACCAGAGGCGACCAGCAGCGCACTGAAGCCATCCCCATATGTAACCAGAGGCGACCAGCAGCGCACTGAAGCCATCCCCATATGTAACCAGAGGCTTTCATTGGAAACCAAGCTACAGATTTACATAACCTGTGTTAGCCCTGTCCTGCTGGACGGTTCCAAAACTTAAACTATTCTACAGAGCGACCAGCAGCGCACTGAAGCCATCCCCATATGTAACCAGAGGCTTTCATTGGAAACCAAGCTACAGATTTACATAACCTGTGTTAGCCCCATCCTGCTGGACGGTTCCAAAACTTAAACTATTCTACAGAGCGACCAGCAGCGCACTGAAGCCATCCCCATATGTAACCAGAGGCTTTCATTGGAAACCAAGCTACAGATTTACATAACCTGTGTTAGCCCCATCCTGCTGGACGGTTCCAAAACTTACACTATTCTACAGAGCGACCAGCAGCGCACTGAAACCATCCCCATATGTAACCAGAGGCGACCAGCAGCGCACTGAAGCCATCCCCATATGTAACCAGAGGCTTTCATTGGAAACCAAGCTACAGATTTACATAACCTGTGTTAGCCCCATCCTGCTGGACGGTTCCAAAACTTAAACTATTCTACAGAGCGACCAGCAGCGCACTGAAGCCATCCCCATATGTAACCAGAGGCTTTCATTGGAAACCAAGCTACAGATTTACATAACCTGTGTTAGCCCCATCCTGCTGGACGGTTCCAAAACTTAAACTATTCTACAGAGCGACCAGCAGCGCACTGAAACCATCCCAATATGTAACCAGAGGCGACCAGCAGCGCACTGAAGCCATCCCCATATGTAACCAGAGGCTTTCATTGGAAACCAAGCTACAGATTTACATAACCTGTGTTAGCCCCATCCTGCTGGACGGTTCCAAAACTTAAACTATTCTACAGAGCGACCAGCAGCGCACTGAAAGCATCCCCATATGTAACCAGAGGCGACCAGCAGCGCACTGAAGCCATCCCCATATGTAACCAGAGGCTTTCATTGGAAACCAAGCTACAGATTTACATAACCTGTGTTAGCCCCATCCTGCTGGACGGTTCCAAAACTTAAACTATTCTACAGAGCGACCAGCAGCGCACTGAAGCCATCCCCATATGTAACCAGAGGCTTTCATTGGAAACCAAGCTACAGATTTACATAACCTGTGTTAGCCCCATCCTGCTGGACGGTTCCAAAACTTAAACTATTCTACAGAGCGACCAGCAGCGCACTGAAACCATCCCCATATGTAACCAGAGGCTTTCATTGGAAACCAAGCTAAAGATTTACATAACCTGTGTTAGCCCCGTCCTGCTGGACGGTTCCAAAACTTAAACTATTCTACAGAGCGACCAGCAGCGCACTGAAACCATCCCCATATGTAACCAGAGGCGACCAGCAGCGCACTGAAGCCATCCCCATATGTAACCAGAGGCGACCAGCAGCGCACTGAAGCCATCCCCATATGTAACCAGAGGCTTTCATTGGAAACCAAGCTACAGATTTACATAACCTGTGTTAGCCCCATCCTACTGGACGGTTCCAAAACTTAAACTATTCTACAGAGCGACCAGCAGCGCACTGAAGCCATCCCCATATGTAACCAGAGGCGACCAGCAGCGCACTGAAGCCATCCCCATATGTAACCAGAGGCTTTCATTGGAAACCAAGCTACAGATTTACATAACCTGTGTTAGCCCCATCCTGCTGGACGGTTCCAAAACTTAAACTATTCTACAGAGCGACCAGCAGCACACTGAAACCATCCCCATATGTAACCAGAGGCGACCAGCAGCGCACTGAAGCCATCCCCATATGTAACCAGAGGCGACCAGCAGCGCACTGAAGCCATCCCCATATGTAACCAGAGGCTTTCATTGGAAACCAAGCTACAGATTTACATAACCTGTGTTAGCCCTGTCCTGCTGGACGGTTCCAAAACTTAAACTATTCTACAGAGCGACCAGCAGCGCACTGAAGCAATCCCCATATGTAACCAGAGGCTTTCATTGGAAACCAAGCTACAGATTTACATAACCTGTGTTAGCCCCATCCTGCTGGACGGTTCCAAAACTTAAACTATTCTACAGAGCGACCAGCAGCGCACTGAAACCATCCCAATATGTAACCAGAGGCGACCAGCAGCGCACTGAAGCCATCCCCATATGTAACCAGAGGCTTTCATTGGAAACCAAGCTACAGATTTACATAACCTGTGTTAGCCCCATCCTGCTGGACGGTTCCAAAACTTAAACTATTCTACAGAGCGACCAGCAGCGCACTGAAGCCATCCCCATATGTAACCAGAGGCTTTCATTGGAAACCAAGCTACAGATTTACATAACCTGTGTTAGCCCCATCCTGCTGGACGGTTCCAAAACTTAAACTATTCTACAGAGCGACCAGCAGCGCACTGAAGCCATCCCCATATGTAACCAGAGGCTTTCATTGGAAACCAAGCTACAGATTTACATAACCTGTGTTAGCCCCATCCTGCTGGACGGTTCCAAAACTTAAACTATTCTACAGAGCGACCAGCAGCGCACTGAAACCATCCCAATATGTAACCAGAGGCGACCAGCAGCGCACTGAAGCCATCCCCATATGTAACCAGAGGCTTTCATTGGAAACCAAGCTACAGATTTACATAACCTGTGTTAGCCCCATCCTGCTGGACGGTTCCAAAACTTAAACTATTCTACAGAGCGACCAGCAGCGCACTGAAAGCATCCCCATATGTAACCAGAGGCGACCAGCAGCGCACTGAAGCCATCCCCATATGTAACCAGAGGCTTTCATTGGAAACCAAGCTACAGATTTACATAACCTGTGTTAGCCCCATCCTGCTGGACGGTTCCAAAACTTAAACTATTCTACAGAGCGACCAGCAGCGCACTGAAGCCATCCCCATATGTAACCAGAGGCTTTCATTGGAAACCAAGCTACAGATTTACATAACCTGTGTTAGCCCCATCCTGCTGGACGGTTCCAAAACTTAAACTATTCTACAGAGCGACCAGCAGCGCACTGAAACCATCCCCATATGTAACCAGAGGCGACAACAGCGCACTGAAGCCATCCCCATATGTAACCAGAGGCGACCAGCAGCGCACTGAAGCCATCCCCATATGTAACCAGAGGCTTTCATTGGAAACCAAGCTACAGATTTACATAACCTGTGTTAGCCCCATCCTGCTGGACGGTTCCAAAACTTAAACTATTCTACAGAGCGACCAGCAGCGCACTGAAACCATCCCCATATGTAACCAGAGGCTTTCATTGGAAACCAAGCTAAAGATTTACATAACCTGTGTTAGCCCCGTCCTGCTGGACGGTTCCAAAACTTAAACTATTCTACAGAGCGACCAGCAGCGCACTGAAACCATCCCCATATGTAACCAGAGGCGACCAGCAGCGCACTGAAGCCATCCCCATATGTAACCAGAGGCGACCAGCAGCGCACTGAAGCCATCCCCATATGTAACCAGAGGCTTTCATTGGAAACCAAGCTACAGATTTACATAACCTGTGTTAGCCCCATCCTACTGGACGGTTCCAAAACTTAAACTATTCTACAGAGCGACCAGCAGCGCACTGAAGCCATCCCCATATGTAACCAGAGGCGACCAGCAGCGCACTGAAGCCATCCCCATATGTAACCAGAGGCTTTCATTGGAAACCAAGCTACAGATTTACATAACCTGTGTTAGCCCCATCCTGCTGGACGGTTCCAAAACTTAAACTATTCTACAGAGCGACCAGCAGCACACTGAAACCATCCCCATATGTAACCAGAGGCGACCAGCAGCGCACTGAAGCCATCCCCATATGTAACCAGAGGCGACCAGCAGCGCACTGAAGCCATCCCCATATGTAACCAGAGGCTTTCATTGGAAACCAAGCTACAGATTTACATAACCTGTGTTAGCCCTGTCCTGCTGGACGGTTCCAAAACTTAAACTATTCTACAGAGCGACCAGCAGCGCACTGAAGCAATCCCCATATGTAACCAGAGGCTTTCATTGGAAACCAAGCTACAGATTTACATAACCTGTGTTAGCCCCATCCTGCTGGACGGTTCCAAAACTTAAACTATTCTACAGAGCGACCAGCAGCGCACTGAAACCATCCCAATATGTAACCAGAGGCGACCAGCAGCGCACTGAAGCCATCCCCATATGTAACCAGAGGCTTTCATTGGAAACCAAGCTACAGATTTACATAACCTGTGTTAGCCCCATCCTGCTGGACGGTTCCAAAACTTAAACTATTCTACAGAGCGACCAGCAGCGCACTGAAGCCATCCCCATATGTAACCAGAGGCTTTCATTGGAAACCAAGCTACAGATTTACATAACCTGTGTTAGCCCCATCCTGCTGGACGGTTCCAAAACTTAAACTATTCTACAGAGCGACCAGCAGCGCACTGAAACCATCCCCATATGTAACCAGAGGCGACCAGCAGCGCACTGAAGCCATCCCCATATGTAACCAGAGGCTTTCATTGGAAACCAAGCTACAGATTTACATAACCTGTGTTAGCCCCATCCTGCTGGACGGTTCCAAAACTTAAACTATTCTACAGAGCGACCAGCAGCGCACTGAAGCCATCCCCATATGTAACCAGAGGCTTTCATTGGAAACCAAGCTACAGATTTACATAACCTGTGTTAGCCCCATCCTGCTGGACGGTTCCAAAACTTAAACTATTCTACAGAGCGACCAGCAGCGCACTGAAGCCATCCCCATATGTAACCAGAGGCTTTCATTGGAAACCAAGCTACAGATTTACATAACCTGTGTTAGCCCCATCCTGCTGGACGGTTCCAAAACTTAAACTATTCTACAGAGCGACCAGCAGCGCACTGAAACCATCCCCATATGTAACCAGAGGCGACCAGCAGCGCACTGAAGCCATCCCCATATGTAACCAGAGGCTTTCATTGGAAACCAAGCTACAGATTTACATAACCTGTGTTAGCCCCATCCTGCTGGACGGTTCCAAAACTTAAACTATTCTACAGAGCGACCAGCAGCGCACTGAAGCCATCCCCATATGTAACCAGAGGCTTTCATTGGAAACCAAGCTACAGATTTACATAACCTGTGTTAGCCCCATCCTGCTGGACGGTTCCAAAACTTAAACTATTCTACAGAGCGACCAGCAGCGCACTGAAACCATCCCAATATGTAACCAGAGGCGACCAGCAGCGGACTGAAGCCATCCCCATATGTAACCAGAGGCTTTCATTGGAAACCAAGCTACAGATTTACATAACCTGTGTTAGCCCCATCCTGCTGGACGGTTCCAAAACTTAAACTATTCTACAGAGCGACCAGCAGCGCACTGAAACCATCCCCATATGTAACCAGAGGCGACCAGCAGCGCACTGAAGCCATCCCCATATGTAACCAGAGGCTTTCATTGGAAACCAAGCTACAGATTTACATAACCTGTGTTAGCCCCATCCTGCTGGACGGTTCCAAAACTTAAACTATTCTACAGAGCGACCAGCAGCGCACTGAAGCCATCCCCATATGTAACCAGAGGCTTTCATTGGAAACCAAGCTACAGATTTACATAACCTGTGTTAGCCCCATCCTGCTGGACGGTTCCAAAACTTAAACTATTCTACAGAGCGACCAGCAGCGCACTGAAACCATCCCCATATGTAACCAGAGGCGACAACAGCGCACTGAAGCCATCCCCATATGTAACCAGAGGCGACCAGCAGCGCACTGAAGCCATCCCCATATGTAACCAGAGGCTTTCATTGGAAACCAAGCTACAGATTTACATAACCTGTGTTAGCCCCATCCTGCTGGACGGTTCCAAAACTTAAACTATTCTACAGAGCGACCAGCAGCGCACTGAAACCATCCCCATATGTAACCAGAGGCTTTCATTGGAAACCAAGCTACAGATTTACATAACCTGTGTTAGCCCCATCCTGCTGGACGGTTCCAAAACTTAAACTATTCTACAGAGCGACCAGCAGCGCACTGAAACCATCCCCATATGTAACCAGAGGCAACCAGCAGCGCACTGAAGCCATCCCCATATGTAACCAGAGGCGACCAGCAGCGCACTGAAGCCATCCCCATATGTAACCAGAGGCTTTCATTGGAAACCAAGCTACAGATTTACATAACCTGTGTTAGCCCCATCCTACTGGACGATTCCAAAACTTAAACTATTCTACAGAGCGACCAGCAGCGCACTGAAGCCATCCCCATATGTAACCAGAGGCGACCAGCAGCGCACTGAAGCCATCCCCATATGTAACCAGAGGCTTTCATTGGAAACCAAGCTACAGATTTACATAACCTGTGTTAGCCCCATCCTGCTGGACGGTTCCAAAACTTAAACTATTCTACAGAGCGACCAGCAGCACACTGAAACCATCCCAATATGTAACCAGAGGCGACCAGCAGCGCACTGAAGCCATCCCCATATGTAACCAGAGGCTTTCATTGGAAACCAAGCTACAGATTTACATAACCTGTGTTAGCCCTGTCTTGCTGGACGGTTCCAAAACTTAAACTATTCTACAGAGCGACCAGCAGCGCACTGAAGCCATCCCCATATGTAACCAGAGGCTTTCATTGGAAACCAAGCTACAGATTTACATAACCTGTGTTAGCCCCATCCTGCTGGACGGTTCCAAAACTTAAACTATTCTACAGAGCGACCAGCAGCGCACTGAAACCATCCCAATATGTAACTAGAGGCGACCAGCAGCGCACTGAAGCCATCCCCATATGTAACCAGAGGCTTTCATTGGAAACCAAGCTACAGATTTACATAACCTGTGTTAGCCCCATCCTGCTGGACGGTTACAAAACTTAAACTATTTTACAGAGCGACCAGCAGCGCACTGAAACCATCCCCATATGTAACCAGAGGCGACCAGCAGCGCACTGAAGCCATCCCCATATGTAACCAGAGGCTTTCATTGGAAACCAAGCTACAGATTTACATAACCTGTGTTAGCCCCATCCTGCTGGACGGTTCCAAAACTTAAACTATTCTACAGAGCGACCAGCAGCGCACTGAAACCATCCCCATATGTAACCAGAGGCGACCAGCAGCGCACTGAAGCCATCCCCATATGTAACCAGAGGCTTTCATTGGAAACCAAGCTACAGATTTACATAACCTGTGTTAGCCCCATCCTGCTGGCCGGTTCCAAAACTTAAACTATTCTACAGAGCGACCAGCAGCGCACTGAAGCCATCCCCATATGTAACCAGAGGCGACCAGCAGCGCACTGAAGCCATCCCCATATGTAACCAGAGGCTTTCATTGGAAACCAAGCTACAGATTTACATAACCTGTGTTAGCCCCATCCTGCTGGACGGTTCCAAAACTTAAACTATTCTACAGAGCGACCAGCAGCGCACTGAAACCATCCCCATATGTAACCAGAGGCGACCAGCAGCGCACTGAAGCCATCCCCATATGTAACCAGAGGCTTTCATTGGAAACCAAGCTACAGATTTACATAACCTGTGTTAGCCCCATCCTGCTGGACGGTTCCAAAACTTAAACTATTCTACAGAGCGACCAGCAGCGCACTGAAGCCATCCCCATATGTAACCAGAGGCTTTCATTGGAAACCAAGCTACAGATTTACATAACCTGTGTTAGCCCCATCCTGCTGGACGGTTCCAAAACTTAAACTATTCTACAGAGCGACCAGCAGCGCACTGAAACCATCCCCATATGTAACCAGAGGCGACCAGCAGCGCACTGAAGCCATCCCCATATGTAACCAGAGGCTTTCATTGGAAACCAAGCTACAGATTTACATAACCTGTGTTAGCCCCATCCTGCTGGACGGTTCCAAAACTTAAACTATTCTACAGAGCGACCAGCAGCGCACTGAAGCCATCCCCATATGTAACCAGAGGCTTTCATTGGAAACCAAGCTACAGATTTACATAACCTGTGTTAGCCCCATCCTGCTGGACGGTTCCAAAACTTAAACTATTCTACAGAGCGACCAGCAGCGCACTGAAACCATCCCAATATGTAACCAGAGGCGACCAGCAGCGCACTGAAGCCATCCCCATATGTAACCAGAGGCTTTCATTGGAAACCAAGCTACAGATTTACATAACCTGTGTTAGCCCCATCCTGCTGGACGGTTACAAAACTTAAACTATTCTACAGAGCGACCAGCAGCGCACTGAAGCCATCCCCATATGTAACCAGAGGCTTTCATTGGAAACCAAGCTACAGATTTACATAACCTGTGTTAGCCCCATCCTGCTGGACGGTTACAAAACTTAAACTATTCTACAGAGCGACCAGCAGCGCACTGAAACCATCCCCATATGTAACCAGAGGCGACCAGCAGCGCACTGAAGCCATCCCCATATGTAACCAGAGGCTTTCATTGGAAACCAAGCTACAGATTTACATAACCTGTGTTAGCCCCATCCTGCTGGACGGTTCCAAAACTTAAACTATTCTACAGAGCGACCAGCAGCGCACTGAAGCCATCCCCATATGTAACCAGAGGCTTTCATTGGAAACCAAGCTACAGATTTACATAACCTGTGTTAGCCCCATCCTGCTGGACGGTTCCAAAACTTAAACTATTCTACAGAGCGACCAGCAGCGCACTGAAGCCATCCCCATATGTAACCAGAGGCGACCAGCAGCGCACTGAAGCCATCCCCATATGTAACCAGAGGCGACCAGCAGCGCACTGAAGCCATCCCCATATGTAACCAGAGGCGACCAGCAGCGCACTGAAGCCATCCCCATATGTAACCAGAGGCGACCAGCAGCGCACTGAAGCCATCCCCATATGTAACCAGAGGCGACCAGCAGCGCACTGAAGCCATCCCCATATGTAACCAGAGGCGACCAGCAGCGCACTGAAGCCATCCCCATATGTAACCAGAGGCGACCAGCAGCGCACTGAAGCCATCCCCATATGTAACCAGAGGCGACCAGCAGCGCACTAAACCATCCCCATATGTAACCAGAGGCGACCAGCAGCGCACTGAACCATCCCCATATGTAACCAGAGGCGACCAGCAGCGCACTGAAGCCATCCCCATATGTAACCAGAGGCTTTCATTGGAAACCAAGCTACAGATTTACATAACCTGTGTTAGCCCCATCCTGCTGGCCGGTTCCAAAACTTAAACTATTCTACAGAGCGACCAGCAGCGCACTGAAGCCATCCCCATATGTAACCAGAGGCGACCAGCAGCGCACTGAAGCCATCCCCATATGTAACCAGAGGCTTTCATTGGAAACCAAGCTACAGATTTACATAACCTGTGTTAGCCCCATCCTGCTGGACGGTTCCAAAACTTAAACTATTCTACAGAGCGACCAGCAGCGCACTGAAACCATCCCCATATGTAACCAGAGGCGACCAGCAGCGCACTGAAGCCATCCCCATATGTAACCAGAGGCTTTCATTGGAAACCAAGCTACAGATTTACATAACCTGTGTTAGCCCCATCCTGCTGGACGGTTCCAAAACTTAAACTATTCTACAGAGCGACCAGCAGCGCACTGAAGCCATCCCCATATGTAACCAGAGGCTTTCATTGGAAACCAAGCTACAGATTTACATAACCTGTGTTAGCCCCATCCTGCTGGACGGTTCCAAAACTTAAACTATTCTACAGAGCGACCAGCAGCGCACTGAAACCATTCCTATATGTAACCAGAGGCGACCAGCAGCGCACTGAAGCCATCCCCATATGTAACCAGAGGCTTTCATTGGAAACCAAGCTACAGATTTACATAACCTGTGTTAGCCCCATCCTGCTGGACGGTTCCAAAACTTAAACTATTCTACAGAGCGACCAGCAGCGCACTGAAGCCATCCCCATATGTAACCAGAGGCTTTCATTGGAAACCAAGCTACAGATTTACATAACCTGTGTTAGCCCCATCCTGCTGGACGGTTCCAAAACTTAAACTATTCTACAGAGCGACCAGCAGCGCACTGAAACCATCCCAATATGTAACCAGAGGCGACCAGCAGCGCACTGAAGCCATCCCCATATGTAACCAGAGGCTTTCATTGGAAACCAAGCTACAGATTTACATAACCTGTGTTAGCCCCATCCTGCTGGCCGGTTCCAAAACTTAAACTATTCTACAGAGCGACCAGCAGCGCACTGAAGCCATCCCCATATGTAACCAGAGGCGACCAGCAGCGCACTGAAGCCATCCCCATATGTAACCAGAGGCTTTCATTGGAAACCAAGCTACAGATTTACATAACCTGTGTTAGCCCCATCCTGCTGGACGGTTCCAAAACTTAAACTATTCTACAGAGCGACCAGCAGCGCACTGAAACCATCCCCATATGTAACCAGAGGCGACCAGCAGCGCACTGAAGCCATCCCCATATGTAACCAGAGGCTTTCATTGGAAACCAAGCTACAGATTTACATAACCTGTGTTAGCCCCATCCTGCTGGACGGTTCCAAAACTTAAACTATTCTACAGAGCGACCAGCAGCGCACTGAAACCATCCCCATATGTAACCAGAGGCTTTCATTGGAAACCAAGCTACAGATTTACATAACCTGTGTTAGCCCCATCCTGCTGGACGGTTCCAAAACTTAAACTATTCTACAGAGCGACCAGCAGCGCACTGAAACCATCCCCATATGTAACCAGAGGCGACCAGCAGCGCACTGAAGCCATCCCCATATGTAACCAGAGGCTTTCATTGGAAACCAAGCTACAGATTTACATAACCTGTGTTAGCCCCATCCTGCTGGACGGTTCCAAAACTTAAACTATTCTACAGAGCGACCAGCAGCGCACTGAAGCCATCCCCATATGTAACCAGAGGCTTTCATTGGAAACCAAGCTACAGATTTACATAACCTGTGTTAGCCCCATCCTGCTGGACGGTTCCAAAACTTAAACTATTCTACAGAGCGACCAGCAGCGCACTGAAACCATCCCAATATGTAACCAGAGGCGACCAGCAGCGCACTGAAGCCATCCCCATATGTAACCAGAGGCTTTCAGGAAACCAAGCTACAGATTTACATAACCTGTGTTAGCCCCATCCTGCTGGACGGTTACAAAACTTAAACTATTCTACAGAGCGACCAGCAGCGCACTGAAGCCATCCCCATATGTAACCAGAGGCTTTCATTGGAAACCAAGCTACAGATTTACATAACCTGTGTTAGCCCCATCCTGCTGGACGGTTACAAAACTTAAACTATTCTACAGAGCGACCAGCAGCGCACTGAAACCATCCCCATATGTAACCAGAGGCGACCAGCAGCGCACTGAAGCCATCCCCATATGTAACCAGAGGCTTTCATTGGAAACCAAGCTACAGATTTACATAACCTGTGTTAGCCCCATCCTGCTGGACGGTTCCAAAACTTAAACTATTCTACAGAGCGACCAGCAGCGCACTGAAGCCATCCCCATATGTAACCAGAGGCTTTCATTGGAAACCAAGCTACAGATTTACATAACCTGTGTTAGCCCCATCCTGCTGGACGGTTCCAAAACTTAAACTATTCTACAGAGCGACCAGCAGCGCACTGAAGCCATCCCCATATGTAACCAGAGGCGACCAGCAGCGCACTGAAGCCATCCCCATATGTAACCAGAGGCGACCAGCAGCGCACTGAAGCCATCCCCATATGTAACCAGAGGCGACCAGCAGCGCACTGAAGCCATCCCCATATGTAACCAGAGGCGACCAGCAGCGCACTGAAGCCATCCCCATATGTAACCAGAGGCGACCAGCAGCGCACTGAAGCCATCCCCATATGTAACCAGAGGCGACCAGCAGCGCACTGAAGCCATCCCCATATGTAACCAGAGGCGACCAGCAGCGCACTGAAGCCATCCCCATATGTAACCAGAGGCGACCAGCAGCGCACTAAACCATCCCCATATGTAACCAGAGGCGACCAGCAGCGCACTTAACCATCCCCATATGTAACCAGAGGCGACCAGCAGCGCACTGAAGCCATCCCCATATGTAACCAGAGGCTTTCATTGGAAACCAAGCTACAGATTTACATAACCTGTGTTAGCCCCATCCTGCTGGCCGGTTCCAAAACTTAAACTATTCTACAGAGCGACCAGCAGCGCACTGAAGCCATCCCCATATGTAACCAGAGGCGACCAGCAGCGCACTGAAGCCATCCCCATATGTAACCAGAGGCTTTCATTGGAAACCAAGCTACAGATTTACATAACCTGTGTTAGCCCCATCCTGCTGGACGGTTCCAAAACTTAAACTATTCTACAGAGCGACCAGCAGCGCACTGAAACCATCCCCATATGTAACCAGAGGCGACCAACAGCGCACTGAAGCCATCCCCATATGTAACCAGAGGCTTTCATTGGAAACCAAGCTACAGATTTACATAACCTGTGTTAGCCCCATCCTGCTGGACGGTTCCAAAACTTAAACTATTCTACAGAGCGACCAGCAGCGCACTGAAGCCATCCCCATATGTAACCAGAGGCTTTCATTGGAAACCAAGCTACAGATTTACATAACCTGTGTTAGCCCCATCCTGCTGGACGGTTCCAAAACTTAAACTATTCTACAGAGCGACCAGCAGCGCACTGAAACCATCCCCATATGTAACCAGAGGCGACCAGCAGCGCACTGAAGCCATCCCCATATGTAACCAGAGGCTTTCATTGGAAACCAAGCTACAGATTTACATAACCTGTGTTAGCCCCATCCTGCTGGACGGTTCCAAAACTTAAACTATTCTACAGAGCGACCAGCAGCGCACTGAAGCCATCCCCATATGTAACCAGAGGCTTTCATTGGAAACCAAGCTACAGATTTACATAACCTGTGTTAGCCCCATCCTGCTGGACGGTTCCAAAACTTAAACTATTCTACAGAGCGACCAGCAGCGCACTGAAACCATCCCAATATGTAACCAGAGGCGACCAGCAGCGCACTGAAGCCATCCCCATATGTAACCAGAGGCTTTCATTGGAAACCAAGCTACAGATTTACATAACCTGTGTTAGCCCCATCCTGCTGGACGGTTACAAAACTTAAACTATTCTACAGAGCGACCAGCAGCGCACTGAAGCCATCCCCATATGTAACCAGAGGCTTTCATTGGAAACCAAGCTACAGATTTACATAACCTGTGTTAGCCCCATCCTGCTGGACGGTTACAAAACTTAAACTATTCTACAGAGCGACCAGCAGCGCACTGAAACCATCCCCATATGTAACCAGAGGCGACCAGCAGCGCACTGAAGCCATCCCCATATGTAACCAGAGGCTTTCATTGGAAACCAAGCTACAGATTTACATAACCTGTGTTAGCCCCATCCTGCTGGACGGTTCCAAAACTTAAACTATTCTACAGAGCGACCAGCAGCGCACTGAAGCCATCCCCATATGTAACCAGAAGCTTTCATTGGAAACCAAGCTACAGATTTACATAACCTGTGTTAGCCCCATCCTGCTGGACGGTTCCAAAACTTAAACTATTCTACAGAGCGACCAGCAGCGCACTGAAGCCATCCCCATATGTAACCAGAGGCGACCAGCAGCGCACTGAAGCCATCCCCATATGTAACCAGAGGCGACCAGCAGCGCACTGAAGCCATCCCCATATGTAACCAGAGGCGACCAGCAGCGCACTGAAGCCATCCCCATATGTAACCAGAGGCGACCAGCAGCGCACTGAAGCCATCCCCATATGTAACCAGAGGCGACCAGCAGCGCACTGAAGCCATCCCCATATGTAACCAGAGGCGACCAGCAGCGCACTGAAGCCATCCCCATATGTAACCAGAGGCGACCAGCAGCGCACTGAAGCCATCCCCATATGTAACCAGAGGCGACCAGCAGCGCACTGAAGCCATCCCCATATGTAACCAGAGGCGACCAGCAGCGCACTGAACCATCCCCATATGTAACCAGAGGCGACCAGCAGCGCACTGAACCATCCCCATATGTAACCAGAGGCGACCAGCAGCGCACTGAACCATCCCCATATGTACCCAGAGGCGACCAGCAGCGCACTGAACCATCCCCATATGTAACCAGAGGCGACCAGCAGCGCACTGAACCATCCCCATATGTAACCAGAGGCGACCAGCAGCGCACTGAACCATCCCCATATGTAACCAGAGGCGACCAGCAGCGCACTGAACCATCCCCATATGTAACCAGAGGCGACCAGCAGCGCACTGAACCATCCCCATATGTAACCAGAGGCGACCAGCAGCGCACTGAAGCCATCCCCATATGTAACCAGAGGCGACCAGCAGCGCACTGAAGCCATCCCCATATGTAACCAGAGGCGACCAGCAGCGCACTGAAGCCATCCCCATATGTAACCAGAAGCGACCAGCAGCGCACTGAAGCCATCCCCATATGTAACCAGAAGCGACCAGCAGCGCACTGAACCATCCCCATATGTAACCAGAGGCGACCAGCAGCGCACTGAACCGCCCCATATGTAACCAGAGGCGACCAGCAGCGCACTGAACCATCCCCATATGTAACCAGAGGCGACCAGCAGCGCACTGAAGCCATCCCCATATGTAACCAGAGGCAACCAGCAGCGCACTGAACCATCCCCATATGTAACCAGAGGCGACCAGCAGCGCACTGAACCATCCCCATATGTAACCAGAGGCGACCAGCAGCGCACTGAACCATCCCCATATGTAACCAGAGGCGACCAGCAGCGCACTGAACCATCCCCATATGTAACCAGAGGCGACCAGCAGCGCACTGAACCATCCCCATATGTAACCAGAGGCGACCAGCAGCGCACTGAACCATCCCCATATGTAACCAGAGGCGACCAGCAGCGCACTGAAGCCATCCCCATATGTAACCAGAGGCGACCAGCAGCGCACTGAACCATCCCCATATGTAACCAGAGGCGACCAGCAGCGCACTGAACCATCCCCATATGTAACCAGAGGCGACCAGCAGTGCACTGAACCATCCCCATATGTAACCAGAGGCGACCAGCAGCGCACTGAACCATCCCCATATGTAACCATAGGCGACCAGCAGCGCACTGAACCATCCCCATATGTAACCAGAGGCGACCAGCAGCGCACTGAACCATCCCCATATGTAACCAGAGGCGACCAGCAGCGCACTGAACCATCCCCATATGTAACCAGAGGCGACCAGCAGCGCACTGAAGCCATCCCCATATGTAACCAGAGGCGACCAGCAGCGCACTGAACCATCCCCATATGTAACCAGAGGCGACCAGCAGCGCACTGAACCATCCCCATATGTAACCAGAGGCGACCAGCAGCGCACTGAAGCCATCCCCATATGTAACCAGAGGCGACCAGCAGCGCACTGAAGCCATCCCCATATGTAACCAGAGGCGACCAGCAGCGCACTGAAGCCATCCCCATACGTAACCAGAGGCGACCAGCAGCGCACTGAAGCCATCCCCATATGTAACCAGAGGCGACCAGCAGCGCACTGAAGCCATCCCCATATGTAACCAGAGGCGACCAGCAGCGCACTGAAGCCATCCCCATATGTAACCAGAGGCGACCAGCAGCGCACTGAAGCCATCCCCATATGTAACCAGAGGCGACCAGCAGCGCACTGAAGCCATCCCCATATGTAACCAGAGGCGACCAGCAGCGCACTGAAGCCATCCCCATATGTAACCAGAGGCGACCAGCAGCGCACTGAAGCCATCCCCATATGTAACCAGAGGCGACCAGCAGCGCACTGAAGCCATCCCCATATGTAACCAGAGGCGACCAGCAGCGCACTGAAGCCATCCCCATATGTAACCAGAGGCGACCAGCAGCGCACTGAAGCCATCCCCATATGTAACCAGAGGCGACCAGCAGCGCACTGAAGCCATCCCCATATGTAACCAGAGGCGACCAGCAGCGCACTGAAGCCATCCCCATATGTAACCAGAGGCGACCAGCAGCGCACTGAAGCCATCCCCATATGTAACCAGAGGCGACCAGCAGCGCACTGAAGCCATCCCCATATGTAACCAGATGCGACCAGCAGCGCACTGAAGCCATCCCCATATGTAACCAGAGGCTTATTCTTGCAATCCCCTGGTATTACCAAACTACAAAGTCTCCTAATGGACAAGCCTTGAAATCATCTTTAGCATGCTAAACTGTCCTCTTCTGTTCCTATATAGTTGTGTGGCCCAACTTGCCGGAGACATCCCTGTCAATCAATTATTAAAGCAGGCCATGGACATTAACCATGGAAAACAACCCTTTCATCATGATTCCTATTTGCGGCCGTCCACGCAACATCTGGTTGGGTCTGAAACTCCGCTATTCTTCATGCCCATGGATTGTTGGCATAATAGATCCTTACTGTCTAAGTGGCCAACTAAACTAGTGAAGGCAAATGATTTAAGGGGACATGCGATTTGGAAATTTCTTGTTTGGGTGACAAATATTGATTTTTCAAATTGTTAATTTTTATTAAATTCGACATTAATAGAATCGTTTACATATAAAATAATGTTATTTTGCAAGCTTTTTGACATTTAAAAATTAATTATAAACACCCTACCCCCGATTCTAAAGTTGACCTACTTTAAAAAGATACCGAAAACCGATGATAAAACACAATGTTTGACACATAGCAACAGCTTTTTCAAAAAAGTATAATGGGTCATATTATATATCATAATGACCGAGGTCCAAATTTCTCTTCAAATTTTTTCATTCGAAAGCAAATGCTAGCTTTGTCTAAACGATACGATACTTCAAATATAACGACTGATGCGATACTTCATTGTTTTGATTATTTTAATCTTTCTGATTGGTCGAAAAAGGTCTCGTCCATGGGAACAAAAAAGTCGCGCATGCGCAAAAGAGGGGTTTTTCAATTCCTTGTCGGTCATTGTTTCAAAACTGTCCTAGCATTTAGAAACAGCAAAATGCCAAAGAAAGGACACAGCAACTACAACAAGCGTGCTCACCAAAAACCTAGAGGAATTCACGCTCGAAACTAAGAGAACCTCTAAATTCAAGGTAAGTTTACTGAATTATGTTTATTATTTATGACCACGTTGTTTTGTACCTTGCCTTGCTTCAATATTTAATTCAAAAAGAGCTCTACGCTATTCAAGAAATATTATTCTGTGTAGATTGTGTACGTACTTATTCAGTAAGTTACTCACTGTAAGTATTACTTTAATATCTGCTATATTACTAGAGTTACGAGTACACATTTAATACTAGACATTAATAGTTAGAATGCCTGTGAAAATTTATGAATACATCGTGAAAGTTTAGAAAGATAGTTTAGTCTTAGATTGGACAGAATGTTACATGTGAGAATGTCAAACTGCCATTTATTTTGAAAACAAATTGGGCTGTTTGTGCCATGCGTATGTGTGCTTTGTTAATGTGAGTTTATTTGTCATTGTATTTGACATTAATGGGTATGGGTAATTTTCTGTATTCCAGTTCAACTGTGGATGCTGAAGTCAGTGAGCCTACAAGGTGCTGTTGAAACTATAGAACTCCCAAAGTGGTTAAAGAGCGGAGCCGATTTTTGATGTGTACAAGAATCTTACTCAAAGGATACTGAACCTGAACAGTGATCAGTATACTTTAATCCATCAAAGTTTTCCACATTATCTTGTTTCCACAGTTGGATGTAGAAATTGCAGAAGGAATAATCTACAGTTGATTACAAAATAACCAAATGGTCTTGCTGTTCTTATACAAATTCTCTGTCCAGATTGTGAGTCAGACTGGACATCTCCACAAGTGAATAAACAGCATGACATCAACTATAGGACAGTCATTGGTTGTAATGACAATGGTATGACATCAACTATAGGACAGTTATTGGTTGTCATGACAATGGTATGACATCAACTATAGGACAGTCATTGGTTGTAATGACAATGGTATGACATCAACTATAGGACAGTTATTGGTTGTCATGACAATGGTATGACATCAACTATAGGACAGTCATTGGTTGTAATGACAATGGTATGACATCAACTATAGGACAGTTATTGGTTGTAATGACAATGGTATGACATCAACTGTAGGACAGTTATTGGTTGTCATGACAATGGTATGACAACTATAGGACAGTCATTGGTTGTAATGACAATGGTATGACATCAACTATAGGACAGTCATTGGTTGTCATGACAATGGTATGACATCAACTATAGGACAGTTATTGGTTGTAATGACAATGGTATGACATCAACTGTAGGACAGTTATTGGTTGTCATGACAATGGTATGACAACTATAGGACAGTCATTGGTTGTAATGACAATGGTATGACATCAACTATAGGACAGTCATTGGTTGTAATGACAATGGTATGACATCAACTATAGGACAGTCATTGGTTGTCATGACAATGGTATGACATCAACTATAGGACAGTCATTGGTTGTAATGACAATGGTATGACATCAACTATAGGACAGTCATTGGTTGTCATGACAATGGTATGACATCAACTATAGGACAGTTATTGGTTGTCATGACAATGGTATGACATCAACTATAGGACAGTCATTGGTTGTAATGACAATGGTATTGGCTATGCAAAGTTGCAGTCATTGCTGTCCACCATGAACATAAAGAACCAGATGCACCACAAATCATTTTACAAGGTATCCAAAACTGTTAGTATCGCAGCAGAAGAAACAATGTGTCAAGCAGCTCATGTAGTTGTAGAAAGAGCTGCAGCTACAGGTACCCTCCCAGGCCATGTCAAAAGTAACACAGGGCGTCCTATCATCGTTGTGTCTTAATACGGTACATGGCACAAAACTTGGTCTTTCATCGCACAACGAAGTTGGTGTTGCCATTGACGTTGACAGTCGCCTAGTTTTGGATACTCAGGTCATCAGCAATTGTTGCAAAATATGTGCAGTTGGTCCAAAGCCAGGTTCTCCTAAGTATATGAATTGGATACAAACGCACAAACCTCAATGCCAGCAGAATGTAGATTGTTCTTCAAATGCAATGGAGACTGTGGCAGCAAGGATTATTTATTCAAGGTCAATTGAAAAAATATCTCTGTTTTATGGGACTATGCTTTGGGACGATGATGCAAAGGCATTCATTGAAGTTCAAAATTCTAATTGCTATGACATTGCAATAAAAAAAAATAGGATTGCATCAACCACATAGCAAAAAGGATCTTTAATGCTCTTAGCAATTTGAAGAAAACAAATGAGTTACTAAATCTTAAACTGACCACGTCGTCAATCGAACAAATTACAAACACATATGCCAACAATTTAAAAGACAATGCCCTTGATGTTACAACAATTAACCGAGAAGTGTTAGCTGGGTTTTTTCACATGATGAGCACTGACAATGCACCCAACCATAGACTTTGTCCAGAGGGTGAAAATTCCTGGTGCCTCTTCCAGAGAACTCTGAAGACATGGTTGCGCGAACAACATTGGCCTACATTTTTGGCGGAAGTTGGCAGACTCATCTACCCAATTGTGACAAGGCTGAAAGATACAAATCTCCTCCTGCAAAAATGGGTACGCAGAATGCCAATGAAAGTTTCAACTCATTGATTTGGCAGCACTGCCCTAGAACAACATTTGCTTCACTATCAGCGGTAGAGCCGGCAACTTCCTTTGCCACTCTATCTTTCAACTGTGGTCCTGTAGGGCTAAAAATGGTAACGGACAGAATTGAACTGGAATGGGGTGTTGTAAATCACACACATGCTACTCGACTGCTAAACACAAAATACTATGATTTAAGAAGATGAACATTTGGTGAAACAAAGTGGAAAAGGAAAAAACTTTAAAAAAAGGCGTATTGGACGAGAATACCAGCACGAGTTAGCAGAAGGTGAAACATATGTTGCTGGTGCATTTAACAATTAATTGTATTTGCAAATGACTATGTATATGCTGCTTAATTAAAAAAACAATGCAAGAAGACTTTTTTTTGTTATTAAACTTATTTTTATTTGCTTTCAAAGTTTAAAATTGAATTATCTCAAAATCTTTTTTTCCCATTTGTTATGTATCTGAAACCCTAAAATCTCAGCTCATATAGATGTTGGAAACATGCAATTTGGTGTGTACATTTTTCATACACTCTTGTTGGTAATCTTTTAAAGAAAAGCTAATTTGGTCAAAGATATTTTATTAAAAAACATTTTTTATGCCAAATGTTGATGTATTTTGTAAACTTTTCGTGGAGCTCAAATAGAAAAAAAAAAAAAATATTTTTGGATCTTTCTCATAAAATAAATATACCCTTTCCCCAGAAATATGCTTAACATTTATGGATCATTCATATTATTTTTAATATATGTGTTTTTTTAAATTGAAGGTATTTTGCAAGCAAGCATTTTTTCAAGGTCACCGCAGTTATCATGGCAACCGAGTATTCTTTTTTTTTTTTTTTAAACCTGCAAATATATCTACATTCATAGCCTAACATTGCCATTATAAAATATATCTACATTCATAGCCTAAAATTGCCATTATAAAATATTAGGTCTGATTTTATTAATAAAGAAAAAAATAATTTTGGTAGCCTGACCCCTTAATAAGCAAGGGAGATCAGTTACTAGTCGACCCAAACGACTGACTAGCTAAGGGAGATTAATTATTAGTACTTACTAATGAAGGGAGACAACTTACTAGGTAGGGAGAGCACTTTCTACTAGTGAAGGAATGAGACTTACTAGATAAGGGAGAGTACTTACTTGTGAAGGAATAAGACTTACTAGATAAGGGAACTAGTGAAGGAATAAGACTTACTGGGTAAGGGAAAGTACTTACTTGTGAAGGAATAATACTAGGTAAGGGAGAGTACTTAACCTTTTGCTTTCTAGTTTACAAAATTATGTCTATTTCCTGTATGCATGTCCCGACACGATTGTTGATATTGAGAGTAGAGACATACATAACTAAAGAACTTGGTGTTATTGTTATTTTTGTGTGTATGTTAGTTTCTGAGATGCAAGAAGATGAAAGGGATAGTGGTGAAAAATAGCACAATCATATAGTTCCTGTCCCCATAACCTACCCCTTGGTTAAAATTAGAAAAAAAATTGCAGAACAACATACTAATACTACTATCAATGTTTACCGTAATATGCTATGTCTGTTACTTCGGCTATAAACATAATTATTGTATCTACATAAACAAACTATATAGATCTACCTCAGAAAAATCTGGTGCAGTAGCTTAACTCCCCTATTCTCAATAATGGGTGAATCTTCAAATCCCCAAGTGAAAAACAAAAGAAATACTTTCAAAAACCTAAAACAATTTTTAAATCACCACTGTTTTCGTTTAACAGTACATGAGCAGAAGTTGAAACTCTACAATCAACCATTTCTACCGCATTAACCAAGTAGTTTATAAAATATAAAACGATGATCCTAGAGGTGGCGGCGCGTAACACCAGTGGAACTGAGTCAAATCGTTGTAATCTCGTACTCTTGTGCCAAAAAAGGTTAAGAGTAAAGGGAGGAAACTTACTAGTGTGGCAGGATGTTGTACAATGCTTTTAATCTTATCCTCTGTAATAGCACAATGAGCATGGTGGGCTTGAGAGATGCAGAGAATGATGTCATAGATGGCCAGCTGCTTGCTCTCCAGGGCCGTCTGATCTAGGCTAGAGTCACTGGATGTTACACTCTGATCTTCCTGGCTCTTGGACCTCTTTGGCACACGTCCGTACCTCACAGCTATTTAAGGGAAAAATCAGCAAGAAATCATGAACCAACAATAAAAGTATTTATTTCATGTAATGATGGTTATGCTGAGAAAAGCGGAATAGAGCATACATAACAACAACACCCAGTATGACAATGAAAATAGATTGCACTCCAGTGGCTCCCCTCTCATTGTGGAATTACAGGAAACGAGAGAGCCAATACACTACCCAAAACAGGTGGAAAAATTAAACAATACACCCATAAGGTGCGATATAAGGAGGCTAAAACTATCATTCCCAGCCAGTATAAAATCAAATAGAAGAAAGAAATGGGAGCGAGTAACAGTCCAGATCTAATACATCAGCTACAAAGACATCAGAAAACTGCTATTGTTCGCCTCAGCAGACTACTGGGCCACCTATTTCGGACCAAAATCTCCTAAACAAATTAATGTCCATGTGGGACGGGAGTTCCGAACTCTGAATATGTACTTCAAAAATTCCCGGCCACGATGAACTAAGATGCCAGGCCTGGCTAGATGGAGCAGAACTGAGACAGAAGCTATGGGACCACCGTTCAGACCTAGATAGTACTGTGGACTTCATCCAGGCAACAGGACTGAAGATTCAGCATGATCTGAATAACCTGAATGCGGATAAACAACAACTATATCAGACATTCTATTCAATACTGACAGCTGTGAGTGATGTGGCTTGCATTCAAATATTGTCATTTAATGATTTTGAATGCCTGTTTTTTTTTTTTAGTGTCTGTCTTACCTCAACCAACGTTAACGATAGAATTACATATTAGTCATCCTAACCCCAGGAATGCAAAGAGTGGTGCAACAGGAAAGCCGAATTTAGAGTTTAACAAGCTGATAATTGATAACACTCAAGATAGTAATGCGTTTATATATACCGATGGAGGATCGGTGCTACGCGGTGAGATATCTGGTCAGGGCGTCTCTGCTATAGTTAAGAAGTCACGTTGTTACTGAGCAGAGTTGGACATTTAGAAGAAAAACCTCGAATATGAGAATGGAAGTAGATGCAGTAACGGCAGTTCTGTTATGGCTATCTGAAACCTCTTTAACAAGTGCAGTCAAAGTGCCAGGCTCTTTTAATTCTTACTACGTAAGGCACAGAAAGGCTGGCTAGAGTGGATGACGGTTGTAGGGACCTCAAACCTGAAGGGGTTGGTGTGCATCTGTCCCAGTCCATGCTGGTTCAGGACAACAAGGAGATGACATACTGAAGTCAATGATCGACTCTTGGGTGATGACACAGCAATAGATGAATCGACAATTCAGATTGCATTACTGCAAAAATCTATCAAAGTCCAAGCAGAGTAGGGGGCATGAGAGGACGGAGCAGGAGTGTGTACATTCAACAAGCTACAAGAACAATCACTATCCATAGACTTTACTATTTACTGAGAGAAGCCAAGCCTCTGTGAAGGCCTGGAGCACAGTGAAGTCAATTTTGGGAAAACAGAACAGTACTTACTTTGCTGTTTATAGTTGATCCACCCCACATTAGGTTAGAAGTGAGGTAAACATTGTGTCATGAAATTCTCTTGAAAGTGTACACAATGAGAACTATGAGGAACAAACACAGATATAATATATTTTTGAAAATTTTATATTTATCTGATGATGCCATAACTCAACACAACTTTTTTCAAGTCTCTTTGTCATTCCCTTCGTGAGTTATGGACATTTCATTACATGATGGTTGTTGTTTGAATGCCTACAATGAGGTTTATTCTTTTGTGCGCCCTAAAAAGGACATTAAGTGACAGATTGCAGTAGGTTTCCTCACATTCTGAACGGGTTGAAGAAGGTGGACGGGGGTCCTCCAGGGGGTTGTGCTATGCTTGGCTTCATCTGCATGTCACTCACTACTACGAGGATCACGTCAATTCCTCACCTCGTTAGCCAGGCTGTCATGAAAACAGCCCGTTTCCAGGGAAGCCGAGGTGAGGGTCTTGGCCAGTATGTTTCACCTGATCCTGACTAGTATGTCTAATCAGTATATTTTATTTGATCTGATCAGTAAAGTTTATTTTTTCATTATATGGTAGTACAAATAATATACTGACATTATGAACTGTTTGTCCTTATACAACGATCTGAACAAGGTGCGATGAGATGAGAGGGAGTAGGCGGGCTATATAAAGTGATGGATGGGCAGATTTAGAGGTGGAAGAGATGGACGGAGGTGTGACTGGGTTAACAGGGAAGAAGTTTGATGTGTAGGAGTTTGAGGGTGAGAAATGATGGGCGGGGGAATGAGTTAGTTGACCTACATAACTTAACTTGGGCAACACCAGGTAATACAGCTAGTCTTCACATAAAACAAAATATGTTCACTACAACACACACAAATAATAGCAAACTTACAGTCCCTGGACATGCCAACAGCTAGACACTTCTTGAACCGACAGTACTGGCACCTGTTTCTATTCAGTCGTATAACCATACACTTTCCATCTCGTAGGCACCGATACTCTATCTGTTTTTGAATGCTGCGTCGGAAAAATCCCTGGTCAAAACAGAAGTTATAGTTTATTATTCTAACCATACAGTGATAATCCTACCTACCTAATGCAGTACTCTTCACTTGACATAGACGTTGAACAGCCTAATTTGATGACACTGACTGTACTATTTCTCAACATCATGTAGCATGTTCTTTGCAGAACATCAAATCCATCGCAGCACGTCTGAAAGAAACTCGATCTCTTGCCAAATCTCCACCTTGCTCCAGAGTCAGCCCAAGCATTCCTTGACAACTTGGTGCTGTCCACTTCTTGGTCTGCCTTTGCCTCTCCCACCAGACAGCTTATCTTCCATTACCGTTCACTCAAGACCATTGTGCCTTTTGATGTGGCCAAGTATTTCAAATTTCTGTTCATTATGGAATTTTGTAACCAGATCTCCTCTATGCCACTCTTGTTGAATGCCTACATTAGTCTTTTTTTCCATCCATGGGTATTCTGTGGACCCTCCTATTACATTTCAACTCAAAAAACATGATTCTCTTCATTGAGGTGTGGGTAGCTGTTCATGTTTTGCAGCCACAGGAAAAATAAGTTCTCAAAATGGTCCCTTTTAATGGCTTGCAGGTATTCTGCCATAGTTTCCTCAGGTTGTGTAGCCTCTGTGTTGCCATTCTCCTGATTTCCTTCGAGCAGTTGTCGTTCTTGTCAATTCTGGAGCCAAGATGCTTGAAGCTGGTGACCTGTTCTTCTTCGTTATCAATCTCCCGCTACCAAGCCCTAAAAAGGGCATTGCAAGTAGCAGGATGTTGTCCAGAGAACGGAATGTGCTGTGTCGAAGTTTACAGCTTGACTGCGATATTTGCACCTTTTGGTCTGACACATCCGACTTCAGCAGGCATTCTTTAGCATCTTCCCTCTTCGACCTTTTCTCCTTAGCCAGTCTGCTCTCTATTGCAGCACTGTTATCTAAGATCAGTATGCAGGTATAGAAGGGTCTTGGCAGCTTTGGTTTGCTGGCTCTGACGCGAGCAGTCAGCTATGGGTCGCTGACCACTGCAGTGTGTGCTGCTCAGCGTCTTGATCCTGGTGACCTGTTCAATTTTCACACCACAGATTTTTATTTATTTTGACTTCTTGTTTTGTCGGTAGTGATAAGAGGTTTGTTTATGTTTACAAAGTGGTTTTGATCTTTGCTGCATCTGTTTACGGCTACAATTAGCTGCTCTAACCCCTCTGCACTATATTATAGTATCACTGTGTCTTCTACGTATCTTACCTCTGGGATCTTGTATCCGCCGATCGTAAAGGGAGCATAACTTTCTATATTCTTAGTCTCTCTAACGTTCCTCATTATACACTCTGCATAAATGTTAAACAGGTATGGGTGAGGATGCATCCCCGCCGTACTCCATTTTGTACTTCAAACCAATCTGATATCTCCCCAGAAAGTAACAGCAAGCTTGCTATTCCTACATTTGACATTTTGCAGAAACTTTTTCCCCACACACTTTACATGGCACAATCTCAACCAAATCCGACATCTACTATGCCACTTCGCATTTCAACAAACATCTTCACCTTAAACCCTCATACAAGGTGACTCCATAGTTGTACCACAAAGCTTTGCCCCACACACTTTACATGGTACACAATGATGATAATCTCAACCACACCTTACCTTACAACCCTCACATGAGGTGACTCCATAATGATAACCAGAAGCCCTGTCCCCACACACTTTACACGGCACAAATGCTTGCTTTGGACTGTTTGAATCTGCCACCTGCTGAATGGTGTCTTCATCTGCAATGAGAAATATTCATAATTCTTCATCTTGGGAAGGCAGGTTGTGACACATTTGACAGTTGGGCTGTGATATATGCTTTCTTTCAGCCAAGCACATCTGCTTAGGGCCCAGCACATCTGCTTAGGGCCCAGCACATCTACTTAGGGCCCAGCACATCTACTTAGGGCCCAGCACATCTACTTAGGGCCCAGCACATCTACTTAGGGCCCAGCACATCTGCTTAGGGCCCAGCACATCTGCTTAGGACCCAGAACATCTGCTTAGGACCCAGAATCCCAGAACATCTGCTTAGGACCCAGAACATCTGCTTAGGGCCCAGAACATCTGTTTAGTACTCAGCACATCTACTTAGGGCCCAGCACATATGCGTAGGGCAAAGCACATATGCTTAGGGCCCAGCACATATGCTTAGGGCCCAGCACATCTGCTTAGGGCCCAGCACATCTACTTACTTGATTTGAAACAATCAGCTCCCCTTGGAGCATGAGGCTACAACATATATTCACTATTCCTATTTTGGGTCATCTTTCTGAGCTCCACCCATGAGCCTCCACCTGTCTTAGTCTCCTGTTTCACTGTTCTTCATTAGGTGTTCTTTCATCTTTCCATTCATATCTTCTCCTGTTGATTCCAATACAGTGCCTTTCTGGCTTTATTGTTAGGTTACCTCCTAGTAGTATGCCTTATTCATCCACATTTTAACTACATACCTTGGGGAGGAATCTACCCTTCTACCAGGCACGTCAACAGGATTGACCTGATGAATGACCTACTAATTTGGTGGATAGCTGCAAATATTAAATAAACAGCTGTGAACAAAAATAGGACAGCAAGTGTGGAAGCCATAAACAGGCAGCTCTTCCGCCTTGTTTGTTTTAAATAATGATTACAAGAAGAAACAGGAAAAAACTGGACTGATCCTAAAGATGACGACCTGGCGATAAGTAAAACCACGGTTTACGGAACATGGAATATAAAGAAGCATAATTGGGAAGGAAGAGAAACTGATGGAAGAGATGAGGAGATATTAAATTGGGTGTCCTGATGTTAACGAAAATAAAGAAAAACTGACAGTGTGTCCTGAACTGTAACAGAAGCATGCTGACATATAGCAGAGTACCCACTGCCCCTATGTACCAGTTTTCACTTATGGATGTAAGTTGTGGGCAATGACATCAATCCAGAAAAATCAGCCCCAAACGTCAGAAATGGGCCACCTTCCTTAGATATCTCACTTCTGACGTTTAGAGCTGATTTTTCTGGATTGATGTCATTGCCCACGACTTACATCCATAAGTCAAAACTGCCGACATGGTCATACCACAGAAGTTGAAATTGTTCCACTTGAGTCTACAAGGGATGTGCTTCGAGATTTCGTCATATTGTCTGATTGTGGACCTTGTCTTTTCTTGTGACTTGGACCACGTTCCTTTGATATCTCAAGTTATGAGAAGAGAAAAGGTCCACAACATCATCCCTGCCCACGGGATAAATGTCACCTTGCAATGGATCCCTGGACATAGTAGGCTACTAGGGAACGAGATGGCTGACAGATTGGCAAAAACAGGAGCTTCGAAACAACAATTGGATAGTCCCTGCAGTAACCACACAGTAAAACGAATTATTAAGAATAATACTCGAGAAATCTGGATGAACAGGTGGGCGATGGGAACAGGTCGCAGTTTATTTAGCGAAATATCACGGCCAAAAAGTAACGGTGACATAAATAAACTATATAGAAGAGATCATAGTCTCATCTGTCAGTTCCGAACAGGACATACCAGAGCCAATAGCCACTTGATCCGCATCAATCCCCAGCACCTGTGTAGGCATTGCTATCATCCTGATGAAACAGTTTGACATCTACTCATTGAGTGCAAGGCGCTTGCGGACATAAGGAAAAGATTCCTACAAGCACTGCCGACAATTGCCAACACATTGTACGGAGCAGTTAAACAACTAAAGAGGACCAGTACATATATATATATATGTCAAGGAGACACATTGGTGTGCGAGTCAAGGAGACACATTGGTGTGCGAGTCAAGGAGACACATTGGTGTGCGAGTCAAGGAGACACGTTGGTGTGCGAGTCAAGGAGACACATTGGTGTGCGAGTCAAGGAGACACATTGGTGTACCAGTCAAGGAGACACATTGGTGTGCGAGTCAAGGAGACACATTGGTGTACCAGTCAAGGAGACACATTGGTGTGCGAGTCAAGGAGACACATTGGTGTACAAGTCAAGGAGACACATTGGTGTGCGAGTCAAGGAGACACATTGGTGTGCGAGTCAAGGAGACACATTGGTGTGCGAGTCAAGGAGACACATTGGTGTACAAGTCAAGGAGACACATTGGTGTGCGAGTCAAGGAGACACATTGGTGTGCGAGTTAAGGAGACACATTTATGTGCGAGTCAAGGAGACACATTGGTGTGCGAGTCAAGGAGACACATTGGTGTACAAGTCAAGGAGACACATTGGTGTGCGAGTCAAGGAGACACATTGGTGTACAAGTCAAGGAGACACATTGGTGTACAAGTCAAGGAGACACATTGGTGTGCGAGTCAAGGAGACACATTGGTGTGCGAGTTAAGGAGACACATTTATGTGCGAGTCAAGGAGACACATTGGTGTGAGTATCAATAGTGCACAGATGTGTGTGTGTGTGAGAGAGAGTCGAGGGTACACAGATGTGTGTGTGTGTGTGAGAGAGTCGAGGGTACACAGATGTGTGTGTGAGAGAGAGTCAAGGGACACAGATGTGTGTGTGTTAGAGAAAGTCGAGGGTACACAGATGTGTGTGTGTGTGAGAGATAGTCGAGGGTACACAGGTGTGTGTGAGAGAGCGTCGAGGGTACACAGATGTGTGTATAAGAGAGAGAGCCTAGGGTACACATGTGTATGTGTGTATAAGAGAGAGTCGAGGGTACACAGATGTGTGTGTGTGAGCAAGTAAGTATATAGATGTGTGTATAAAAATAGGTGTTATTCGCATGTAATTTGTATATAATTGCTGTGAATCTCATTGTATATAGTAGGTCTGAACGTTAATTATATATAATTAGTGTTGATCCGAGTAACACACACATCTGTACATATCATGTGGACAAGAAATGTTGCCCATATCCAGTGTCCATAAATGTTGCATGTAGCCAGGGTCCACATAATGGTTAGCACCGTTATTCGGTAACTGCAAGGGGCTTGTCGTAAGTCTTTACCCTGATCACGAAGGAGTAGAAAGTTGAAATTTCGCACAGTGCTTATTCCTTCTTTATGTAGCCACCACCTGAATGTATACATTTCTGCCATATCTGAGTGACCTTGAAAAGACCTTCACAATAAAGTAACCTACTTTTCGAACTAAACCAGTTATGACAAGCCAGTGTGACATCTTCATCACTGTCAACATGATTTCCTTTCAGCTGTTTTTTTAAAGTTTTGGGAAAAGAAAAAAATCTGATAAAGCTAAATCCGGAGAATATGGTAGGTGTGGAAGAATTTTAATATTCAAATCGTTGGCTGTTTGCAGCACAAGCCTTGCTTTATGGGAGGGCGAGTTGTCTTGAAGCAAAGGCAGAATTTGAGTGGGCACTATCCCTCGTTTTCTGGTCACAATCTTTCTTAGTTTGGTAAGGAGATCTGCATAATATTGCCCATTAACCGTGTTGCCATGAGGCAGGTAATCTTTCAATATGAGACATGTGTCATCCCAAAAAACAGTCATCATCACGTTTCTTGCAGATTTCTGTGCTCTTGGTTTATGTGTTGGTGAGCCCGGGGTTTTCCACTACATGCTGGAAATTTTGGATTCTGTGTCATAATGGTGAACCCAAGTCTTATCTACTGTCACCAAGGTCGGCAACATGTTTTTCGACGGACACATTTTGAGCAACTGGCCACATCAATCAACCCTCGTTTGTTTCTGTTCACATGTCAGCAGACCAGGGACCCAGGGGGGCACACTTTTCTCTCATGTTCAGTCTGTTGTGTAAAATTTAAAAAACTGTACTTTCATTCAGTTTTGCTGACCTAGATATCTCTGCAATTGTCATTTTCCTATCCTGGTCAATGATTTCCTTCACTCTTGCAGCATTTTCATCGCTGCAGTCTGAGGATGGTCTTCCTTATCTTGGAAGATCAGCAACTTGAGAACACCAGTTTTTTTTTACAGAAGCATACGAAGGACAGAATTCCTCAAACACTGGTTCCATCTCCCTGTGTATTTCTGTAGGTGTTTTCCCCTGCAACATCAAGAATTTTATCACAGCTCTGGTCTCTCATTTCTCCATTGTTCTGACAAACCGTTAGAGTAGAAGAGCCGGTCAATAAGGCGTGTTGCGCTATGCACCATACCAGGTAAACCCGTCGAGGAGGGAAATTCATACTTCTCAAGTCCAGTACAAATTGAATGAGCTACACATGTGCCAAATTTCAACTTTCTCATCCTACTCCTTCATAGTCAGGATAAAGACTTATGACAAGGCCCTTGTACATACAGCAGACAAGCCCATTCTGTTGGATGTACAAAGCCACGAGTAAGAAGAAAGATGTGACAGCCCCCAGATACCAATATAAAACAAACACGCGAGATACCAACTAATCACCACCACGGTCATCGATCTCAAACAAGGCAAAGCCGATGCATGAGACCGGAGTCGAAATAGAGAGAACAAAAACAAAGTCGCGTGATGGGAAGAGAAGGCGAGAATTGAATGAGACTTAATACGGACACAGCATGACATTCTATCGGTTTTATTTTATGCGCATGCACACGAGGTCCAGTCGTTAAGTAACAGCAATTTTGTTATAAAGTGCATGTACAACGGAAGATCTTATTTCAGGACACAAAATGGCTCTTTAGCAATACTTCATGTAGAGATTATGACGAAGGAGCAGAATGTGGGGTGCACGCACAATATAGCGTACAACATGGCCACCCCGCTGTCGACCTTCGCCGTGGGAGAACAATCGGGTGTTATTCAGGTGTTGTGGGCCAGAGGCTGTGAAACCTCCTGAAATCTACAGAAGAATGCAGGTTCAGTATGGAGACAGTTGTTATGAGACAGAGCAGAGTGTATGATTGGGCAGATCAATTTCAAAACGGAAGACAAACCCGCCATTGATGAACAGCGGCATGGGAGACCAGCAAGCGTGGCAACTGATACAGTCAAACAGCAGATCGCCCAATCAGTCTGTGGCGATAGGCGAGTCATCATTGATGAAGTAGCCGTAGATTTCAATATGTCACGGCACTGCGCACAATATTGTCCATGGTGACATCGGTTATGGGGGAAACGTTGCATGTCTTGCAGAACGTCGCTCTCACAAAAGCCGATCTATAAGACAGTTGATGCCTGGACAGCCTTCCTGCCTCTGTCAACCCCAGAGTTTCTGTAATGACCATTCTCCATATTCTCCTCGGACTGCATCTACCAAGTACCATATCCTCAAGTACCGTTCTTTCTAGACAATAGTGACGTTTCATGTGGCCAAAGAATGTTAATTTCCTAGATGTAATGCTGTTTACTAACCAGTTTTCTTCTATGTCGATCTCCTGTGCAAGATTTGTTTTTCCTCTTTCACTATCCATGGTATTTTGAGCACCCTTCTGTAGCATTATATATATATATATATATATATATATTTATACATATATATATATATATACAGGGATTAAGACAGGGATGTATCCTCTCACCTTATCTATACAAAGTATATGCGGAGTGTATAATCGAGAAGAATAATAAATGAGAAATGTTCGAGAAGAAGACAACATTGAAAATTTCGACCCATTTACGATTGGCGGGTACGCAGACAACACAGTGATACTATCAAGAAGTGCAGAAGAGCTAGAGCAGCTAATGTCAGCAGTAGATGGACACAGTGAAGATCAAAACCGGTCTATAAACATAAATAAAACAAAGATAATGACCACCGACAAAACACAATGTCAGCATAAATTTACAGTCGGTGTTGAGGAAATAGATCAGGTCACGCATTCTGAATATCTGGGCTCCAGAATTGACAAAAATGGCGATTGCTCGAAAGAAATCAGAAAAAGACTAGCTATGCAATGCAGAGACTGAACAACCTGAAGAAATTATGGCAGAGCACCGATAAAAGTAAAAGTATTCAGAGCCTGTGTTTTTTCCCGTGGCAGCTTATGGCTGCGAATCATGGACCATTATCAAAACTGCCAGACAAAGAATCGAATCCTTCGAGTCAAAATGTTACAGAAAGATTCTCAGAATACCATGGACAGAGAAAAACGCAAATGTAGACATTCGGCAAGAGTTGAGCATAGAGGAGAAATGGTTTATCAATTCCATTTTGGCTAGAAAATGCAAATACTTTGGTCACATCAAAAGACACAACGGTCTTGAGAGAACGGTGATGGAAGGTATGGTGCCAGGCAAAAGGGGCAGGTGTAGACCAAGAAGAAGAGGGTACCAAGATATCCAGGAATGCCTGGTATGACTGTGTCCTGAGGACCAAGCGGTTTGGATTCGTGTCAAAGTTCCGATGTTCTAAACCACGATAAGGAATCCATTTTGTTTTCTACAGGCCGTGAAATTAGCCTTCACACTGTGTGTGATGACCGGAGGAACAAGCGATCTTTATTCCTCATCCATATAAATCTATTTCCACCTCCCCCTGCAAAAGTATGTGCGTGCGTGTGGTGTATATATGTATGTTAGGCAGAGGGACTTTCCGGCACCACTCTACGCCACTGCTCAGACGTCACATTTCAAGTTACGACCACTCACGATTGAGTATTGTTACACGTCTTTCTTCTCACGTGCCCGCCCCCCCCCCTTTTTCTACTTTTAGGGAAAGTCAAAGACTATTCCTGCTAGTCATTTCTTCCCCTGCCAGTCCCGCCCCTTGGGGTCGGATCCGGTTAAATTTAGAAAAGCACCCAAGACGAAAGCTAGGGTTCAATGTCCTCAGCGTGGGGCCCTGCCTGGGAGTAGCTTAGATAATTCATGTATTTGTTGTACGTGTGTGAGCATGTCTGAGAAAGAGGCTCGGGAAAGTTTGTGCGAGGGTAAATGGGACAGCAGAAAAAGCGATTGTAGGAGTTATACAATATCAAAGAGAGACAGAAATACACAATCCAAGAGAGAGAGAGAGAGAGAGAGAGAGAGAGAGAGATACTGTGGACAACGCGCATTCATACATGCAGACATTCAAACATACATTCAGACAGTCTCTCTCTGCCACACACATATATTAATATATAAAATGCGAAAAAAATATTGACAGACAGAAAGAATAATAATTCGCGTATATACATTTAGCGAGAGAGAGAGAGAGAGAGAGAGAGAGAGAGAGAGAGAGAGAGAGCGAAAGATAATTTGAGATAAATCAAATGTGCACATGTATAGAGACAGAGGACTCGTAGATATATAATAAGATAGAGAGATATAGAGAAGCAGAGACCTAACACAGAGTGACAGTTACACGCCCAAATACAAGGGCAGACAGAGAGAGAGAGAGAGAGAGCGAAGCAGAGACCTAACACAGAGTGACAGTTACACGCCCAAATACAAGGACAGAGAGAGCGAGAGAGAAGCAGAGACATAACACAGAGTGACAGTTACATGCAGAGAAATAGAGGAGACCAAAGACACATGACAACGAGACAGAGAAATAGAGGAGACCAAAGACACATGACAACGAGACAGAGAATAGCTGTCCTCCTCGTTCGACTTTACTCCCATTGCTGGGGTAGTCGATGGGTTTTTAGGCTGAGGATTACATGCCGTTTCGCCGCTGCGATGCCGCGTCGTGTGCTGGCTATGTTTATTTATTTCACTCAAAACAGAAAGTCAACATATGTCTTACCAAAGATTCAATCATCTGCCCTTCTTGTCAGTACGCAGGTATGGAAACCATTCGGCCACGAGCTTGATTCTAGGAACCAACATCATCACAAGGGGGACATACATTCCCATAAGTTCTCCGTCCAAGCAGCCAGCCAAGCTACTCAAGAGTCCCAGTCAGGTGTTGGTTTCGTGTTCTTCGGATCTTTCCAGACAGGACACATATTCTCCCTTAGTCACTCCTAAATCTATCATCCTCTGCCCATTTGCATTTTCACGACCCTCTGTCTCTTCATCATTCTGTAGACTGTCCACGACTGCCCTTATCAACTCAACCCTGTCTCTCGTCATCACCGTGTCGTTTACCACAGCTCGTCCCGCCACTGTATCAGCTCTTTCGTTGCCCCAGGCGCCTGCATGTCCCAGGCAGTAGATCCATGTGACACTTTGTACACCAGAGTTGCTCAGAAGAGAGACCCACTCCCTTCTTAGCATGCACCTTTCTATCTTACGGAGCATGCCCTGCGAGTCTGACAGTATCACTGCGTCTGTCACCGGTTGCGTCACCAACCATGTTATGCCCGCTGTTACCGCCTTGAGCTCCTCAGAGAAAGAAATACAGAAATAGGGCAAACACACACACACACACACACACATTTATAGTGGCAGACGGAGAAAGAGACGGACATATATATATATATATATATATATATATATATATATATATATATATATATATATATATATATTGAGAGAGAGGGAGGGGGAGAGAGAGAGAGAGAGAGAGAGACCGAGAAGCGAAACGCACCATGAACACAGTTACAGAACGAGATACAATGCCAGGCCGGAACATCAGACGCTCAAAAACAATATTCGTGGCAATTAGACTGGCCAACAAAAAGGAAGAAACAAACCCAAAATTAAAGACAGGCCAACATATGGAGATGTAAAAACAATGACAAGAAAAACAGTATGAGGCAAATATCAAGGAAAACACACAGTCTGGTTTATCAGATGCATGCTACTCCTCGTCAAGAACAGCTCAAGTGGCAATATCCAGGCTATGGGCCAGCGGCAGTTTGGAGACTCCCATACCATCTGTTCGGAAAATTCAAAATCGAATACGACACACAAAAAAGGCATGCCTTTAGAGGACGCTCTCCAATTCTATCGATTCCACAGCTGTATAGTGACATCATGATCTTTTCTCACACCAGGTAAGCAATCAAATATATGCCGGCCTGAGAAGTTTTGAGTCAGACCACCAAGTTTATTATAAGAGAAATAGATATGATTATTTTTACGGGATAAAGTGTATGGTGATCACAAAAACATAGGAGTCAAACCACCGAGTTTACGAGAGAAATAGATGTGACTATATGAGGGATATAAAGAAGATTACAGAAGACTCACAGACCACCAAGAGAAATAGATGTTTATTTGTGAAAGACTGGTTGCGAGAAGCAGTTATTTTCAAAAGATCATATGTGACTTGATATTGCCCATGTGCGGGGACTTCAATTTGAACCAACTTCCGGATAACCTTAGCCTCAGTCGACATGTACTTCTACAGAGAAGGATGTCCCATGTGCAGGTCCCAGCTCTGTCATGAGCCGGATGTAGCCGGGAGGAGGATTTCCTGCTAAGTGGGCTAGGATCGAGCAGCTTATTACTCCGCTGCGCTGGGACAAATGATGCGGAGGGAGGTTAACCGATGTGTGGGTCCATCTTAATAGACAAACACTAGAGTGAAGTAGACCCGCAGTCTGTTAAAGCGCCATCTGTGGCTGCTCTTAACAAACCACCTAACCATGGCCGGTGTTATGCCATGTCACCCGGTTAGAAAACTCAGAGAGCTGAAATTGTCTATATGTGCTCTCCTAGTGGGACCTGTTTATCGAATTTTGATGCCAGGTAGCATACAGCGGTTTAATTTCATTACTGGTTTTTGGCCCGGAGAGCCATGTTAGAACAATGCCATTATTCAGTCCTCTACCATCTCACTGTTGGGTGAACGTTTATAGTTGTAGTGGCAAGAGAAACCACCTTTTGTCACCATCTGTTATCAGCCATGCCAACTACATTACGGACCATCTGTATGTCCAGAACAACGCAGCACCTATGATGTCATTGAATGAATGAAGTTTGGCATCGTGAAATAAGTTAGGCCATTAGAAAATATTGTCAATGCTCTTCGCTCCACCGCCCTTTTATTACTCGGCATTTGTCTGCGTTTGTTTAACGCTCATCTCGTACCTGGTAACAGATGGTGATCTGATGTCATGTCTACTATTCTACTGATTCCCAACTCGTTAGCCAGAATGAAACCGTTTCCAGGGAGAGCTGCATGAAAGTGAGGTGGTGGTATTGGTCAGTATGTTCACCTGACCCGGACTAACATTGTCTTATCCGCATGTTTTACCGGACCAGATGTTAGTCTCCACTTTCATGATAAAAAAGAACAAGTCTACATTTTCAATGCCGATTGCATGTTTTCCCACGACCTCTTCAAACCCGATATTATCTTTGCCTTCACATTGACGGTCACCTGTCAAAACTGTAATGCCGTTTCTCCTCATGTCATGCTTATTCTAAGTGTGATGTACTTCGCCTCTTTTGAAAAGTACTTTAATCACATCTTCACTATCGTGTGCCCCTACTTTAGAGTGCCATCAGGACACTTCCCCTGTGCTCCATTGCACGCTTTCCACCTTGTTTCAGCCAGTCCTGGGACATAAATCTGGCAATGTGTGCTTTCAGCTACCACGTGTGTAGCCGCCCCTAGTTCCGCACATTTTACCAACTTTCCAACTATCAAATCTGGAGATTTGGGTATTATTCTCTTAGAAGAAAACAGGACAGTGAGCGGCGCAGATTCCGTGCGGTTTTTTTTAAATTTATCGCGTCAGTGACCATCTTAACAAACAACCTTTTGTCTTGTATGGTTGTATTTTTCTGTTTAGTTCACTTGTCAAAATTTGTTGACGTGTTTGTGGCTTAGAAGTGTCTACAAGATGCCTGGGATCAAGATGCTGAGCAGCGCATGAGCTGCAGTGGTCAGCGACCCATAGCTGACTGCTAGCGTCAGGGCCAGCGAACCATAGCTGCCAAGACCCTTCTACACCTCCACGCGGTGATCCTGGATAACAGGCTGCAGCAGGGCAGACTGGATAAGGAGAAGGGATCGAAGAAGGAATGCTAACCCGGTACTCACAAAATGCTTACTGAAGTCGGATGTGTTGGACCGAAAGGTGCAAATATCGCAGCTGTAAACTACAACACAACACATTCCGTTCTCTGGACTACATTCTGCTAATTACCCTTTCAGGGTTTGGTAGTGGGAGATTGAGAACGAACGAAGAAGAAGAAGCATCCATGCCTATCCCTCATTAGTCGCCTTTTCGATAGGTTTAGTACTACTATTATTTGATCCCTTTTCAGGCCCCAGCAACACTCAGGCTAACACCGCACAATGATGACGTCATTACGATAACTCAAGAAAGGCATCAATTAATCTCCCCCGTACCGCGAACAGACTATAGACAACTGGACAAGTTCACCTTTCCTGCTATTTACTGAACACGGTAAAGAACGATTCCCAACTCCTGTTCCATGACAGCACGTTTAATATCTACTAACATATATGCATGTCTACAACAGGCGATGTAACACTTTTATATACGGTTCACAAAATCGTGTTCGTGCAATCAGACATATTCTTCTAAAGGGAAAGCATTCACCCTAATTTATTTCACCTTTCCGCTAGCTGCATGAGAATCATATAGTCATAATCTACTCTCGTGAAGTGACAAGTTTTCGCAAAACTGAATAGTAGAGGACTGGTAGAGCTTCTCACTTATGTGTCCATGATAGGAACTTGTGAAGTCATGATGCAAGATCTGTCCTTACCCTCAACCTCAGCAAGACAGTAAATCCATGTCAACCCCTGGAGATTTGAGGCATCAACAACTGCTATCCACTCGTACCTAAGCCATCCCTTCTGTACCTTCTGAAGTACGGCTTGTTCGTCTATCACGATGACTGCCCTTGTTATGGAAGTCTCAGATATCAATTTCAGTGCTGAGGTCATTGCTTCCGTCTCCCTTCTTAAACTGGAGGTTGTTGACATGTATGCCCCCCCCCCCTTTCTACACAGCAACGATCGGTCCTCTCACTCTAGCCAAGAAACCCCAGCCTGATGTCCCACTGCGCAGCACTGATCCGTCGGTGTATATGACGGCATCACTCTCCTGCGTGTTCTGTTATCAGCTGATTCACCTTGTGCTCTGCTCTCTGCATCCTTGCCGAAGGTTATGATGACTCTCTGTTACTCTATCATTCTATCACGAGTGTGGACCCATTCTTCCCCCTTGGCTATCGTCCCAGCTGGGGTGACGTGCCTGATTGTTACTCCGATATTCAGTCCTAAGTGGTCCGCCGGGGTCTTTGTGCATGACAAGGCTAAGAATAGCACAACTGCCCTACAGAGAGCACACTGTAAGAGGCAACTAACTTTTTAATATGGCATACGACAGCCATGGTTAGGTGGTTGCTCAGAGCAGCATGGATGGCGACTAACTGGCTGCGGGTCTACTTTGCCCTAGTGTTTCAGTCCAAAAAGATTGACTCGCTCATCGGTTAACCACCATCCGTGGCACTTGTTCAAACGCAGCGGAGTAGTGAGCTGCTCGAGCCTAGCCATCTCATCAGAAAATTCTTCTCCTGGCTACACCCAGCTCATGCCAGAGCTGGGACCTGTACAGGGGCATATGCCTCTGTAGAAGTACAGGTCAACTAAGAAGATATTCAGTCCCTCTTGACTGAAAAATATTTCTTGTTCAGATAGCACCTCAACATATAAAAGGTCAGTACTCAATAAATGATTCAACCGTATCACCCCTCTCCCTTAGTACTCATGTCTCTGGGCTAGTGGTTAAGTGACACGACTCACAATCCGAAGGTGCTGGGTTCAATCCCCATCGCAGCACCGGCCGTTACCCCGGGGAAGCAAACCCTTAGAAAATGCAGGAGGAAGCAGACCCTTAAATAAAATGCATGCCGAAGTCGGATGCACTGGTCCGATAGGCGCAAAATAAAAACCGTTGTGCAACGCACACCACCATGGGGAATAAATAATTACGGCGAACGTAAAAAATGGCTCGGTGTCTAAGCACTACTCACCGACAAAGGCCAAATTCTGGAACATGGGCAGAGCACTGTAGTGTTATTCAAAACTATCCCTCAACCGTCAGTGAACACGCCACAGCACCGCGTGCCACAAATCGCCCCAAAAAATAAACACACAAAAAACCCAGAATAGACTCAACACCCCAACCAGTTCAGATGAGGCATAATGTCCAGGGGGCAAAGCTCTTGGATCAGATGCTATTCCTGCAAAGGCTGTAACGCAGAACATCCCATTATGTTCAAAGACCTAACCTACATATTTCGCTCAATTTGGGATTCTTACATGGGAATCTCCATACTTTGAATCGCTGGGAACATTCTGGCTCGAGGTATGCTCAACATCTGGAGTTGTAGATATTCCCAAGAGAGCCAGTGTGGTTCACGAGCTGGTCACAGGACAGTTGACATGTATAGCACGTCAATTCCATGTACTTTATGTTCCAGAAACATGGACAATGAATAACAAGTTGGAAAAGAGTATTGACGCCTTCGAAATGTGGGTATATAAAAGATTGGGTCGCATTTCTTGGAAATAAAAGAAAACAAATTTGAAGGTATTGAAAAAGTTGGGGATGGAAATAGAATTAATTTCCGAAATCGGGGTTAGACAGTTACGTTATTTTCGTCATTAAACAAGACATACCTGGGTAATGTGGACAATATCAGGAGATGGACTGGAAAAAGCCTCTCAGATTGCACCATTACGGCAAGAGAAAGAGATAGACTACCACTGCAGTCGATCTTCGGTGCGGAGATGGCACTTGAACTGAACAAATCCATGACAAGTGCCAGACACAGCAAGGCGATATGAACGAGATCGTTGAGCTGGATACGGAAAAGCGCGGCAAAAGTCGGTGCCCTTGACAAATTTATTTCAACTGTCGGCTAGTTTCAGTCCAGTTCAAGTGCCATATCTGCATACAAGGTCGGCTGCAGTAGATCTCAAGATATACTCACTCTTGTCGTAATGGTACAATCTGACAGGCTTTTCCCAGTCCATTTACCGATGCTATCCACCCACGTAAAACGGTGTCTGTCTCTTGAATGCCCCCCACAATGGGTTGTTTTTGTTGCGAATGCCCACAATGAGTAGGTGGTTCTTTTGTGCGCCATGAAAAGGACGTTAAGTGGAGGGTTGCATTAGCTTTTTTCAGAATCCTGAACGTGTCGATGAACGTGGACCGGGGTCCTCCACGAGGATGTGCTATGCTTGGCTTCATCTGAGTGCCGCTCACTACTACGGGGATCACGTCGATCCCTCACCCCGTTAGTCAGGCCGCCACGAAAACAGCCAAGGTGAGGACCTTGGCCAGTATATTTTGACTGACCCTGACTAACATGTCCGATCAGTATGTTTTGCCTGACGACGATAGTCTTCCTTTCCAAGCCTGTCCCTTAAACAGGTATCCCACAAGGCAGCGCGGGTTACGGGCTTCAGAAACTGTGAGACTGTCAAACAACTTCAACAGAAATTTAGCAAACCAAACGGCAGAAAATATAGATAGATGAATATTTGAAGACAGCAGCAAAGAGTAATCAAGGTCAGGTGAAACATACTGATCAAGATCTCCCACCTTTCGCCCTTGTTTGTGTTCCTGGAAAGTTTGTGTAACACGCATATAAGTCTGGCCAATTAGGCGGGGATCGGCACTGCAATCCCCAAAAGGTGTGCGCTTACCGCAGTGTCTCGTACTGTACAGAACCCCGGTACACCTTTGAATGAAAGATCCAATGTTGACACATCTTTAGTGATCCACCTCCCCCTCTCCCACCATAAAGGACCCTGGGATGTAGCCCCCAGAACCCAGGCCGTAATCTGGCACTGGCCGGTTGACCCCATCATCCGATCCCAGACTGGGAACCACTGAAGTACAACTTAAGACATTCCAAACTGACAGCCCAAAACTTATTTTAACCGCCGTGCTTGGACAATCCTCCTTTCCTTTCCTCCCCCCCCCCCCCAAAAAAAAAACGTGCCGGCTCATGAATCTAGGTCAAGTTCACATAGTTCTCTGGCGTACACACACGGATACGCACAGCGGAATAGAGGTCAAAGTTCGCGGCTTGACACGTTTACCTATTTCAAGCCACGAAATGGGTCACATAAATCTATTGAAAGTTACAGTGAGAAACGTCAGTGCTGTGTCGTAGTTTACAGGGAAGCTGCGATATTTGCTCATTTTGGCCTGATACATCCGATTTCAGTTGGCTTTTTGTGGGGTGGGGAAGTGTTTGCCTTTCCAGAGATACCTATTCTTTTATCCGGGCCAGACTACACTAGTGCAGCCTGTTACTACAGCGCTAGGAGGCGGACAGGGTCGTCGCTAGCTTGTCAGCTCATTCCCTGCTGCATCTTCAGCCCCACATCAGAAACATCTTCAGCCCCAGATCAGAAACATCTTCAGCCCCAGATCAGAAACATCTTCAGCCCCAGACCAGAAACATCTTCAGCCCCAGATCAGAAACATCTTCAGCCCCAGATCAGAAACAACTTCAGCCCCAGATCAGAAACAACTTCAGCCCCAGACCAGAAACATCTTCAGCCCCAGACCAGAAACATCTTCAGCCCTAGATCAGAAACATCTTCAGCCCCAGATCAGAAACAACTTCAGCCCTAGATCAGAAACATCTTCAGCCCCAGATCAGAAACAACTTCAGCCCCAGACCAGAAACTTCTTCAGCCCCAGACCAGAAACTTCTTCAGCCCCAGACCAGAAACGTCAAGGAAGATGTACATCAAATGTAGAGGAAATAGTGGTTGAAAATGTGCAGCCAGCACGATTTGTCCATTTTTCCAGCACAGAAGCTGACAGATTTACACATGGTATAGGTGGAATGATTCCAACCAAATAAGACTTTATATTAGCCAAGAAGAATAGGGACAGACAAATGATCCGAAACCTGAGTGTTGGTACTGACCACAAGGCTGCAATGATGACTATTAGAACAAAATGGAAAGCGGAGACAAAACTAAGTCAACAAACAAAAGAAGAAACAATCAAGTTTAAAAGATTAAAAGACATCAAGACAACTACATAAAGAAAGTAACAGAAGGCTTTGCAAAACGCACAAATGAAACAACAGTTGAAGAAGAATGGGATATGTTCAAGGGTACTATCACTGAAGCAGAGAGAGCAACAAGCAGCACTGTAAGGACAAGATATCCTAAACCAAATAATACAGCATGGTGCAATGATCAAGTAAAAACAGCAATTAAAGAGAAAAAGAACAAATATAAAACATGGGTTAAGAGCAAACTAACCACGGATTACACTGAATTTAAATTGGCAAGAAAAGCCACAAACAGGGTCATTCAAGAGGTGAAAACACGAGCATCAAAAGAAACTGTTATACACAAATTAAGATAATATAATACAGAGAAGAATGAACCCAACAGAAATCACGTGATGGAAAAGGAAATGATCTACACGACAAAAGAAAGATCATGGAAAGATGGCAACAATATTGTGAAGAGCCACTTAATACTGGAGAAATAGCGGGAGCACAAGATATCAATATAGAGATGACTACAGAGCTAGAACTGGATACAACTAAATCAGATACAATACGCTGTACAAGCGGCACCATCAAAAAAGTCACCAAGGCCGGATGACATCCTTGCTGAACTAATCCAGGCAGCAAAAGACGCAGGGATAACCTGGCTACACAGACTGTATAACCTATTTGGATTAAATAATAAACACCAGAATACTGTAGAAATGCAACAATACTCCCAATTTGGAAACAAGGGCAGCAAAAAGGACTACAAAATTAAGAGAAATATCAGTACTTAGCCATACTGGAAAGATTTAATTTGTAAAATGCTGAGGAAAAAAGACTACGCCCAATCATAGAACAGCAGCTTAGTGAAGCACATGATGTGATTTAGGAAAAACAAGAGCTGTACGGATGTAATCTTCGCACTCAAGGGAACTAGCGGAGAAAACAATCGAGGCCGATCAGACATTACACATTGCTTTCGTGGACCAAGAGAAGGCATTCGATGGAGCGAACAGATACTAACTGTGGACAACATTAGAATGTTATGGAGTAAATAAACATTTGACCAACCTATGTGAAAGTCTTTATGTACCGGTAACTAGCCAATGCACAGTAAAAACAAATGTCATTCTAGATCCGGTACACGGCAAGAATGTCTACTATCTCCTTTACTGTGTATCACATATACAGACGCAGTATGTATAACAACAAAAATAAAATGTTAAATAAAAACTCTAATGAGGAAACCAACCTCAGTGATTCCTTAAATTAACTTCTTTCCTGACGACTAAGCGCTAATAGCAACCTCAGAAAAAGAACTGCAGCAACATGTCAACAAAGGTCTGTACGGATTACACAATAAAAATCAACGGGGGGAAAACCCGAAGTTATGACGATTGCAAGAAAAGAAAAAGAACTAAATATATGTATACAAAACCAACAAGTAAAACAGGTTTAAAATTTCACGTACCTGGGTAACATAATCTCAGCAAATGGCAAAGGGGACAATGTAATTCATCACAGATATAAAACAAGTCAAATCTTGGACAAATGTCCCCGATTATACAATGTTAACACGTGGCAATGGATACAAAAAGAACGCTATACTACACGTTACTCCTACCCTACATTGTGCTATCAGTGACAAAATTGGACACTGGCAAGCAAATATAAATGAAATACCGTAACAGAGATGACACTCCTTCGACAAATATTTGTAGTAACAATAATGGATAGAATCAGAAACAAAGATAGTTAGTACAACACCAGTGCTAGACCTCATCAAGATACAGCAAACCAAATGGTTCGCCAACGTAACGCAACAAACACCAGATAATATCCTCCGGAAAGCATTGCTATATAGATACAGCGGGGGACCATGAGGCTAACGTCTGGTCAGGCAAAACACACTGATCACACAATGTTAGCCAAAGTAAGGAGAAATATACTGGTCAGGACCCTCACCTGACCTCCTGGTTGGTCGTCCTGGAAACGGACTGTTGTCGAGGACAACAGTCTGGCTAACAAGGTGAGGTTCGACGTGATCCCCATAGTTGTGAGCGACACGCAGATAAAGCTAGGCATAGCCCAACCGCATGGAGGACCCCGGTCCACCTTCATCAGCACGCTCGGGGTGTGAGCCAAGGTACCACAACCCGCCACTAAACCTCTTTTTCAGGACGCACAAAAGAGTAATCCTACTCATTGTGGGCATTCAACAACAACACATTGATACAATGTGAACAAAGCCAAGGGTAGACCACGCCAAAGGCGGTTAGCAGAAATAACAAAGCTCCCCTTGTACGAAACACATACCAGGGCCCGGTCAAGAAACATCTTCATAATCTCCTGTCGCTGAAAGGCACACACAGGACATTAGCGAGAGGAAGAAGAGGTTTAACAATTGCGCAACTTCACCAAAAGTGAACTAAAACACTAAAACAGCAACTTGCGTACCGGTACGTACACTTGAAACGATATTGATGCAATTAGTTTAACATGATGAGGTTACTAGACTCATGCACAGCCCTCTTTAGTCAGCGCTTACATACTTGGAAGGAAACAGTGATCCCATTCTGGTCATCCCAGCAACCACTCAGGTGATCAATTGTACTGCAAAAACGAAAACAAAATGTGAGCTGGAGTTTTTGGAATTACGTTCCCATCAATGGATTGAAATATTTTGCTTTTTTCGTTCGCCCCAAACAGGACGTTGTGTCGTGGCTTACAGTGAGGATGCGATATATGCGTCTTCAGCTCGACAATCCGGTTTCAGCACGACTTTCCCTTGGCCATGCTGCATGGTTGCAATATGCTTCCAGCGACGGCACTTGAAGACGGAATGGGGCCTAGTTTCCGCTATAGGTCACTGTTCTTGGTTCAATCAGTCAGCCATGACATAGGGCCTAATTCAGCTATATGTCACTGCCCCTGATACAAGCTGCCGCATAGGGCCTAGTTCGGCTATAGGTCACTGTCATTCGTACAATCAGTCAGATTTGCCATAGATCTAGTTCAGCTACAAATCACTTTCGATGATACAATCAGACAGCCAAGACATAAGACCTCATCCAACTACAAGTCACTTTCCCCGACATAAGCAGCCAGCTATGACATAGGATCTCATTCAGCTATAGGTCAATCTATGGCCAGCTCATTCATTGTCTCATCTTTGGATTTATATACAAAATCTCTGATCCCAGATCAACATTAAATTGTTAGCTTCAGTTGATGGTTGATCTTCCTTCTGATGACCGGTTGTTGTTGTATGACCACAATAAGCAGGATTGCTCTTTTGTGCGTTGTAAGAAAAGACGTTAATGCTGCTTCTTCTCGCTTGCCAGGCGGGTTACATGGTTGCTAGCGCGCCTCCTGGCCTGGTACCTGTCTTCAGCACCTGTTGTGTGGTAGAGTGTGCTCCCCCTCCCGGCCTGGTACCTGTCTTCAGCACCTATTGTGTGGTAGAGTGTGCTCCCCCTCCCGGCCTGGTACCTGTCTTCAGCACCTGTTATGTGGTAGAGTGTGCTCCACCTCCTCCATCTGGCTGGGGGCTCT